>OY735259.1:11632072-12324999 GCA_963457715.1 Argyresthia albistria | reverse complement strand
ACACTTTTGTGCGCGATGATATTTGAGAGCCGACTTGAGCCGAGCGTGACGTGGACACAGCGCGGGAAGCAAAGGCCGACTGACGAACCAATAGGGACACAGCGCGGGAAGCAAAGGACGACTGACGAACCAATAGGGACACAGCGCGGGAAGCAAAGGACGACTGACGAACCAATAGGGACACAGCGCGGAAGCAAAGGACGACTGACGAACCAATAGGGACACAGCGCGGGAAGCAAAGGACGACTGACGAACCAATAGGGACACAGCGCGGGAAGCAAAGGACGACTGACGAACCAATAGGGACACAGCGCGGGAAGCAAAGGACGACTGACGAACCAATAGGGACACAGCGCGGGAAGCAAAGGACGACTGACGAACCAATAGGGACACAGCGCGGGAAGCAAAGGACGACTGACGAACCAATAGGGACACAGCGCGGGAAGCAAAGGACGACTGACGAACCAATAGGGACACAGCGCGGGAAGCAAAGGACGACTGACGAACCAATAGGGACACAGCGCGGGAAGCAAAGGACGACTGACGAACCAATAGGGACACAGCGCGGGAAGCAAAGGACGACTGACGAACCAATAGGGACACAGCGCGGGAAGCAAAGGACGACTGACGAACCAATAGGATAGGGAGCCGGAAAGCATGCGGCGCGCGTCACCCGCCAAACCACCAAAATCGCCTACTGCGCTACTTCGCCGCTAGCGTTCTTCTTACAACGCGCGAGGTATACGAGCCTTTCATAATAATATTTCAAACATGTAAAAAAATGTGAAAATCGGACAAGGTTTAAGGGGTGGAAAACGTTATCGCTTTTTGTATGGAAACTCGCGCGGAAACGATCCTCTTAATATTTAAATGCTATAAGTAGGATTTTTTTAACATGGCAATAGCGGTCATTGCCCCGCGAGCGAAAATGTATGCGATTTGACATTTGCCGCCGCGGCGTCTCGGTGGCGGCAAAAGTCAAATCGCATACATTTTCTAAGCGGGTCAGTCAATGTCCGCTTTTGCCACGTTATAAAAATCTCACTATAATGAGAGATCTTTGTACGGTTTTGGGGCATAACTATACCCATATCCTTTGTAAAATCAAAACAAAAGACAGACAGGTGGAACTAACGCTTGACCAATGAGAATTGAGAAATGAAAGGCCTGTATAACTGTGTTGATGACAGGTTCGTTGCGATAAGTTGCGTGGAAGTGGCGCCCCCTTGTACACGTGACTTACGCACGCGTCAAATGAAGACTGCACTCACCCAAATTAGCCGCGTGTTTCTGCAGCATCACGGCGCAGATTTGCAACGCGTACACCAGCACCTGGCCCATGACGAGCCGGCACTCGCATCTGTGAGTGAACATTCAATGAGCTTAGTTTAGATAGCCGGTGAGCGAAATTCCCTTGTTATGTTCCTTGCAGATAACTATGAGATAACTGGTTATCTGTGAAGTATTTTTTTCCTCAGAGATACCTGGAGATACCTCTACCGAGCCTCTACCAAGTTGTCAGTAAAATGTCAGAATTTTAAATAGCAGCTATGGCAGCATGGCAGCAAAAACCGCCATTTTAAAACTTGCTGTTTTTTTTTAAATCTCTGAAATTCTATGCTCAGACGCAATTCCCAAATATGGCAATACTAGTAGAGTAGCATAAAACCAGCGACACATAGTCACACGGGGAGGGGGGGGGGGGCAGCTTATTGCGCGGGGGGTTCTAGAGCAGGCAAAATTAATGCGAGAAGCAAAATTATGCTCACCTTTTATTCTCATTACTAGAATGTTCAATATTTAAATTAGAATGTAATGCTATTAAATTATTTGTAGTGCAAGCTGCCTCGTCGATTAATTTCTGTCTTTCCATACATTTGAGCGCCGCTTCGATTTCTTTTAGAAACACTTGTAGGTGGCAGGAATCTGAAAACCGTTGATTATTTATTTTTTCAAGATGGCCGGATGTTTTTTTCAACATGGCCGCCTGTTTATCTTACTTAGGATTTTTCGAACAAAATAAATGAGGACATTCTATGAAAAAGTAGAATAAGTTACTCTATGGAAGATACTCCCGAGTAAAAAGTTACTCTTCGTTGTAAAATTCGCTCTTATTGAGATAAATGTCTTATGGCCTACTTTACAAAGACTGGATAAGCCCCAAGTGGCTGATAATCGTGATTTTACACACAAAAATAAAAATTCTGTCACAAAGATTTAACCGGACATATTGAAAAAGGTCTTTAATACCAAATTACAACGAACCTTTCTTGTACAACAGTACGCCCTGCTCATAATCCGTTTTCAAATTACCCGCAGCATTCCCAGAACACAGTTTATCCAATAACTCCATGTCATAAAGAGCATATTTCCGCAACAAGCTTATCAATCGACACGATACTGAAGCATGCGGCCTAGACGTTATTACGTACTGGATAAGTTCCACCACAAGTTTTCCTTTCGATGATAGTACACAAGATTCTATGCTTAATCGGTCTAAGTGTATTTGTGTGGACCAATTTCGGCGTAACAGGGCTTCTAGTAAAATGGTGAATGAGAGGAGAACACCGCTGTACAGGATTGCGCAGGACTGAAAAAGAAAGGCATATCATAAACATATTTTATATTGCCTCTGGCCCCACACTAGGATAACCTTTGTAATGTGAGGAACAGTAACAGCGATGTCTTACATGTAAAGATCCAAGACCTTGGTTTTTGAAGTAAAACTTCTTGGGGCACGGGGGTAAAATTTATTTAACCTCTCAACTGTGGGTTATTCATATATTTGCTTTTCAATTGCTACTAGCCGGGTGCTATCACGAGTGGCTAAGAAATGTAACGGAAATTGGAATCGGTGACGTCAGGGTCGGCTGAAGACTTTTAAAACCGCAACTATTTTCAATACGGTTTTTAACTAATCAGATAACATAATAATACATTCGTACAATAAATAATGTTAATTAGTGAGAGAAAAACCTGATGAAACGTTAACAAATAAAAATTATTTTAAGCATTCTTCCACGAGTTCTTGATTTCCGGTATGGCCAAGATGGCGCTCACTCTCTTTCGCTAGATGGCGTTAGTAGCCTAATATCTAGCATGACTCAAACTACTTCGTTCAACCTCTTTGTTGGAACCGGAACTTATGTTTGACAGCTGTGCGATGCGATCCATACAGTTTGTAAGAAAAGAGTTTCATCAATGTCACACGGGTCGATATGGATTTCTAAAACAAGCAAAGCAATGCATACATTTGAGCGAGACGGCCTCAGAACAATAACTAAAGCAATTAATTTCTGGCTCGTCAATTTAGCTCAGAACAATAACGAAAGCATAGAAGGAGCGTTAAAAAATGAACAAATCCCGTATGTCTGTCTCGTCAATTTAGCAATCAATTTAGCAACGTGATAGAAAGAGAAAACAATAGTTATGTCTTGTCTCCTTATTCCGGGATCGTAGTACCTATAAACGTCAGTTGGGCTGCATGGTCTCCATTACCCCATCAATTTAAAAAGGTTCACAAAATCACAGATTGTAATGCGTTTCCATACATCATCTATTTGACAGTATGCTTGACGTGAAGTTTGGATGTGCATTGATTTGCAGAATCTTGTGGTTTTTTGTATTTATTTTGGATAATTTGAAGTATCGTGTGGTTTTCGTGGCACCTAGACTAAGTGAAATACATCGGCAATAATCGGCATGGCTTGTGTGGTGATGGGATGTAAATCCAATTCCTCCCGAAAAGAAAACGAAACTATATTGATCAGCTTCCATCGGTAAGTCTTAATTTTGTATATAATTAGCAGATTTTTTCCCTAGGGTTTCATTTGTGAGCTACTGGAATTGATAAATAACTATAATACCATTAAAAACTACTGTTTTGAAGTCTAGAAATCATGATTATTGTGAAATTAAAGCATGTAACACGTTTGTTGTTTGTTGTGGGTAATAGGGATGGGCGATTGTCTGTTTCTCAGTGAAAAAGTTATCGATAGGTACTTAGATAATTATATTTTGTTTTATTTCATAATTATCTATTTTAGGTTACCCAACGATAGCTTGATTCAACAAGATGGAAAGAAGCCGTTTCACGAAGAAATTGTTCTTGGCAAAAATCACGACGAATATGCAGTAAACATTTTGAAGATGACTTTTATAAATAAAGGTTACAAGTACCGTAGATTGAAGCCAAATGCCGTACCTTCTCTACGCCTATGCCTAGAACGCTCTTTGGTAAGATTTTAAAGTTAAATGATACAAAAAGAACATAAAATAAATTCAATACACTGCACAACTATATCCTCAAAGGTACTTTTAACACTATTTTCAGCTTCCGAACCGGTGCTCCAACAGCGTAATAAACTTGACGACGTCCCGGCCAGATCAACGAAGATAGTAAGGCTCAAAACTCTTCTTGCTAATGAATATCCAAAATACTCAGATCAGTATGTGTGTGTATAAATCGCGTCTATATGTCAAAGACAAGTATCATACTAAATAAACTTAATTTTCAGGTTGCGACCTCCATGGAAATCGACGATGTTCCTGAGCTGGAACAGTAAACAGTAAGTAAATACTAACGCTCCATTGAGTTCATTTTAGTGACCCATATTTACGTGACAGAAATAGTAGATTGTTACACAAGGGGCGTAAGTGAGCCATTTCGGAACAACATCCAAGCGTACAATTCTTATTTAGCAAGGAACACAGTTATTTAGAAATAGTTTATGTTGTTTCAAATATTGATTTACCCTTTTTTAGGTTGGGGCCAACAGAAAACAGATGAACGAGAACGAGATTGCTGCAACAAGCTATCCCAATCCAGAAACGCAGTCAAATCCTTCCCTCAAGTGAAACCGAAAGACGAACGTTTCTGCTGCAACGGCGCATTAATCAATTGGAGCAGATATTAGACAAAAAAATCAGTTTGAGAATGCAATTCGATTTCAATAAAATAATAATATCGACATTTTTATCGCATTTGTCCCTTCCCTCAAGATATTGGCTATTTTGCCACCCTGGTACGATAGACAATTTAGATTGTAGAAATACACTATAGATGTCTCTTTCTACCACACATAAGTTTCGTAAGAGTGACGAGCACGTCTATTCAATATTACTTTATATTCTATAGCTCCTTCTATGCTTTAGTTATTGTTCTGAGCAATTTAGCAATCAATTTAGCAACGTGATAGAAAGAGAAAACAATAGTTATGTTTTGTCTCCTTATTCCGGGATCGTAGTACCTATAAACGTCAGTTGGGCTGCATGGTCTCCGTTACCCCATCAATTTAAAAAGGTTTACAAAATCACAGATTGTAATGCGTTTCCATACATCATTTATTTGACAGTATGCTTGACGTGAAGTTTGGATGTGCATTGATTTGCAGAATCTTGTGGTTTTTTGTATTTATTTTGGATAATTTGAAGTATCGTGTGGTTTTCGTGGCACCTAGACTAAGTGAAATACATCGGCAATAATCGGCATGGCTTGTGTGGTGATGGGATGTAAATCCAATTCCTCCCGAAAAGAAAACGAAACTACATTGATCAGCTTCCATCGGTAAGTCTCAATTTTGTATATAATTAGCAGATTTCTTCCCTAGGGTTTCATTTGTGAGCTACTGGAATTGATAAATAACTATAATACCATTAAAAACTACTGTTTTGAAGTCTAGAAATCATGATTATTGTGAAATTAAAGCATGTAACACGTTTGTTGTTTGTTGTGGGTAATAGGGATGGGCGATTGTCTGTTTCTCAGTGAAAAAGTTATCGATAGGTACCTAGATAATTATATTTTGTTTTATTTCATAATTATCTATTTTAGGTTACCCAACGATAGCTTGATTCAACAAAGATGGAAAGAAGCCGTTTCACGAAGAAATTGGTCTTGGCAAAAATTACGACGAATATGCAGTAAACATTTTGAAGATGACTTTTATAAATAAAGGTTACAAGTACCGTAGATTGAAGCCAAATGCCGTACCTTCTCAAAACTCTTCTTGCTAATGAATATCCAAAATACTCAGATCAGTATTTGTGTGTATAAATCGCGTCTATATGTCAAAGACAAGTATCATACTAAATAAACTTATTTTCAGATTGCGACCTCCATGGAAATCGACGATGTTCCTGAGCTGGAACAGTAAACAGTAAGTAAATACTAACGCTCCATTGAGTTCATTTTAGTGACCCATATTTACGTGACAGAAATAGTAGATTGTTACACAAGGGGCGTAAGTGAGCCATTTCGGAACAACATCCAAGCTTACAATTCTTATTTAGCAAGGAACACAGTTATTTAGAAATAGTTTATGTTGTTTCAAATATTGATTTACCCTTTTTTAGGTTGGGGCCAACAGAAAACAGATGAACGAGAACGAGATTGCTGCAACAAGCTATCCCAATCCAGAAACGCAACAGCGCAGTCAAATCCTTCCCTCAAGTGAAACCGAAAGACGAACGATACTGCTGCAACGGCGCATTAATCAATTGGAGCAGATATTAGACAAAAAAATCAGTTTGAGAATGCAATTCGATTTCAATAAAATAATAATATCGACATTTTTATCGCATTTGTCCCTTCCCTCAAGATATTGGCTATTTTGCCACCCTGGTACGATTGACAATTTAGATTGTAGAAATACACTATAGATGTCTCTTTCTACCACACACAAGTTTCGTAAGAGTGACGAGCACGTCTATTCAATATTACTTTATATTCTAGAGCTCCTTCTATGCTTTAGTTATTGTTCTGAGGAGACTGCTTAAAGACGTGACGTCAGATGGTATATAATCTGAGCGAGATGCAAATAGTAGTGACACTATTGAATGAGTTAAGTATATCACCACGAGCGCGACAAATTGTAGATAAGGAATGGTGGGAAATAAATGACATGACGTATTAAAAGTAAGTACAAGTATAAAATAATTTCAAATAATCGGACGTCTGAAACTTAAAAGTAACTTGAAGCAGAGATTGGATCTCAAAATTGGAAATTTAAATCTCTTTTAGTATAGGTAGGTATAGGTGTATAGTATAGGTACCACTTAATGATCTAGCTACAGAAGTTTTACTTCTAACACGTGTACGGTGCTACACGCGATTTTTTTTCTTACTCCTCGGCTGGGATTCGAACCCGGGACTTCTCCCTATCACCGCAAGGCCACAGAGGCAGCCATATAATACTTATCAATACTCCGAGCTTAAGTGCTCCGTGGTCTAGTGGGATTCAGCCTTGCTTATCACGCAGGAGGTACAGATTGGAATCCAGTGCTGACCATGTACCAAGTACATTATCGGACGTTCCGTATTTCGGATGATACGTTAATTTGTACCACAGGGTGCTCATCCGATACAAATTAGATTAGTAACCCTTCGTAAAAAAGAGATGGCGTGAGGAGTAAGATTTGTACTTTAAACGGCATGGTTTCAGTTAACAGACTTCTAGGTGGCGCTAATCTTAGAATAAATCTTAGCGCCATCTCGTGCTATTTGCAATTTTTCGATGGTGCTGCACCAAGCGATAATGGCCTCGAGCTAAAGAAGCTTCCGTAGCATCTCAGTTTACGCCGGTGTCATATTTTGTTCCAGGTGGTCTATCTGTATTAGTATAATATTACAGTATCTGTGGTTGTAGGTAGTTTGTAGCAGTCGTAAATCCCCTCCATCAACCCTCACTGAGCCAGCGTAGTGGGTTATGGCTCAACCTTACTTCCGGCCCAGCCAGCCTGTGCCCCTCGGAGGCGACATTAATACCTTTGATTAATACTACATATTTTATACTCACATTGCTATCAACCAGTCTGCATATCCTACAGATGTAATCCAACACAGTATAACCACTCTTGTCCTTATTCTCAGTTATCTCACAGAAGTATTTCTTGTCTATCAATAGTCTGACGACTTCTTGGTCCTTCGCGCTGTCTACGATGTATCCGAGTATGGCCGTCATCCGTCGCGCTAATATCGCTTGCTCGTCTTTGTACAGAGATCTGAAAGTCAAATGAAAAAAGATTAGAAATAAGCTCGCCTTTGTACACTAAAATTATGTAAAGTCTTCACAAAATAAAAGGCCCGGTTTGACAGTTCACGCCCATGAAGTTTAAACCCCCAATGCGTAGGTAATAAAAGCCAACTGTTGCGTGCAAGCAAAGCGTACAAGTTGCACCTAGGGAAACCGCTTTTTATTACCTACGCGTTAGGGGTTAAAACTTCATGGGCGTGAACTGTCAAAACGGGCCTTTTATTTTGTGAAGACTTTAGGTATTTCTTGTTTATTGTATGTTTGTGTGCAGTAAAGAAATTATTGATCTGAAAATAATACAATTCTTGATGAATATGTTAGGAGAAACATTAACAAAACAAAACTCTAATTTATCAGCTACTGTGTCGATTATATGATGAATAATATTTTACTAAGTCCATATCCCAGGAATAGGATGGTTGATGATGAAACACGCCGTCGCATTTCAACTTGAAATATTCTAATTCTACAGGGTGTAACATAAAGGTTGGGTTGTTAGGGACATCATTCTGAGCAACCTTCACTATGAAGCTGATTTGATCAGGGCAACTTAATTATTCACTTTTCCAAACGTTTTGTGTCGGGCGATCAGCTGATTTGTATGGAGAAGTGAAAGTTGTTCAGAATGATATCCCTAACAACCACCTTACATTTGACTACACCTTTCTGTTACACCCTGTACAGATACGGAAGATTGCACGGCTGAACCTATTTTGTATGTTTTTGATTTCTGTGTGTATTTTTTTCGTAAAAAAAAAACTACTTTTACTCACTCGCCGCCCACCAACTCCCGCCTGCCTACCCCTCTGTATCTCGAGGTCGCGTTGACATGTCTCTCGTCCATCTCGCGCCTGAAGGCTGACGTCACGCGACTCGACACGTCCTCCAGCTCTGCACACACCGACTGTAGTACCGCCGCCGTGCTGGATATTATCTGGAATATTAAACGCATACGGGGTGACAAGATGTTCAGGTAAGCTGCAGCCTCAAATGAATAATTAGCATGTTTGGACAGTTATTTAATAATTTGCTAGTGCTTTGCTTTGTGAGCAATACGTAGGCAAAAATTTATTTTGAAATCGGGCTAATATTTTCGAGTTTAGCGTTCTTATTGTAACTAAATTAGCTACTATCGTTTGTAATTAGTTACCCGATTTCGATATAGTTCTCTCGTGAACGGGACGAATAGCGAATGGGAAGAATTGCGAACGGGACGATTAGCGAACGGAACCATATGCGACAAAAGGCCCCAACCATTGCTGATTTTATGTTGGCTCACATTATCGCAGCTGTGTGTGTCAGCCCCGGCCGCCAGCCGCGTCAAGTCTGCTTGCACACAGCTGATGCTGCGTTTCTCTCGCACACTCGCCGGCCTCGTCGCTCCTGCAGCGATGCGGTGCACAGTGCTGTACATCTCACATCTGTGGGATGAGATAATGGATAAGCGAAGATCCAGCGTGGTGGAGTATGGTAAGGGATAATATTTCGCAAGGGCCCGTGCCCCTCGGTGGGGATATTAATAGGCTTTATATTTTTTCCATATATGATACTTACGGACGGACGGTCTAAGAGTGACGGAAAACATCACAAGAGCGGCGATGGGCTAGCCCCCTGTCACGCAAAATGGAGTATTGTATAACTCGCTAAAAGTGGGCATAAGTACGCCTCCCTGTATGGGAAAAGGCGTGACGGTAAAGGTAAAATAGTAGTTTTTGCGCCAAGGAGATAAAGCTGTTTTGTCTTGGGCACGCTTGAATCTCTCACTGCACTCAGGACACAGCCTTAACTTAACTCATGAGTCCTTCGTTACGTTCAGGATTCACTAGGAACACTACTGTGTTATAAATGACGCCAAACATCTTGAGCAAAATGTGACGTGGTGGGGGAAAGTTTGCGCATGTAGACTTACGTGCCAAAAAAACGACGCACTTAAAATTCTCAAAACAAATCGTACCTACAGTATACTGCATGAATCTTAGTGCACAATACTATATACTTACTTTGTTCAATCGATAGAAAATGAGAAAATATACTGTATCATTTGCATGAGGGACTGAGCGGTAACAGGTGCACAATAACTGTTTGAGACACGCGAAGTAGGTACATTTGCTGCGAACTACCAGATTTAATGGTCTGTGGATATGACTATCAAAAAAAAACTGTAAATTATTTAGCGACATTTGTCGTCTTTATTGGTATCTATTAACAAAGAATAATGATTTGACAAAAGACAAGATTTTTTATGGGATATCTACGATTGAAATTCCCTAAAATTACGTTCTACGTACACCTATAAAACATAATAATATCTCCAGCGATAGAAAACTCATCATATACCATCTTTCTGGCTTGCCTTTTTAAAACTACGTTCGGACGTCGAGGCATTTTTTATCCGTGATTTGACTGCACGCAAGTGTATTGGGCAGCGACGAGACGTGAACTCAAAGCGGGAAACTGATCTACCAATAGCGTGGTTAGGCGCGCTCGATGCGATGCTCCTTCCGCACGCCGCGTCCCGCACCCCATACCGTGGTGCGCAGTATCATATATCAGATGGTTTCTGCGCATGCAAGGTCATTTGTTCAAGTTGTTTGGCGTCATTTATACCTGTTTTGCGTATAGTCTGCCGGCCGCCGCAGCGTCTCGCTGGAGTAGAGGATGGAGGGTGCGTCGTCTGACGTGGGCTGCAGAGCGAGCGGCAGCAGCGCTTCCAGTCCCGACGACTCTGGGGACGACGGGGAACAAAACATACTTGGTACGCGACAGGACTGGGAGTCACACACAGGAATGGCATGCGAAAAGCCGGTGGCTTGTCGGCGATGCCGAGATGCGCCCGCGCCGGCTACTAACCGGAATTATGCACCCTCGCTTCGGCTATTGCCATGAGATTCTTTACGTGAGTCACGGCCCAAGACTACGAAACCACGGAACCAGTGGATAACTAATTCTAGGACACTAATTTTAACGGATAAACACGCGGGTAACGAATATTCTAATAAGTTATGAAATTGTTCTAGATCATTTGAGATCATTATACAGGATGTAACAAAGGGTGTAGTCATGTTTTAGGGGGTTGTTATGGAGACCATTTTGAGCAACTGTTACTATGAAACCGATTTGATCAGAGCAACTTTATTTTTCATTGCTCTATACGTTTTGGTCCGGGCTGTCAGCTGATTTGTATAGAGAAGTGAAAATTAAAGTTGCTCTTTCAAATCGGTTTCATAGTGAAAGTTGCTCAGAATGATGTCCCTAACAACCCCCTAAAATATGACTACACCTTTCTGTTACACCCTGTAGAAGGTCTTTTGTTCTGTTTTTCATACGGTTTGAACTTTATCTGGATGTGGGTAGGTACAAAATCGCGGGCCGTGGATTTGGGATGGGCGAGCTAGTAGAATAATTTTACCTGTTCTAAACACCTTGTTAAGTTTCAGCAGCTGGGCATGTCCTTCAGTCTGCGCTGCGCTGGAGGAGACCTTCACTCGCTTCGACTGAGTGACAAACTCATTCTGCTTGTACATTGAGTAATTGGGCCTTTGACTGGAATTGATACAAAAATACTAACTGGGGTTTTGTCCGATAAATATAAAAATATGTCTGCAGTTGATTATTGGATTGAGATCTCTTTCTTAGACATTTGCTCGCCTTTGTACACTATTTTTAGGTGCTTTTGATTTGATTAATAGCTTTCTGGATTAAATCCCGAAGAGTCATATTTCCTTGGGGTTATTTCATTCATAATTCAATATTGCACTCAAATATTTAAGCAGTTACATGAAAATAAAACACATGTACAAAGGTGAGGACATCTCTAAAAATATTTCTTGCAGCAAACATAAGCATGATAGGAAAAAGTATAGTGAAAGGCAATGCTATTTACAACATACAAGTACTTTGAATTCTTAAAATAACTTAACTTTATACTTTTTGCACAAAAACAGAATACAGACACTTTATTATTAATCGTTTATTGCAGGCACAAAAGCCCATAGAATAAATTACACAGTTTAAACATGTCAACAATAAAATCAAAAGAAAATTCAAATAACTTAGTAATGGAAAATAAAACCGGCCAAGTGCGAGTCAGACTCGCGCACGAAGGGTTCCGTACCATTATCTATATAATTGAAACAAAAAGTAAACTTTAGAAAAAACCGACTTCCACAAACCCTATTTGATTAGATTGAGTTTAATACAAACTGTAACCCCTTATCCCCCCCCCCACAGGGGAATTAATTTTGTCAAATCCCATATCAGTGCTACCCCACGCTACTAAGGAACCCCTGTACAAAGTTTCATGGCTCTAGGTCCATCGGTTTAGGCTATGCGTTGCCTGCCCGTCAGCCACGCATTGTATTTGTACCTAGTATTGAGCAGATCTGGTGGCCATATGTGGTCTTCATCAGCAGTTCCGCATCACAATATTATGCTTACCATGTGCATTTGCACGAGTTATTATGAAAAACACAAAAATCACTATAGGTCTAATCGGTCTAATTTTCCAAATCGGTCCATCCGTTTAGGCGCTATCGAGGCACATACATAAAAAAAAAAAAAAAAAAACAAACATCCGGACGAATTGTAAACCTCCTCCTTTGGGAAGTCGGTTAAAAAAAACGCAAAAAAAACACGTTAATTGTATGGGAGCCCCCTTTATATTAAATTTATTTTGTTTTTAGTATTTGTTGTTATAGCGGGAACAGAAATACGTCATCTGTGAAAATATCAACTGTCTAGCTACCACGGTTCATGAGATACGGCCTGGTGACAGACAGACGGACGGACGGATATCTTGAGATTTTAAGGTACTTTCCCTCCAGGGCCCATTCGTTTTTTCCACCCTGTATATGTGTGATCTGTAACTGTATTTTTCATGAAATACCCAAAAAGTTTTGTTCAAATTATCATCTTATGTCAGAATAACTTTGTAGCTAGTTGAAAAATAACATTTGAATTGATTCAAAGCTTGCCGCGCTTTTAGGGCCTTTAGTACCTACTAAACGCCGCCGTAAGCAGCACTGTCTACAACCTACTCCTACTGGAAAACGTGAGACACCAAAAAAAGCGCGGGAAACGTCCGGTTCGGGCGGGTGTTTTTTACGAGCTGAAAAATTGAAAATTATCTAAATATTGGTTTTAGGATCAGTTTGTTTGTCTTTATTCTTCAAATAGCTTAGTATTCTTATTTTATTAATTGTACATATATTTTTGCTGACATTTGGTAAGTTTTTTCACTTACTTGGTAGTCGATGGATGAGCCAGACCCGGGGGGAGGAAACTCCCCCCCGGCTGTTGGTTGTAATGTGACGATTTCTCATTCGGATTCTACGGCGATGGACACAGATGGGTCCATCCAACACTCACGGAGAAAGAGAAAAAATATAAAGAATAAGATCTGTAAGCATTGCAATAAAAAGCGTAGACAAAATGCTCACGAGGGTAAGGTCTCTTGTTCTTGTGAGTCTGACTCTGACAAACAGGTTATAAGCGAACAAGCTACTAAAGAAAGAAAGATATCAAAGTCCGACACACAGGTTCAATCTCCTGCTATTGTGGACAAAGTCTCAATCTCAACGACTGTAAATTCGGTAGTACCTAACTCAGCCCCGCGAGTTGGCCGGTCCCTGTATGAATCGACTGATGCATCGCCCTATCTAATTCACGTACAAGGAATGGATCCATCATCTACACTACATCCAGTGTCTTTTGGTAGATTCTTAAAAAAACATGGCTGTAAGAATATAATCCAAGGTAGCGTTAAAAGACTAGGCAGAAACAAAATAGAATTAGCTTTCTCTAACTATAATGACGCCAATGCTTTTTTTAGTGATAATGAGTTGACAAAACAAAACTTAAAAGCGTTTCTACCGACGTTCAATGTGACCAGGATGGGTGTGGTGCGTAATGTGCCCCCTGAATGGTCAGAGGAAGAAGTAATGGATAACATTTCAGTTCCTATTGGCTGTGGAAAAGTAATTAAAGCAAGACGCTTTAATTATAAAGTACATGGCCCGGTACCTGAATGGAAGCCCAGTCAAACGGTTGTACTCACCTTTGATGGACAAATACTGCCTAAAAGAGTGTTTATGTGCTATAATGCCCTCCCTGTCGAACTCTATACATATCCAACAATTCAGTGTTACAATTGCTGCCGTTTCGGCCATACAAAGGCAAAGTGCCGCTCAAAACCACGATGTTACAAATGTGGCCAGGATCATACTGGTGACAGTTGTGACGTAGAGGTTGACAGTGCGCATTGCCTATCTTGTAAAGGCCATCACTTCGCCACAAGTAAAGCATGCCCAGAGTTCGAGAGACAAAACAAAATCAAAACATATATGGCACATAACTGTGTTTCTTATTCTGAAGCAAGTCGCTTACATCCCAATGTTTCGAAATCCTTCGCAGAAATAGTATCTTCATCTCCTCCTTCATCTCCAAATCATTCTCGCCCACTGCTGGCTGCTCACTCGAAATCGAACTCAGAATCTCACAAAAAGACTGTCTTCCTGAAGCCTCGCTCAATTCCCAAACTTTCTAAGGGCTATGATCGTGAGGCCCACATGTCCTTCACGGTTGAGCCATCCTCCTCACAGTCAAATGGGTGTGCTTTACAAGCAGCTCCTTCACCGTTTTCTAATGAAAACATCGTAGAACTCATCACTGCACTGATTAAAGCTTTAACTGCTTCTTCTTCTTCCTTCCCTTCTTCTCAACCGTACGACGTTGCCTCTTTATTAAACATCATCTCAAACACCTTCAAAAATGGCCAACCAAGCCATCCTGCAATGGAATTGCAGAAGTCTTGTACCTAAAAAACCCGATTTAATTTATATGCTAAATAAATATAAACCATTTTCTGTCGCTCTCTCTGAGACTTGGATGGATTCAGGCGCCCTCTTCAGGGTGTCTGGATATTCTTGTGTCAGAGAGGACAGAGATGATGGGTATGGCGGTGTTGCCATACTCATCAATTCATCTATCCCTTTTACTCCTTTTCCTCTTCCATCGCACTGCGATGAAATATCTATAATTGCCGTCATTGTAAATAACATTTGTATAGTATCTGTATATTTTTCTCGCCCATCTGTAAATATATTAAACGAAATTAGTAATATATTTTCTATTTTACCAAAACCCTTTCTAGTTTTGGGTGATTTTAACTCTCATCATCAATCGTTTGGATGCGGAATTTCCGATCCTTATGGCGCTCGAATTGTAGATATTGTAAATAGTCATAATTTGTGCATTTTGAACACAGGTTCAGCAACCCGTTTGACAAAGCCTGGAGAGAATAAAAGTGCTGTAGATTTATCTATTTGTTCTACAGATTTAGCCTCAAAACTGTCTTGGTCTACAATAGATAATACATTTGGTAGTGATCACTGTCCCATAGTCATTTCATTTCCTTTTTTAAAAATATTAGACTTGCCAAATAAACCTCGTATTAGACATAGAATGAGTAGTGCTGATTGGGTTGCCTTTAAAATTCATGTTGATCAGAAACTTGTTGATGAAGATACTATGGATGCTGAATCTTTCGCTCAGGTTTTGGTGGAGGCTGCAGACACGACCATCCCTATTAAAAATGGCAGGAAAAAGAAAATTCCTTCACCTCCGTGGTGGGATAGCGACTGCTCAGATGCAGTAAAGAAAAGGAAAGAGGCAGAGATAAATTATCGAGACAGTATGACAACAGAAAACTATGACATCTATATAGAGGTAGCCAATGCTAGTAAAACTCTTCTTAGAAAGAAAAAAAGTGAAGGTTGGCATAATTTCTGTGCCTCTCTATGTCCAGGTGTTTCACCATCACTGATCTGGAAAAATGTTAGAAGATTTAGATCTGCCTTTGAACCGCCCTCCTCTTCAAAGTTGTCCATTGACCTAGCTGATAAATTTATTGATAATTTGGCACCACCGTTTGTTCCGGAAGAGCTTTCCATTTCTTCTTTATACTTCAGCTACCCCCACACAGGTTTAAATTCTCCATTTTCATTAAATGAATTGAAAGGCATTTTTACCCATGTAAAGGATTCATCGCCTGGGGAAGATAGTGTAATGTATTCTTTCATTGTCAATCTTTCAGACACTTCATTGTTATTCTTCCTTAATATAATAAATACAATAGTTAATTCAGGCAACATCCCTCCTTCCTGGAGATCCCAAACCATCATTCCTATTTTAAAATCTGGTAAACCTTCAAATAATGCATCATCTTATAGACCTATTGCTCTTTCATCTGTCATAGCTAAAATTGCAGAATACTTAATTAAAATCCGGTTAGAATGGTTCATTGAACATAATAATTTGCTTGCTCCATCACAATATGGATTCAGAAAGGGAAGGGGTACCATTGATAGTCTAAGCATTATTACAACCGATATACGTATAGCATTTACAACCAATGACTCAGTTTTGGCTGCTTTTCTTGACATTCGAGCTGCTTACGATAGCGTTGTAGTCTCTATTCTAAAACGTAAACTTGAAATGGTTGGGGTTCCTCCAATGTTGACCAATTTTATTATAAATATGTTATATGAAAGAAATATTAATGTACATATTGACAATCATAGTTTGTCTAGAGTAGTTTGGAAGGGCCTTCCACAAGGGTCTGTCCTTTCTCCCATTCTGTACAGCATATATACTCATGACTTGCAAAATTTTGTGGGTGATTCTGTGGACGTTCTGCAATATGCAGATGATCTAGCGTTTTATGTGGCGGGTAAATCTGTTGGTAAATTGTGCGTTTCCTTAAACGAATGTTTTGAGAACTTTCATCCATGGTTGGTTGAGAATGGGTTGGACCTTTCAGCTGACAAAAGTACAATAGTTTTATTTACTAGGCATCGGAAAGATCACACGAATGTTGTCGTCACGTATAATAACAATATCATCCCGGTTAAAGATAAAGTAAAATTTCTAGGAGTAGTTTTAGACTCTCATCTCACAGGATTACCACATTTCGAATACATTACCGCAAAGTGTGAACGTCTTTTAAACATCATTAGATGTCTTGCTGGAGTTTGGTGGGGTGCTCATCCTTTTTCATTGAAATTAATTTACAATGCTTTGATTAGAAGTGTGCTAGAGTATGGTACATTTCTATTAGAACCAGGTAGTGCCGCTGGTCTTAAAAAAATAGACGCTATTCAGTCTAAAGCTCTTAGAATTATTTTGGGTGCTATGAAATCTAGTCCAATAAATTGCCTACAAGTTGAATGTGTGGAACCTCCCTTGCATATTAGAAGGCAATTTATATCGGACAGATTTCTAAGCCGTTGTCTTCAGCTTTCTGCACACCCTTTGCATAGTAAATTGGCTCATTTATCAGATTTAATATCATCAGCAGACTATTGGAATCGAAAGAGCAAACCTCTTTTGATCCAAAGTTTAATAAAATTTAACACTATCCCTTCATCTCACTATAATTCAAAGATCTTGCCTGTATTTGAATGTTCGTATGATGCTCTAGTACTCGCTCCCGATGTGAGACTTAATTTGGGCATATCTAAATTTAACGGACCAAATGCTGAATTGACGAATACATTAAACACTGATTGGAATGGATATCACGCAATATATACTGATGCCTCGAAACACCCGGACAGCTGTGTGGGGGTGGGCCTATTCCACTCTCAATATAATATTGTACAAAAAATCAATGTTTGGGAGAAAAGGTAGGTCAAAGTCAATTTGTCACCTGCAATCCGTCTTCTTGGGCTTTCTCCAGTTCAGGGCACGAGGTATTAGGGAAACACACGGAACTCGGGATTTCTGGATCAGTTCAGGCACAAAATCACTTAATTCACGTGCATTTATGGGCAGGAGCGTAACACGTCAGTACTCAGTCAACTCAAAAATATTTGCGGGTGGTGGTAAAATTATATTGTGTGTAGGTAGGTGCATCCGAACGAAAGGCAAAGAACTAAACGTTTAAACACAGGCCCCGCCCTAAACATGTTAAATGTTTACGTTAAAAAAGGCAAGGAAAATAAGCTCTACAAAAACTTATGTCTAAAAGGAAATAACTCAAAACTCTACATAGAAGCTCTACCTAAAACTAATCTATAGGGAGGCGTACCAACTTGTTAAGGGACCGCTTGAGGGTGCCAGTGGAGGTGCGAACATCAACTACACGCACTACACCATCCTGGCCAGGGTATAGCTTCAGAACTCTACCGCGACGCCATTGCAGTGGGGGTAGGTTGTCATCCTTTATGAGGACCAACTCATCAACTACTGGTGGGTTCATTGGGTTCGTCCACTTGTGTCTGGCTTGGAGGGTAGAAAGATACTCAGAGCTCCAACGGGTCCAAAAATGTTGAGTTATTTGTTGTAAAAGCTGGTATCTCGACAACCTGTTAACTTTTACCTCAGTGAAGGGATACTCAGGCAACGCATTTAAAGGCTGGCCAATAAGGAAATGACCAGGGGTTAAAATCTCAAGATTATTAGGGTCTCGCGACGACACGGGGCAAAGGGGGCGGGAATTGAGTACTGCCTCTATCTTTGTAAAGACAGTCGTCAACTCTTCAAATGTAAGGGGAGTTTCACCGACAACACGTTTAAGATGGGTCTTGGCGGACTTGACTGCGGCTTCGAAAATACCACCCCAATGAGGACAAACTGGAGGATCAAATACCCATTCAATGTTTTGTTTCGATAACTCGGAACCAATAATGTTCTTGTGTTGCTCTACGAAACTGTACAACTCCTTGAGGTAATTATTCGCACCCACATAGTTTCTGCCGTTATCGGTTCGGATTAGACTCGGGACTCCTCGCCGACTCACAAAACGGGAAAAACAGGCTATAAAATTCTCAGTGGTAAGGTCAGTAACACATTCAAAATGAACTGCCTTTGTAGACAAACATACAAAGACACACAGGTAGGATTTCACTATTTTCTTATTGCGATAGGCCTGCACTTTAGTATAAAAAGGACCGCAAAAATCAGAACCTACGCCATCAAAGGGTCGTACCGCGGTGACTCTATCTCTGGGCAGATCGCCCATAGGGGGTTGGGAAGTTGCCGCTTTAAGGCGATAGCAAGGGGAACATCTGAAGATGACATATTGTATGGCTCTACGTGCACAAAGTATCCAGAAATGTCGGCTTAGGATGGCTTGTAGAGCATTAGCACCTACATGACAGTTTACAATATGATGATGGGAAATGAGAAGCTTTACGAAGTTACCGTTTCTGGGTAGAAGGAGAGGGTGTCTAGCTTCAAAGGGAAGATCGGAATTTCGTAGGCGTCCTCCTACTCTAATAAGGCCTTTCTCGTCAATAAAGGGGTTAAGACTTCTTAGGGAGGTACGGATCAACTGACCACGTCTTAACGAGGCTATCTCTTCGGGGAAGGAACTCCGCTGGGAAATTTCAACCAAGGTTAGAAGAGCGTCTTTCCGCTCTGCACATGTAAGGAAGGGTGTAGAGACACGGGAATCACGAAATCGACAGTTATTGATAAACCTACGAACATAGCTCATCACGCTTATCAACTTACTAAAGGAACTATATCGCTCTAACAAGAACTCTGGTTCCGGAGAAGGGGATGACAATGTGGTTACCAAGCAGCGGAGACCGGGAAGAGAAGGGGGAACAATATTATTCATTTGGGGCCAGGAACCAGGAGGCAATTTTAACCATTCAGGGGACCACCACAGGGAATGATTAATAAGGGCGGAAACAGTAAGGCCACGGGAAGCACAATCACTCGGGTTTAACTGACCAGGTACATGACGCCACTCAGAGGGAAACTCTACATTTAAAATCTGGGACACACGATTTGCTTCGAAGGTTTGCAAGGTATGAGGAGCGGTTTTTATCCATGCTAGGACAATTCTACTGTCCGTCCAACTATATATTGCATCCAACACGATTGACTTCTGAAGACAGAAAACAACGTGTTGAACTAATTTTGTTAGGAGCGAAGCTCCTAGCAATTCCAATTTTGGAATTGTGAGGCGAGTACGGACAGGGGCAACTTTACTTTTAGCCATTAAAAGGTGGACGGAGCAGACACCATGGGAATCGACACATCTTAAATAAACGGCTGCGGCATATCCCGCTTCGGAAGCGTCACAAAATCCATGAAGGGTATAGGTAACAGAACCACTGGGAAAAACACGTCTGGGAATCTCTAATTTAGGGACATGTACAAGGTCTTGGGTGAAGGAAGCCCACTCCTTGGCAAGATCTGAATTAAGGGGCTCGTCCCAGGTAAGGCCAGACAACCATAGACGTTGTATAAAGCCCTTGGCTTTAAATACAACGGGCGCAATCCACCCACAGGGATCATACATTCGGGCTATCAACGAAAGGACTTTTCTCTTAGTGATTACTGACTCAGGTTTATAAGAAGATCGAAAGGTAAAGGCATCAATCGTAGGGTTATATTGGACTCCTAACACTGCTATGGTTTGGGGATTATCACAGTCTTCAAATGAGTGGGGTAATTGGAGGTGTTCAGGTGGGAGGTTACTCAGGAGCTCTGGTTTGTTACTAATCCACTTTCTCAGCTCATATCCGCCTAATGACATAAGAGATTCTAACTCAGTTTTTAGGGTACTAGCTTCCTCTAGGGACTGAGCTCCAGTAAGGCAGTCATCTACATAAATATCAGACTCTAACACAGCCGCTGCTCGGGGGAAGGTAGCGCGCTCTTGTTCAGCGAGCTCAAGGAGGGAACGTATGGCAATAAAGGGGCTAGAACGGAGACCATACGTAGTGGTATTCAACTCGTAGGTAAGAAGGGGATCAGAAGGAGAGTCACGCCAGAGAATAAGTTGATATCGACGATCATCAGGATGGGTCCAAGTCATTCGAAACATCATTTTGATGTCTGTCACAAACACTACTTCATGTCTTCTAAAGTTCAAAAGGATGTGACTAATATCTCTCTGTAACTTTGGGCCTTTATGTAGACACTGATTAAGGGAAATTCCAGACGAGGTTGGGCTACTACCATCAAACACAACGCGTATTTTGGAGGTATCACCGGAGGCTTTAAACACACAATGATGGGGAATATAATAGTGCTCAGATTTTGACACATCACAGGAAGACACACTCATGTGATTTAATTCGAGGTACTCTCTCATAAAGGCTCTATATTTTTCAAGAAGGGAAGGGTTGGCGTGCAGTCTCTTTTCTAAATTAATGAATCGTTTTTCAGCCGCAGTTCTGGAATCACCTAGCTTGGGTCGGTCGAGTAGGAAAGGAAGCCGCACCACAAATCGACCATCAAGGTGACGGGAGGTTGTACTTTTAAATATTGACTCACACTCTACATCTAAAGGGTTAATAGGAGGTGGTTGAGGAGTTTCTTCAACCTTCCAAAATTTCTCAACAATTCGGGATAAGGATATACCTGTCATTCGCGGGTCTACTGTCTCAAAGTTACCTGAAATAGGGCCTGATATTGTATATCCAAAAATAGTTGAAAGAGCTGTTAAACCACCAGGGTCACACAAGGAATTATCCATATTAAGGATGACACCAAAGACGTCAGCACCAAGTAAAACATCGATAGGGCCAGGTTTGTAAAAGTAGGGGTCCGCAAGAGGTAGGTGGGATGTAGAGTTAACCACCCATGTAGGGAGCTCGACTTCAGGGTTAGTACCAGCAATCACGTCTACAACCAATGCCGCGGTTGTGACTTCAGGGTAGGAACAATTCACAGGTTTAAAGGTAAGGGACATGGAACCGCGGGTCTCTAGCGAGGGAACATTACCGATGCCACGCAAGACAGGAAGGGAGGTGGGGGTCAAAGGGAAATTCATACGTTCTACTGCTAAATCGGTGGTTATTAGGCAGCCCTGGGCACCAGTATCACACAATGCGCGTGCCTCTACAAAATAACCAGAAGGGGTTTTCACATGAATAACAGCAGTGGGGAGGAGCACAAAACAACTATCGGGAATAAAGGTACGAGTTGGGCAGGTATGGGGTGCACGTTCTAGTTATTGGGTTTGGGGTTCATCTCTACTGTACGAGGCTGCAGCAGCATAGTCTCTGTGCACGGGACTCTCACCATTATAACGGCTATGGGCATCGTCTCTACGCGAAGGGGGTGAGGGGGTACGGTACACACGACGGCGGTCACAAGGAGATGGTGAGCGCTGAAAGCGCGATGCGCCACTTTGGGGGGAAGCTCTACGGCCGCGATACTCACGGGAGTCTGTATAGTGATGGGCACTGCGGCCCACGCCCGAGCGACTGCCACGGGGACTATTGCGCGGTGAGGGGGAACGCGGGGGCGGGGGTGTTGGCTCGCGGAAGGACACATTATTTCTAGGCTTAGGGGGGTACTCGGGGTTGCGGGGGTCATTGAAGCACAACATTGTGTGATGGGAACTACGGTGGCATGTAGCACATCTGTAATCCCGCCTACATGAAGCTATCGGGTGCTTGTCCATACACCGGTAGCAAAGGCCGGTAACTTTCACAAAATTGGAACGATCACGTGGGTTCATACGTCTAAATTCCTCACATTCTCTCAAAAAATGATTCCCACTATTGCACAGGAAACAGGTAGGCCATTCACTACGCACAGGAGGGACCTCGGCCACATGTACACGTCTAGGTAAAGGGGGTCGCACACTAGGTCGGTTCGGGATTGCGTCAACTAACACCGCGTTTCCTACATTATCATGATGACGACACTCGTCCTCCAAGAAGGTTATTAGTTGATCAAACTTAGGCAGGTCTTTTGCATCTCCACCATAACGTCGCTCAAATCGGGATTTTAACTCTGTGGGCAACTTCGACATACAAATGTGTACCAACATGTATGACCAATGTTGGACAGGTAAGGCCAATCGGTCCAAGCAGCGATAGGCGGTCAACAGCGGATTAAGGAAACTAGCGCGCAAACCAGCCAATTTCATGTTTATCTCGGGCAGGTTCAATATTTGGGTAATGTAGGTATCGGCCAAGACGCGGGTATTATGATACCTACGTTTCAACAGGTCGCGAGCAACCTCGTAATTACCCGCTTCAATCCTTAAATGCTGCAACAAACGTCTAGGCTCGTCCGATAGGGCACCTATCAAATGCTGAAGTTTAACAGCAGGCATGAGTCTAGGTTGGGAGTCAATCACACTATCAAACTGGTCTATAAAACTTATCCACGCATCCGGGTTTCCATTGAATTTGGGCACGGGCAAGTCAGGCAATCTAAAGCTGAGATTAGGGGAACTGAACGACACTGGGTTATTGTCTCGGTTTGGGGTACTAAAGGCCGATGGTTCTTCATTTCTTTGGGGTCGAGGACAAAGTTCGCAGTATTTAACGCGCAGGTCATCTACCGCAATTTGCATGGATTTCATGCCAGTGAGGACCTCCTTATACTCAGTTTTATCAACAGTTGGATCTAAACCACCAAGGAGTATCTTACACGCATCTTTTAATTGGCTATAATTATCCTCCAAATCGCTCAGTCTCGTAAGCAACTTATCTGAAGGGGCACCCTCCATCAACTGACGAGTGTTTCGCAGCCATTCAGTCACGAATCGAAAAGTACCATTCGCACCGCGGTAGACCGAAGTCTCAACGAATAACTGTTGCTTCACAGTATCATCATTACTAGTCGACATTATGACAATTTAGTTAGGAACGTATGTAGGTAATCGTTAATTTTATCTCAACAAATAACTCACACACAGATATTTACACAGTTCACTAAAACTTAGGATCGAAACAGTCTAGAATATAGGTCACAGTCTTAACGAGTAGGTAAGCAAGCACAGCTGTCATCAATCAAGGTCAATGGCCGCCTCACCGGCCGGCCGCGCAATGGAATGTGACGTGTAATAATAAGGTTAGGATTCGCAAGACTACCGAAATGCACAATTATTTTGATATTTGGGCTATATAATGATCACAAATCTCTCCAATTAAGTTTACACTAACTGGTTTAGGGCTTTGGGCAACTGTATTCATGTACTAGGCACTAGGAAACCGCATGTAATTTGACAAATTACAACTATCGGATGCACACTAACAACAGATAAATATATTTAATAGGCGATTTAACTAAAGGGGGGAAATAACAAAATATGTAGGCAATTAACCCGCAAATTAAAAACAAGGGGGGAAATCTAATAAAAGAGGGAATCTAACCACGCTCTGTGCTACCAAATGTTTGGGAGAAAAGGTAGGTCAAAGTCAATTTGTCACCTGCAATCCGTCTTCTTGGGCTTTCTCCAGTTCAGGGCACGAGGTATTAGGGAAACACACGGAACTCGGGATTTCTGGATCAGTTCAGGCACAAAATCACTTAATTCACGTGCATTTATGGGCAGGAGCGTAACACGTCAGTACTCAGTCAACTCAAAAATATTTGCGGGTGGTGGTAAAATTATATTGTGTGTAGGTAGGTGCATCCGAACGAAAGGCAAAGAACTAAACGTTTAAACAATCAAACTTCCTCCGGAATCTTCTGTATATACTGGTGAATGTGTGGGCCTTCTAAAAGCTGTTGAATATATAATGTTAATGAAACTGAAACGTACTATAATTTTGACGGATTCGCTTAGCTCTCTCCAGGCTTTGTTAAAATTTCCCTTCTTCTCTATTGATCTTCCTGTTATATACGACATACGAAATCTTCTACTGAAGTGCACAGAACAGCGTATTTATGTGTCTTTTGCTTGGATACCCTCTCATTGTGGCATACTGGGCAATGAGAGGGCAGACAAATGTGCAAATGAGGCTGTGGTTTGTGGAGATATGGTTCCATTCCAAAATTACGTTCCGGACTTGTCTTCTTTGCCTAAGGCTTTTATGGTTGAAGCTTGGAATAAATTATGGGCAGAAAATAGTAATACTGGCAGATTTTATAGAAATATCCAACCTTCAATTCCCTCAAGGCCATGGTTTAGAAAGAACAAACTTGGAAAACTACTTACTTCCACTATTATCCGCATGCGCTTGGGTCACACGTGTACACCAGCCCACCTTGCCAGGCTTGGTATTGTGCAGGGGCCTGCATGTGCTTGCGGGGCTGACGTGGGAGACTTAAATCACATATTGTTTGCTTGTTCGTTGTATGACTGTTCATCTTTTATTGCAGCGCTCATTTCTCTCGGAGTTCCATTCCCATCCTCTGTGTCCTGCCTTTTATATAATTTCGATGTAAATATTTATAAATGTATTGTTAAATTCTTAAAAAATAATAATATTAAAATATGAATACATATTTCCTATTCATAATTATCTATACTTATGTATAAAATGTCCTTAAATGTAAATAATAATATATTTTATGTAAATATTACAAACTGATGTTAATTCCTATTATTCCAAATTCCGTATCATTTCCGTTTTTTTCCTTATCTTATACGTTTCCCTAACTTTAAATACAAAACAAAAAATCTTAAAAAAAAAAAACTTGACGCTGGCAAAAGTACCAGACGTACATTGCCATTAAGAAAAAAAAAAAAAAAAACGTGAGACACCCATCTACAATTTCCGTACAATGAGGTTCACTCACTCATTATGTCAATGTCATGCAGACTGCAAAACATCATTTCAACGCACCAAAGAGTATTTAATTAAAACATCACTGGCAGCCAAACTTGAAGTGGCCAAAAGGAAAAAAATAAATTTCTGAGCTCTGAGATTTGTATGAAAACAAAAGTAATTAAAAACTATTAATTTTATAATTATTTTCTAAAAGTTCTACAGACTAAATAGAGACGTCGTAATTCATCAATTAATATTTAAAGTCTTTGTAGAAGTCCGGGGACGACATTGCCATATCATTTAAATTTAGTTTCATTAAAAGAAGGCTTACCTACCAAAACAAAATGGCCTTGGTATAAACTTTTCAAGCGTGTTGTGAAGACGTATCTTGTACCGAGACCACTTTCAATTTGTAATATCTCTCGTATTTCAGTATTTGTAGTTGGTGCGGCAACAGATATACACATTCTGTGAAAATTTCAGCTTTCTAGCTATTACGGTTCGTGCAGGCGGACCCGGTGACAGACGGACGGACGGACGGACGGACGGACGGACAGCGAAGTCTCAGTAATAGGGTCCCGTTTGGCACCCTTCGGGTACGGAACCCTAAAAAACATCTACAAAGGCGAGCTTTTCTATATGAGATCTCTTCCAGCAAACTTTTTTTTTCTGTCTGCAAATATCTGATGTTTACCTTGAGGATATGTCACTGGCTGGAATGTGAACTTGTGTCAGCTTCACTTTATTTGAATCCAGCATTTTACATCTCTCTTTCACGCTGATTATCTCCAGGTTCTGAAATAATAAGATAATTTGATATAATTATGGAAATCAACCGAATCTAATCAAAAACCAATTCAATCTCAGCCCTGTAATAAGAAACCACTCTCACAGGGTAGCTAAGAGTAATTTAGTATCACGGGCCTCGGAGATCTGTCCGTCTTCTGTAAGGATTTACATAATACCTGGCTCACAACTGTCTCTTTCTTTGTCTTAACTCATAGTTTGTTTGTATTTTTAATTAAACCTTTGTATATTATATTGCATAAGGTAAAAATATGTTAAAATATTACCTTGAAGTCGAGCTGGTTCTTCAAATCTTGCATCTGTAGATTTGCAGCTGTCAACTTCTCATTCCATTCCATCTGCATCTTCTCCTGAGCCCTCATCTTCTCCAACCGAGCATTATCAACCGAGATGTGACTAGTTTTCAGTTGTGTTCTCAATATGGACGCTTCTCCTTCCTTCGTTACACACTTTTCAAGCAATTTCCCATTTTCTGACTTCAATTTGGCATTCTCTTCTTGTAATTGCAACATCTGCCTGTACATATAACTTGAATCTTGACCTTGGTATATTTTCTCGTTGAAAATCAAGTCATCAGTAAAGTTGACTGCTTCATTCCTCTTCGGCATTATGTCTGGTGTTATAGCAAACTTGTCTTTCATATTTGTGACTGAGGTGGGTTTTTTGAATGAAAAGTTGTCCTTTGAGATGCTTGGTTGAGGTAGTTGGGTGCTGGTTGTGGGTGGTTGCATACAGAGGCTGTAGTCTGGCAGTTGGCTGATATCGTTGACATTGTACGCGTCCTCGCATGCCTGGCTTGCGAGTAGAAGGATCTCATCGTCGTTTTCATCGCCCCAATTATCGTTTTGGAGCTCTGCGGGTTTATAACGATTTATAACCTAAATTTTGTTTGCAATAACATCGATTACATACATGAATATACAATTAACTTACTACTAAAAAACAATTAAATTAAATAAAAAATATCCTTAAGGTCACCGCCGCCGTCGAGTGGCAGGGTGCCCAACATGCTGGCACCATTACCTCGCTGTATCGCTATGCTAATTCGCTGAGCGAGGTAGGTGCCAGCTCTAGAATCACCTGACGCTTCGACGAGTCTATTTGTGCCGTTTGGCGTAGAGACCCTCGGGCCGTGGGGGACCGACGCTCGGCGAATCTTTAAGGAGGTTGCAAAGAGACTTGCTTTTGTTGGAAGTTGAAGCTACTAATATAGTGTTTTCGAGTAGAATGTTTAAAAACAAAGCGTTTAATACGCTTTTTTGTGTTTATTGTGCTAAAATGTTTTGTTTACCTTTGCTTGACCCAGGGTTTTGACTCAAAGGAAAGTTGTGATCTGATATAGAGACGTCTAGTTTTGTTTTCTTCCTTTCGCCATACTGTTGCTTGAAAATAAAGCGTTTGGACATTGTATTACCGGCTCCAAAAATGAAAAACAATTTAAATTTCGGCGGAGAGTTATTTTGATTGACTGTTCCTTACTCCCTTTCACTCCCTTTACGGTTCCTTTCCTTCCTTCCTAGAAAACTTTTTTTAGAACAATAGTGATGATTTCCCCGTCGGTAAAATACGGTTATAATGACTGCGTTTCAAAACTAGTCGACCACAAAGAGGTCGAGCGAGGAGAAGCTTGCCATTGCCCCGTTCGTTCGTGCGTGGCAGGCAGGCAACACTATTTTGACAGTACAAATCCATAGACAAACCCTCCTCCACCTTTTTGTCTACGAACTCGTCGGGAGCACGTTGTTTTACCGCATTTCGCGTGTAAATTGTAGAATAAACCCTGCAAAATGTCGTCCCACCTCAACTGGATGATCATCCGCAACAACAACGCCTTCCTGGTGAAGAAGCGCAACATCAGAAAGCCGTTCAGCAATGAGCCCAACAATGTGACTAACCTCAGCTCGTACAGATACAATGGTCTGGTGCACAAGAAGACAGTCGGCGTGGTCGAGAACCCTGACAGGAAAGGCTTCACAGTCGTCACCAAGAAGGTAAAGGCCACCAACAAGCCAGTGAAGAACATTGTCCGCCGCCCCTTCAAGGTTGGCGCGAGGAGGTCTCTCTACCAAGTGAGGAGATTCCTGCAGGCTAACCGCTACAGGACAGATCTGACCAAGGCCACCCTTCGTCGCGCGTCAGCTATCCTTCGCTCCCAGAGGCCCATCAAGGCAAAGAAGCCTAAAGCTGCGGCCGCCAAGACCGAATAAACTTTCTTTGTAAGCTGACAATAAAAAGTGAAAATCTATATTTTCTTTTACTTCTCTTCTCCCAGCTTTTGCGCTTTCCCAGTAGTTGCCAATGAGAATAACTCACAACTTGAAACAAATTGTTTATGTGAGAATAGACCACAACAATTTTTAAGCTTGCTGGTAAAGACTCAACCTAATGTTGTCCTAAGAGCAAGGTTAATTTCATTCTTCTATCTCAGGAATAATACTAGCTCAGAAAGATAATAAATAAACTAAACCATTTGTATCTTGATTTATATTCTGTAATAAATGTTCATGATTTTACAAATAGGTAAGTACATAAGTAATATAGAAAATGTAGGTACTCAATTTTATTCAGCTTTGCACTTTTTAAATTTAGAGTCAAATCTAATCTTACCCCCTCAAAAAAAGTTACTCCTGGTGTAATGTAGCTACAGGAGAGAGCTAGACAGGGTGTCTAGCTCTGTCCCGTAGATACTCTCAGAGTAACTTTAATGAGGGGGTTACTGTGAGACCATGGTCTACTCTTGAACATAACTCTAAGATTAGAAAGTTACTGTACATACAAAGACTAATCATATCTTGAATGAGCAATATGTATAAGTGCGTGTACCTGTATTAGGACAAGTAAACAATATCCTCAGAATTAAACTTTATCCAAGATAGATAGGCTTCACATGATACACAGTGTTACATGATAAAGGGCATGCCCATATAAAGTAGTAAATTATGATTATGACTGATCCTTAATTATTTCATAGGTAGTATGTAAATGCAGGTAGTAGTATGTAAACATAGCCTCTGGTAATGCATCATCAATCAAACAAATAAGGTAAATATTTCAATGATCTACCTTTAAATAGCTCCGTCAAATGAAGGTTAACAATTGCTAAGTTATCAAAACAAAATAAAACATTTAAGTGATTGATGACTGATGATTAATTTAATTGAATCACAAGAACACCATGGAACTGCGCTCGAGCAAGTTTAATCACCACATAACACTTAAACTTACCCGGAAACCACCCATCCCGGATTACAGGTGGGGCTTGGGCGTCCATGACAATGTTTGATAATACCCGCCTGGCGGGTCCTTGGTAGGTACTATACTATATGATACATAATAAAAAAATACTTTACACTTACCGTAGGGTAAGTGTAAAGTATTTTTTTAATTTTGGGCTTCATACAACTCAGCATGTCAACTGAACTAGAAATAAGTAGATACAAAAGTAATTATTACAATGCATGACAGGCAAACAACATCAAATTAAATATCTTTGTGCTCTATGATTCAATATAACTATAATTAATTCGTTGGTGATCCTCAAAATCTGAAGGTAGGATACCTACAATATCCATCAAACATATTACAGCCTATTCAGTGTATTTCTATTAAAAATTACATGACACAACTAACACGTTACATCAATCTACATAAACATAGTCTATCTAAGGACGACTTTTTATGGGGTTTTGTGGAATGTAACATTCTGGCTAGGCAGGTAGTGGGACTTATATAGGGAGGGTACGAGTACAGTACTTTTCCGTTTATACATACCTACTTATACATAGGGTAAAACTCTTCCTAACATTGATTGTAGGAGGCCAGGCCACCTTAACTTACTTTCTATTCTACACATTTTTGACTATATAAGTTGTAATGGTTACTAAAATTTATGATACTATTGAGAAATATTAATAGTGTCTAGGAAAGAAATATCAGGTACAGTACAATACAAAATACAATAGTTGACGTCAAATGAAAAGGCACAACATTTAATCTATTTATTATTACAAAGGCACAATACATATAAATTCATTTTTTATGTACATTCATTTTGTATCTAATTTTTACCATTTAGGCTGGATTTCACCAACAAAAAGATATACGAGTAAATAACTTGTATGACAAATGACAGTTCAAAATGAGGTGATCTGATCTAGGTGTCACTGGTGTCTTTGAAAAAGTAAAAGATACTCTCGAGTAAAAGTTACTCTTTCGTTCGTAAAATCCAGCCTTAATCGGGTATGTACAGTACAACAGTCTTTCAACGATCTCTTGGCGCGAGACGTGAGTGACGTTTTTAGGGAGACGCCACTTCTACGCAACATAAATCAACGAACCTGTCATCAGCACAGACCTTTCACACACAGACTCGCTGGTCGTCAAGCGTTCGTTCCTCCTGTCGCCGCGAGCCCAAAGATCGTTGGAAATGTGCAGGCATACTTTTGTGGTTTTAACAAACTTCAGGTTCATCCCAAACATGAAATGTACCCTAATCTCATGCAAATGGGAGATAGAAAATTATCAGCATGTCAGAATGGCGGCTGCATTTGACTCTGAAGACTACAGAACATAGCTGCATGTCACAAACTCTGCGATTTTATTGGCTATAGTGGTTTACAGTATATTCGTAGTAGGTATATGACACTCAGGACCGGTAGATAGAAATCGAGTCCAGCTACGGAATGTGAGTTGACATGACAGTATCGCTTTCTGTCTTTTAAAATACCTTTTTTTCTCACAAGATAATACATAAGTATAGGTTTAGTTTATTTATATAACGTGATTTTTACAAGTGCCTAGGAACACATAAGACAAGTCTTAGACAGAGTTGTTTGATAAATTTTCGTTGCCAAACTAATAGGTACTGACTTATAAATACAACGCATTTCTTGTTTTGTCTGTCTGGAGCGCACGCAAGTTCATTTATGTCAACAAATAATGGCGGATTACTGACTTGATGTTAAATTACTATATTTTTTAACTTATACATTTAAACACGAGACTAAATTCCATAGTTCTAAAGAAATGCGTTGGTATGAGTGCTTCTATCCGTCTTCGATGAAGCGTGTGACGTGTTTGTTAGTTTCGTCAGTATCGTGTACTCTTACTTAACAAACAGCCCAATGCACGCACACCTTCGCAATTATCTGGTCTTGCCTCCTTATCTATACCTTATTTATTTAACATATAGTATGGTTATTAAATACATACTTACTTACATAATAAATTCCATCTAACATCCATGTACAATAGAAAGCTCATATTTATATTGACGCGTTCAGTTATATATTTTTAGATTTATACACACAGTTTTAAATATTTCTTTAGCTATCTAAACACATAACCTATTCATAGGCACAGATTTATTTCATTTCAACGCTATATCTTACACAATTAAAATTTCAAAAATATTTTATTTTGTGTCAGGTCAGGTAAGATAATCAAAATTCAAACAGTGAAAAAGGCAGTGGACAGAGTGACTTTATTGTCTACAGAAATAAAATTGTTTAAACACTATTCCTGAGAGAAATTGTTAAAGGTATAAATGTAATAAATACACTATCAAAATGAACGGCCGAAATCAGCAAAAACGCCTGGTCCTGTAGAAACATTCAAAATATTGGAGATGTCGATAATCAAACCGAACAAAGCTAACATTAGAAGATAATTTAGATCCATAATTTAAATTCAATACTGTGCTCGTAAAATATTGTATAAATACCAATTATATTTAAGATTAATTAAGTACCTAATACAACTAACTCCAACTTTTACAAACAAAAATTAAACTTCGAATTCTATAAACGGGCAAAATGGAATGTAATATTTAGTATTTATACACAAAACAATTCCTTTTTGAATGTAAAAGTTGGCCAAAATAAACCCTATAGTTTATCTACGACTCGTTTCAAAAACATACTGTATAGTTCACACAAACAATCTTGGTACTTGCAAAAAATCTTAACAACTACGTTCAATTTATAAAATGCAATTTTTAAAATGACTAGGATATTCAACTAATACGATATGTGCGACACAATATGTTGTAATAATCTAATAATACTAATTTATACAAAATACATACTAAAGAAAATTTGTACGAAATGCAACGGTCAGACTACGTTTCAATTCATGACTGTAGTTCTATTTTATACTTGAAATGAAATGAAATGAAATGTTTTATTTGCCTGAAATGTGGTACAGTAAGGTGGTAATCGTAATGTATAGCTCATACACATTTCACCTGTCCAGGTATGCAAAATTTGTTTACTTAAATCTTGAGTCACGAAATCCTCAGATTCCTGAATAAATATAAAAAAGATCGAATTTTTTTGAGCCTTACGGAAACTTTAAACGTTTCCATTCTAAAGGTAATTAAATCTATACTCGAAATGGCGGTTAATTTCTGCGTTGATCAATGACTTTGATTCTTTCATCTACTTTCCAGGGCCCGAATTCTACTGTACACAAGCATACCACAAGCCTGGCACGAGCTTCAATACGACGCATTTGGTATTCTACTAAAACCGGAATCGCAATTCACAAGCGCCAGCCTGAGCCAGCGACAGTAGAATACGAAGTAGGCTAGGCTTGTGGTATGCTTGTGTACAGTGGAATTCAGGCCCAGACAGAACCATAGTTACCTGTCTAACTGCGTAATGTACATAGTTATAACTTATACAAATTATGACGTAACTACGACAGGCACTCAACTCATATGTGCGTTTTGATACTTACATATAATAATACAATTTGTCATACTTCTTCTACTAACATAAAATTCTCTTATGGCTCTGCTACATAATTTTACAACGAAATACTTTTGTAAAAAGGAATGTTAATTTAACAAAATAGTCGAAAAGGATCACGATTTTATAGTTCTACTATAAGATGTAGGTATAATTTAATACTTAAGCTTCATTAGATTAGCCGTTCAGCTTTTACTGCCATAGTAGAACGGAAAAAAACAATAGTATGTCGGACAAACCTGTAACGATACCTCTTGTCTGTGACTGTGAGGTAAAAACACTGGTATGTCGGACAAACCTGTAACGATAACTCTTGTCTGTGACTGTGAGGTAAAAACTCAGCGAAGCATAGCCAATTTTGAACCGCAGCAGGCCTAGCCTCGCTCGAGTCTGAACCGCAGCAGGCCTAGCCTCGCTCGAGTGTGAACCGCAGCAGGCCTTGCCTCGCTCGAGTTTGAACCGCAGCAGGCCTAGCCTCGCTCGAGTTTGAACCGCAGCAGGCCTAGCCTCGCTCGAGTTTCAGCTAACTTATAATAAACGAATTTACTGGGTTACTAACGACAATGTTCGTGGCAACGTTCTGTAAATAACATGAGCCATTATTCGCTAATTCAAATCAAAATTAAAACCTTCATTTCTAGTGCTAGATTCGAGATATTGGAGGCAGTTTTTCACGTCCGAAGGAAATACTTGGAACCTACGTCCCTTCACGTCCTCCCCGGGTGGTGCTAACGAGAAACAAATCAACACTAACATTTCCAGGATCTCGAAAGAGAACCTGCCCGAATACAGTGGAATCTACAAGACACGTGACATTGGCGAAATTAACCTACAGCATAGAAGAGATAATAGTGCTACGTACAGAACGGCTACTCCCTTCTCCCTTCCCCGCGCTGATTCAGATACCGCACCCCACCCCGGACTCGAGCAGCCTCGTCGGGGGGCACTTTGTACAGGGTGTAACAGAAGGGTGTAGTGATATTTTTTTTTTGCTGCTGAGCAGCTTTTACTATGACACCGATTTGATCAGAGCAACTTTATTTTTCATTGCTCCATACGTTTTGGTTCGAGCGATCAGCTGATTTGTATAGAGATGTGAAAATTAAAGTTGCTCTGACCACATCGGTTTCATAGTGAAATTTGCTCAGAATGATGTCCGTCAACCTCTTAAAATATGACTACACCTTTCTGTTACATCCTGTATAGGGGCTGAACGCACACATTCATAAACGAACGAGTTTACGCACACATTTGCACGTGTACAAACGTCATTTGGCTATGTAGTAGTAACAGGTGATTATTTTACGAACGTTCTATGGAGTGTCCGAGGTGTGCCTTCACTACCGACGGTCTTTTGGCACTTGAACGGTCATATTCATATTAATTATTTACACTCCATAATAACAATAAGTTCTTATTCAATAATGGTAGATCATTATGCACTCTGTTGGACACAAGCACGTTCACAGGGGGCGCTAGTTCTACTTGACCGCAAAGAACGTTAGTTCCACCTCCTGTCACCGCGTGCCAAAAGATCGTTGGAACGTTGCCAAAAATTAAGAAATTAAATGAATCGATTCGAGTTAGCAAATACCAAGCCAGTAACATCAATTCACTCGCACGCCAGCTTACTTCACTCGCACGCCAGCTTACTTCACTCGCACGCCAGCTTACTTCACTCGCACGCCAGCTTACTTCACTCGCACGCCAGCTTACTATCGAACGAGCTCAACGCTATACTAAACGCCTGCAACGCACACAACGGATACCTAAAATCCATTGTAAACACATCCTCTGAAATCCTACCAAATTGCATGACCACATAATCCGGTTCCGAATCGTGTACCACCTGAAAGTTCTTCACACTTGCCTGGGTTACCCTGCCGTGGAAATTGAGGACGTATGACTGCGTTTCGTCATTCCATACGGGAGTTTTGTTGTGTAGGACAACGATGTCGTCTAAGTTCTGGGCCTTCCACCGCTCTAGGAGGGTTTCGCTGTCGTCTTGTGGCGCGATGTTGACTCGTTGTCGGTCCGGAGTCATTCCGGGGAGGATGACCGTCATTTTTCGCGGGCCTTTGAAGCCGAGGACGTTTGTGTCCTGGGAATCGGAAGGAATTGGCTTGGTTAGTGGCGTTGGTGCGAGGAGGCAGTGGGAGCTATCCTGTAGGCTTTTTTGAAATGGTGTCTAAACTCTGTGTGCGGAGCAGATAGACTAACATGACAGCTGGTGGGTTGCCGCTTTAGGGTATAAAAAATTGTGTTGTAGCACAGGTACTATAATATTATACTAATAGATAGACCACCTAGAACAAAATATGACACCGGCTTAAACTGAGATGCTACGGAAGCTTCTTTAGTTCGAGGCCATTATCGCTTGGTGCAGCACCATCGAAAAATTGCAAATACCACGGGATGACGCTAAGATATATAGAATTTATTCTAAGATTAGCGCCACCTAGAAGTATGTTAACTGAAACAATTAAAGTACAAATCTTACTCCTCCCGCCATCTTTTTTTTACGAAGGGTTACTATATCATATTTGTATGGGATGAGCACCCTGTGGTTGTAGTCACAGTTGTCAATTCATTCGTTACGATTATTCGAATAATAATTCGAGTTGTTTCATTATTACGTGTAACAAATTTGTTGAAATATTCAGCTATATTTCAATAACGAGATTGAGCTTTCACAAAAAAATCGCTGCATTACGGTGTTTAATGGGTATCTAACTCTCAAAGCATCCTTCTTCGTGTTCCTATCTACCAGGTACATTACCCATCTAAATAATAATTGCCATTGCTTCTGCGCCACCTACATATTTCTCTAATTGAATCGATGTTTTCGATTTTACTGAATCGGTTTTTACAACACTAGGAGAGAGCGGCCAACATTAAAAGTAAAAAGATCGAATCCAATTGTCATGTTAGTCTATCTGCTCCGCGCACAGAGTATAAGTCCGGCCACTCACGCGCCTACTGCAGAGGCAATCTTAGGCGAAAAAGTGTGTTAAACTGGAGCCGCCTGCTGTGTTTGAGTACACCACTCCGAGCGCACACAGCAGGCGGCTCCAGTTAAGGGCGGGCCTTAGGCAATCAGAACTTAGAATTTCATCCTTAACTTATTTTTTGAGGAAATTAAATAAAAAAATAAAAAAGGTTAAAGCCAAACTAAGCAAGTCTAACTGGGAACATACTGTGCTGTTTTTATAATGATTAGATAAATAACAAGAACACAAATTCAGATGCGGTGCGAAATTGTAAAATAAAACATTGTGACACACAGATTTTCTGGCAACTTCAGGAGACTTTTCTATCGAGCCAAATTAATAAAATAATGGGTAAGCAAAGTCACGATGAAACTCGTGATAAACAAGCTAGTTAAAAAACATACAGCAATAATACTCGTCATTCCGAGCGATTTGTGTTTTGCTAAAAGCTCTTTTTGGCTAAGGCGCCGTGTTAACTGACTTCTTCACCCTAGATTGCCCATGCAACAAACTTGTGAGTAGCTAGCTGGCTTTAGCCCCGAAATAATTCGCACGAAATGACATAGACATTTATCGTTATACTGATTATAAGGCTCTGTCTCATGCATTCTCCATAGGCCGAAATCGAACAAATAAATCATAATTGGCGTATATATGTGGAATGAAAGAGGAATTTGTCACAAAGAGCATTTTAGGGGTGCTTGAGACAAAGCATAAGTAAACTAAGGTTGTAATTGCAATTAAAGTTTAAATAGAATAGTTAATTTTAATAGATGTTATGTCAGATAAAATGCACTATGTTAACGAGTCGAGTGCATTCGCGGAAATAAGATGGCTATGATTACTAGCATCGTATAACAGAGTTTAATCCCTCTTTGGAGATAAGCTCACATCGTTATAATAATAATAGAGATAAGCGCTCACCTTTGGAAAACGCGAAACATACTTAAGATATGAATAAGTTCAGTAATATAAAGGTGGCCAAAAAACAGCGTCAGTCAATCGAACGCAGCTCTGCGATAGATGAGCTGCGCCCGAGCGGAGCTGAATCAAGAAAATTCATTTCCCAATGTCATCACTCGCTGTTCAGTCGAGTCAGTTAAGACCCTTCTGATGGCAACGAGATCATGCGTCCGCGCAGCTTTTATGCGAGGCGAAAAAACAAGCGATAGCGCGAGTCAGGGTACTGGTGGCGCCATCTAGTGAGCGTTGTAAGAAGTTTTTGATTTTCATACAAATGTTGCAGTTTGTATGAAAATCAAAAACTACTTGACCTATGGAGTTGAAATTTTGTAGCGACATAGTTTAATGACCCAGGACGTAAATTAAGCAATTATTATGGTTCCGATCCTTACAAGGAAAAAAAAGGCCAAGTGCAAGTAACAAAGTGTTCCGAACACACTTGTAGATTGTGTATACCTACCTGATAGGTCAGCGTACCGTGAAAACGGCCAAGTGTGAACCGATTTTCATACAAACTGCAATCCCCCCCCCCCTAAAGTTTCATGATTCACTTTATTGCACAAAAACATAAAAAACACGTAACATTTACAGAAACAAAGGCTAGCTTATCTCTAAAAAGAGATTTCTTCCAGCAAAACGAGCCATGACAGGAAAAAAACAGATAAAGAGAGTTTTTCCACCTCATCAGCACCGGGCCACCCATACAACCTATCAGCTCCGGGAGCTGGTTCCGCGCATTCATACCCACAATGCCGGCAGCCGGCAGCTCGCGTTCGCCGCGTAATAAACATTCCCGCGTTCCACAACCCACTGGAGAAGGCCTTCCTGGAGCTGATCTCCTCGTCATCCAGCTGTGCGGCCAACGACGATTGCCAGCTGTGGAGCTCCGCCCAAGAAGTCACCAGGTACCTAATTGTTTCACGTTCCTAACCTCACCTCGACCTACATTTCACATTCTGACCTAAAACTCCATATCCGCCCTTCTCAGCCCCGCATTCGTGATCTAGCGATCACAATTCATTTACACCTTGTACAGCTTGCAACCGAAGAAACGTCTCTTCCGCGATGCAGGATCGATTGTCAGTTGTTTCGCATTGTTCTGCGCTCTGTTTACTGTTACGACATCTGTCGTGACTTCTGCCAACTGCTGAGTTCGTTTTTGCTAGCGCAATTCATCTTGTATGTCAGTATGTGGATCGCCTGATAGGTGACGCCACAGCTGTGCCCAGCAACCAAGCGAGAGTAGGAGCATGTCCGTGTGTGAGTGTGTGCGATAGATAGAGAATACACTCACATAGACAACCGCAGCCAGTTCCCTGCGAGCATTCTCCTCCCCGCGCCTGCGCCACGCGCGCCCGCTGTCGTACGCAGTGAAGGCAGTGCCGAGCAGGTTGCAGCTCAAGTCACTGTCTCAACCTAGACAGGGAGTGTCCTTGTGTGTGTTAGAGACAGATAGAACACTTACATAGACAACCGCAGCCAGTTCCCTGCGAGTATTCTCCTCCCCGCGCCTGCGCCACGCGCGCCCGCTGTCGTACGCAGTGAAGGCAGTGCCGAGCAGGTTGGAGCGCAGTTTGCCGGCGAAACTGTCCGCGTGGCGAGTCAGCTCGGTCGGGTCGGTGCTGATGAGGTAGTTGGAGGTGGCAGACTTCTTGCGCTTGCGGCCTGGAATGGCGAGTTTGAAAAATTTGTAAGGTGTGCTTCTTGCAGCTGCTAAGTGGAGTTTATTTAAACGCAAGTCTCGTACATGACGATCTCAGATTATTTGAATGTGTACATAGCAGCAAATACTGTCTACAAAAAATAATAATAAAGGAGTCCATACAAGAAACGTGTTTTTTGTACTTTTTCTTATACGATGGTGCGGAAGGCGGAACCGTTTGTGTGTGAGTCGACTCGCACGTGACCGATTATTAATTGATAACAATTCAAAAAAAATAGCAGCTGGTTTTATTATCTCATACGAAAATAGATGGGAAACGATGGGACCCGTATTTTTTATTTTAGTGTTTATTCTTATTTTTAAGTTATAATTCAAGATTTTTAGAGTTACTCATTCTAAAAGGGCGTAAGTACAATGTCGGGATTATAAAACTTTGAACTTTTGCCCGTCATTGCATCAATAAAAATTAAAAAGTCATTATTCTGTCATAATATCACCCCCTGTTCCGAGTCACGCCAAAATCGATTACAGTCCGAGTCAGTTTTGAGCTGTTGGCGATACAAAACGATGGCATCTTAGACGCTGTATTCGATTATGGCGCTGACGGCGATGTCGCGGAACGCACTGTCAATATGTGTAAATACTCTTTTGTTGTTGTGCAACTTCGTGACAAGTTGACAACCAGCAATGACAAAATTTAGATGACAGATGATGACTGACAGTTGCTTTTTTATTTATATCTAGCCTGTGGAACACATGCCATAAATCCTGAAATTGATAATTTGGACAAAATTTCAGTTTTTATTATTTAACTCTTAAATTACTGATCTAAAAATTCTGAAAAAATATCTAAGAGCTCAGAACACTTAAATCTCGAAATGGTTTTCTAATTTTAGTACCTTATCAAAATGAAAGGTTATCAATTCACTACAGGCTATCCAAGGGCTGCTCGAGCTGCCACCTTTGTGAAATGTGACGTAGACGAAAAGCGTGGTGGAGCATGGCTCGATCTTACTCGTATCCGGGTAAAGGTCTGGGGGGCAATTCTGGTACTAGCGAGATCATTTCCATGGTCGAAATATCGATTTTGAGATACCGAAATCTCTATCAAAAACAAGAAAAAGCTATTCTTACGACTAGCCTTTCGACCAACCGAGATATCTCGACCCATTTTCGATCGAAATAAATATAAATCGAGATCGTTTTCGACGGATTTAGGCGGTATCAAAACCGATATCGGCGGTATCTCGACTGGGGAGATGACCTCGACAGCCCGAGAATCGGGGGCCTGTGCCCCTCGGTGGGGACATTAATGGGCTACATGAACTTACCAGCCAACAGAAACACCTTCTTGCCATAATCCTTCTCGAGGTGCAGGAAGTAGGTCGGGTAGAACCCGCGGTCCATGCCCTTGCGGTCGCGCGCGATGCGGCACTTGTACAGCGTGCCGTGCCGCGCCGGGCTCGCCACGAACGTCTCCACTGCGCCCTCCACTGAGCCCTCCATCTCGGCCTGCAATCGGGAGGATCCGGTCGTTTGGTACCAGGTATAATTATGTGAGCATGCAAGACAGAAGATATGGAACAGAACGAGACAGAAGAAAATCGCACGCGTAACCATTTGTCTAGAGAGATTGGCTGGTGTTGGGATATGTTTCTAGAACATATCCCAACATCAGCCAATCTCATTTCGACTTCATGACATAGTCATAATGATGTTAGATTTAACCATGTATCCCGCAGCTATATCGCCGAAGATTTATAGCCAGTCATTATAAAGTCCACTTTATAATTCGCCCGGAGCGTACTCTACCTGTCCGGGCGGCGCCGCTGCGCTGCTACTGAGCGGCGCGACGGCCGCGTCGGCGCACACGTCGTCTGTGCTGACGTCACGCGGCACGCTCGCTGGCGCCGACTCGCTATCCTCGGAGCCCGCGCATGATTCGCCCACTGTTAGGACTTCGATCTGGTTGCCGAGCTCTGGAACGAAAGGATAGTATTAATAGAATGAATACTTAATATCGTCTAACGGTTTTCTGGGCTAAACAGGTTGTTTAAATCAGTTACGGACAATCATGTCCTGCTATCCACTCGAGCGGGGCGGGGCCTTTGTGCATTTCCCTTGCGCCTGCACTTCGGTTCAGCCGTCCTAACTCCTGCACCAGCTGGAGTAGGAGGCCTGGGTGTTCGAGGTCGGTGGTACTAGTGTCCCAGAATTGCGATTCTGCTTTCTTTGTGGAGGCAAACATTGTTGATGCGATACAGAATCAAGGCTGCAGGGCCTTGCATCTCAATTAGATTTTATACCGTCTGACGCCACGTAGTATCTGCCCACCCCTCTTCCAGGAATATGGCATATGTACTTATTCGCATTGCTTGCCAGCCTCACATTAGGATACTCTTGTGTCAAGGGAAACGAGAAAATGCGGCGATACATTTCGGTAGGGATTTATTTTTGTCCATATTCATCCAGTACCTAATTCAATAACCCATTTTGTGTAACAGGGGGCTAGCCTTTCGCAATCGCCATAGAGCAAAGGTTTCGTCACCATTACTGTACTTTTCACTTACATTTTACTGTTAATCGTCGCCGTTAGAACATTTTGTGAATGGCAGAACTATCGATTGAAGGAACAATTAGACATAAAGTACTACAGTTGAATCATAGAAGTGGGTCATAGGTAGAAGGGCGATGTAATGTTATAATGAATGACGCCTCTGACTCACACAGTCGGTTACATGCCTATGATAACTACAACAAGCTTTGCTCTTGAGTAGTTATGTAAGCTTCTGCATTATCAAGGGTTGTTGAATTAAAACATCGCCCTATCAGGCTCGAGGCATTGTAGATTGCTTTATCATCATATCATCCTGTTGAAGCTCAGCTGAGGTAATGGGCTCTCAGTACTGATTTTTCGGTCATTTGTTGCAATCTTGGGCCATTTTCTCCAGCTCCGCTCAACCAGAGTTCACAATGACAGCCTCTTGGGCTGTTCTTACATCAAATTACTTTACAGTTTTGTAATATTGTAGTGCCTTACCTATAGCTTCGACAAGTGATACCGGTGGAATTTTGGTTTATCTTTTGAACAAACTAATCGTACAGCTTGAAATCTAGTGGTCTTGTTTGTTTGATATAGTTTCTAACTTCATTTGTTTTGTTTCAGATTACCATCCCACAAGAACAAGAACTGGTGGGAATTGGCCCAGAAGTGAGATGTGTGGAAGAGGGGATGAGGAAGAGGCTAGTAATGACATAAAACTTACCATCATAAGTAGATATTCTGTTTGTCTGCAGCGAAATTACTTGATCTGGGTTCACCGGTGACATCATAAATTGCATTGGTCCATCATATCCTGTTTGCAACAAAATATAACCAATTATACACGAGGCAATAGATTACCCAAGACATAATGGAAATACAAATGAAAGCCAATCCTTAAAAAAGAAAATCAATATTGTTGGCAAACGGCTTATTGCACCATTACTTGAGATGTGTTTGAAGTATATTTCAACGTAATCTGACCTGCTCTTGCTCAGCTATCCAAATAAATATCTATAAATCTGCTTTCATGATGAGTTATTTTTGGACATAAGGACAGCTAGGTAGGTACTCAAAAATTATTCTGAATAGTATTGATAAATTGTCATTATCTTTATTCGTATATATTATGGTTCTGGGTAGTGTAAAGGTAAAGGTCGGATCTCTTACCGTGTAATTCCCTTGACCGACTCCCAGATATGGGTCTCTTTGCGGACCCCACTCTAAGGTCATTAGCTTGGACCATCCCAGCATTCTGCCGCTTTTGTTTCATCTTCTGTTCCATTAGTTGACGCTACAATTCAATTAGAACACATGAATAATGCCGTTAGACATGAAAATTACAAGAAAACTTCGGTTATGATACGCACCTGCTGCTCGATCTTTTGATCCCTTATATTTATTGAAGCCATGGTTGCACAACAATTGCAGTTCTTCAGGAAGTTAGTAAACTAGACACTACCGCTATTTACTATCATAAATCAGCTATTTTCTCACAATTCAGAGTAATAATTCGCATTTTCGAAAGCTCGATTTTTGTTTATAAATCATCTTGCCTACCGTTGCCCAGGAATTAATAGTTACCAGCATCAAATTTGTTTGTTTTGGGTTGTGGCTAAATAATAGCAACACTGAAATTACCTTGAATTCCATAAACGTTCCAAAAACGACGTTATGGCTATAACATTAAGTCTATTGTTGCATAACAGATTTTTGGCTGTATAGGTAAAGCAACATATTCACGGTCTGAGGCATGGAGAAGATGTAAACAAAGAGTTTTACTCAAACAAAGCTAGTAATGTGCTCATTACTTTGACAACCTTCTTTGAGCAAAATAGATAAATGCCGCGCTCTTGGAAGAGCCAGACAAGGTGTCCTGCAATTACCATTACAGTCGTGCTGTAGCGACCGGCAATTACCTACCTGTCAAAATCAATGATTGTCGAGCTTTGTTTCAAAAATGGTAACAAAAAAGGTAGCAGTGCAAAAAGGTTTTTCAATCCCCCCGTTCTGAGTCACGCCAAAATCGATTACAGCGTCTACGAAGCCGTTCCGAGTCAGTTTTGGCGATACAAAACGATGGCATTGTAGACGTTGTAATCGATTATGGCGCTGACGGCGATGTCACGGAACTCGACTAGAATTTTGATCTGTGTGACGACAGGGAGCAAAAAAATAAATGAACGGTATTTCTTTTTGCAATTTTCTTTCCGTGTTCCGTGAAAAATGAGTTCTACAAGCAAAAAATCCTCTAATTCAATGTGTTTAACACTGCCGGACAACCTCCTGAGACCCGGGGGTAGTATTATTGTCCTATATTTAGGACATCCAAAAAGTTCATTATTCTGTTCGAAATATGCTGTACCATGCCAAAATCGTTTCAAAAACAAATTCAAAACATCTACCCCGGGTTGAAAGGGGAATTAGTGATAGAAAATAAAAATCCCATAAGCATATATACCTTAAAACTAGACATAAAATTATTAAATATAACAATATTAACTAGCCTAGCTAGGGATTTTATTGTTTGGTCTCGCTTCCCTATAGCGTCGGTAGACGATGCCCTCCGGCCAGTAATCTTTGGCCAGGAAGTAACATTGTCTATTTATTTATTTATTTACAATTTACAAAGTCAACAGCACAAAAACAGTTAAATATTAAAGGCCAATTAATTGACCGAGCGAGCGAAGCGTCTCCGTTTCAGGTTTGGGCAAAAATGCTTTCGTATGTCCGGTTGTTCTCCTCTACAGGTCGCATTTATGAACCGATTCTCGTGAAATTTTGTGAGCAGGTTGGAAAAATAAATAGAATTTTTTAAGCTAGTTTTTTGACTTTTTTCAAAATGGCGGAGATATGGGGTTTTAAAATGTAAAAAAATCGCTACAACCCAAACGGCTCGATGGATATTAACAAATGAGGTGTCGTTGGATTCGTAAAGACCATGAGAGTGAAACAGATTATATAATTTTAGTAAAAAGTCAATATGGTTGTATTAAAGATCGCGAAATGTAGTTTACAAAGTTATTGGTGCGGCTACTTTCATACTGCATGTACGTAACCAGGTACATTCATAAGTTTGTATGTGTTATTGAAAGAAAATTATTTGGGTTATTTTTTTTATGTGTGTTAGCAGTTCAGCTTTCCCACCGACATACTCGCGAGGTCTACAGCTCACAGAGCCACTAGTGACTTATATTTTATAGGTCAGACATGATTGGTAGGGGTGATATACATAAGATATTGGACGGGACGGGACGGGACGGGAGGGGAGGAGAGGGAAGTGTGTGTAGGGTTGTGTCGTCGTGTGTGTGAGGTTATGTTGTCTTATAGCAAGTGCTACCCTTGTAAATTCGTTCAGAGCACAGGAGAACAGCCCCCGTATTCGCTAACTCAATGATGATCACTCAATGATGATCCGTAATAATTAAGAAGTTATTGGTGTCGTTCAATTATCGTGTACCTACCTAACTAAACCGACTTTTTTTAATATCCTTTGGTTACACTTACACGATGATTGAACGACACCAATAGCTTCTTAATTTTTAAGAATCATCATTATGTGATCATCACTGAGCTAGCGAATAAGGGGGCAGATTTATCTCGTCCGCTATCATGATCAGAGTAGAGAGTGCGCGTCGTGTGAGCGGCGCTTGAAAATGAGTAAGGAATTTAATTTGTCCTATTGTAGGTACACACAAAAATCAAAGTATAACAAAGCATATAGTAGAGCAAAGATAAAAGCGCTATGTGTTGATGCTATGATGCTATTGTTCCGAAGCTTTGTTCTATGAGAGCTTTTCCGGACATAGCATAGATAGCGTTTAACATACTACCCGTTCGCTATAAGTTTGCCGGTGCGTGGAATGCGGTTGCCCTCCCCCAACCGCCAACCGCACCCCTGAGTCGCCCTATCCGCACACCATTAGCAACGTCATCGCTGACGCGTCGCAGTACTCGCAGTCGGGAGGCGTGATATTTTTATTTATTTATGTGTATTAATGTGTATTTATTGAAATAAAAAACAAAGATTTTGAAATAATGGTTTATTTATAGCAAAGTTTGTACAATACATTCGAAAAAATCCATGACCCCTGATCCTAATTAGAATTTGGAATATACACTCGTAGGTAAGCCTAACTGGACTAAACTATTTTTATTGTTGTAGAATATTTAATATCGATCGAATGTCTTTCTTTCTTTCTAATAAAATGTTTTGTAAATGTGTAATATTTCTGCTAACCCTACCTCTGAGTGACGTCACAAGGTCACCGGCAAACTTATAGCGAACAGGTAGTACAGTGCTATCAAGTGTCAACGTGCACTATTTTGCACGAACAAAATGTGAAAAACAAAATAATTTAGGGTTGCTGGAGATTTTTTTTACACTTCTTGAACTGGCTGCGCTATCTATCGAGTTATTTGTTACTACTTTTTGTTTTTTTTTTCGCTATCAGTCAGGTGATAACTCCATGGAAACTCTTTGTTTACATCCTTCCTCCAAGGAAATCTCCAGAATATTTGTTCGGTTCTGTGCTGTTGACATTTATGTGCCCGTGCACGTGCTTAAACTGCTTTACCCAGCCAGTTTCATTTTGTTCTTTCAAAATGGCTCCCACCCGGAACATCATCGGGTTTTTGAATCCAAAAACTTTTAGTGCAGTTGTTTCTAGCAATTTATCCAAAGTCCCTACCCGTTATTTGCACAGATGCAATAATTGTGACCATTTCCTGGGCGGTGCAATACTATCAAAGTCGTTGTCTCAGAAAAATATCAACTGTAAGTTTTCCTTCATTTTATTACATCATTGCATGTAACTCATCGTCTTTATGGATTCTATTGTAAACACTGACAAGAGACGGCACCCTATAATAACATTAACTTTGTCAAAACTTGGTCAGAAGCTTTGGGACCATTCTGCAGTATTTGTCTATAACCTCAAAATTGCTTTTCCATATCTTTCTATAACCTCACTTTAGACAGAACAACAGAAAAACAGAATCCCTTATCAAAAGGTATTTACTATTTACCCCATAATACCGAAACATGTTATGTTTTGTTCCAGACAATGTTGATTTGTCAAGACAGCGATCCATTCACACTACAAATGGCCTGAGGGCTCGAGCGGACTACTACAAAGTGCTTGGAGTCTCCAAGAATGCCTCGCAGAAAGACATCAAGAAAGCTTACTACCAGCTTGCTAAGCAGTACCATCCGGATGCTAACAAGTCCGACCCTGGGGCTTCACATAAGTTCCAAGAAGTGTCAGAAGCTTACGAGGTAGGTAATCCCATAAATCTAATAAATAATTATGCTGAACAGATTATAAATGGATAGATACAAATTCTTCACTGTTTCAATACACACAAATACAATCAATCATCATGTACTGGTTTGTTGGAAATTGCAATACATGACTTATAAAAAATGTAAAACTCCTTTATTCATTAAATCATATAATACAAGTTTTCTTCATGATTATTTACAGTAAAGAAATCAAAACTTCTAGAAAGATTACAGAATTAATTACCTTATTTTGTTTTGGAGATCATGATCTCAGTTTTATTTTATAATTCTGTGAAATAAATAGATTTAACAAATAAAAATTATTATGTATAATTTTTTTGCTCTTAGTCTATGATTCTCCTTTTATATTCCAGATCCTGTCGGATGAGAACAAACGCAAGCAGTATGACACGTACGGCACCACCGCGGACCAGATGGGCGGCATGGGCGGCCCGGCTGGACCAGACGGCTTCACCCACAAATGGCAGTACAAATCCACTATAGACCCTGAGGAATTGTTCCGGAAGATCTTCGGTGATGCCGGGTTCAAAGCCGACACTTTCAGCGATTTTGCGGAAAGCCAGTTTGGGTTTGGGGCTGCACAAGAAGTAAGTTTCATAATTCTTGTTCTTGATACTACTTGTTTTGAAATCTTCTCTGTAGTGTTTTTGGTTCTACTGGAGAGTGGCGTTGAATGGCCCAGAAAAACAAAGATAGCTTACACAGTGTTGTATATGGAGTGGCAGAGGGACAGTAATACATTAACAACATTCTAGATCGCCGCAAATGAAGATTTCTGAAGATTGCTTTTCAATGGTTTTTCATAAGCATTAAGAATAAAGAGGGGGTGACAGGATGAGATGATGATGATTGGCAGATGAGTACATAAATTTTAAGGGAACATACCCCCCCCCCCCCCCCTGCGTAACCACTTTAGTATGAGCCAAGACTGGTATTTTCTACTAGCGTGGTACTTTGAAGACACCCCCCCCACCCCCCTAAAATGGTCACGTAGTGTGGGTACGTTTCCTTATCTCGTATAATCTCGGCGCCGTCGACAAGCCAAAACCTTTATTTTGCGCCCTGGGGGGCAATTCTGGCGCTAGCGAGATCATGTCCATGGTCGAAATATCGATTTTGAGATACCAAAATCTATCAAAAACAAGAAAAAGTTATTCTTACTACTAGCCTTTCGACCAACCGAGATATCTCGACCCGTTTTCGATCGAAATAAATGTGTGCCTTAAGCCGCGAGACTTCCGCCCGCAGCTGCTGGTGAACCTGCGCTTCACGGAGGCCGCGCGCGGGGTCAACAAGGAGGTGACCGTGAACGTGGTGGACACGTGCCCCAAGTGCCTCGGCGCGCGCTGCGAGCCCGGCACCAAGGCCGCCAAGTGCACCTACTGCAACGGGACCGGCATGGAGACATTCTCCAGAGGTACCAACACTGCTTCCTTATACTTTTTAGGGTTTCGTACCTGAAGGGTGCCAAACGGAACCCTATTACTAAGACTCCGCTGTCCGTCCGTCCGTCTGTCTGTCTGTCTGTCTGTCACCAGGCTGTATCTCATGAGCCGAGCTAGACAGTTGTAATTTTCACAGATGATGTATTTCTGTTGCCGCTATAACAACAAACACTAAAAAACAAAAGAAATTTAATATTAAGGGGGGTTCCCATACAACTAACGTGTTTGTTTTGTGCGCTTTTTTATAGATATTATCTATGTACGAAACCCTTCGTGCGCGAGTCCGATTCGCACTTTGCCGGTTATTTTTTTAATAGTTTATTGTGAAGAATAGAATAGTGCGACAACTTTTAATGTCCCTTGCTTCCCGGTCGGCAGGTCCGTTCGTGATGCGGTCGACGTGTCGTCACTGCCACGGCACGCGCATGCTCATCAAGTTCCCCTGCGCAGAGTGCGAAGGGAAAGGGCAGTCGGTGAGTTAATAACAATTTGTCCATTGTCCTGGCCGACGGACAGATTCGAGTCATGTTGAGCCATACTACAATAACCTGGCTCAATATCACTTTGCATATAAAATATCTTGTAAAATTGTAGCACTGTACTTTCTGTGCAACAAAGAACATGATTATGAGTAAGTATCAGAGATTTGACGACCTCTGTGGTGTTGTGGTGTTGCGGTCGAGGTTGTCCTTACCAAGCAAGAGGCTTCCACTCCCGGCTGAGAAGATAAAACAAAAACCCGCAGTCACTTAGCTCTTTTTTTAGCTGTCTAGCGACTGTTTCGGAGGCCGGCCTCTTAAAGTTAGAGGGTCCCCTAGTAGCCTAGATGATCCTTAAACTTAGGTCAAAGCAAAACAACCGGTAGTTGGCCCTTGAAAGGAAATAAAGTGTCCCCTAAAGATAAGGATTGTTGGTGAAATCGGGCATAAGATGTTTAAATTTTAGTAATGTCGCTGTTTCCCACGCCACGGTATCCTATACCCTATCCAATATAACAGCCAACTTGACAGCTAACCTAAAACTTCATAGAATCCACTTTTTAAACACTGCGGATGTTACTAAAACAATCTGAAAGAATCGAAATTGTTTATTCAGTTGAACTAACAGAAGAGTTGTCATCGCCATCACTGCTATTAGCACTTAAAGATATTATTATTTAATTTTCAACCATATTTAAGGTAACTGAAGAGTCAAGCAAGAATAAAATGTTAGACATCTTTCCGATTCACAAATGTTTAAAGGGTGTATCGATTCTTTAGATTAATCGATTTTTATGAGCAATATCCCTTCACTCACAGGCTAAGATGGACATCTGTCAAGAAAGAAAATGTACAGCGAGAGGTTAATCTTACTCGTATCTGGCTCAAGGCCCGTGCCTCTCGGTGGGGACATTCTTCTTCTTCTGTCAGGGGGATGTTGTGCCTCCACCTGGCCCACGAGAGCGGGGCCTTTGTGCATGTCCCCTGCGCCTGCACTCTAGTTCAGCCATCCCAACTCCAGCACAAACTGGAGTAGGAGGCCTGGATGTTCGAGGAGGGTCAACGCTCTGCTATTTTCTCCCAGAATCGCGATTCTGGTCTCTATGGTGGACGGGCACGCAAGCAACATGTGCTCCACGGTCTCATCCACTTCCATGCATCCCCTGCAAAGGGAACTGTCTGTTGCACCTGTAATTTTCAGGTGTTTATTAAGTGTACAATGGCCTGTTATGAGGCTTATTAGTATTTTTATTTGGTGGGGACATTCATTCAGGACTGTGTGTCGCGAAGTGCGATGTCTGTACGCTGCTGGGGCACAAGCCGATACTAGATTTAGCCATGTCCTTTACTTTTTTGTTGTCTGTCAGGTGCAACGCAAGAAGATCACGGTGCCAGTGCCCGCGGGAGTCGAGGACGGGCAGACCCTGCGCATGACCGTGGGCAGCAGCGAGGTGTTCGTCACGCTCAAAGTGGACAAGTCCAGCTACTTCCGGCGGGACGGGCCGGACGTGCACACCGACTGCAACGTGAGTGTATTGTAGCACAGGGTGCTCATCCCATACTTATTAGAATTAGTTACCCTTCTCTTAAAAAAAAGGTGGCGTGAGGAGTAACATTTGTACTTTAAACGCCATGGTTTCAGTTAACAGACTTCTAGGTGGCGCTAATCTTAGAATAAATCCTATATATCTTAGCGCCATCTCGTGGTAATTGCAATTTTTCGATGGTGACGCACCGAGCGATAATGGCCTCGAACTAAAGAAGCTTCCGTAGCATCTCAGTTTACGTCTAGTATAAGTAGTATAATATTATTATCTGTGATTGTATACTTCTGCGCCTTTGTAACACAATGAAACATTATGCTGAGTGCAACCACAGAATAACTAATAGTACTACGTACAGAAGGTTCAATCTCAAACAAAAGTCAAGTTTAGATAAAAAAAAACACGCTCGCTTGAATTGAAACTTATCGTATGACACGAGCGTTCATATTCCATTAGACACCGCTGACACGATGCCGATCTCGTGACAGCCACGCAGGGTTGCGACTTGCACTCTGTTGTTTTCGGCGTCATTGTTTTCACGCGGGTAGCGCGCACGCGCGCATCGTCAGCCGAGCGACAACAGATGAACTGTAGATACCTATTCAGCGGAGTGACACCCCCCTGGTGCAACCTTGGCATACTATCTGTGGTGCATGCCACTATGTGTAGGCTCCCCAGAATATATCCGTCGCTTTTTTACCCAATTGTAACATCGGCATGCTTACTTTACTTATACTTTATTTCACAAAAACAGAATACTTAATAATGGAAAATAATAACCTGCCAAATGCGAGTCGGACTCGCGCACGAAGGGTTCCGTACCATTATCTATAAAAAACCGCAAAAAAATCACGTTAGTTGTATGGGAGCCCCCCATAATATTAAATTTATATCGTTTTTTAGTATTTGTTGTTATAGCGGCAACAGAAATACATCATCTGTGAAAATTTAAACTGTCTAGCTACCACGGCTCATGAGATACAGCCTGGTGACAGACAGACGGACAGCGAAGTCTCAGTAATAGGGTCCCGTTTGGCACCCTTCGGGTACGGAACCCTAACGACATGTACACAGGCGAGTTTATCTCTAATAAGAGATCTCTTATTGCAACTCTGTGTTGCAACTGTGTTGTGTAGGCGTTCCCCGACTGTATCTGTGCTTTTTAACACATTGAAAATTCAATAATGACCTGCCCTTCTAAGTAATGGAGTGTTGAATGACTAACATTGGGCACAATTTGTCCCCTGCCATCTCGTACGGGAGAAGGCGCGACGCCGTGTCATGTTGATCCCATCAAGTGACCCGGAATACTTTCCAGGCTTGTTCCAATGAAAATTCTGGCCGTACTCAGGGAAAAGGAATCAGCTCCAGCATCTATTGTTCTCCATTGTTAGTTTGTTCGGCCTATGTCCTTTGACCGAAACGGTTTTAAAGCCTTTTGGGAATTGGATAGCTTACGATTTATCTGCATTGAGGATTCACATAATTCTTTTCCAATTTTTGTGTTATTTTTGATTTACTTGTAACAGAGTTATTTCTATTTCAGATCTCCGTGTCACAAGCATTATTGGGCGGCACCGTCAGAATACAAGGCGTTTACGAAGACCAGACATTACAGGTATCTAATTTAAAAACAATTTCTATTCATTGTGATAAAGCTGACATGAATACAATGTCAATATTTTAACAATGAGTATCTCCATAGCTTCGCCGATGGGCGAGTCCCCTTAGGTTAGAAATTTATTTGAATAACCGGTCAAACATGGACACTCGCCACACGTCGATGGGTTAAAGAATGTGACGATGGAGCAAATGCCTAGAGGTTTATCACCATCTATGTATGTATGTATCTAAGTACCTATATTTCATTGTATCGTTGAGAGGTGCCTGCGCGGATATCAAATGGTTTCGACTGAAAATCAGCGCTGCAGCTCTGTTACAGCTTTATGCTGAGTTGGATCCATTTCACTGGCGAGGCATGCGTACGTCATCTTCTAAACTCTTCTGTTTCGAGAAATACTTCCGTGTTTACTTCTACAATTTAATGTTGATTTCCTGCCTTTGAAATTGCCTGTCGATGTACCCATGTTTTCATCAGTGAATAAACGTATGTCTATGTCTATGTTACTGTACTCCGGTCATTGGGAACCGTACCCGATGGGTGCCGAACGAACGTATTACTAAGCCTCTGCCGTCTGTCCGTCCGTCTGTCCGTTTATCCGTCAGCTGACTCTATCCCACGACCCGTGATAGGTAGAGAGTTGAAAGTACATCGAACCTATCCGAGACACCTACCTAAAGTTGTTGATTCCCTATAATGTCGCATTTTTCGCGTACACCTTCAAAACAATGTCCATCGATCGAGATACAGAATCTAATTACAAAAAACAAATTTTCTTTCAATAAATGTCGTAAATAGTAGGCTTTCTGAGATAATTCAGTCTGAATATTATGTTATTCGGTAATTTATTTACATATTCACAGAAGATAAAGATATTTTTTGTTTGAAGATACATAGGTTATTATGGAGTAAAGACTGGTGAAATGTTTCTCTATGATCTGCCAGATTATGGCGTTCAAACATAATATAATTAGAAATTATTACAAATTATAATTCATAAATTCATTAAAATAGTTATCAACATCACATAATTATATTCTACATGCAAACACATAAATAACTATCACCTAAACCCTAAAGCTCAATAACAGATAAAAAAAATTGATTAGACCCTTAAAATAATAATAATAATCTGTAATTAAAAATAAATGTCAATATGTAGTAATTAATTAAGTTATTTATTATTCAAATTTGTGTGTCAGATATTCGTAGTATTTGTGTGTCAGAAAGTGTATGTCTGTTGCCGTTACATCAACAAACAATACTCCACTACATATAATTATGATTGGTGACTGCAGATAATGCCGGGCACCTCGTCGCACGCGGTCGTCCGGCTCTCGCAGAAGGGCATGAAGCGAGTGAACCAGCTCGGCCACGGAGACCACTACGTACACATCAAGATACAGGTGGGTACCCGGGGGGAGACTGAGGGGATTATAGGGTATCTAATATAACAGGCAACTTGAGAGATGTCAATCTTAACCTTATCCCCTTCGCTTCCACAAGCAGAGTCTCCATACAATAACTGACAGTGGGTACCAAGATGTCAATTAATGTCTATTGCAAGGAAATAAAACTGAATTTCCCCTAATTTTAATGTCAAATATTTTTCTTTTTCGGCCAGTAGAAGAATCGAAGGGGTTAATTATATCCCTAAGTGCGGATAGCAGTGATGACGATGACCACTCCTCTGTTAGTTCAACTGAATAAACAATTTCCATTCTTTCCGATTGTTTTGGTAACATCCCTAGTGTTTAAAAAGTGGATTTTATGAAGTTTTAGGTTAGCTGTCAGGTTGCTACTAAGCATGGATAGAGTATAGTAAGAAATCTCTGAGACATTTGGTGAGAAGGGAGGACGGAAGGTGGACCATGGCAGCAGCGGAGGCGGCCGCGAAAATAAATGTTTAAAAGCACGTGTTAATTTATAAGTAACAGCAAACATAGTCTGGTCGTCGCTCTGCATTCCAGTCGTTTGGAAATAATAAATAATTCGGCACTTGACGTATACAAATATAATTCTTCCAATAAACTCTCGTATTCCCGTAACCGCCGGTTTTTCAATCCCCAGGCAACGAAATTAATTAATTCATATTTTTTTATTTATTTATCAAAGCCTACAGCACAATTCAAGATAATATAAGCAGAGACTTAGACTAGACATAGGCCAATTAAAGGCTTCTATTTTGTAGGCCAAACATTATGGTAGAAGAGTGAACTTAAGAGCGTACTCTCTAAATCAAGCCGCTCGATTTTAGGTAAAATACTCGGCGGGCTAGCGCACCGCGTCTGTGTGCGAGCGTAGCGCGTCTGTGTGCGTACAGAGCAACGCGGGAACGGCTACACTAAGATTGCATAATATTGATCTATTGCGTAGTATGAGAATAGGCGTGCGTGACGTTATGATGTTATTTTATGCTACGCTGTAGGTACACCTAACGTGTGTAGTACAGGTAGGACATAAACTCAAATCTAATCCCGTAACTAAAGATGGTCAGTGGAACAATTTCAGTCATTCAAGTTGTCAAGTTTGTACGAAAAACAGGAAATAAGACAAACTACCTAAGTACTTACATTAAAGGGCCTTTATAACGGTGATGGAAAACACCGTGAGGAAAAAAATAATCTGCCCTGCCTCCCCTCCAAAACCAAATAAGAGCATTGAATATCCTTATTGGGCACAATTGTGTCTCTGCCACCCCACAAGGAAAAAGGCGTGACGCTATGAAAAACAGTAATTACTCGACTTAGGTAGCGTAGAGAAAGGATAAAGAACGCTGAAGGTATATTTAAAATATGTTTATTAAATATTTACAGTAATAATTAGTATTACTAATAATTGAAAAATAGTTGCGAATATTTTTAGTTTTGGCGATATAATTTCATAATTTCTTTATTGCACGGAAAACAATGTGATACATAGTCTTAAAACAAAGGTAAATAGGCAAAGGCGAGCTTATCTCTAAAACGAGATTTCTTCCAGCAAACCTAGGCAAGATAGGACAGAATGGTAGACAGAATTAGTAATATTATGATTTATTTATGTTTCATTTTTTCTCTTAACTGAGCACATAGGCCTACCTGTTCTGTATTTTATTTTTCTCTGTCCATCCTGGGTTTGCTGGAAGAGATCTCTCTTTAGAGATAAGCTTACCTTTGTAAATTACTTCTCTGTATTTTCTGTTTTTTTGTCTTTCATGTGCAATAAATATATACGAAATATACGAATGTTCTGAGAGAATAGTCCTAGTGCACACTAAAAAATGAAGATAAATGAATCTAAATATATCTACTATAATATATCGACACAATAAAAATGCTTCATAGACCTAAATATGAATACATAAACATACATATACATCTACTTATATAATCAAGATACCTATCACGAAAGAGAAAGGAAGTGTTCTTTCAAACTTTTCTTAAAAGTGAAAATTGAGGGACTGTCCCTCATAGCGCAGGGAAGTGCGTTCCACAACCGGATTGCCCTCAACCTGAAAGAGTGATCATAAGCAGCAGTGTAATGTCGAGGAGTCGAGAGAAGAGACATCGTGTGGGATCTCCTATTGCTATCCCTGGGGAAAAGAAACTCAAAGCGTTCACGAATATAAGCGGGATAGCGGGGATTTCTCAGAATATTAAACAGAAACGATAGAACGTGCATATCACGGCGAAGACGAATCGGTAGCATCCTAGTTCCCTGCGATGCTGGGAGACATGGTCATATTTGTGCAGTCCGAAGACAAACCGAATCCCGAGGTTCTGAAGTCGTTCGAGTTTCTTCAGTTGTTCTTCGTTCGCACTGACCCAGCAAACATCCGCATAGTCGATTAAAGGGAGTAGAAGAGACTGAGCAAGGGTGATTTTAGTCTGAAGAGAGAGGAAGTACTGCAACCGCCGGAGAGAGTGAAATGACGCAAAGACTCGTCTGCTGACCTCACAAACATGGGGCGACTAGGACAACAATTCATCGAATATAACGCCAAGATTCTTGGCTTTATTGCTATATGCAATTATAGCACCATCATACAGTACAGGATCGATGAGCATTTTCTGCATTGGGTTAAGTGAGTGCCGTGTACCCATGATCATGGCTTGAGATTTACCTGGGTTGACCAGCAGCCCTTATTAAGCAGCTCAGTTCTTGATGTTATTGAGGTCAGCATTCAAAGCCTCTACGGCCAGATTCACATCACAAGGTGAGAAGTGTCGGTATATTTGTAAATCATCTGCGTAAAGATGATAAGAAGAAGTAAGTACGTTAGAGATGGAGTTGATGAATACCGAGAAGAGAAGAGGAGAAAGGATACCACCCTGAGGAACACCGGCGGAGAGATCACACCAGTCTGTTGAGATCTCCTCAGACTTTATGCGCTGTTGGCGGTCTCTGAGGTAGGAGTCAAACCAGCGAGCCGAGTTTAGGTATTACTGAGTTTTGACTACATTTGTTGTACTCTGGTAAAAGATCCCTACTTTCTTGAATCCAATTTAGTGCTTGATGGATACGCCAAATCCTGATTATTCATTGGCATATTTTCTTTTTTCAGTCTGTAACAATAAAAATATCATGACTACCTAATATGACTAAAATTAATACGGAAAGCATAAAATACTATTACACTTTGCTTTACTTTATACTTTATTGCACAAAAACAGAATACAATTTACCTAAGAGCTTCTCTAGCTTTCTCCAGTTTTTCCCTATTTCGCTTAATTTTTCGTCTCTTCCCCATCTTCTAAAATAATTGTAATAATAGTCATCTCATTGATACACATAACACAAACACAATAATAGTCATACATAAACATAACACAAAAGGTAAAATACTAACGATCAAAAGTTTTTAGTCGCAGTATTCGCCGCTTCCGAACGTGAACAGGCGGTCAGAGCAAGCGCAGCACAGGTCCTACCTCAACAAGCGCTCGGCTGCGATTGAATCACGAGATCCCGCGCGTCGAGTTTTATATAATTTTAAATAATTAATTAAAAATAATACAGTCGTAATATTCTAAATTAATCTTCACTTTTCTGAAAAAGTGATAGTTCATGTTTAAGGTAAAAATAGTTTGGTAGTCATTAAATTGCTTTTATCTCTATTAAAAGTGAGTTTATTTGAGGCAATTTTCGTGTTTATCTCGCATAGTTATCTTTTTTTTTTGCACTGTAAAGTAAGAAAAATAAAAAATCTGTTCTGCCACAAATGACGAACATATTGTCACCTTTCCGACGTTTTTTTTTCAATAAAACTGTGTTGTACCGGTTTCCCATAATTTGTCTTAGTTTGTAGTACTATTCGTGGAAAATCTAATTCGAACTTTAGAAAAATAATTATTGCTCATACAAGCAATATTTATTTTAAAAATCTATTCTAGACATATTAAAGTTAAAGGTACTGCCGTTTTATTAGGCTAAGTAGATTAAATACACAATCCAGCAGTTTGCCAAAACTTAAGCATAAAAATGACGTAATATTTGAGTTTCGATGGTTTGAGGGTACCTACCCTGTTAAACAAAGAAAGTAATATAAAAAGGGGGTAATTTATAAATACCGGGTACAAAGTTTATATGGAGATGGGGTGGGAATCTGTATAGGGGTGTGTTTGTGTCAAGTAAAGCCAAATGTCAGCCAATGTCAAGTAAAGCCACCAGACTGTTTATCTGGAGATCGCGTAGTCGCTCCCGAGACGACCCATGTAACATTATCTTGTTTATTTTACATTCAGGTGCCCAAGTCGTTGAACGCAAAGCAGAAGGCCCTTCTGTATGCATACGCCGAGTTGGAGGAAGACACGCCGGGACAGATACTGGGCGTCTCCTATACCAGAGATGGTAAGATATCTTGAAACTATGTTGGCCATGGGGGGCGATACCCGCGCTATTTAGATCATCTACATGGTCAAAATATCGATTTGAGATACCGAATATCTATAAGGAAAACGAAAAAGCTGTCCTCACGAGCCGCCTTGCGACCAACCGAGATATCTCGACCCGTTTCCGTAAGAAATTAATATGAATCGTGATCGTTTTTGACGGAGATGTGCGGTTTCTAAACCTATATCTCGATTGTAGAGATGATCTCGATAGCGCGAGAATTGGGGGCTTTGGAGTCTTGAATGTCTGGCTAAATGTGGGCACAATGGTGCCTTTGCGACCCCGTATGGGAAACGCGTGACGCTGTGTGTGTATGTATGTATGTATGTATGTATGTATGTATGTATGTTGGAAATAGTGTTACGGTTTTTCCTAAAGGAAGTGGCAGAGGCACGATTATGCGCACTGTTAGTTATTCAATTGCGTGACAGGGGGCTAGCCCATCGCCGCAGCTTTGGAGGCTGAAGGATTTCTCACGATGATTTCTTTCACCGTTAAAAAACATCTGTATGATGTTGACGACCTCTGTGGCGTAGCGGTTGTACATCTGCCTACTATACGAGAGGTCCCGGGTTCGAATCCCGGCTGGGAAAAAAAACCCTCAGGTCTTGGATGTTTACATGTTTGTGATGTCGCTGTTTCTGGTTCCCACGACATAGGGTATCCTAGTGTGGGGCCAGAAGCAATATATGTGCCTGTATGTAAATGTTTGTTTTTTTTTTGTTTGTTCGTTTGTTTGTTTTACTAGGTTGAAAGATGAATAAATAATGCCTTTTGATTCCGGGTTCACGTGGATTGAGATCCACCTGAAGAGACGCTGAAGGATAAAAAGCTGATGTAACACGAACTTGGACAGAGCAATATTAGTTTTCACAAAATTCGCATAGTAAAATTATACATAAAATTGCTCTAATCAACTCGTTTGTCTCAGTCTCTATCAGGACCATCAACTCACAACTAAACCAGGACATATCTCACCCCCCCCCCCAACCTCATTCCGACTTCATGTCGTAATGAGGCAAACGCGGGCGCAAGTCAACGGGCGTTAGGTCATGTTCACAACTAAAAGCAACATTCCTTAAACTGGCGCCGTTTCAAAACCGATACTTAAACCGAGTTTAATTTCCAGCGAGCTCTAAAGCCAGCGCTGGCCCCGGCGCCACAGACACGAAAGAAAACAAATCCTCCGAAACAATCCACGAAACGAACCGGGACAGGGACGACCCCAACTCACAAAGAAATAAGTCCTGGACGTTCATAGACAGTATGCTTGATGCGTACACGAATAACAAAGCAGTTTTTGTGACTGGGTTTTTATCAGCAGTCTTTCTGTCGCTAGTAGCTTTGTGGAGCGATCCCCAGGATAGGTTCGGGTACAGGGATAGAGCGATGAGAAGGGACGATGAGAGAATGAGAGAGATGGATGGGGCGAGGATCTATAGCCCGGATAAGTCTTTGGGGTATCAGAGGGCGCTGGAGAGAGAGAAGGAAAGAGAGGGGAAGGTATATGAGGTATGAGTTGGGTTGTGATAGTGTGATGGTTTTACTGTGTAGGGGGAGTCATTAGAAGTAAAATGATAGTTATACTAAATTTATAATAAAGGTGGCCCATTGATGTCCCTACCGAGGGGCTCAGGCCTTTACCAGATACGAGTAAGAAGTAAGATACTTACTCCAAATGATAGTAAACTTTATCAGCGGTTTTAGGTTTTCGTTAGCACAATTTATTATACCTAACGCTAACGTAATAATGAAGTAGAAGGAATAATAATAAGGAGTAATCCCTTAAAATTACAGCCAGATTGAGACATGAACGAAATCTATTTCCAAAATAAACTGTTTTCATTATAATCAGTGATCGGATATTCGGATGCATATTTACCTAAAGTTCAGGTGTTGGCTAATATGGAATGCGCTTTGCTATCGAAACAATTCTGATTTAAGTGATCAAATCATAGTGATAGATAGTGATTAAAATGCTAGTTACTGATAATTAATACATATGGAAACATAATTTAACCCGTTGAGTGCCCTTGGACACTCGAGGGGTTATCAAAACATATATTTTGTTTTTTTTTTTTTTTTTCAGACCTTCTTGTACCCTTACATACACAATACACATATTTGCATCAGGGATCAAATATTAACGCTAAATAAATATGCATCCGATAAGTTACACAATATCGAGATACCTTTTACCCGGTTTTTTTTTTTGAGATAAATTATTATTATTTTGTTAATTAATCCTGTCCATCCTAGGTTTGCTGGAAGAGATCTCTTATTAGAGATAAGCTCGCTTTTGTACATGTTTTTTTCATTATTAAGTGTCTGTATTCTGTTTTTGTGCAATAAAGTTTAAAGTTTATTATACACCCGAGAAGGGGAAGGCCCAGTAGGAGATGGAGGGACAACCTGGATAAGTTCCTGCCGGGGTGGATGGAACAAACTGCAGCCAGAGATGTGTGGGCTCGAACCGGTGAAGCCTTTGCCCAGCTGTGGGACACCGCAATGGGCTAGATAAAAAAATAAATTTAGAAGCCGCTTTCATACTTTTACAGTTAAAAACAAACTTTAGGTAAATATGCATCCGAGTATCCGATCTCTGATTATAATAGATGAAGGTTACTTACACAATGCTGTTACAATGTCGTATGCAAACAAAATATTCTACTGTTAGTAGCTACCGGTATGGAAGATTGTATGCTAGTTGAAAGATGTTAATTTATTAAATAGTAGTTATTATTAATCTACTGTTAATATACCAAAGGTGTATAGTATGATGGTATGTAAATATGTATCTTAATTTTTGAATACATAAATGCAAAATTAGAAATGTTGTTTCATTTGTACACCCTTATCTCCTGCCACCATCATGCTATGCCCTTTGATGGGAATAGGCCAGTATAATAGGCTTTATCTCTGGTCCCACACTAGGATACCGTCATTGGTCTTAAAACAATTTAACCCAATGATAACTTGCAAATGTTTATAGTTCGGTGTTTCAAAGGTAAGGAACATGTAAAACAAAAAAACCGAAACTTGGAAATTCAAAACCGGTTCAACTTAGTGGTTGTAACAGCTCCATGTTATGTCCCGCTGCAAACTTTAGGTATTTTCAAACACCCAATTCCGATCTCTGATTATTAGTCACATTTATCCAAATTCGCAGATGTAGGTTTGGTCTATAACTGGCTTTAGGGCATCGGAGAAACTAAATAAATACGTATAAAATCCTAAAATAGTGCGGGACAGTGAGAGGGAGAGGGAGAGTCTCTAAGGTGTTATTTATTGTATTTGATACTACCAAAGCAACAACAGTTATGTACCTACCGGGTGTTGGCAGAGTGGAGCGACCATCGATATATATAAAGGATAGGCCCTCCCGTACTAAATTTCTTACCGTTTTGAGGCCAGACAGAATAGTGCTTCTGTTGGAATTTATCGGTACTATGTCGGTCGTCGTCAGTCGAATGATTGATTATCCTATTTTTACTTTGAGGAATTTTTCGAGAACAATATTTTATGAATAATCAATTTACAGCCAATAGTAATTGTAAATTATATAACTTACTTGTGATACGATACTCCTTGTTTATGTGTATTGCGATTTCGGTATGATTTACACGTTTTTACCACGCAGGACACCATTTTTGTTGTGCTGCCGATACGTCACGCGGCTAGCACCGTCTAAGCACGACTGATTGAAATAGGTTCACTTTTCCCGTTTTGACACCGTTTTGGTAGCGACACTTTCAAGCGCCCCGTGCCTTGTCCCCTACTATTGAAGTCTGTGGGAGCGACAAAACATTTTGGGGAGTTAGGGACATCATTCTGAACAACTCACTATCAAACCAGATCAGAGCAACTTTATTTTTTACTCCTCTACACAAATCGTCTGATAAGCTCGGCCCAAAATGTATTGAGATGTCAAAAAAAAGTTGCGCTGATCAAACCGCCTTCCTAGTGAAAGTTGCTCAGAATGATGTTCTCTACTCCCAAAAACTCCATACTCCAAACAACCTGTATACATTAATCAAATAGCTGACCATATTTGGGGAACGATAGTAGCCAGCCATCATTAATATTATACACAACTATACTTACCCAAAAAACATTGTTGCAAATTATATTCATAATTCATAATTTCTTTATCACAGACATAAAAAAAAACAGTAATACTAAAAATAGTGTACAAAGGCGAGCTTATCTCTAGTAAGAGATCTCTTCCAGCAAACCAGGTTGGGATGAGAAAGGAGGATTGCTGTGATGGGGTAGACCCAAGTGTACAACAATAATATGCTAACATTTACTATTCAGATGGATGGAGGCCGAAGATCGTCGTGTAGACATCATTTATTGATAATATTAATGTCATGGATCATTAATATGTTATGTATAGTAAAAATTAGTACATAGAGATGCTACATTCATCTAACAAGTCTTAGTTAGATGAATGACGTGATGATTAATGTATAAAACCTGCTTTGAAAATAATTTATTTCATATCATTTAAGACCCATAGAAACATGACATACGTGTCAGTGCTAATATACAGCAAAAATTTTAAGCACGGCCGAAGATTACGTAATCAAGGCGAGGGGGGGGGTGTTAAAAACAAAAGATTACGCTGTGATCACATAAAGGGGGGGGGGGGGGGGCAAAAATGATCACGTAATTGTTGAACGATCCCTAAGGTACAAAACAATAACCGTCTCCTTCATACATGAGTGTAAGTTTAACCGCGCGCGAGAGACACAGACAGACTTTCCTTGATGCGCAGGCAGTGCAACGTCACTCCGCGCGCTTATACACAGACACTACACAAGCGCAACGTTTCAATGTGTTGAACGCGCCAGCTTTTGCTAACCGATCTGTACATTTCAACTGAATTCTGCTTCGTATTATGAGATCTTTTTCTAATTCGTAGATAAAGAAGGCAATATTAAGCAAGATTAGGAGAACGAAGTTCATTGGTGCTGTGAGTCGCATTGATGTTTCTAAATGTAGAATAGCGTGTAACGTAATGTAGTTATAGTTAGTAACCAAGCAGATTTACGGCCTATTCCAAACAGTCTCAATAAGCTCTCAGTGACATATTTATGCCACATTTATTGTTCAATAGGGCTCTTTGGAACAGGGACTTAGTACGAAAGTCGTACATAGACTATTTTATTATGGAAACGTTTGGAATCAGGAAACCTTTACTCGGAATCTAGCAAGATCGAGCCATAATCTACTACCCTGGCTCAGTGCGGGATCATGGATGATGTTATCATCACGCTAGTGGCCCAACCCTACCATATTTAACCCCTTCACTCTCAGAAGACACTGCTCTAACGACCGAACAATGGCGAACTATTGTTGTATAAGATGTGTCGGCGAACCAGTTACATAAAATACAAAATAAATCAATAATTATACCAGAATGATAAACGCAGCGGCACCTCATTTCGCATACGGGGTGCCAGAGACAAAACTGTGCCCACCTGATAATATTTCATAATCATCCCAAATTCATTACAGGTGGAAAAGTATCCATAGGTGGGCCCCAGGACATAATCGATGCCGTGAAAGAGGCCCTACAGAATCGGAAGATCCTAGGACCGTCGGATCAGAAGACAGAAGACACCCCTCCTGACACGAAGAGCAAAGAGCCAACCTCGGAAACTCCAGAAGACACCCCTCCTGACACGAAGAGCAAAGAGCCAACCTCGGAAACTCCAGAAGACGACGTCATGAAAGAATCAAAGAGAAGCAAAGGGTAACAAGCTGCACAAATTGACTGCAACGGAATAAGGCGTTGTTCTAGGCGAGTTTAGGTTTTTCAAATAGTTACCTATAACTTTCCAGCGCTCTGTTGGCGCGCGGTGACAGGCGGAACTAACGCTTGGTGACCAATGAGGAATGAAAGGTCTGTGTTGATGACAGGTTCGTTGCGCAGAGCTGGCGCCCTAAAGGTAAACGTGACTCATCATCATCAGCCAAAGATCGTTGGAAGGTTGTAGTACAGCCACCGACTTAGCTGTTCAGGTGGGGAAAATTGGTACTACGGACTTGTCATCCGCCATCAAAGAGAATGTATAATATAAAGTCGCCGTCAATAGAAATTGTGGACTATGTAAACAAACCGTTTTCTCAAGGTTCTGTCACGGAGTCTCGCTGAACATTATTCCAACTCATGCAGCATCAAGTATTGCCTGTTATTCGCTGTATTTCATCGTGAAATATTCAATAGTCACCAGTTAATTACGGAAAAGACAAAGGCAACATGGCGCTTTGTTTACATAGTCCACAATTTCTATTGCCGGTTACTTTACTATCTCCGCTATTATGAAGACTACTATGACACTAGCGACGGCTATCAACTGAACAGCTAAGTTGGCGGCACTATAGTCAAATATTCCAATTCTGATGCTGAAATATTGTTTGTTTTCGAGCTCGTAGTCTTACACACTTACGATTGTTCAGTGAGGACTAATCGTATTTATATGTAATAGAACCATGATAAAAGCTGAGCTGCGCTAAAATGTACAAAATTATTTTAGTTTTTTCATTGAATTATCCAATTAAAGAGTCTATTGTATAGAATACTATCTTGTATAGAAGCAGGAGCTTTTTAGTACCAAAAATCTGTTGGTAAATACTTATAGAATAGTATTTTTATTTATGGCAAACACATCTGTAAGTGAATATGGTTTTATATCCACGAATTTATTTTCATTTAGTTCTTTGTTGCCACAAAGTTTTTTGATTACTATTTCTGTGTAGCACCATGGACCAAACTAGGACTGAAATACGCATGCAAAAAACGCACCCTGCTAGAAAACCAAAATTCTGTATTATTCCTAGATGTCACTACTGTTCTCGTCAGCTAACCTCTAGCTCCAGGCTAGCTCATTGTCATCATACTACCTATCTATACTGTGAAAGATATCCACGAAAAATCAGAGATGGCGCTCACTGTCATCAAACTACCTATCTGCCCCTACCCTTGATAAGCAAGGCAAGATTTCAAGCTTGCCTATCCGTCATTTGAACAGAACACAGTTACCTACTCTGTCGAGAAGAATGACAACTTTATACAAAACACGCTAAGGCTACCACTACCACCTACTAGGTGGCGCTAGTAAATTGCTTTTTTGCATGAAGTTGTCATTCTTCTCGACAGAGTAGGTAACTGTGTTCTGTTCAAATGACGGAAAGGAAAGCTTATAATCTTGCCTTGCGTATCAAGGGTCGGGCGGCTGTACTGTGGAAGGAAATCCGATTATTCTACTGTTTGGAATTAGTAGCTCCATCTAGCTACAAAATCGTGTTACGCTAGAAAGTATGAAGGTGATCGGTCCTCCAGTATAATTGGGTTCATGGTAGCGCAGATCAATGTATAATTTATATGGTAAATAAAACAAGCTGTACATAGCCGTTGACTAGTGAGTAGGTATGGTGAATACATAGTTTATTATTATGATTATTGCTGTTTCTTATTACATAATATAGTCTAATAAACCAAAGGCCTAGAATTAGATTACATAGGTAGTCGCAACGAAATTAGCTGGGCTGGCCTGGATACTAATTTGTATGTAAGCCGACCCAGCTAATCGTGCTGCAGACTGTACAAAGATTCGTCACTAAAATATACAGTTACAGTATTCATTAGATAATAAGTCTGTTCACCTTGGAAGATACTGGATAACTTGGCAAAACCGAGTGTTTAACTTTTGATATCTCAAAACAACAGATTTTGACATCTTCCAAATAGATTTTGAAAAATGAACAGAGTATGAAATGTAGGTACGCTATAAAGCCCATTTTGCTCCATAGTTGCGGCGATGGGCTAGTCCCCGGTCACGCAAAATGAAGTATTGAACAACTGGCTACAAGTTAAAGCCTTTTTATAATAAATTCTTAACCATAAAACGTAGGTTTTATCAACATCATCCAACATCTTCCAAGCTCATCCACATATTCTGAATCTAGATTAATATCTACAGTTACTAAGCCTATACACATCTCTTCTTCTCAGTAACGAACAGTCTGTACTTCAGTGTGAAGTCGTTCATTCCCTGCCGTTGGTACCGGCTCAAGCCTCTCAGCATACAGGACAGCATGAGGTATCCGCCTTCGATGTACAAACCGTATAGCACTCGCACGTACCCTGTGATCTGTCGGAAATAATTGGCTCATTGATGTTCACCCAAAGTTACTATAGTAAAACAGATGACACTGTAACAGCGCAGCAGAAACCATCCAGCATATATAACAGGTGCATGTAATTCCACAGTCCACACTGACTACAAACATCGACACGATCAAGTTGCTGCAATAGTACACCAGGCCATAGCATACAAATACAAATGCATCACCCAAAAGAAACCATACTGTTAGCAGCTTCAGATAATGGCCGTGGGACAGGCAGTCGCGCGCCTGCACAGGAGCTGTATTTTTGAAAAAGTGAAAGTGATTCTTGAATTCGCGCTCGAAAGTAAAACGTGTGCGAATTTATTTTCTACTGGTCCTCTTTCTATGAATTTTTGAATCATTCCAAAGCAGTGTTACCATTATTATTCAAAACCTTTAAGAAATTTCGTTTCACGCAAAAAAAAAAACCGGTGAGAAATAACGCATTGATTTAAAAACCGGTAATGGATTAGGGGGAACGGAACGTTAATTAAAAAGTTATAATGTCATTGTGTCAAGGTGTGGCGAAACCGCGAATGGTCATTTTCTACTAGTAGAAATCAAGAAACGAGTGGGTAGGACCACTCGTTGTTGAAATCACGGAAATGGATTTTCAAAAATGGCGTTTTTATCAATTCGTGCACGAAAGTTGCGCTTTCGAATGCGAATTGGTTTTCGAAGGTCTCAAAAATAGCGCTCCAGAGCGTTGCGCAGATCCGCAGACCGCGCGCCATCTCTTGCTCGATATTCGCAGTGCCGCCGTTCGGACGTGTTTTGTGTTGCCTAGCTTATTGCGTGTCATAACTTCTTGTTTGTTGCTAATTGCTGTTTTATTAATGTTAAATTCTATTTGGGTTCCATAAAAGTTGTTTTTAGGGTTCCGTACCCGAAGGGTGCCAAACGGGACCCTATTACTGAGACTTCGCTGTCTGTCCGTCCGTCCGTCCGTCCGTCCGTCCGTCTGTCTGTCACCAGGCTGTTTCTCATGAACTGTGGTAGCTAGACAGTTGAAATTTTCACAGATGATGTATTACTGTTGCCGCTATAACAACAAATACTAAAAATTAAAAGAAATTTAATGTAAAGGGGGGCTCCCATACAACAAACGTGATTTTTTTGCTCATTTTTGCTCGATATTGATAATGGTAGCAGGTAGACGCTTAAAATGTTCACAATATATTGAGTATATTATTTACTTAAAAAATAAATAATTAAATAAAATAAAATAAATTTATTTATTTATTTATTTAAAGTAAATTCATACAACATGACAGAAGAAATCCAATTCGTTGTACAAAGTATAAACTATAAAATAGATTACATTAAACACCACATGAAATTATTAGTCAGGTCAATTACATACATTCAATAATCAAAACAAAATATTTAGGGGGGGCTCCCATACAATTATTTTTTTGCGGTTTTTTATAGATAATGGTACGGAACCCTTCGTGCGCGAGTCCGACTCGCACTTGGCCGGTTATTTTAATATTCATATTGCATATCATTAACAATGACACCCCGTGGGGGCACTTGTGTTTGTGTTTTCTTACATCAGTGGGATTGTTCCTACGTTCCACTTAGTTGCGAAGCGTATACGATTTGCTTGCAATCTATTTACGAACGATCTATTTGCGATTCTTTAGGAGCATACCAAATGACGCCATTTTGGGTGTTTTAGATGCGATAGCGATCCAATATAAGTGCGTTTCTCAGAGCTGCATCAGGCTCCAGTATTTTGTTGGGTTGTTGCAAACATTTTGCGAAATCGGAACGGACAATAGTCGGTACTTGGATGGGTAAGTAATACGTAATACGCTAAATGATTCAGGGAATTAATTTATTAATCCTTTGTGGGTAAATGTATGGAAATCAGGAAATCAAGGTCAAGACAAGACAAGAAAGACTAGTGAATTCCGTTCCGTCTACCAGAATCCCCTAGCCTGACCCCCCAGGAGATCCTGGTGAACTTAGGAGTCACTCGTGAAGAGGCGATAGGCTGTCTTCCCATGCTCTATCCTTCTCAATAGGGATGTGGAATAGGGCATTCATACAACGGGAGTCATAATTCGTTCATCATTGTCATAATAAAGTTGGACTTACATACGCCAGTCCCCCAGTAGTAGTGAACTGCATAGGGAACAGTAGACTGCGGAGAAAATCCGCCTGCCTCAGGAACCCAAACGCGATGACGCCTAGCAGGTAATACACGACGAATGCGTAGGGCAGCCCGTAGCCCACGCAGAGGAAGTGGAGGCAACACTGTTGATTAAACGGAGGCTGTGTTTCTGCAGGCGAACATGACTGGCTATAGCGCTGGCTCAACATTCCGAGAGCTTGTGGCCCGCACCGCCGCCGCCGCCGCGCCGGCTACAAACAAACCGGTATTTTCGCGCTGTCGCCATAGCTATTGACATGCGATTCGCTTGCAGAATTCGACCTGGGCCTATGCTGAGACGCAGGTCAAGTGGGAAAAGTTGTGGCAGGGCGGGTGACGTCTGTTGTTTGACGCGCGAGTTTGACCCGCCTTACTAAACAGTGCTCGCATGATAAGCTGCACTTAGGTAGAGGCATTATCCGAGTCGTTTTCTGTATTGAGGTTGAGGCAGATAAAAACTTTACCATCATGTACATCAAACATTATAAACAGTAGAGGTTCCCGCGATACAGGCTGTGCCTAGTGCGGGACCCACAATTGCTTAAGCTAATCTTATTTTGATTCCCGTGCGTGCCTGAATAGAGCATCTCCCCAACTCTAATGTATTTACATACACTTTTAGGTGAAATAAATGATTTTGTACTTATCTTGCGCGCACTCATCTTTTCATCGATAGACAACTCCGCATTTGTATGGAATTGATAAAGTTTACTCGAGGTTAGTGCTAACTTACATTCAGGTAAAGTGCATATTAGGAGACGGAGAAATAATCCAACTTACAGACAATTTCTTTCGACCAATCCGAAACCTGGATTTTGGCTTCAACTCGGTACAATTGTCGCCATTCTGCGTGTCTGAAAAAACAACAGCGTTTTATTACTTGTTGAATGAGGCAGTAGGATTGATCTCCCATCTAGGCCCGGATGCATAACCGACAGCTCATAGTTTCACGGATACTCAAACTCATGCTGTCACTTCCTCTTGCTCGGGAAAAGATATCTCTTTTAAGGCATAGTTTTACACACACACAGTTTGTGCATTCGGTCAATGGTGAGTGCTCCGTGGTCTAGTGGGTTTCACCTTGCTTCTCACGCAGGACATGCAGGTTCGAATCCCGGTGCTGACCATGTACCAATGAGATGATTAATTTGTCTTAAGTACATTATCGGACACTCCGTGTTTCGGATGTCCCGGCTACTATCCCTACTTCGTAGTATGAGTAGTCGTAAAACCCCTCCACCAACCCGCACTGAGCCAGCGTGGTGGAGTATGGCTCAATCTTACTCAGATCCGGGTAAAGGCCTGTGCCCCTCGGTGGGGACATTAATGGGCTACATTTACTTTTTTACTTTACGCGGGGTGAAAAATAAAGTTGATCTTTCTTTTCATAGTAAACGTTGCTCAGAATGACGTCCTTAACAACACCTTAAATTAAAATATAGCTAGGGGTTTCACAGTCACCCTGTACATCAAACCTAAGTAGTTCTGTACCCAAAGAGTAAGAAAGCAAAGAAGTGCATTAATATGCGGAATCACCATTAGGTACGAGTAGCTGCTCAGAATAATAACTACTATAAAAGAAGCACTGAACAAGCAGTTAGTAGTAGTTGCGTGAAGACCTGTCAAACATTATTCAGGGGCGTGTCGATAAATGATGGCACCCAAATAAACATATCCATGTCGGCGGCCGATCGTAGAAATGGGCACATCATGATGTGAACGTAAAATATCATGAAACGATGAAATCTCATAAGTAAGGCAAACACTGCGGTAGCTTAGGCGAAGAAAGTCTTCGTGTTCGTTTGACATGTATAACACAAAAAACATCACGTAGTGTTGAATAAAAATGCTTTTAAAAATACATGTTTTCGTTTAAGAAACCCGCCATATCATGATGTGCCCAGTAATGGCTTCGGCATATCATGAAATGGCGAGGCACATCATGACGTGCCCAATTCTACGATCGGCCGCCGACATCAACACTTTGAATCTGTGGGTGAAATGAAATGGCAAACATAGTTCCCATTGTTACTCGATTAACTACCTCTTCCCAACAAACACTTGACATTGTGTTATCAAAACACAATTTCAATGGGTCCTAATTACCTTGATTTCAAGGACTTTCAATCTGGTTATAGAAGCGGAAACAGTCATGATGACTATGTCATCAACGTATTCAATACAATTCATTGTTGTGTCGTGCAATCAGTCTGAGTGCAAAGGAATTGATGTCATGTCACAATACTCTATCACAAAGCTCAAAGGCTTTGATCACTTCCGAGTACCCGAATGCCAAATGCACAATCGCTGCTCAATCATTTCCCGAACGTGGAACATGCCTATGTAACATCCAAAATGCGGACACTATTCCTGTCCTGAGCAAAGGAACCAAGGAACCTTTGCATAACGGTACTCATGAATTGTATTAATTATTTTGTGAAATAAAGAATATAAATATGAATAACTAAAACTAAATGAATAAATATCAATAAAATTGCCGTTATTGGACGTAATACTTAAATTAGTTTAATGAGCAGAGTGACCTATACAGACAGGGTGTAACAGAAAGGTGTCTACAGTCTATTCGTGATAAGAATGCAGTGTAATTTAAATCTGTTAACACACACTAACAGAACAGGACACTACATTCGCGTTCGAAAGTTTGCCTTCAACTGGTCACTGTGAACTTGGCTTGATAACTGGAAACGATTTGATTGACGGGGCGTTGCTAGGCCGCCGGAGAGTGATGACTTTACTGCATTCTTATCACGAATAGACTATAGTCATATTTTAGGGGGTTGTTAGGGACATCATTCTGAACATGTTTCTATGAAACCGATTTGATTAGAGCAACTTTATTTTACGCTTTTCCATACAAATTAGCTGACCGCCCGCCCGTACAAAACGTTTCAGATTGATGTCCTTTCTGTTATGTATTGTAACAATATCTACCATTTCCACTATTCTGTCTCCGTAGTATGCCTGTGCCTGGTGACGTGTTGTCGAAGTTACCAGAAGATTTGTTTGCTCTCCACGCGTCCATCGACGCTATTATGAATGTGCTGAAGTTTAGCACTGAAACAAACAAACCGTATTAGAGCGCGTTCCCACTGTGACGATACGATTAATGAATCGTTGGACGACCGTCGTAATAGCCGTCAAAATGTCGCGGGCGATAAATAATAACGGATAAACAGTGGCCTTGGTTCACACGGCATTGTCCTGCACGTTTTTTTGCAGTATACGTCGTGTGAACCTAGGCCACTGTTTATCCGTTAAGAAGTATACTGCAAAAAAACGTGCAGGACTATGCCGTGTGAACCATGCCTAACACGTGCACCTTATGCCTCAGGTATCATACTGGCGGTGCTCATGAGTTTACTTTCATTTGCTGGTCTATCAAAAAACTTCAATGCCTTCAAAGATCATCGGAGTTATTTTCTGAAGAATACTGTAGTATTAAAATAACACTTACTCAGAAAAACATGAACCGGAACCGCTATAGCCGCATACGTCAGCGAAGCGATTTTTCCGAGCATTGTGTGTGGTACTGGAGCCCCGAAACCTTAGGAAATAAGAAGTTTATGGGTAGTACTTAAACAAGCGACAAAAAAGTCTAACCTAACCGCTGGGTGACTTGTCGCACATTCAGTATTTTAATCGCTCGATTAGTTTTTTATTCGATGGTTTTATAATTCCCCGAAGTTTAATAACTTCGGATAAACGCAGCCGAGAACGGCAGCAGCGAAATGAACTAATAAGTTACCTACTGGCTGAACGTGAGCTCAAAAATGTGTCTCTGCCATTTCGTACGGGAAAAGGCGTGACGCTGAAATCCAATAACACATAATGAAACCTTACTACTAAAATTTTGTTCACTATTTCACTAACACTATGTAGGCCGATAGCTTTTGAACCGCTAAACCGATTTGCAATGTAATCTGAGAACAAAGAAAGTAAATTAAGTCTGCAATTAATAAAATAAAACCGCATTAAAATCCGTCTACCCGTCTACCCTTCAAACATATCACACCTCTCTATAAAGTCGGGGTTGAAAAATGACATTGCGTTGGCGGGGCCGTGAATCTGAACGAAAATGGAACGACAGCTTCAGTCAACGTTTTGCATTTCCGCTGTATGATTGCCTCAGCGAGAGTGATATGTATCGTAGTCGGTGTGTGTTTATGTAATGCCTGATCTATATGCTTGCCAAACCTCTACAAGTCTTCACGTGTGGATATACCTATAGTTTGGCTTGGTTTACTTAGGACTTGTAGTACATTTTAGGTTTGTTGAGGTATGGACATGGTAACATAATATGTTGTATTTATGTGCCTGTGTGTTATGTTGTAACATGAAATTAAGTTATTTCACTGCCCAATGAATTTATAATCTTGCAAATATTCTCGGATGGCAATTTTCCGTTCAATTAAGTGCGTTACGGTTCGTTTCACACATTTCAGAGAATTTCAGGATTTAATCGACTTTGTAAGCACACAAGATTTATTGATTTCCTCTCCATGTTTGAATAACTGGTCGGTACAACTCTCAGGAAACTGAATATAAAATGGTCACGTTGTCGGTTGCCCCAGGAGGCGTCGGAGTGACGAGCTGTGGGACTATAGATCTGGTGGGAACAGCCTAGGAGCGTGAAGAGTGCAAGAGTGGAAGAGAGGTCTTTGCCTAGCAGTGGAAAGATATAGGGTAATAATAGTAATCAATAAATATTTGTAAAAATAAGTAACCAAACATTTACATACATACCTACCTACCCCTACATAATTTAAGTTGAATAAGAAAGTGGTTTCGTAGTGTTTGTTCATAATAAAGTCTCCACTAACACCGCGCTTATTTTCCATTCAGCAGCTTCAAGTCTCAGGGCCAGCAGTAGGTCGCAAGTAATTCTAAGAATTAAATTAAACCTACGAATTTCTCTAACCTGAGGATTTCGTCCAGCTCAAACGGAAAACTGTTTGAGTTAGCTAATCTATGGAAAAGGCGCGTCTGGTTTTTAACTATACAGTCTATTCGTTATAAGAATGCAGTGAAATTTAAATTTAAATCTGTTAACACACACTCACAGTACAGGACACAACCTTCGCGTTCGTGAGTTTGCCTTCACTGTGAACTTGGCTTGATAATTAGAAACGATTTGATTGGTTACGGGGCGTGGTTAGGCCGCCGGACAGTGATGACTTTACTGCATTCTTATCACGAATAGACTATAGCGAGATTTGAACGAATGATTTGAATGAGTATTCTTCTCTTTCACTCTTACAAACAACAAAAACAACTTGTTGTCCCTTAAAAAAAAGTGGCTTCCTGCTCTTGGAGAAAGGCAGTAAAAAGAGTTTCATTGATTTGAGGTCCTGTCATTCGTATAGAAAAACCGTGGTCAACGACAAAGAGTATATAAACTTACTACGGACAACGAGAAAAACAAACCTATTTCATCCAGATATTGTTACCACTTTTCGGATAAAAGGTAAAAAATGCCGGAATTTCAATACTTTTTCCTCGTTTTATATCGAAATATTTAGTAAAATGGTAACATTTATAAGAAATCCTTCGATTAGGGCACTTTACTCGCCGTTTTCCGCAGAATTTCTTTGGCATTAGTTACCCATGATTAATTCTAGGGATTTCGTGTTTATCCGTCAAAAATTGTTGGTGCTGGACAATTTGAAGAAATCCTGAGAAATTCTCCTCGAGTTAACGCAATTCAGGGAATTACTTCTTAACTCGCCCCGTTCGTACTGCTGGCCCTAAGATACTGAATTCATAATAATTTGCATTTAACTAACAGGTAACGCCAGGAAGTTCCATTAAAATGTCATCTTGATCTAATTCGTTTTGACGCATTTCGCTTCTGAATTATGAATTAGTTTTCCCATCTCAAGCACTTCCTAGTCGAGATGGAATTCGGTGCATCTGACAAGTATGTATATACTCGTAAATGTAAGGATTGGATTTTAAAGAAGATAGGTAAAGTCAGCATTTGATGTATCAGAAAGTATACTATTATTATTATTTATTTTCAGGGGTAAAAAGTCGAATATTAATTACATTATCAATAAAATAAAATAAACTAATCAAATTTATAAAAATACTTTAATATACTAGGTAGCTGAACACAGGGAGATACACACACACTATGTATGCCAATGGAGTTTTTTTATAAGTATAGTCATTTGATTGATTTTCATTTCGCCAAACACCATTGATGTGAAACCTTGATTTACCTATGTACTATTTTATTTACGAAAAAACACTTACAAGCTCATACAGTAATTCATAGATAGGCCAAGTACGGTAAAGTTGGTACGGTTACGGGGTACACAGGTATAATGTTGAAATTGCAAATACCAACAGCTTTACAAAATCACTGCAATACAACACATTGATTAACCTTTCACTTTGACCTCAACCTTGCCCCAACGTAGACTCTAAGCTTGTCCCATCTAACCCTCCCCAATCCCTACATACTAATATTTAATTCATTTTATGTACCTTACTGAAAATTCATCTGGTCTCATATACATAACGAAACTCAATGAAAAGTTCATACATTCTTACATAACCCACTTTCCTCATTCTCTCCCAATCCTCTTCCTCACACACCCACACTTACACTACACATATCTCATTACCCATTTCATAAATTACTCTTGAGATTGTGTTTTATTAAATTTGTTCAAAAATTCAACGACCAAATCATGGAAGAACCCTGCTGGCTCCTGAAATACAGGTGATAAACCTAGGTTAGGAGACTGGGATCCATACAACTGTTTGCCTAACTTTTTACCTGAATAAATTATGAATTATTATCATGACACCAACCCTGACCTTGACCTTGACCCCTCCCCTTACCAAGTGCGGTCATCACATAGACGGTGAACAGGAAGGTCCCGGGCAGTGTCCAGAATCTGCCGGAGTCGTGTCTCGCGCCATTAGCCACGGCTTCCTCGGTGAGTCGTCTCTCGTTCTCGATGCGACGCCCGATCGCCTGCCGCCATTTTGGTGAGACTGGGGTAATCTGGGAAGTTGGAATATTTATTTTATTTTATTAATTGCAAAACACCACAGATACGAGTATAATACATTGCGTTTCTTAATATATTAATCGAATATTAATTTAAAACATGTGGAATATCCTACTGGGTGTTTTGATAGCATCTTTTTATTTGTGGACAGTGTATTCGTATTTAAGTAAGGTAAAAACAAAATTAAAAGAAAAGAAAATAACTAAAGCTATGCTCAAACCGCTTATTTAGTGTTATTATTTAGGTAAATTAGCCAAAGATTTCGACCTTTATGTTTGAAGGTAGACAGTTTCATATAGATGTCCAAGGTGTCGTGTTCAGTAGATATGTTGTTGTAGAGACGACGATTGCTGTGCCTTAACGAGGTTCACAAGTGTATAAAGTGTTGTGTCTATATTTAAGCGTAAAATCTGTTTAATACTTACATAGCTATACATTGTTAAATGCAATAAATATATATGATTTGATTTGATTTATTAGGAAGTGGTTCATGAGCTCTTTGCGTTCTATACAATGGTAAGTCGAATAATTATGAAACAGTTGTCAGAATGTAGCAATTGTTCTTCTTTGTCGGGGGGTCATGGTATGTACCTGCACCTGGCCCACTTGAGCGGGCTCTTTGTGCATTTTCCCTGCGCTTGCATTTCTCATTCAGCCATCCTAGCTCCTGCACCAGCTGGAGCAGGAGGCTGGGTGTTCGAGGAGGTCTGAGGTAGTGATGGTGTCTCCTAGAATTGCTATTCTGGTTTCTATAGTGGAGGGGCACGTATGTGGCAGTTACAGACTTGTAGAGGATTTTATGAGCTTTCGTTTAGTTTTGAGAAGAGCGAAAAACCCTTTTGTGCCCCGGCTCTACACTCTTCTAATAAAAAGCTCTGCAAGCTGTATACGGTCGGCGGAATGGAATTCTCCACGCCATCGCCAGCCGTATACACCCTGCACAACTTTTTATCAGTAAGGGGTTAGACGTTAGGGTTATTTTTAAGCTCCCTAATCAGGTTTCCGAAGGAATCTCTAGGGTCCCTCATTACGCACTCTATCCCCGCACCCTTCGGATCACTAATTCTGGCCCCACACTAGTAAACCCTGTATCGTGGGGTTCAGAAACACCGACGTCACACATGCTAGGTATATATCCAAGTCTTATACGGATGGACGCACGATTGCACTCACACAAACGCATTTCTCAGGTCTGGCCTTCAGCACTGTACCTTTGTGAAATAGTAAAGTAAATGTAGCCCATTAATGTCCGTACCGAGGGGCACAGGCCTTTATCCGGAGAATACGAGTAAGATTGAGCCATACTCCACCACGCTGGCTCAGTGCGGGTTGGTGGAAGGGTTTTACGACTACTACATTACTACCGAGTAGTGATAGTACCCGGGACCTACAGCACAGAATATATAAATAGTACCTACAGAAGCTATAAAGCCCTTTGTGTTAAGAAACATGAGCCTGAGCGAGATTAATAGCGATAGAGACCCTCCGAGGCGCTAACGAGGCGGCGGATGTGTTAACTTGTTTAGAGAACACTGGGTTAGGGATACTATAGCACGACATTTACACGCGGTGGGTGCAACTGTGCAACGCCATGTTGTTTAATTGTGACATTTTCACACTTGTGGAACGATTACTTTTTTTACTGTACTAATAAAAAATCTGTAGTAATATTAATTTACGTTTATTTTTGTCGAGCCTTAGAGACCACGAGCCTTATAAATCGTTGATTAGTCAAAAATCACGGGTTTATACAGGCTGTTAACTATATGGCGCGAAAACGGGCATACAGACGTTGATGTATCATGTGTCCGGAAGTAAGGGATAGAGGCGTCAGTTCCTTCTCCTTCTTTCTTCTTTCGGTAAATCATATGTGAAGCTTCCTCATTGGCCACGCCAATAAAGACCTCTATTGTGGTTGAAGTTCTGCCTCACACGCAAGAGGATCCGGGTTCAAAGCCCGCTGGGCAGAAACAAAAAAAACCTAGTCTTGAATGTTTGTACCTTTCTGTCTCTGGCTCTCAACACACAATCCTGGTGCCACAAGTAAAGAATTGGCATAATTATTGATGTTATAGTATAATGTTATGCCAATTAATTTTTTAAATTCTTGTAGAGTTTCAGCCTCAGACGCCTCCCTCCCCTTTCCCTTCCGCGCGGGCTATGGAAGTGTATTCTGTGAGAACGTCGGCCTACATTAGACTCAGTATAAGGATAATGAATGACCGTAGTTTAGACGATGAATAGCTTAATGGTAGGCTGAACACTTGAGAACTAGTATTGGATTTCACACCGATAGGGGCCCAATTATGCTACCACAATGACAGCTGATAAATGCAAGAATACAAAACTGGCATAATATTGCAACATATTTATTTTATCGGGACGGACTAAATTATCGTAGGTACCTTGAGTGCCTCTCTCTGCCACCCCGAATGGGAAGAGGCATGGCGCTTGTTGGATTTTTTGTTACATTTCTACCGTCAATTACCTAAAAACAATATTCTCCAAGCTCCAGATAGATAATAAGGTAAAGTAATGGGTTCTCTTGTATTTCTCTCTCTGTCTATCTTCCCGTTCTGTCCTTCTCTATCGGTTGCAAGGCAACCTGCCTTCTATGAGTTGCGGCGACAGATTGCAGGCCAGGTTGCATCGTGAGTAGAGCCCAGAGTTGAGCGTCGACGTCGTCTTCTCGTTGCCACTCAGCGGTCATTTATTTGATTGATTTTCACAGTTCTTTATTATAAAATCAAACTACAATAGTTGCGTTGCCAGAACAAGCTGGCACACAATAACTAAAATAATGTTTCTTAGGCTGAGGGTACCTATACAAAACTTGAAAAGCCAGAATGTAAAACTATTTGCGAGTTTACATCGATAGACAGAGAGAGAAATACAAGAGAACCCATTATTTTACCTTATCTATCTGGAGCTTGGAGAATATTGTTTTTAGGTAATTGACGGTAGAAATGTAACAAAAAAGTCCAACAAGCGCCATGCCTCTTCCCATTCGGGGTGGCAGAGAGAGGCACTCAAGGTACGCCTACGATAATCTTGTCCGTCCCGATCGGTACAAGTGAATTTGTTTTTCCTTGAAGCCTTAGGAGCTATAGCCCTACCCTCCCCCCCGCTTATTCACGCCGCACCCCCTTCCCTACCCCAGAAAATTGCCAGCAAGTTCTGTAGTTTTACAGCAGATGGCCAGTGAACGAAATTTTTAGTGTGACCTCTATACCCTATTATAAGTTACTCTATGGTACCTACGAACTACCTAACTGTTTTGGCACTTACAATAGCAAATGTACTTTTCTTTTACACCCCGTCGGTATATTCTTACTACATCAGGGAATAGTAAAGATGCTGAAAATCGTAAAACAAAGCGATTAGCTCTGTTTATTTCAGTCTTTTTTGTGCACTTAAGAATCAAAAGGCGATAGACTTGCTGCCTTTTACTTAAAATGTGGTATTGAGTAACTGACCAAATCTACATTTAGCCTGTTATTCAAACTCTGTGCCTCTACGACCGCGTGTGGGAAAATGCGTGACGCAAGTATCATAATGGTACTGCATGTACCAGCAGATCGAAGACCAGCAGCCATATTTTTACTTTGACCATACATTTTCTAAGCGGACTCCACACTTCTTGCCAAATATATCGTAAACAAATTCGGTAGTGGGTGGTGGTACGTAATATTGAATACCTAACTATGTACACAGATTACACAACAAAGTCCTAAGAAACCTGTCTTGAACAGCAAAGGTCATATCAACCCTGTTCTCTATTCCGCCCTAGCAACCCGCCCCGCCCGCCCTGACCCGCAACTTGTTATTGACAACGCCCGCCTAATCGAGCGTAGTTCGCAACTAGCATAGAAAATTACTTGTTTCTTTACACTTGCCGGCATCGGTGATAGGTATCTTCGTAATAATTTAGAATGATTAGTTCAGAGAAGATATTTATGTAGTAAGTAATAATTTTGAAGAAAAAAAATATTAGTTGTACTGTACTGGCTTGGCCACGTCAAGGACAACTACAAATATATGTAAATGGTCCATCGATCTTACTACATGTACAAGTAGGTCGACATAAAGAATCGCTGCTACTTTATAACTATTACACTACACGTCACCGATATAAAGATTCATCGAGAAAATTATTTTAATTTATTAGTATAGGGTTTTGTCCTGCTAGTCAAAATAGATACATTTAGGAACTGTTGAAAAAACGGTACTTCTATTGGAGAGTTCTATCACAGGGTGCTCATTCCATACAAACTAGAATTAGTAACCCTTCGTAAAAAAGAGATAGTTTGAGGAGTAAGATTTTTTCTTTAATCGCCATGGCTTCAGTTAACATACTTCTAGGTGGCGCTAATCTTATAATAAATCCTATATATCTTAGCGCAATCATGGTATTTGCAATTTTTCGATGGTGCTGCACCAAGCGATAATGGCCTCGAACTAAAGAAGCTTCCGTAGCATCTCAGTTTACGCCGGTGTCATATTTTATTCTAGTCTAGGTGGTCTATCTGTATTAATATAATATTATAGTATCTGTGGTTCTATGAAATAGCAAAAAGTGACGTCATGCTCAAATTCTGTCTTTTAACACAAAATTGAGTTCATAAAATAAAACTGCAGAAAATATACAATTCTGAGATGGTCGAGAAAATTTGTACATAAATGCTTCAACTACAGACTAGCTTCCACTATATACTCTCAGTATCTATAAGCTAATCAAATAAATCTACCGACATGTCATATACTCATGGGTGAAAATATAGTCACAATAGAGGACCGATCACCCGCATATTTATTCATCGGGCGTCCCACCTCATCATCATACTCAAGTATACAGTTTAGTACAGCATTACTAACAGTGATGTTATAGGTAACGCCATCCACGACGACGCGTGACGTAGCTATTTGCATCTTTCTTTTTCATCGGGGCGCTCTGCTGAAAGACAAAGATGCAAATAGCTACGTCACGCGTCATAGTGATTGTGCCGGATCGACATTGTTTGACATATATTCACGCATATCGTTTAAATTGTTTAGATTGGTCATGTCGATCGGCACAGATAAGGTATTTTTATATAATCACGTAGATCTGTAGTAAGTTGTATATAAGCTAGTATTTCTAATAATAAAATAGCTTAGTATCTGTGCACATCTCAAGCCTTTTACTCTACTCCCGAAGGAGTCGATCATCATATAATTGCCCCTGGCGAAGTGATGAAAAGTGAGCAATAAATAATGTATTAGTGCGGTGCACTTTCCTTGCCCTCAACTGCATCCCCCGTCTAGTGGCCTGTAAAATTAGTCCAAGCTAATGTGCCAGTGTGGCTCACTATTAGTCTAGAAAATCACCTACACTTAGCGGCAATGTCTGCACGGAATCGCCGTCGTCGGACTGCGCAAATTGAATTAACTTACCAGAAAGAGAAGATGGGTAAGTTAATGAGAAAATGGATTCACTGACCGTAAACTTTGATTGTTTGGTTTACGACCTCTGTTGTTCAATGGTTGTTTTTGAATCTCAGCCGAGGGGGTAACAAATGATTGTTTTGTAAGTACTTGCTGTATCTTGTTATGAAGCAATTTAAAATTAAAATAGGATCTTTGCGCAAATGTGTAAAAACATAACATAACATAGCGTCACGGCTTTTCCCATACGGAGGCAAAACTGTGCCCACTTATATCCAGTGATTCAACGCTCCATTTTGCGTGACAGGGGGCAAGCCCATCGCCGCAGCTATGGAGAGTTGAAGGTTTCCTCACGATGTGTTCTTGGAACATCTGTAGAACGTACTTAATCGGTATACCGATAGGCCGAACAAACTTAAAATGGAGAACATTAGACGTCGTCGGAGCGAGAGGGTTAATATAAATAATTTATCACATGTGTGTCAAAATATTTTACACAGTTCAAAGTTCTAAAGACAAGACAACTTGTCGTGCTACGAGCGTAGCAAGCTCTACGTGTGTTACGGCGTAGCGCGTAATGCGGCGTAGCATGCTACGCGTCCTAAAAAGCGTAGCAGTGCGCAGACATTGCTACACATGCTATTGCTTAAGGTAGAAAAAACGTATAAAGGCGAGCTTATCTCTAATAAGAGATTTCATCCAGCAAACCATCTTGGGTAGGAGACGGAGATGATAGGAGGTAAGGGGAAGAACTGCCCGTACAATAAGACTCTATTCTAGTGTCATACTAGTATTGAGCTTTTATTTATTAATTTTCCAAAATAATTAAAATATCTAAAATAGCCACAACTAACTGACCCGATCAGAGGCTGTTGCTCTTTGAACCCGATGGTCAACGATATCTAGTACAAAATGAAAGTATGCCATTGACGATTGATAACAGCGACATACAGTACGGGGCCATTGTTTTGAGTATGATACTCGGAGTGACTTGGCGGGAGTGAGAGAGAGAGCGAGACGAGACCCGACGTGACAAAACAATGGCCCCGTACTGTACCTAGTTTGTAGCACTGTGCTTGAATACCTTTTGTATTTTAAAGTATACAATAAAATACCGAACTCACATGTCCAGTAAAGTATGTGGGATGCAAAGCACGCAAATAAAATTTATACAAAATTCCGAGCACAACCGGCAAAAACAAAACGTATGAAAAGTTTCTAAATGAAATACTAAAAATTTGCTTTAGAGAGTCAGCGAAATATGTCGGTAGTCGAGTAACTATGGTATAACGAGACTGAACAACTTTAGCATTTAAAACGCAGTATGGAACGCTGGAGTTTAATTAAACGTATGGGGGAGTTGAGCTGAATGCAGCCGTCCAACTGTCCAAGTGGTGAGCGGAAATCTACTCGAGTATGCAAAGTGCTTTTAAAATCAGCTCTATACAGGTCCTAGATTTATTTACACGACCACTTTGAATATTCCCAAAAAACGCAGACCTTTGAAACCCTGGATAACTCCAGGTCTTATCAAGTGTATGCGCAATAGAGACCGCCTTCACAGAAAATATAAATCCAACCCTGATAACGAAATATTAAAAATAACATACATTAGATACAGAAATTTCTGTACTAAAATACTAAAGAAAACGAAAAGACAATTTGACACAACTGAGATACAAAAAGCAAGCAAAAACATTAAAACATTATGGGATACTATAAAAAGACTCACAAACTGTGCAAAATCTGTTAACCCACCATCTGAGCTACTCAAAGATCATATATCACCTAAGCAATCATGCAATGAAGTGAATACGTTTTTTGTGAATATTGGAAGAGTACTGGCTGAAAATATCACACAAACTTACCCCTCTACAAATAATAACCATGCATTATATTCTAGATCCTCTATATCTTCTTCCTTTGCTTTGCTCGAAACCGATCCAAATGAAGTTTCAAGTGTTATAAAATCACTAAAACCATTTGCTGCAATCGGCTGGGATGGAATATCAACATCAATTTTGAAAAGATATATTAACACCCTAGCTCCCATTCTAAGCCATATTTTTAATATGTGTTTTGCAACGGGTATTTTTCCAAATGCATTTAAAAAGGCTATAATTCATCCCATCTTCAAAAGTGGAGATAGGACTTCCCCAACAAATTATCGGCCAATTGCTGTTCTCACGTCACTTTCAAAGATACTTGAACGGATTATAAATAACCGGTTACTTACATACCTGGAAAACAAAGAAATCTTATCCCAGCAACAATTCGGTTTCCGCAAAAACAAATCTACCACTGACGCTGTGCTTAAACTTACTAATAATATTGTACAAAGCCTAAATAATAATAAAAAAGTTCTTACAATATTTCTAGATCTAACAAAGGCCTTTGATACAGTTCCTATCCCCATTCTCTTACTGAAACTGTCGTCTATAGGAGTCAGAGACACCCAACTTAATCTATTTCGTACATACCTCACGGGCCGCACACAGGTCGTTAAAATTGGGCATCACCTAAGCGAAGAACTCGACATAACCTATGGAGTACCACAGGGTAGTGTTCTGGGTCCAACCCTTTTTCTGGTGTTTATTAACGACCTCTGCAACCTCATATTACCAAGCGGCTCAATAACCTCTTATGCCGATGACACAGCATTAACTTTTACTGCTAACACATGGTCTGATGTACACAGTGTTGCCCAGAGTGGTTTTAATACAGTTCAAAACTGGCTTCTTTCTAACGCCCTTACACTCAATACAACAAAAACAAAATTTATACCGTTTTCTGTTTCTTCGGCCACTGCGCCTAAGATACCAATCACTCTTCGTGCACACGCCTGTACCGATCAACAAACATGCCAATGCCCGGTGATTTCTTCTGCTGACTCCATCAAATATCTTGGTGTAATCATTGACAATCACCTTAAGTTCAAATGCCACATAGATAACCTCACCAATAGAGTCCGTAAATTAATATATATATTTAAAATTCTGAGAAACATAGCAAATCCAACCATAGTCAGAAATACTTACCTTGCCCTATGTCAGTCCATCATATCTTATTGTATCCCTTGTTGGGGAGGTACAGCTAAAACCACAATGAAACCGTTAGAAATAGCACAACGAGCCATTCTTAAAGTCGCAACGAAACACCCTATCCTATTTCCCTCCTTTGAACTATATAAATACTGTCAAGTACTGTCAGTACGTCAACTATTCATCTTTAACACTTTAATCTTGCAACACCAATTAACACCACACAATCCGAACACCAAGCGACGCAAAGACAAAATATGTAATATTCCCCTACCTCGTTTAACTTTCACAAAACGCTTTAATCTATATATTGGTCCTTTTCTTTATAATCAGTATAACAATACTGAATACATATATCCACTGGCACTTCATGAATGTAAACACAAAATACGCAAATACTTGTTTAACCTTACGTATAGCGATACTGAAAAGCTTATTTCACCTTTTTCCTGTTAGGTAGGTAATATTCATCTCATATATACACTCACATACCATCACACACTCACTCACACACACATACACACCCTCACATACACACACACACCCTCACACACACACACCCTCACACACATACACTCACACACACCCTCACTCACACACACACATACCCTCACATACCATACATATAAATACTTTCATTTTATTATTTTAACTTCTTTCATTTTAAAAACTAAGGGTGTACATTTGTAGTACTTATCCGCACTCCCCCCTCCAGAAGGCAAGAGCGTGCTTATCATTAATACAGGCTATTAAATTAGCCTAGCAATGAAGGCATCAACTATTGCTACATTACTGCTATGCTCAACTATTGTATAACTAACACACACTCAAAATGTAATGTACATGTACCCACCGTTTTGTTCAATAAATGATTTTGATTTTTTTGATTTTTTTTTTGATTTTTATTCACAGTCTCCCATACAAACCAGTCGATTCAATATTGAAAAGTACCATTGATGTACCGGTACATTTCTAAAAGTGTGTTGGGAGGTTTCTGGTGCTATTGACTATCGGTTCTGTAGGTTCTAGCTGGATTTCTCATGTATACCAGGATTTTCTAAGTGTGATGGATAACATCGTGAGGAAACACAGGCTTGCCTAGTATGGGAGTCACCGGCAACTCATTGTATGTTTTTCGTATTGATAAATATATTTTTTTTCATTTTTTTTTCAAACCATAAAAGCCTGCAGCCACATGAAAATGGAGTATTGAATATCTGAGTAAATGTGGGCACAATTGTTTTTTTGCCATCCCATATGGAAAATGTTCTGTTGTGTTATAAAAAGATGCAGTCATATTTTATACTTAACATTCTTAACCTAAGAAATTCCTTTTACCTTACCATACCGACTATTACCCGCCCCAAATGTCCTCACTAAAGCTGACCGTCCTCATAACTTGTGAATACTTTGAGGGTCGCATTCCCCAAAGTATTTCTGTTGATAGAATGTTTAACAGAAGCTCACCGGACAAAGGAGACCTTTTTAAAAACTCTCTCTTGGGCATCATCGTCCAATGCACAGACTGTCGCTCAATTAAAGTGCCGCTTAAACTTTGTGCTGTCCTTTGTTTGTAGTAAATGCTAAAATACTTTCATGCTATCGGTGCGCTCGCGCGGGCCAAACTAACATTAGCAACAATAAACGTGCAAGCGAAAGGGTTTTTAATTCAAAGTAATTTTTAAGTTGATAGCCCAATCAATTTGGCTGGTGCACTTTGGGGATTAAACCAACTATTTTGCTAAATAAAACCCGCTGCAATCAACTCAACTCTTTCAGCCAGGCTTTCAGTTGAAATTAACGCACAAAATGGCTGCGGCCGGTCTCAAAAAATCCTTCTTTATTCTGTGATTTACATTTTAAACTGGACATGGAGAGCGGAAAAACTTTTTGCCTGATACTCTATGTGAATTCGCAAGGGCTGTGTTCAGTTGCTTTGAGGTCCATAATTGGTTTTTACTTGGGGTGTGTTTTGTAGCTATCGCTGTGGTTTCCCTCAACATGTTATCCAAATGCTATAGCCATGAGCTTACTTGCAAACATACATAGCATCACACAAGACAGCAGGGGCACATGAGGTGCTCATGTTAAGCCAGTCATTCAATGGCATTTTTCGTGCCCCCTGGCTTTTTATTTTATTTGATTAATTCGCTTTAGCTATAGAGATTAAGGTTTCCCACGGTTTTCTTCATCGGCTTTTTCTTTTCTTTATGATTTTATTCATGCTATCCTAACGACGGATACTCAGTCCTTTGAAAGTGGACTTAAATACTTTACTTACTAATCGCTAAAGGCCTCTGCGATTAGGCCGCCGGGCTTGTTTCGCGATACCGTGCCGGCGGCGCGGCTGGTTGTGCCGCTTGCACCCGCGCGAGCTGCCCGGCGGGGCATGCCGGGGCGGAGGCACTGTTCGCTCGCGCTGTTCAGTCGCTCGCCGGCTTTCATAATGTAGTGACTACAGGACGCAGAATGCCGCCGGCACGGTCGTTCCAGCTGCCTCACGCTAATGCCGCCGCGGCCGGCGGGCGCAGTTTGTAGAGGCCTTAACGAATGATAAAACGATACTGAGTGCGGCCTCAAAAGCAAGAAAAATAGAAAAAGAAACACGAATAAAAATATTCACAAACAAAACTATCTGAAATTGACGATCATCCAAGATTTATTTCCATTTCAAGCTGTTCAGAGTTAGCTTTGAGTTTGTACTGTCTCTCTCACTTCAAGTGACACGTTATCGCCTTTATTTACTGAGTAATAGCGACTATGTTATGTATTAGAGAGATGTAAAGTGATAGTACACGTGAAAAAGATTTATTTCAATGGAAGTGCTTCATCTATAATCTTGTGCGTATTTTGTTCATCTCAACTGAGACTTGATATGTGTTTCGAGAACGTGTCTGGAAAGACAATAAGGATATCGTCAATATTCGCATTTGCATTCACATATGCGAATCACTCGCATCATTTTGTACATTCGCATCGACATTCGCACTAGCACAAATGAACAAGAGAAGCTGTTTTTTACCGACTTCAAAAAAGGAGGGGTTCTCAATTAGGTTTAAAGTATTTTTTATGATCTGTACAGAACGTTAATCGGTTTGCACGCGTTAAGGCACACAAGGGCCAAACTAACAATAGCGAACAACAGATGTGCGAGCGAGACAGTTAAGAACACCTCTTGCAGACTTTGTGTGGTCTGACATGTATTGTAACTACTTAATTCAATAGATAGGTACCCAATTGCATTTCATAAACAGCTGGTCAAACAGGCCGAGTAAATGCCGCAATCCCGAATCCCGCGGGATCGCGCCGGGATTCCGGAACATCCCGGTATCCTGGTCCCCGATGCAATGCCATGCTATCAGGTCTGGCCAGACAGTAACCCGGAATGTAGAATTGTGAAGTAAGGCTAGATTCACACGGCTGGAACGCTTTTCCGAATTCAGAATCTATAGGAGCATACGTCAGTTTGAACAATAATTATATTACTAAAGTCCAATATAAAGTCTTCACAAAATAAAAGCCCCTTTTTGACAGTTCACGCCCATGAAGTTTTAACCACTAATGCGTAGGTAATAAAAGCCAACTGGTGCGTACAAGCAAAGCGTACAAGTTGCACCTAGGAAAACCGCTTCTATTACCAAAGCATTAGAGGTTAAAACTTCATGGGCGTGAACTGTCAAAACGGGCCTTTTATTTTGTGAAGACTAGGTATGAAACTAATGTCATATGAAAGCAATGACACGAGACAGAAGATTTGCGTGCGAGTGGGATACAGGGGATGCACAATAGGATACCCTGTGATATCCCGGATTCGGTTTCTGAATTGATCCATTTTGGCCATGTGAGTCCAGCCTAAGATGTTACCTGCCTTCGTTGTGTTGGACAGGTTTATTCTAAACGGTAGGGTAGGGTTTTGCACTGGATATTCAAAATAACTTTCTCAGAACTAACAAAACGCTCATTTGTTTGTGAGTTGTGCGTTTTATAAGCTTACGGCATTATAAGCCAGTTATGAAGAAAATAAATCTGCTTTCTTGACACTTTTTGTACTACAAATGTATAAGCAAGTATAGTACTGAGTCAAATATGAATTTTATGCTTCGATAATTGGTAAGATTATAAGCAAAAACGTTTGCGTGATTGATATCAGATGTACCTTACTGTGTTATATGTATTTGTAAGAAAGCTAACTTTTTTTAAACATTATTATACTTTCATTTCTTTTCGCCCCAAAACACGAGCTTTTTGGCATAAATTCGCAAACTCTTGGGATAAAATCGCGGCTAGGTTTACTTAACCGGGAAAAAAATAACGATTGAAATACATCAAAAGCCACCCGGTACGATGTTTGACGCTGATTGATACAAATACGGGAAATCCTTTTAAAAATGTTATGTGGGGTACGAGAATTCTCTTCTTATTTAAGTATGTTTCGTGAGATGGATGTTGAGGTATAGCTACATATACACAGAAATACAGTATAGTAGCTAGATTTATTTATTTTATTTTTATTTTATTTATTTAATTAGGTCCACAAAACGGATTACAATCAAAAAAAGACACAACATGCACAGAATAAAGTTCTGGACTGCTCTCCAACGCATGTGAACACAGGTGGCTTCATAAGTGAGGCAGAACATCATTAACAAACTATTTGCTACTTATAAAAATAGCATTAAAAATTCAAATAATTCAATAAAAATCACAGTTGCATGCTTAGTATCAATAGCGAAATTAATAGCGAATAGCGAACAAAAATTATTAATATGAATATGAATATACCAAATTATTATTCGTTTAATTTAAATACGAATTACATTATATTGAGGATAAAAAATAAAAAATAATTAATTTTGCAACGAATTCGATATAGGTAATAATTTGTGGGCAGATTTATTAAATTTGTAACGGTTGTTATTAAAGATGTCAATCTCATTACTTGCCACTTTGCTGAGATTATTATACAAACGACACATTCTTGAGATTGGTTCATTAAAGGAAATATTATTTCTGTAAACAGGAATATGGAGCGGTATGAGAGTGCGGGTTCTAGTGAAACAATTAAATGATAAGAGTTCCAGCAGAGGTGCAGAATCAATTCTATTATGAATCAAATTATGTAGGAATTTCAAATTTAAAGTTTTACGTCTTAGTTCAAGGGAGGTTATATTGAATTTGATCATTTTGTCGTGGTAACTGGCAAGATCTCGGCCAAAGTTGCAACGATATGATAACACATTCAAAAGTTTTTGTTGCACCTTTTCTATGTTTTGAGTAAGCACAGCATAGAAAGGGCACCAAATCAGACAGCCATACTCAAGAATGCTTTATCTACCACTGTCATCATGTTCATCATCATCATCATCATATCTTCAATCCGGATCGCAATCTATATTTTGAAAGATTTCGGACTCCTTCAGAGCACACTTTGAGGGATTGCGTTGCGACTGTTGAAGCATTTATGAAACTAAAAGCCATTTTACCACAGACTTCAATCGATGCATTTTACCCTTATTTTAATTAACACTTGTATTTTCAAAATTGCTATCGCAATACCTGACTGTGATGATAGAGAATGCTATCGCAATCGCAATACCTGACTGTGATGATAGAGAATGTCTTAAATTTATACTTATGGTCACAAAACATGTGCGCAGACCCGGATTCGTGACGATTTTTATACAAGACAACGTTTAATAAAATCAAAAATAGAAGGTAAAAATATATTCAGTACCTGCTCAGTGATGGGTATCCAAATAACGCTTCAATTACGATTTGTCTGATGGAATTTTATTAGTTGTACGAGTAGGATTTTGCCGAAAATATTTACCTACTAAGTAATATTTCACAGACTCGAATACTTCAAATTCTACATAATAAAGTCGCTCGATCCAGACAAAGAGCTTTGTCGTTCATGTAAATAGATTTTGCGGTCTTTCATCATTCTGCGACATGAACATGGCTGATTAAATGTAATTAAGGGGAATTGAAATTTATTAGCTATCTAGTAAGGGCTATTCAAAGGTAATATTTATTGTAAGTTTAATAAAGAAGAGTTCATTGAGAATTTAATAGCTACGTTAGATAGAATATAGCTTGTGCTGAACACACGGGGGGTCTCTCCATTCCCGGCCGGACTCTCTGGTATATTCCTTAGATCACACAACTAGGTCGTGTGACAAAACGTCTCGTTAAGTGAAGTATTCCAAGTTTGAGTGTTCCGAGAGGAATATTATTGTTATTATCATCACGACTCTCTAGAGAAATAAGAGGGTACTTTGAGGACACCGGCCTCACTGAGCGTTGATTTGAGCTTTGGAGTTAGAGTAAATGGAAGTCATAGGTAGAACTAAAGTTAACATAATCTGATTAAGTGCCACTCTGAGTAAAGTTATAGGTGAGTTGTCTTTGCTCTCAAGACCTAACTCAGCTTTAACTGTATGAAGGCGCTGTAATGACTGTTGTTGCTGTTGAAAAAAAAAGATGTTATTTATACATGATTTACCTACATCTGTTTATTAAGAATTTGTTTGTGTATTCCCTCCCACACACCCTTCCCTTGATATAAAGCGACCTCGACGTAAATAAACAGAAGTACTAGGGGGCCATATTCCCGTAGACAATGACAATATGCGTGTGTCATGCCAGCCAGAATAGATACTTGTTAGGAACTGTCAAAATTGTACTTTTGTTCCTGAGTTCTATGACATAGCACTATGTGACGTCATGGGCGAGTGGCATCAAATGCTGTTTTTTTTGCACAAAATTGACTTTGTAATACAACTGCTGGAAATGTACAATTCTGAGATTGTCAAGCCATTTTGTACATTTGTATTTGTATTTGTATTTTATCTATTTATTTGCATCAGCGCACACACACACAATATAAAACATAGAAGTTACTTAGCGCTAAACAAAATAACATATAAAACATACAGACACAGATAATTTGCACTACGATAGATGGAATATAGGTACATAATGGTTCAACTTCAGACTTGTTTTTAGATTTATTTGATTACGTTGGACACAACCCAATTCAGTGACAACGACGGTAGGTATACGTTTTGGTTTGGATGATAACTAATTTCTATGATTAGTATTAGCTAACTCAATTTATAATATTGATAGTCGTATACAAACACAAAATAATGAATACCTAAAGTTAACCGTCAATAACACTGCACTGAAAGCCTTTGTATCATCATCATCATCATCCTCAGCCCACATCGACCCACTGCTGGGCATAGGCCTCTTTTCTATGGCGCCAATCTCCCCGGTCCTGTGCCAATCTCACCCAGTGGGATCCCGACGACTTGACAATATCGTCGGAGCATCGGGCCGGTGGCCTGCCCACTGGCCTTGTCGCTCCCCGTGGCCACCACTCCGTGACTGCTTTGTTCCACCGTCCGTCGTCCCGTCTAGCCAAGCGTCCCGCCCATCTCCATCTCAATCTCGTTATCCGTTTGTCACTTTGTATAAAAATTAAAAACCCTCTAACGAATCGTGTACCGAATATGCACGGCGATCGTGCGCATCAAAATATTATGGGTGTCAACATTGTGATTCGCGGTTTAGGAACAGTCTACCAACACAACAACCCAATTCTAAGTATGCCGGCCTAGCTAATGGCACTGCAGACTGTACACCGTTCTCCGCGCAACATGTCAGCTTCTTGCGGCCTCGTTGTTACCATGTGAGCCGTCATTGCCTACCGGAATAGGCCCCCTGAACGGATTGATTTCCGAAACCATTGATATCGGATCCGCAGGAAGAGTACCCGCGGCATGTCGAAATTGCTTTCTTTCTATGACGAGCTCCGTATTCAACAACTTTCTAAAAACGTTTTCGCGTCGAAAATTCTGAGTCCCGATCACAAATAAAATAGGCTTGTGGCCAAGGTAATGCAATAAATCTAGGAACAAGTCTTAAGTTGAAGCATTATGTACAAAATGGCTTCACATTCTCCGAATTGTATATTTCCGGCAGATATATTTTATGAAGTCAATTTTGTGCAAAAAAAGACAGCATTTGATGGCACTTTTATATGACGTCATTCATATTCATATTCATTTATTGCCTATCATTAACAATGATACTATCTCACTACCACAAGTGGGACACATAGGTACATGTGTCTGGATCGCATTCTCTCAGCGGCCAGAATATAACAGCTCCCACTGCAATATGAGTGATACGTCAGTCACCACCACCACTGAATATTTTCATAATTTCAAACTTACTGTTTTATGATATTTTGAGAATATAATAATATACAGTCTTCCGACGATTTTTTAGCTGATGAGTGACTTTTACAGGGGGGACCCACTTTTACACAACTTAATGCGACGTACCTGTCATCAACACCACCTATCATTCCTCATTGGTCATCAAGCATTAGTTGCACCTGTCACCGTGCGCCGAGACAAGACAGAGACAGAAGACATGGAACAGAACAGTAAGTACAGGCAGCATGCCATACGTGAAAGGCCCTTTTCGTGAAAACATGTCAATTTCTCTTGTCGGGCAAGAGATGTCTCTACTAAATATATTGAACTAACACCACAGAAGAGATAATAGTACTCCGTACAGAACGGCCACTCCCTTCCCCGCGCCGGATTCAGATACCGCACCCCACCCCTGGCGTCAAAGGATTGGTTATAGGATCAATAGACAGGGCTGAACGCCGGACGAGTGACAACGCGTATACTTTAATATCGCTGCATTTGCCGCGCCACCAGCCCTAGCAAAGTTTACGCACACATTTGCACGTATACAAACATCATTTGGTTATGTAATAGTAATAGGTGATTATTTTACGAGCGTTCTATGGAGTGTCCGAGGTGTGGTAATACTACAAAACTGCATTCAAAGTTGCTACAGTAAAAAAAGTGGATGATGCTGCCTTTGCTTTTAGATGACACAATTGTCTGAGATTGAGGCGACTGAGCCTTGTTTGACTCATCTCAAGTAGTCTTCCCACCGTAGACCGGCAGACAAAGACTGGCATCCTTGCTAAGTTCATCCATATAAACAATATTAAATTGTAATTTAATAAAAAAAAGCACAAAGATATTCCACGATTTATTTATTATTATTATATATCATACCGTGATTCGCCGACTATCTACCTGACGCTGGCAAAGTTGTTCTTGCAAAAGATAAAAATAGACTGGCATGCTGAGCACACAGGAAATAATCAAGACATACATGCATCTAGTCTTGTCCGAGTCGTCATGTCCCTGTCTTGTTTTGTCCAGCGGGGATGCGCCACAGACTTCGTTTTGTGAGGTTCGAATATTCGTTATTGAATCAAGCTTCGACTGCAAATAAAACATTTTCATTGGAGGAATACCTTTTCTGATTAATTTCCGCCCCGGGATCCCTCATCGAGGCTTCCAACTTTTAATTAAGTCGGTTTATGTGGCCCGTCGGAGAGAGAAACAAATTAAGAACAATGTCAATTCGAAAACTTCGTCTTTCGTGAATTACCATACGCAGGTGGTTTTTTTGCAAGAACACTTTACCGTAATTATTATTGTGCCAATAGTTGAGAGGACTCTCATAGTAATCGCAATGGACACAAAACCTATAGGGTACTTCCCGTAGGCCTACAATCATCAAATTTGGCACAAAGCAAGGTCAGCACAAGTCAAGGGAAAAATCTGAAAACTGCAAATTTCTGTCATTCTATAAAAAATATTTAATTTGGTTTATATGGATGACATCATACTTTTTTTTTTGTGGAAACCTTATTTATTAATTACTTACACATGTTACGCTCTCCAAATGTGGTCGGAACCCTTGGTGCGCGAGTCCTACTCGCATTTGACCGTTTATTACTTTTTCTGTACAGTTAGTATTGATGGTGAAAATCCTTTCCGACGGGGTTTGGTCACGGCGACTACTTAACCAACAACGTTAAGTCTAATTGAACCGGTCGATTAGGTAGAGTGTCCTTATTATGCCTAAATCAGGGAGCACTTATCCAGTGGAGAGCGCATAGATACATTTTCCTTTGAAACACAACCAACCAATTTACGGGCGGGGGGGGGGACGAGGTAAGAGAGCTGTGATTGGTCAGCCGCTGCGAAACTGTCTGGCGGCCCGTCATCGTACATAGGTTGCGTATGCGAACGGTTGTTGAATACAACGCGATTTGTTGCATTTTGAACTGTTCTGCAGCACAAATAAGTTATTTTTAAATTATGATAAATGTCATGTCATATCTTTTACCAGCGGGTCGATTCTCGCGCCTTCGATATACGGATATCGAGACCAATATTGACAGATTCCCATACGAAATCACTCGATATAGGTGTAGATATCGTATATCGAATGCGCGAGAATCATGCACCAGGAAGAAAAATACAATAAATTTTGAATATACATTATGTAATAGGGCTTTGAGGCGTGTTACGGAGACTCGTAACCTGGGTGTTCAGCTGGACAGCCAACTCACATTTGTACCACACATAGACGCTGTCTTAAAAAGAGCTTATAAACAGTTAAAATCACAGACTTATACACTCTTATACTAGTGGCTCTGTGAGCTGTAAACCTCGCGAGTATGTCGGTGGGAAAGCTGAACTGCTAAAACACATAAAAAAAATAACCCAAATAATTTTCTTTCAATAACACATACAAACTTATCAATGTACCTGGTTACGTACATGCAGTATGAAAGTAGCCGCACCAATAACTTTGTAAACTACATTTCGCGATCTTTTATACAACCTATTGACTTTTTACTAAAATTATATAATCTGTTTCACTCTCATAGTCTTTACAAATCCAACGACACCTCATTTGTTAATATCCATCGAGCCGTTTGGGTTGTAGCGATTTTTTTACATTTTAAAACCCCATATCTCCGCCATTTTGAAAAAAATCAAAAAACTGGCTGGAGTAAAAAATTCTATTTATTTTTCAACCTGCTCACAAAATTTCACGAGAATCGGTCCATAAATGCGACCTGTAGAGGAGAACAACCGGACATACAAAAGCATTTTTGTCCAAACCTGAAACGGAGACGCTTCGCTCGCTTCGCTCTCTCATCTGTTTCACTCTCATGGTCTTTACGAATCCAACGACACCTCATTTGTTAATATCCATCGAGCCGTTTGGGTTGTAGCGATTTTATCTCCGCCATTTTGAAAAAAATCAAAAAACTGGCTCGAGTAAAAAATTCTATTTATTTTTCCAACCTGCTCACAAAATTTCACGAGAATCGGTTCATAAATGCGACCTGTAGAGGAGAACAACCGGACATACGAAAGCATTTTTGCCCAAACCTGAAACGGAGACGCTTCGCTCGCTTCGCTCGCTCGGTCAATAACAGTTACGTTAGGAGTCATCTTGAATTTGCTGGCACGGTTTGGCACCCCTTTTTCAAAAATCATATCGACCGGATAGAAACATGGCAGAGTAAATTCATGAAATCTTTGGAATACAGGACAGGTCATTCATAAATAGATTATCCGACCTCTTTACAGCGTCACAAAATGATGAAGCTATGCAACAGACGTGACTGTATAGACATCATATTCTTACACAAACTGCTTAGTAATATTATTGATGCCCCAGAATTACTACGCTGTATTCATCTTCGTGTACCTCGTAGGCAGGAACGCGGCTGTCGTAATAAAAACCTTTTTTCCATTGCATTTAGTAGAAATTGTTATGTCTCGAATAGTTTTAGTAGACGTAGTTGTAATACCTACAACAATGGGTTCGATGAAATTGATTTGTTCAGTAGCTCCTTGCATTGTATAAAAAAAGATTTAAGAATGCACTTTGGTTTGTAAATGTATTGTGTTTATTTTAATTTTGGTTCTATTTTGGATTGTTTAGTTAGTTAAAGGAACTATTTCATGTTATCTAAATTGTTTAAGACTGTTTGTTCCTAAATAAATAAATAAACAACAAACCTTTGGCGAGCCACATTCCCCGAGGAGCAGTCAATGGGATATATTATGTAGTCTCTGGCTAAAAGTATCAAGAACGTTATTTCATCTTTCGGGTTCATTAAGCTTCGCGTACTTATGATAAGTACATTTATTAAATAGACGGCTCTACGATCGGCGAGTACCTGCTAACATTTGGAATAATAATATAAAAGTATATAAACCGCTTTTGACGAAGTAAGCCTCTCCACTCACGCAAAATTTAATATTTCCACCAAATACATCGTCCTTTTGATGATATGGAAATAATATTTGTCAACCAACATCGCTCAGCCATTGGAAATCGTAAGACGTGTCTGTGAGTGAGAAATATAGAGTGGTAGCTTTTTTGCACGACACAGGCTCTGGGGTCGATAATTAGTTAATTGTCTGTTGAATATTACCACGTCTCTCTAAAACAGACTGTGGTCTTTTGTGGACTCTGGCGTGAGGAGTAAGATTTGTACTTTAAACGCCATGGTTTCAGTTAACATACTTCTAGGTGGCGCTAATCTTAGAACAAATCCTATATATCTTAGCGCCATCTCGTGGTATTTGCAATTTTTCGATGGTGCTGAACCAAGCGATAATTGCCTCGAGCTAAAGAAGCTTCCGTAGCATCTCAGTTTACGCCGGTGTCATATTTTGTTCTAGGTGGTCTATTTGTATTAGTATAATATTATAGTATCCGTGGTTGTACATAAGGGACGCCCTTTGCTGTCCCTCACAAAAACTACCCACCTCCTTTTATCCAAAAAGACGTCAGCGTCAGCCCTCAAAAGGCTCGGTATTATTACTTGCCTACTTTAGAATATTTTCGACTGGCAACCTCCCCTGGGATATTGTGGCGCACCTGAATTCCCTCAGCTGAATATTCAAATTTCATTTCCCTAACAGACGTAAATTGGGATTGTGAACATCGCATTACTTTTGTTTTGCGTATTGGCCCTCTTGTGAATATGACTGGTAAAATTAATGTTGCACGGAAAAGTGTGGCTACACTTAGAATTTTTGCAGTAACCTGCAAAACTCCACTTCAAAAAGGGAGGAGAATATCGGACGTTTTATTTGTTCTGATATTGTATGTTCAATTCAGCGTTGCTTCAAGACAGATGAACCGAATTGAAAAAAATATATTGATGCTCGTTATACTCGAATGATTAAACGACTCTGGATACGGCGGCGGTTAGTTAGACTTATAATTATTAATTTCTGTTTTATTTTCAATATTAATATTGTGTTGGGCCTATGCCTGTATGTAAATGTTTATGTATATGTTCCTGCTCAGCAATCCACCTGTCTCATCCCTATTTGGTTTGCTGGAAGAGATCTCTTATTAGAGATAAGCTCGCCTTTGCACACGTTTTCTATGTTTTTTACTGTCCTATGTAACTGTTTGTGTGCAATAAAGAAATTATGAATTATGAATTATGTTTTATATGTAAATGGTCTGAAATCATCAAATTCTTATAAATTTTAATCATAATTATGCATTATGCATGCATATTCATTATGAATAACACAGTACCCTGGGGCGAGTTATGTGAAGACAAGTTAATCTGTATGATAATTTCAACGTTCGGTATTATTTCCAGCTAAGTTACGGCAAGTGGATACTATCGGTGCTAGAGATGCATATTATAGGTCTATGTAATCCCTCGTGTAATCCTGTGTTTACAATATGTATTTTGTATATCAATAAATACTTTTGGAGTGGAAGGAGACCGCTCAGGATCGAATGGAGTGGAAGAGGGGGAGAGAGGCCTTTGCCCAGCAGTGGGATATTACTGGCTCATAATAATAATAATAAACTTTTAAAAATCAAATCCATCTTCGTGTAATAGTATAGTCGTCGCGTGGCTTGGCGCCCGCGCACCTATAGTGGATGATTACTTTCCATACCTATTTAACATTATATCATGAAAAACTAATATTTCATATTTACGCCCGATTAATCTACGCAAGTTTTCTAGACGGAATTCTGTACTAAACGGGATTTTATTTTGCCATTTAGTAGCTGGTTCCGCTACGAAACGGGAAGCATACTTAATAATCCTCGTTTCGTAGCCAGCTACTAAACGAGATTTTGTTTTCCCATTTGGTAGCTTGCTGTGGAATCTGGCAACGACACGGTCCGAAGGGGCTGCGGCGATGGGACAGCCTCGTGCCACACAAAACGTTTGTGCCTCTCCCTCCCCGTATGGAAAAAGGCGTGACGCTATGTTATGCTATGATAAGTGTATTTCTTACCTGACGCAGTTCTGTGGCCAAACTGATGATGATACTGTTTTGTTGCTCCTGAAACTTTTCCGATAGACTTTCTTCAAAGTTCGCTGAAAACATTAAGTGAAACGATATAGTGTAAAATAGTACTCAACTCGGACCAGCTGTTTCGAGATTAGCAGTAACATACATACATATTTTGGGATTCCGTTATACATGGTGTAAAAAATCTATGAGCTCTTAAGGGAAACTACCTTAAATGCATAGTTATTTTTGCTAAAAGGAAACATTTTAAGATTCGAGGTAGCCCTCCAGGGCCCATAGATTTTTTCCACCCTGCGTAAAGTTAAACGGAACTCCTTAGTACCTTCAGCTCTGAAAATGAGGTAGGTCCACAGCCCAGTCCAGAGCACCAGGAATGTGAACAGGCCGACCTGGCAGAACAGGAGCCGGATGAAGAAGGAAGCAGCTCCTTCCCTTAGAACGGAGGAGGAGGGGTAAACCCGTAGCCACTCCTCTGGCATCTGGGGGGTAAGGCGTTGAGTAAGTACTGTAAGTGCTTTTGCATAAATTTGCTGCCATAGGTTTCACTCCCAAGCTACTCAGTCTGTTTGCTAATTACTTCGCGAATAGGCTACAATACGTACAGCTTTCCGGTATGCGTTCAGTGTGCTATGATACTTGTTCTGGAGTAAGTCAGGGGAGCACACTTGGCCCAACCCAGTTTCTCATTATGATAAATGATCTTTCTGAAGTCATTGAGACTGCAACAACTTCAAATCATCAGCAAACATGAGACACTCGGTCTCATGTTTGCTGATAATTTGATGTTGTTCTTGAGCATCGAGTATGATGCTGACGTTGAGGTGTTACAGCGAGACATTGATAGGGTGGTTTAATGGAGTGTGAGAAATAACTTGGCCTTCAATAGATCCAAGACTATGACTTTCACTCGACTTCTGATTCCTACATATTATGACTACTTTATGAATGTGACCTAGGACTGACAATGGACACAGAACTGACTTTTAATGACCACATCCAGGATACGTGTAAGATAGCTTACAGGTGGCTTGGGTTTGTGATGAGGCAGGCAAAGATTGTGTATCTACGGTCATGACATTGTACAATGCTTTTGTCCGTAGTAGGCTTGAATATAACGCAATCATCTGGGACCCACATGAAGTCCAATATAAGCTGGAGAAAGTCCAGCGTAAATTTGCAAGATCCCTACATAAGATGATGTATGGGTACTATCCACACTTATTTCCGTCTTTGTTCGTGACCGAAATGGTGGGAATTGACACCCTAGAGTTGAGAAGAAAGCTAGCGTTACTAGTGCACTATACATAATAGAGTGGACAATCCCACAGCTCTGCAAAGCTGTACCTTATCGGCTCCTGGACGCTACACAATGTTGCGCTCTCGGCCGCTGTTCGCGACGGGTGTGGCCCGCATAGAGTACAGAGCACGCTCGACACGCGCCCACCTACCATGCACTGACATTGCTGAATGGGTGTATCACTCAGTACCCAGCCAGAGACTGTCATTTTTGCCATGCGCCTTTGGTCAAATAGTTAGTTTAAGTATTTAAACATCGATTTTATTGATAATTTGTAAATGTAAATTGCAATACAAGTAATTAATGTTTTAAATGATTTTAATTATTTTTTTGTTTTGTAAATTATTGTATTATTTTATTTATTTCATTGTATTATTATTGTGTTGGTGCAAACTGTAAGTGTGTTATATGGATTAATAATTCTTTATTTAAATCTAAAATCAAAAGTAAGCGTATCCAGCTGGCATACGGTAAATCAAAGCAGTAGATTCCAAAGTGTGCCAACCATGTGCCAACGCTCTTTTGGCTGATGAGTGACGTTTACAGGGGGCGCATCTTAGCAACTTAGGGGCGGGCCCTAGGCAATCAGAACTTAGAATTTCATCCTTAACTTATTTTTAGAGGAAATTAAATAAAGCTAAGCAAGTCTAACTGAGGAACATACTGTGCCATTTTTATAATGATTACATAAATAACAAGAACATAAATTCTGATGCGGTGCGAAATTGTAAAATAAAACATTGTGACAGACACATTTTCTGGCAACTTCAGGAGACTTTTCTATCGAGCAAAATTAATCAAATTACGTTTATGGTAAAGCAAAGTCACGCTGACACTCGTGATAAACAAGCTAGTGAAAAAACGTACAACAATAATACTCATCATTCCGAGCGATGTGTTTTGCTAAAGGCTGTTTTTGCCTAGGGCGCTGTCGTATCGTAACGCAACGAACCAGTCATCAACACCTTTCATACCTCATTGGTCATCAGGCGTTGGTTCCACTGTCTGTCACCGCGCGCCAAAATATTACTGCAGTAGGTTTTGGTAAAGTTGGCATCGTTTTGACTTTTCTTTTGAGTTTTGTCGGTTTTGAGTTTTGGCGGCCATTCATGGAAGTAGTTTTTTATAGAGCAATAAAAGTACTCAAATGTCCATCGCCCACTAAAGCTGGGACGACTAACACCACAAAGATGCACATTTACAAAAACACAAATACTCACCCTATGTCTATGCTCTAAAAGACACACAGTGTTGACTTGCATTCCTTTATTACGTTGATTTGTATCTACTACCTCAATACTGCCTGCATTTACACTACCGCCTCCTAAACTTGTGCTTAAAGCTATCATTGTATTATTCAAATTATTAAAATGATTAGTTTCATTACTACCTACACATAATCCTGGTAAATTGACTCTAACCGCAAAATCTTTGTTGACTTTTGTGATTTTCGCGCCATCGCCTACTAGTCTAGCAGTGCTGCCAACATGAACGGAAAAAAGCTTTTTTTTATAAATCCTTTTTCTTAAACCGACTTTCTTATACAACGGCCTAACGATATTAACACTATTATTGAACTTATCTTTCAAATTAGTCTTCATTTTCGAACGTGTTTTTTGTGGAAATGGCGAAAAGCTACTGATGTTTTTCCGGAAAAGTTTGTTCGCGTGTGCAGCTGCAAGTTCCGGGTCGAAGTTGAAAGCTCCGGAAGGGTCGGAAGTGGTCGCTCAAACCTTCTTCGAAGTACAGTACCAGGCGGTAAAGAATGCACGAAGCATAGGTAGTTATTCGTATTTATCATGTTTTAATTATAGATACTATTAATGAATTATTGCTATGTCGTCTGATATTGAGATTCAAGCGCTAAGCTTTGATTAATTGCCTCTTACATTTTGACAACTCTTTCAGAAACTGAGGGTTAGATGAGTACGTTACAAAAATAAAGCCTATAAATAACTGTAAGATGACTGCACGACTCCGTTTTTTGACATAGAGGTGAGTCTATATTAACCTCCTTAAACATCTGTAAAATGTTTAATTCTAAATAACTGTTCAAAGAAGAGTTTATCTCTAACAAGAGATCTCCTCAAACCATGCTTGGAACCTCATACCTGCCTCTCAACTAAATGCAGAGAGCAGCGGTACCAAATATTGATTTCCCTCTACGACAGAGGACAAGCCAAGCGGCGCGCGCAGTTACTGTCAAAATAACTCGCGGAAATAACAGAAAACCGGATAAACACATAAATTACAGGCAAATTAAAAACAAAAGAAGATATATGAATAACGTAAATAATATGGTGTGTGAGAACATCTGTGAGTTTACTTACAGGGGTGTTATAACAGTGATTGTCGGAAACAGGTTATGAAAAGGAGGTCAAATCTTACTAACCTAAAACAGTGAGTTTTGTGTATTATGTTCTTGATTTCGTGTGATGAAAGGAATTGTTACGTGGAATTTTGAGGCAATAAGATGAGATATCACCATGGCGAGATGCCTGCGGATTTGTGGGGCATACTCATACAGGTTAAGCAGAAGGCATTCAACCGTACTCCTCATAGGGTTCTTTATAGTCACGCTGACTGTAATCTTTCAAATGTACGCATACAGGCATCAGGATTTCCCTCACAACCAATCAATTGTCGGTGACTTTGACTACAGACCAGGTGTATTCCTAAGAGGTCGTAAACCGAACGAAAACAGATCTTACTGCGATTTCCATTACGGCTTACCTGACGCTTTAAAATGGGAGGAGGTGCAAGTAAACTTAACTCCAGATTTAGGAGAAAGGAGCCACTATAGAGTTATCTACAATGCAGTCACCGGTACATTGTTTACCAACACTACGAAGTATGATGCGGTGACTTACATCACCCAAGCGACACCTGAATTTTTATACCACATTGTTGAGATCGCTAGACTTTGGGACGGCCCTATAAGTGTTGCTGTATTCGTACCAGATTACGACTTGGAAATTGTTATCCAGACAATGGAACATCTATGCAGGTGTTATGAAGGCATGGGAAAAGTATCGCTACACTTATTCTACCCAAAACGGAATCCCCCAAAAATAAGAACCAAAGACCAGATAGTGTACGCAACAACAGAAATACCGACAACCACGTCGAATGTATCAATCGAACAGATACTCCAGAAGAAGTTAGAGAACTACAGAAATATGAACAATAAGACGCGAGCAGAATTCATACAAAGAGCAAGAGCGAACAAAGCGAAAAAGATGATGATGAGAATGCACACCAAACGAAAAGACGCGCCCATTCTGAGGTTTCTAGACTGCATGGGCACACGCGATTTTAGCATACCAACCTACCGTGCTGAACACAACCTAATCTACCCAATAAACGTCGGCAGGAACGTTGCACGCAACGCGTCAAAGACGAACTACTTTCTCGTGTCGGATATAGAGATGGTGCCGAGTGTGGGATTAGCGCCGCAGTTCCTCACAATGGTGCGAAGACTGATGGGGGATAGGAAGCGGGAGGAGGGGTGTATCTTCGCTAAGACGGTCTTTGTAGTGCCTCTGTTTGAAGTGGAGCGCGGGGAGGAGATCCCGCGGGACAAAGACACGTGAGTAATGAATTAGAAGTGACTGTCTTATCTGTCTTGTGCTAGCACTTTGTACCCCGCGCTCGTAGACGGTTTGTCTATGGAGCCGCCTCATGTCTACTTTATTTAGTTTGCCGGTATCGTCCTGTACAGAGCCACTATCTTATCTGTAAATGGCCAAAGCGGAAACTACTGACGCCTAGTGGCGTATGTATGCCCAGTGGTGTAAAACGTATGCTGTTCAGTTGGAGACTTGGAGTAGATGGTGGCGCCATCGCTCGTTCTACAGATAAGTTCGTGGCACTGTAGATGTCGTGGGAAACAAGGAGAAATCTGTTGGGCAAAATACTGCGGTAGCTTACTTAGGCGGCCCCTAGATGATCAATTAAATTGCGCAATATTTCGAATTGTGCAATTTATTACGGCAAGACGATCAAATAATTTGCGCAGATACTTTATTGTACTATTACTGTACTATATTAAATATTTGCGCAATTTTATTGGCCGCCTTATGTGAAGACTAACTCGAGCAAGCGCAACGAAGGTGAAAGCATTGATAAAGTCTGCGCGTTGACATGGTTGCGTTGTAGGTTGATCGATCGTATTGTATTGTAACATGTTCTAAAATGTGTCAAAAAACATATGCTTTCGGATTTGCGCGATCTGTGGTTTCAAACGTTAATTAGGTACCACTTACTTTTCCTGTATCATGGGCCGTATTTTTTTTTACCAACAAAAGTTTAGAAGTCTGCTTGTATATCTCGAACAGGTGGTTCACAAAGGGCTTTCATTCGGTACGTCCTGCATAAAGACATCCTGAATAAAGCACCCTGGACACGCTATTCAGCTGTAATGCAGCTCAGGTGCATAACTCACATGTTAAAGCACCCTTTATATTTCCCGACGCATCTCTCTCGAGAAGAAAAGTGCTCCCCACTTTGTACTGTTTAATGCCTGCTCACAGAAGATAAAATACTGGGGTACTTTCAGTGATATTATATTCTATTATACTAGACAAAAAAGGCCTGACAGAACTAGAGGCTTACCACAACTTTTTAATTTATGAACTTATCCGCAATGTCAAACAAGAGTCCAGCCAAGAGAAATTAATAAATAGTCACTCTGGGAGTAAAAAGTAAACAAACAAACATTTACATACAGGCACATACATTGCTTCTGAGGATACCCTGTGTCGTGGGAACCAGAAACAGCGACATCACAAACATGTAAACATCCAAGTCCTGGGGGCTTTTTTTTTGTCCCCAGCCGGGATTCGAACCCGGGACCTCTCGCATGGTAGGCAGATGCACAACCGCTACGCCACAGAGGTCGTCGACCGAAATCCGGACCCCTCCTTTATCTGAAAGACACACCCCGAACAAACTTTGACAGTGCGGGTACCAAGACGTCAAATAATGTCTATTGCAAGGAAATGAAAACTGTTTTCCCCTAATCTTATTGTCAAATATTTTTCTTTTTCGGCCGGAGATTTTTAGTCCGGAGTGACTTTTTATTAATAAGGGTGGTACTTGTAATAAGTTACTCTACTTTGAATGGAAATGGTTGCCATGGTGATGTAAATTATTATTATTATACATAGGTACTTAGTTAAAGGATCCTCAACTGAATCGTCACTATCAAAATCTTTCAATCTTCCAATTCATCGGACTTATTTTCTGAGGACCCGGGTGTTGAGTGGATTCTTCTCTGTTTTTCTGTATTTTTGACTTTTTTTGTACATGAGGATGTTTTGTGTTTATGTACAGGATAAAAGCATACAACGCCGATACATCAACCATGGTTGAATGGATATTGGATTGATGAAACAGATTTCCTTCGAAGCTTCTAGGCGCCGAGGGTGTTATTAAGTCCAAATTAGGGAACATTATATATATGTACGTTTTAGATGGTTTTAGTACCTATTTATGAGATTAGACCGAAGAAGGTTTCGTAACGTTTAACGTTTATTATGGACCTAGAAATTTGAAATAAAGAAATTGAATTGAATTGAATTTACAAGTAGGTAAGTAGTATCTTAAAAGATGTGTTATTATAGAGATGTGTTATTAGAATTTTATTGATATATGAGTAATACTGTTTGAATTTACTCGTATCCAACCGTATTGGATATCCTGTCGACTTGATGATATCGTCGGACCATCGGGTTAGCGGTCTACCTATTGGCCTTGTACCTTGGTCCCGCCTAAGCTCCCCTTGATATAAATTATTTATTTATTGATTACTAGCCTATATTATGCCACTGCTGGGCAAAATCCTGTCTTCTTCTCTTCTAAATCTTGCGCCTGGGTCGATTCCCATCTGTTATTGTTGTCGTCGTTGTCTTCAAATCATTGACATTTTTTTTATTCTTCCTTTAATTGGTCAGGTTGGTACGACTGGTAGCCGCGAACAGAGCGACCTACTTTCACCAGAAGATCTGCTCACACTGCCAGAGATTCCCAGGACTGCAGACCTGGCTCACCAGGCCTGCTCCGAAGAGTGTTGAGGTAACAACTTTGTTTAAAGGTACCATGTGAGTACAATAAAGAAATTACGAATTACGAATTACGATTAGACGGGCAACTTAGATCAACTAAAACGCCACGTCACTTACGCCAAATACAAAAGTAGGTACTTACAACGCACGTGACTATATTTTGAGTTGGAACAGCCGTGCTGCTAAGATGCCTTTGTCCATTTGCACTGATCACATAATCATTTTGGGTGAAATGAACCGAACATATCGTGCTTTTTTTTTGCTGGCAACCAATTTTGTCTTCCTGTGGCATCGATCCATGTTTTCAGCATTTCAGGATCTTTAGGAAATCTAAAAAGCAGTAAACATATATTTCCATATAGCAGTTTAAGAATTACTAAGTACTACTAGGTCCCTTCCACTTCGTCGCTGCCCTGGTCCACCTGCCATCCTTCAATCTAGCCAAATGACCGGCCCATCTCCACTTCATACTTGTCACGTGTTTTACGGCGTCAATGACTTTTGTGCGAGATCTTATTTCTGAGCTTCTTTTTCTGTCTTTGAGCTGGAAGGGACCAGAAGATAGACGACGACGTCCGGGTCGACCGAACAAGAGATGGTCGGACGATATTGTAAAGGTCGCGGGTCAAAACTGGATGGTACGAGCGGAAGATAGAGATGAATGGCAGAGCTTAGAGGAGGCCTTCACCCAATCAGGGCTCTCATAGAATAAATAAATTTAAATTATAATATACCTAATACAATCATATCATAATTAATGCATGAAATACTATTTTATTTTTATTATTTATTTGGATAGATATTGTAATATAATTTATTAATAAAATTTATAAATTTTATTAACTTATCTGAAAAACAAATGTCATTACAATTTAAAATTGATGCATGGAATGAAATGTACACATAATTATTATTTTTTATGAGACAATAAAGGCTCTTTATCTTTATCTTTAAGTACTACTAGGTACTTGTTCGTTGGAACAATGTCATATATCCGCCCTGTACTGTACATGATTGAAATAAAATGTTATCTATTTTTAGCAGCCAAAATGATTTCAGTTGCGACATTTGAGCTGGCGAACGTGTACTTTTAGTTCAAGAAAATTAGCTAAAATTTTGGCAGAAATAAAGGGTAACTTTTATCTATCAGGATAATCAGGATATGTAGGTTATAGAAGAAAGTTTAAGGGCGGGCCCTAGGCAATCAGAACTTAGAATTTTATCCTTAACTTATTTTAAGAGGAAATTAAATAAAAAAATAAAAAAGGTTAAAGCCAAGCTAAGCAAGTCTAACTGAAAAACATACTGTGCCATTTTTATAATGATTATATAAATAACAAGAACACAAATTCAGATGCGGTGCGAAATTGAAAAATAAAACATTGTGACAGACAGATTTTCTGGCAACTTCAAGAGACTTTTCTATCGAGCCAAATTAATAAAATATCGTTTATGGGAAAGCAAAGTCACGCTGACACTCGTGATAAAAAAGCTAGTGAAAAAACATACAGCAATAATACTCGTCATTCCGAGCGATTTGTGTTTTGCTACAGGCTGTTTTTGCCTTGGCACCCGTCTTAATATTATCTACTCTCCTCCCCCCTCCGGGGCAAGCGTCACCGCCCGCACCCTCGAAAGTGTCCCTTAATTCGCGCGGTAATTTCTATTTAAAAGAAAACCATAAAAAGTGTGTAAGAACGAAATAATCATTGATTAATTTACTATAATTCTCTAATACATACAAAAGCGATATCACTTTACTTTACTTTTTACTTTATATACTTTATTGCACACAAATCAATACATTATGACAATTAAAAATGGAAATGACATGTACAAAGGCGAGCTTATCTCTATCGAGAGATTTCTTCCAGCAAACCACTCCACAATCACTTCAAATTTCAGCGCAATAAGGTTGGCAAAAATGATGGCGAGCAGCAGGCGACATGTAGGCGGCAATGATGGCGAGCAGCAGGCGACATGTAGGCGGCAATGATGGCGAGCAACAGGCGACATGTAGGCGGCAATGATGGCGAGCAGCAGGCGACATGTAGGCGGCAATGATGGCGAGCAGCAGGCGACATGTAGGCGGCAATGATGGCGAGCAGCAGGCGACATGTAGGCGGCAATGATGGCGAGCAGCAGGCGACATGTAGGCGGCAATGATGGCGAGCAGCAGGCGACACGTAGGCGGCAATGATGGCGAGCAGCAGGCGACATGTAGGCGGCAATGATGGCGAGCAGCAGGCGACATGTAGGCGGCAATGATGGCGAGCAGCAGGCGACATGTAGGCGGCAATGATGGCGAGCAGCAGGCGACATGCAGGCGGCAATTTCGCCAAAATAACAGCATTATGAAGACTCTAGTGGACTCTAAAATAGGTACTCTCCGTGGTCTTGTGGGTCTCACTCTTGCTTCTCACGCAGGAGATGCAGGTTCGAATCCCGGTGCCGACCATGTACCGAAGAGATAATTAGTTTGTCTTAAGAACATTCGGGGACGCTTCGTGTTTCGGTTGGCACGTTAAACTGTAGGTCCTGGCTACTATCATTACTTGGTAGTATGTAGTAGTCGTAAAACCCCTTTACCAACCCGCACTGAGCCAGCGTGTTGGAGTATGACTCAATCTTATTCGTATCCGGGTAAAGGCCTGTGCCCCTCGGTGGAGACATAAATGGGCTACCTACAACATCATTCTTAGCCTGTGCCACTAATTTGTCGAAGCAAACAAATCTGTGCCGGTCCAAATCCACTTCTTCAGTCTGAATTTAAAACTTGAATAAGAACAAACATAGAATCTATATGTTATTTTTACCAGACCCTGTATGTGCCCGGTTGACGTTGAGTTTCCGGACACCCTGTATATCTCGAACCGCTCACATAGAGCAACAATCACTTTAGAAATGTGACCGTCTCGTCGTAGAGGAGATCAGACAGACAGACTGACTGACAGAGGGACAAATACAATTTTGGCCAATCTCGAAACTGCGGGTCGGTTCTCGCGCCTTCGATATACGGATATCGAGACCAATATTGACAGATTCCCATACGAAATCACTCGATATAGGTGTAGGTAGATATCGAATGCGCGAGAATCATGCTCCTGCGGGTCGATTCTCGCGCCTTCGATATACGGATATCGAGACCAATATTGACAGATTCCCATACGAAATCACTCGATATAGGTGTAGGTAGATATCGAATGCGCGAGAATCATGCTCCTGCGGGTCGATTCTCGCGCCTTCGATATACGGATATCGAGACCAATATTGACAGATTCCCATACGAAATCACTCGATATAGGTGTAGGTAGATATCGAATGCGCGAGAATCATGCTCCTGCGGGTCGATTCTCGCGCCTTCGATATACGGATATAGAGACCAATATTGACAGATTCCCATACGAAATCACTCGATATAGGTGTAGATATCGTATATCGAATGCGCGAGAATCATGCTCCTGGAGCTATGGCATGATTCTCGCGCATTTTAACTGAAACACCAATCACAGCACATTCAATGCTCTTACTTTAGCAAGAACATAACCAATAAATGTCGTAAATGGTATTCGCGTGTTACAATTGACGTTCACGGGCTGCAACGCGGACGGCAACGTTACAAATAAAGTAAAGTAAAGTAAAGTAAAGTAAAGTAAATCAAATCCCTATTCACGTGTACAATGGCGGCATAGTGACGTTAGTAATGGCATTCAGATATTTTTTGACGTTTCGTTCGATGATTTTTTTTCGACATAACTGTCAAAATCGATTATGTTGTGGTCATGAAACAGCATTTTGCAGACGCAGCATTTTGGGTGGTGATGAATAGATTTTCCGCCCGGACCAAAACGTATCCAGGAGCAATGAAAAATAAAGTTGCTCTGATAAAATCGGTTTCATAGGAAAAGTTGCTCAGAATGGTCTCCCTAATAACCCCCTAAAATATGACTACAACCTTCTGTTACACCCTGTATATTATGTTTTCTCTGTCCCACAGCCGATGCTGATAGGCCGCCGCGAGTACCCCTACCATCGCTGGGAGCCGCTCTACTTCGGCACCCAGAAGGAGCCCTGGTACAGCGAGCTGCTCTCCTGGGAGGGCAAGCAGGACAAGATGACGCAGGTATGCCATCGTCAACGTCGTTGTCACACATGAGTCGACGGTCTTCTCAAACACGAGCCCAAAAAGCCGCAACCAACCCGAATTTGTCATTTGTGACCACGTGTGTCTTGAGGAAAGTTCATATTATTCAGCTAATTAAATGTAACCGACACCGACCGACTGACAGGTTAAGACGGCTAGATGATAGACGTGGTTGGTGGTACAAACACAATAAACATTATATTCATATCATCAGACTGCATTAACATCGATTAATATGCTGCTGCTGCTGTTTTGGAACAGGTGCAAACGAGAAGCAAGCAAGAAGGTTGACTAACAGATGATGAACGTAAATTCAACCTTATTTGAACGAAACCTTTTTGTGTGAATTTTCCGAAGACGCATCAAAAAGTGTCACGTGATCTGAGGTAGCAATGAGTTCTTACTTTTTTATTGTCATTGGAATTTATGCCTTATTTTCAATGCACTGAAGTAAAATGGTATGAGAAAAGCATGAAAACTCGGAAATAACGCGAATTTTCAGTTTTGAGATTGGCTAGCTCGATCGATTTTTTACCCCCAAAAACAACTACATTGCGAATTTCATCGAAAACTACTTCGTCTTTTTCTAGAAATCAAAACATATATCGTTACATACAAATATTCCTCGTTTAAAGAGATAGGCGACGTGGGCCCTGGGGGGCCCTTAGCACATACAATTCACAATTCACAATTCTTTATTGCACACAATAATTTACATACAGTAGATTTAGGTAGTTATTTATTTTGTCATGTATGTAGGGACCTGTCACTTCGCTCCGAGAAGACTGATTCGCAGCCTTGTAGTCGAAATTCCCATTCCGACCTAGGTGGATGCAATAGGGTTTGAAGTCGGTTGTTTAAATATCAAACTTTGTGAAATATTTTATATAAAGTGACGCAGGGAGGTACAGTCTCGCTCGCATTAAGCCACGAACTTTGTTAGTTGCACTAAAATGGCACAACATTTTGCTGCAATCTCTGCAAATATCATTATCCTCCTATCCCCCTTCTCCCGAAAGCAACGAAATGCGGAACTAATTAAGTTTTCGTCTCTAAAACTATTTTACACGATCTCTTGCTAGTGCTTAACTACGAAGCATTTGCATACTTTATGTCATTTATTTTTAAGAGCGAATTTTACCAACGAAGAGTGACTTTTTACTCGAGTGTATCTTCTACTTTTTCAAGACTTTTTCATAGAATAACCTTATTTTGATCTGTCATTGTCATAAAAATTATCCCCGGGATAGTTATTTTCGCATAACATTTTGTTGGTAAAATCCAGCCTTATTTTTAATGTTAAATAACGTTTTCGTTTTTTGCATCGTGTTCATTTATTTTAATTTGAGGTTAGAAAAGCATAGACCTATCACTTCGCTCGCTTCACGTTTCACGCTTCAAGATACTTCGACTCATGCAAAAATACAGATTTAAGACAAAACAAAAGGAATGTACAGCTTACCAACAGTTAGTGCCACCAATTTCTTCAGCTGTTCAGTTGATAGCGGTCGCTAGTGACATGTAGTCTTCATAATAGCGGACGTATATTTCTCTTTGATGGCGGATGACAAGTCCGTAGTACCAATTTTTCCCACCTGAACAGCTAAGTTGGTGGCACTGTACCAACGATCTTTCGGATTGCGGTGACAGGTGGAACCTCGGTGGAACTAACACTTTTTGACAGGTTCATTGCATTAAGTTGCGTAGGAGTAGCGCACCCTGTAAACGTCATTCACGAACGTGCCAAAAGATCGTTTAAAGACTTTAAATAGAATTTGACAACTTTACAAATAAGCACTCCAAACTTCACCAGCGCCAACTGCCTTAAGCTTTGGAGACTAACCATCATTAGCACTAAAGGATCTGAAGTGCACTCTAGTCGATAGTCTATCTACCCCTTCCTTTGGGAGTAAATAATATTTATACAGTATACAATATTTTATTATTTAAGGGCAGTCACTTTAACGAGCACTATTATATTATAGCTTCAGCTTAACAGCTTGTACATTAAGTTAAGTATAATACGTTTGTGGTCAAATGTAAGTATGGTTATTTACCTTTTAATGGCACGGTCAAAGCAGATTGGTCACATAGGCACTTAGGGGAAATTATGGTAAGTTCCAAGCTTGCTGGTCTAGATCCAGACTCGGTTGTTTTGTCTTCGATTTGAAACATGGTTGTGCTAAAGAAGACTACCAACCTAGCATACGAAATGGCACGAAGTACGAAAGTACAACCAAGGATGAAAGTGGGCATACTGCGACCAAATCTAAAATGTCAGACAACCTAAGTGCCTAATTTTTATTTTATTTCAAATGTCTTTGTTAATGTGCATTCTAACTTAAATTTTTGTACCCATGTACTTGTGCAGTCCAAAATAAACTATTTGAATAAATAAGCCGTTGTGGTACATCCTAGTTGGCAAAATAGCACTGACATTTTCTACGTTCTCTAACCACATCCTTGCACATTGCGCAATGACGTCACCGAGGCGCGGAATTCGCGAGCATTTGTTTAAATGACGCGGGATGTTGAGAGTTTCCGCCCACACGCCACGCGAAATAAAGTTTTATCTGCGAAAATAAAAATGGCGGCTCTTCTGATTCCGCTTGTACTTGTGCACGTTGTTTATGTAGAAGAAAATTGTGTTTGTTTTTTATGTGTATTTAGTAGTACTAGCTGTAAAAAACATTTCGGTCAATCCGCACTGAGCCAGTTCGGTGGGGTATGGCTCAATCTCACTCGTATCCGGGTAAAGGCCTGTGCGTGTCGGTGAATGGGTTACATTAATTCCACATAAATATGAAGGTCTCCTCACGATATTTTTCTTTGCTTTTCTTTACGATGTGTATTCTGCGCCGTTCGTCTACTTACTGCCAGGGCAGATCATCGATCCTTGATCCGCAAACATTTGTTTGTTTATTTGTTTGAGTTCTCGAAGAAAGTTACGATACTCGTGTCGAGTCGGGGAAAGTCGATCAGTAGCTCTAGCAGGAATATTTGACAGCGCGAAAAAGTGATCGAGTTCAGATAAAATGAACCTAATAACATTGTGCATAAGAGTCAATGACATTTGAATTCGGGTACTGTTTCGACGCGTAAGTTTTCCTGCTTCCTACACTGAGCACAAACAAACTTCTTCTATTTATCACACTTATTAAGCATACTAATTAACAATAGCCTGTTATTTACAGAAATCGGATAACATGTATGTTTAGTTCCTAAGTTTAGTTCACTTCACAGTATATTATCTCTGATTTCTGTGTGCCTTTTGGCATGTGCCTAAGCATACGACAATGCAAAGAACCCTACGTATACTAATGTTTAACTTACACGGGTTCCAGCTAGTCTGGCAACTTGATCTGATGATCACACGCTCTTTTCGTGCGTGGAGATTAATTTATAGGATCTCGTCAGGACTTAGAACCGTCGAGTCTCTCTCTCTTACTTAAGGCGAGGTACGAATAATTACAAACCAAGGTCAACGAAGATTGCGGAAGTGAGAAGCAAATATAACTCGGGAACAGGAATAAGTGGGATGGCAATTGTGCGCTCGCGCCTAATCTGAATCAACGTAAGCGCCAAAACGGAAAAAAATACATAAAAAATAAGCTATTCCAGGGAATTAGATTTCAATCTTCAAATCGCTAATAACAACAATTCCCCGCATATTACAATTAATAGAAAGATCATATTTACTACTACTGCGGTAAAAAAGGAAAAATATTGGAAAAAAGGGTTGACTTTGGATTTATTTTCTATCGAGAAAATTTTATCCAAACACATTTTCCTTCATGAAAACCCTAGATTATACAGTCAAATTACATATACCAGAAATTGATTACGATTTGCCTAGTATTTCCTGAAATACACATGAAAAAAGCAACCCTAATTTATTCATGAGGCGCCTTAATGCTTTCTTAGTACACTTTATGCCTGATCCATACACTTGCCAAACCTCTACTATAGGCCGTCACGTGTGGATGAGAGCTTGGCTTGGTGTGCGTAGGCTTTGACGTTACGTATTTGTAGATTGGCGACCGCGCGCGCGCGTTTCTGGCCACAAATTCTCGCGCTATCGAGATCATCTCCATAGTCGAGATATCTTTTTTTGTAAAATCATATATCTCTGTCGTTTTTATTGTTTTCGGTGGAGATATTTGGTACCAATCTCGAGTAGATATATCGACCATAGTGATGATCTCGATAGGGCGCAAGAATTGGCTCACAGTTCCAAAAGATCCCATCTTCTCATCGCGCGCGGAAACAATGTGTACATGTATACACTGTAGGTACTATAGTTTCGTTCCACTGCTATACCACCAAGGGGTCGGGTACATTTAGGTAAAAAGCTTTTATCTCAAATTTGCGCGGGTCTAGGGAGAGATGACGGCTGTGTGGGTCGCGCTACTTTAGTGAAATGCTGTCCTTGGAGCTTGTCTCTTTACTGGAGGGTTCTGAAACTCGACTAATAGATAGCGTTCTGAGAGTTGTTTTTACCACAACGTCTTACAGTCTTCCCACGATCTTTTGCCGTGTGAGTGAGTTACAGGGGGGCGCCAGTTCTGCGCAACTCAATGCGAAGATCCTGTCATCAACATCAAACAAACCTTCCATCCATTTCGTACCATCTGTCACTGCGCGCCAAAAGATCCAAGAAAGCTGTGACGATACAGTTAGATCTCTAATCTCTCACCACATTTATTAATAAACACAGACTAAAACAGTGGACCAAACCGGTAACGGAGTGGCTACCCAGAACCGCAAAACGTCAAGTAGGCAGACCACCAGCCAGATGGACGAATAACTCACCGCCATAGTTGGCAGGCAGTGGATGCGGGAGGCACAGGACCAGGCCCCCGATTCTCGCGCTATCGAGATCATCTCCCTAGGCGAGATATCGCTTTTGATACTGCCTAAATCCGTCGAAAGCGACTTCGATTCATATTTATTTCGATCGAAAATGGGTTGAGATATCTCGGTTGATCATAAGGCTGGTCGTGAGAATAGCTTTTTCTTGTTTTTGATGGAGATTTCGGTATCTCAAAATGGATATTTCGACAATGGACATGACCTCGCTAGCGCGAAAATTGCCATATTTGGATATTTTTTAAAAATAAAATGCGAGTACATATTTGGTGCATGTGTGGCCTTTTTGGATAGCTCAGCGATTATTCTGATGATACTTGTCTTGTTTAGGTTAGCAGACTTTACGTTTATTGGTGATAATTTCATATTAAAATGGGGATTAAATTCTGGTAAGTACTTACGATTTTTTGGGCGTTATATTTCATTATATCTGGTGATTGCTTAAAAAACCTAAGCCCTTGTTTTCATGGTAATTTTTGGATTGCTAAATGATGATGAATCGCTAAATAGATTGTTGCAACCCACAGTTATGTCAGTATGGTTTCGCTACATCAAATCTGTATTTTTTACGCTCTTGAGGCAGCTCTCAGAGGTGAGAGTGGTTTATTAATACGAGGCTAGATTATTCTTAGAGTGAGCATTTATCGATGTTAGCAAGGTTTGCATGATTGCATTGATCGTTATAATTTACATGTATGTGATGTAGGTAGCCAAATTAAGCTAAAATCGTTTGATCAAACCAAGCTGAAAATTACTAATCAAATTGCTAATTCTATACGATTAACATAACCTGATGATAATTCACGTTCTGTTTGCTAGAGCTTATTAAAGCCAAATAATTTGAAAGCGCAATAGACATTTTAATTTAAAACGGATTTCTAGTTTAATCTGCACACACAATGCCTAATTCTGTGATTAAACTAAAGTTGAACGAGCATAAGTACATGGTATACATATGAATTGTGATAACCCAGATTACAACTTACTTATTTAAAAGAAGTTAAACTAACTCAGAAATTGCGCTTAAATCGTAGTTTTACCTTAACGGCATCGATGAAGATTATTGAAGACACATGCGGCGAAGTTGTCAGTTCAGTTAAGTCTAAGCTAGAGATACTAAGACCACCGACCGAGTAACGTGGGCTTTAAGGGATAAGTCTGATACGAGCGAGGCGGTTAAGACGGTAGAGACAATTTGGTAACACCACTATCGCTTGCCCTGAAGTAAAAGTTATGTTAAACCACAGGGTTTTCATCCCATACAAATTAGAATCAGTAACCCTTCGTAAAAAAGAGATGGCGTGAGGACTAAGATTTGTACTTTAAACGCTAAGGTGGCGCTAATCTTAGAATATCTTAGCGCCATCTCGTGGTATTTGCAATTTTTCGATGGTCCTGCAACAAGCGTTAATGGCCTCGAACTAAAGTAGCTTCCGTAGCATCTCAGCTTACGCTGGTGTCATATTTTGTTCTAGGTGGTTACAGTCTGTGGTTAAACGCAACATTATTTTTTGTGGCCATGTGAAATTTTCTCGGGAGGAAATTTTCATATATGATCTAAAAGTGTTGGAAATCATCGTTAGGAAACCTCAATGCCATAGATCTGCGGTAATGGGCTAGCCCATCACGCACAATATAATATTTAATAGGTAACGGTAGATATTTGGGAGGCGACACGAACTATACTAACTAAACTAATTAAAATGGTATGTTTGAAAATGGAATCTGTGGCCACCGCGCAAGAGCTGTCAGATTTGAGGTTGTCAGTTTAGTGGCTTTAGTTTGTTTAATTAAGTGGTTTTGACACCTCCCAAATAGCTCTCACTGTCTTCGTGTACCATAATATCGTGCCTCAAGAAGGCGTGATGGCACGGCCGTGTCCCGCCAAGTCGAGCCAAGGCACAAAAGTATTTGTTTGACTATTACAAAACTGTGTGCTTGTATCCATCTTGTAATGTTTGTAATATTCCCTCTCCCGCCCACCAGATGCTGGAGCTGTGCCTGCAAGAGTACCGCATGGTGGTGCTGGACGGAGCGTTCCTCTGCCATGCTGCGGCCCCGCGCCGCGACTCCCCCAAACGGTACAAGGCCGAGCGGGTGAACGCCCTGCGGTACTACCGACTGATACAGGGCTTCAAGGCCCGGTACCGTGATAAGCCGAGGTGCAAGATCTCGTAAGACGGACGATGAAAACGAAACAAACAAACAACCTTTTGTAAATCTTAAACTACGCTTTTTTGCCAAATTTTTAAGTCAATTAATTTCATATCTAGACGTTGGTGATGCTTATGTGGACTTGTCTATATAAGTTTTGTTAGTGTAGTGGATTGTACACTGACAAGTGCACGCACACAATCACAGTCTCGTCTTGTTGTCTATATACTCGTTATAGATTTTCCCTCGAATACAAGATGTTCAAAGGTGTTTTATGGATCAATTTTATGAACTACTTTCTGTTATGAATCACCTGAAGGATTAGCTAAAACTTTTTTTTTCACCCTGTACATAGAAAACATCTGTTGGCATTTTTATCTAGTAATAAATAATACAATAAATAAGGTTGTGTTTTCAAATATTGAAAATGGTACCTTCTGATGTTTGAATTATATCCGTTAAGTTGTTTAGATATTTATTTGTAATAGGTTAAGTATCATTTTATAATGTTCATACCAAATTCATGCTACTTAACTAAATTATATCATATAAATCTTCCATACTTGTAGTACATACGCCAAACAAGTTGAATGTACGCAAAAGTTTGTTTAATCATCTTTGCACAAGGTTATTTACTCTATATCTTTATTTTTGTTTGAAATTGTTTGACGTGTGTACGTTTTAACTAGTTAGGTAGGCTAGACACATATTTACACATTGCAATTTCTCACAGGAGTCATAAAGGCTATGGCATATCAACGGGACGGGTTGGTAGTGAGGCAGTAGCAGAGCGGATGTCAAAAACAAGAAACTGTGAAGCATATCAAACCAAACGGGCACGGTAGCACAGAAGAGATAATACGGTAGTCAGTCAATTTAAACACAATAAGTGGGTCGTGCTTGTTTATGTTTATACATGCGGCTGCGCGGATGCAGTTTTCTTTAAATGGTAGTAGACTTTCCTGCGAGGATTCTTGGATATGTTTTGTTAAAATCGGTTCAGCCGTTCGAAAGTTATTGGCTTAAGCCTAGGCTCATGGAATAACGTAAAGCAGGTGACGAGCCTATTTTCGACGAACTGTACTGTGGGAACCACTAGCTTTATAGATCCCGCCATGGTTTCAAATTGTCGCAAATTTAGTTTACTTTATACAGGGAGCACTTATCTAGTGAAGAGCGCATAGATACATTTTCCTTTGAAACACAACTCACCAATTTACGGGTGGCGGGGGACAAGGTAAAAGAGCTGTGATTGGTCAGCCGCTGCGAAACTGTCTGTCGGCCCGCCATCGTACATAGGTTGCATACGTTGAATACAACTAATGTTTGGCGAGCCGCATTCCCCCGCAGGCGCAGTCAATTGGATCGGTGGAGTCTCTGACCAGAATGTACAGTGACGATAGCAGTCAAACCCTTCTTTCACTGATATTGAGCAAAAACTGAAAAATTTCACGTGAAAATTTCTTGGTTTTTTGGTTACCGCTCGCACAGCACTTTGGATATTGCAAATCTGGTATTTTAATGCTGGTTTAGACAAAATTAAAAATTCAAAACGACCCAACCTCTTGCAAGCACGGATATAGAACTTGACTGGACTAAGGGGCGGGGGCGGTTCGAAAGCGCACACGCTGCTGTTTGTCTGTGTGGTGTGGGGCCATTTGATATACTTTATTGCACAAAATAATACATTTTACAATGGAAAGTGGACAACACATATGACAAAGGCGAGCTTATCTCAATTAAGAGATTTCTTCCAGCAAACCTAGGATGGACAGGAAATAATTGAACAACAGGTAGACCCAAGTGCACAACAGTTAAAACAATAAACTACTTAACAATACGTACATAAATACCAGACTTATAGGTATAAATATGTTAAACAAATATACCATATGATCCTGATTCCTGCAGATAACATTGAGATCCGCCCCCCCACCGCCCTCCCACCGCCCCCCACCGCCCCGCTGCCGCTGCCGAGCCGCCCCTGTGATGTGCCGAAGCCTTAATTGATAATCCGTAATAATATTTCGAACTAAGCAAACTGGTCCAATAAAGAAATTGGTAGATATCGTAAGTTATATTTAATTTATAACCGACTTCATTAATCAACTCAATAAAACCCTAAAGAACTTCTTGAGTAGGTAAATTAAAATTAATTTGTGTTCATTGTTGCAATAAACAGCAAACTACAAGCATACTTACTAATTAGCTTTAAATTCTAAAGCAAAATAACAAGATAAACGAAATAACTTTAGGGGCGATTTTATAATTAAGTTTTCGTAATTTCATCAAACAAAAAACGAGATTCTAATGTTCAAAAACTATATTTTATTAATAATACTGTAGACAAGTAATATAAAAGTATAAAAATCTACATATTTTCCTTCACTGATGGTCTCGGATTTAGAAGCTGGCCCGGAGTTCCTGTGGCAAACTGAAACGAAGAAGAAAATAACGACATAAATTATTTTTCATCACATCTATTCAAAAAGAGCTACTTCAGTCCCGGCAAACAGGGACTAAAGTAGGTCATTTAGTCCGTAGGGACTAAAAGTAACTTTTTAATTTTGTTGCCAGTACAAAGGAAAAAAATTGCTGTCATTAATCAGTTTCACTACCATTCAGGCTGACAGACTCAATTATAAGAGAGATCGATTCTAAACGCAGCCAATAAAAAAAGTTTGTACTAAAATGCGTACTCGACACAGATTAGATAATACGATCGACCGAATCGATTGACACCGATTGGTGACAACAGAGAAACAACCTTACAGATTTGATATCGAAACACGGACCAAATAATTAAAAAGTTGTGGAAAATTTGTAAACAAAGCGCGCCAAATCTGAATGCCGTAATTATTTCAATTTCGTTTGCGGATATGAGTAAAGAATATGAGTGAAAGTGAGTGTGTAACTTCAGATGATATAACAACAAACGCGAATGACAAATGCAAGATCTTACCAATAAAATCACGAGGAATATAGGTATGTAAAAACTGTAATCCTGTAGAAAAATTCAAGAGGAACAAAGTGGTTATCTGAACATGCTATTTGAACCAATTTTCAAGATTTAGCCAATACTAAACAAGCTTTAACTATGTGGAGGACATATTCGTAATTTCTTTATTGTACTAACACAAGAATGACATACAGAAAACTTATAATAGATAGACAATGTACAAAGGCGAGCTTATCTCTAACAAGAGATTTCTTCCAACAAACCATTACACACAACATATCACGAAAATTGTGTAAATAAATACACAATTGTCGGGTGTAACAGAAAGGGGCGTACAAGCCGAAAGAAGGTTGTTAGGGACATCATTCTGGACAACTTTCACTATGGGACCGACTGGATCAGAGCAACATTATTTTTCACTCCACCATACAGATCAGCTGGGCGCTAGGCCCGAAATGTACGGAGTTAATAAAAATTAAGTTGCTCTGATTAAGTCGGTCCCATAGTAAAAGTGTTTCAGAATGATGTCCCTCTTTCCGCTTGTACACCCCTTTCTGTTACACCCTGTATAGGTACATGCATGTTATTTTATTGATTACTTACTACTTTTCTCATAGAGGGTGATGAAAAGTAGAGTTTCCACCTCAGGAGTAAAAACTATTTTTGGCTCGAGTGATGTACTTTGAATCCCTCGCTCCCTCAGGATTCTACATTTGAGTCCCTCGTTGCACTCGGGACTCAACTCTAGAATCCCTCGGTCGCTCGGGATTCAAAAAACACTCTCGCCCTAAAAATAGTTCTTTACTCCCTTGGTAAACAATCTACTAGTATTCCTCAGGACCGCTGTGTGTTCAAAATGCAAAATAGCATCACGAGATTGACTGAAATAGTTAATCGTTCCGTTAGCGAATCGTAATTCGTAACTTCTCATCAAGTCTCAGAAAAAGCAAGTATCAATTTAATAGACTCTCCGTTGAGTGCTTGCAAGTGCTATTTAGATTTAGAACGGTGTTATCACTAACACACGTACCCTCCCACCACCTTACACCCACCCTCACACACCTGACACAATAATGGAGTTGTCCAATGTACTCTCCGTTTAGCTAGCGGGCCTCACATGGAAATGGCGCATTAAATGCAGATCAGAGTAATGTATTTTCCACTGTTTTCCAGCGTTCCGTAACTGCCGGGTAATGGGCGCCGAGGGAGCATGATGGATTGATGGGACGGCGCCTTCAAGACTAGATAATAATGGCCGTTTTAATAAACCGGTCTCAGCTCTGAGGGCTGCCGTGAAGCGTGTGAAATTACAGCATTTCATGTGGCAACACCGTCATTGTCATAACTAGAGACCGGATTACATACATTTGCATATTGCATATGCATTTGCATATTTATATGGTACTTTTTATGGATTTTCGTGGATATTTTGGCCTTGCATATTTGCATAAATATTTTGGACATTTTATGCTGCATATAACCTGTCTCTAGAGTCATACATAACATAACATTTACAAACAGGCACATACATTGTGTCTCGCCCCACACTAGGAAATCCTGTGTCATAGAAACTAGAAACAGCGACATCATAAACATGTAAATTACATCCATATGACCTGGTTAATTTTGTTCAGTTCAGTTCAAATTTTTTATTGACCATAAAATCATACATATTACTTAGTCAACGTCAATATAATATTAATATTTTTGTATACTACCGCCCGTTCGGAAGTTGTGGGCTTAGGGATGGAGCAAAGAAGGGCAAGAAACCTCCCCCGTACCTCTTTTAAAATATCAGAGCCTTAAAAATACAATGTTATGTATTTCTACTTAAGTCTAAGGAAATACACCGAGGAGAGACGTACTGACTCAGTCCATCGCCCCTCTTTGGATTTCTGTGCGCTGAGATGGTAAAGACCATGCAGTTTTGTCATCTAAATATTCTTTTACACAGTAATAAGACTTCTTCAATAGGCCGTTTTTGATGTAGTTTTTGAACCTCCTTTCTGGTAGGTTCATTGCTTCATTAGCTATTTTATTATAAAAACTAACACATACTCCCATAAAAGAGTGAGCAAACTTACTGAGTCTGAACGCGGGCATAGCAATCTTATTTCTATTTCTAGTGCTAATACTAGGATTATGACCTAAAGTCTTAAATAAACCTATGTTTATATTGTTTTTATATTGTTTTCTTCCCCCCACTCGGGATTCGAATCCGGGACCTCTAGTTTGGACAGCCCAGCCTGCCCTCGACCGCAACACACAGAGGTCGTATAACTGCAACAACTCTGAACTGAGTGCAGTTTATAGCATTATAGCTAACCTAGGGAGTAACTAGTCTAGCTCTGTCCCTTAGTTACTCTTGGAGTAACTTTTTCTTAATAAAGGGATGTAAGTCTTGACGCATGTCTCTGTCCTTGATGAGCTCGGATGAGAATAGGCTACTCAGGTTTGGTTTGAAAACTATGTGTGAATGTGTGTTTGTTTGTTGACTCACTTGGGCTGTATCAGATGGAACGGCATCTTCCTCACCGCCTCCTCAGCGATGTCGAGCGGGAACGCAAACTCCACCATGTTCTCATTGAGGCAGTCGTTGTAAGTCGCCGCCAGGTGGCACCTAGAGTTATAATATAATAATTAGTACCTAACTATCGCGACACGCTGTTCAGTATGCGGACCACGCGCGAGGTCTTCCCGTTGACCAGTCTAGTCAGATGGAAGAAGAAGAAGTGTTACCTTTCCGCGATGCCCTCGATAGTCGAGGCACTGTCGCGACACGCTGTTCAGTTTGCTTACCACGCGCGAGTTCTTCCCATTGACCAGGCTGGTCAGGTGGAAGAAGAAGAAGAAGTGTTACCTTTCCGCGATGCCCTCGATAGAGTCGAGGCACTGTCGCGACACGCTGTTCAGCTTGCGGACCACGCGCGAGTTCTTCCCGTTGACTAGGCTGGTGAGGTGGACGAGGAGCTCGCGGTTAACCTGGAATAATATAAAATTTATACACAGGAATATGATTATATGAGGAGTGTCTGTTCAATAGGTCATATTTGACTTTGGCAAGATTATTTGTTTTATATTTTTTCCGAAATCTCATGCATAATACATCAATAGCAAGTATAAGTAGTTTGATCCAGTTTATTTTTATCTTTGTGCACTAGGACTCTCAGATTTGTTCGAAAGAGAAGCCCAATAGTTTGTTTCCATTTTTTGAAAATCAGGTATCGGTCCAGTAGTTAGGTTTCTACATGAAAAAACTATGAAGTTTAATATGTTTTTACCTGGATGACATTATACATCCAGCCTTTTTGGTGTTTATAGTCATTGTCGCGAGATAAATTCTGGCTGTTAGGATCGTATATTCGTTTATAATATGTAATACGGATGGACTTCACTGTCAGGAGACAGATTTCGTAGGCTCGTTTTCGGGTGTATAGACGACATTTGTGTACCGAGCGGGGAGGACTAAGTGATAGGTCAAGAAGTCGGTTTTTTAAGTTTTTAACTTGGTGAATTATTGTGCCTATCCGGTCCTGTGCCTTGGGTGCTGGTCGATCCACGCTCCCCTTTCCGTCTTTCGGCCACTTAACTGATAAATGACTGAATAATGACGAGTATTTGCGACCATTACCTTCCCATGGTTGATGATGTCACTCTGCTCCAGCATACACGCCGCGAAGCACTGTCCCGTGCGCGTGCTCGGCGATGAGTTGGTGAAGTAGGCGCGCACGTCTTTCGGAGTTGCTCGCACTTTGATCACACAAGATTGCGCCATGCGGACTAGCGCGTCTAGGTGGCCTTGGACCTATTGGATAAATAATATTACAAAATATACAAACAAACATAGCGTCACGTCTTTTCCCATACGGGGTGGCAGAGGCACAGTTGTGTCCACTTGTAGCCAGTTTTTCGTTGATAATAATATTATGATAGCCCATTCAGGTTTCCCCGAGGGGCACAGGATTTTAGGCTGGCTCAGTGTGGGTTGCAAAAAAGATGATACGACTTCTACCACCAAAATATCTACGAATATTTACCATAAAAAGCCTTAAATTAAAACCTACTTCGAGATTAACTGATATAAGTAACAGTTATCGTCCCTTTTTATTACTTTTCCCTATACCTACTGTCCCTACGGAGGATTAAGTTCATCCTTGCGTCAAACATAGGCCCTTCAAGGGCTACTCGTGTGGACAGAAATACCGTCGCCGTGGTTACTGAGCGGGACACGGAGACTGTGGAATATACAGAGTACCTAAGTAAGCAAACATGTCCATTCTTCCGAGGATATAACAATGTGTGACAGAAAGCGTGGAGTAGAAAATACATTCATTCAAATTGGCACAAAACACAAGACGCGGCAAAAAAAAAGAGAGGAAATCTAGAAATAGAATAAGAAATGACTATAAGTCGGTTCGCGTTAAGAAAATAGTGAAACAAGTGAAAAAAAAGACCAATGACAATGATGTTTCACTATTTTCTTAACGCGAACAGACTGTAGCAATACGAACGCTAAAAGATGGAGTAAATATCAAGGAATTATTCTAATGAACTTACTTATACAAAAAAAAAACAAACGACGCTGTTTTGTGCCACGAACGTTGGCTGACGAAAATAGTTTTTTTTAATGTTTAGTCGAAATCGTGAAAAGTAAAGGCTGGTTTTCATCACGTCAGACCGTAACTCTGACAGACTGACTTGCATACACCTAGCCACTCCCTGTCAGCTGCAGTGACCATGAGCACTAAGTAAATGTAAATGTAGCCCATATTAATGTCCCCAGCGAGCGGCACAGGCCTTTATCCGAATAAGATTGAGCCATACTCCACCACGCTGGCTCAGTACGGGTTGGTGGAGGGGTTTTACGACCACAACATACTACCGCATAATAGTTATACCAGGTGTAAATAAATTAACGCAAAATGAGAAACTACTTTGTTAGGGGTATCTATCATTCTGGGCAACTTTCACTATGAAACCGATTTGATCAAAGCAACTTTATTTTTCACTTTTCCATACAAATCAGCTGACCCACTCAGGCCAAAATGTACTGGGAAATGAAAAATAAAGTTGCTCTGATCAAATCGGTTTCTTAATGAAAGCTGCTTAGAATGATGTCCCTAACAAAGTAGTTTCTCATTTTGCGTTAATTCATTTACACCTTGTATAAGTTACGAATCTAGTGCTTTACTAGTCCTGCCTGCACGAGCCATGCTTGGGATTCCTGAGTTCTATGACGTCATTGCTTCGTAAACCGCAAGATGCGACGTCAATCAAACTCAACTATGCAAGACGAAATAGCAAACTTGAAGTGGAATTTGGCTCGCTGCGAATTCCTAGGATAGACTGTAAATTACTCCCTAACAACTAGTTTAAACCACCTGACCTGATATAACAGATACATAATAATTTTCATATGTAGGTACAATAGCGAGAATACGCGGGTTACACACATTGAACTACAATAATGGTAGTTCAATGGTTACCCAGAACCGAATTTAAATAGCGTTATTAAACGAGGAGGCCTATACTGAACAGAACAGTCGGTTCCCTGACAGCAGAGACTATATATCCAATTGACTGCGCCTGCGGTGGAATGCGGCACGCCAAACGTTTCATGTATTCAACAAACGTTCGCATACGCAACCTATGTACGATGACGGGCCGCCAGACAGTTTCGCAGCGGCTGACCAATCACAGCTCTCTCACCTCGTCCCCCGCCCCGCCCGTAAATTGGTGAGTTGTGTTTCAAAGGAAAATGTGTCTATGCGCTCTCCACTGGATAAGTGGTCCCTGCCTGACAAGGTGAAAATCTGATTGCGTAACTGAATCGCACCTTCAACTTTGATTGTAATTTCTATATGGATCATGACATGAACTTTTTATTTTGAGCGCTCTCAGACCAGATCTCTCTCTCTCTCTCTCTCTCTCTCTCTATCCCTCTCTATCTCTCTCTCTCTCTCAACCTCTCTCAATTCACTCCTGTCGTATTTAGTAGAAACTTACACGCCCAAAGAACTCTTGTCATTGAATAACTTTATGAAACTCCTATTTAAATACCAATCAGTGCGGAAATTGAATCCTAATTTGAATATTTGGTAAATCACATCCCCAACTTACTGACAGGAGAAGGTCATTTGTTCGAGGCACTTCACCTCGGTGTGACCATATACGTTAATTTCCTACTGTTTTGGCAGATTTTAGGCTTGCTTTTGGTAGTTAAAATACTAAAACTGAAAGAGGTATACATTCTGTCAAGAAAGTACCGGGAGCTGATAATTTATTTCTAATTTCAAATTCTAATCAAATACATCTTTTTGTCGCTAGGTTGCCTCATCTGTTCTCTATTTTGACGCGGCATTTGAGCACGATCTCTGTTAGTTTTTGTACAGTGCACGACTTTGTTAGTCATACCGAGAGTGTTAGGCGATTTTTTAACCGACTTCTTTAATGGATAAAAATATCGAACAAGGGGTTGGTCTCTACGTCTTAAAGGGAATGTCATGTTCAAAATTACTAAAATATTATGTAACTCTTTCGGTGAAGGGGATTTGTCAAAAACACGTGCATATGAGTGATATAGGGCATTCAAAAGCGGTCGAGATGAGTTGGAAGATATGTTTGGTCGTCGGCCGTGTGCCATCGCCGTCTTGAACTGAAGTCAAAATCGCTAAAACGAAGAAAATAGTAATTGAAAATCTTTATTTAAGTTTACTGAATTTCTGTGTCTCGCGAATCAATTTGTACCAGTTTAAACGATCGCTTGGGCATGAAACACGTTGCCGCTCGACTGGTCCCGAAAGATCTGAATTTTCTTCAAAATCTCAAGCGCGTAAAATTCGCTGAAGAAATGCTAGAACGAGTTAATTCTGACTCTACATTCGAAAAATGCATTGTAACTGGTGATGAAACATGGATTTTACGAGTTTGACATGCAAACCAGTTAACAAACTTCGGGATGGCACCCGTTTTCAGTCGATAGAAGACATAAAAAGAGAATTCGCGGCGAGAGCTGAAGTTGATTCCGGAAAATGCGTTTTTTTTGCTAGTTGGATCATTCGTTGGCGTATGTATATTATTTCGGAAGGGACCTACTGTAACAGGTTCGCTCTCATAAGCACACTGGTCGAAGAATTTTAGAAGCGTCGACGAAAGGGTCAAAGGCGGTAAAATAAATTTGGAACAATATTTTTTTTTTTGTATTATCGACATTTTCCCGGCACTTTCTTGACAGAGTAGTATGTTGGTAAACGCTTTGTAATAATTGTAACGAGTTTAAGTGGATAAACCGCCCCCTGGAGTAGGCGTGGATGACACATTTTTTTTTATAAAGCGAAGAAGCAAAGAAGAAGAAGCGCGATCTTACGAGCGAAACAAAGCAACTCTAGCAACCCGAGTGAGTTAGGGCTTCAGACACACAAGAGAATATGAAAGCTTTATCACTATACCTGTATACCTACACCTAATGTAGAGGGCATAAGGTTCCCCCGTATCTACGCGAAGGTAGACTTTACGGTGGTCGAGCTTATACTTAATAACATAGGCGAGCTTATCTCCAGTAAATGATGTCATCCAAGCCGATACGGTTAAACACAACATAAGAATATATGTGGAAGGAAGTTCTCATCCCCTCCAACCACCCTTCATCACACTTGTACATTCTGGATGTTCATAAAGTAGATTATCCATTGTCCAATTTTAATCTGGTCACACCATCAAGTTAGTTTCAGGTACTTTGAAGTAACTGTGGTCGAAAGTACTTGGAAGTAATTTCGGTCGGGGCACAATGATACCCCAAACAAGTTACTTACGGACCGCGAATTTGCAAGGGTTCGTTCCGAATCGTGCATTTGGGAGTGCGTGTGTAAACTGTAGTTGCTATTGTACTCATTAAAGCTACGACTCGCAATAAAACAGATAATAAATAGATCCCGTGAGGGTACATGGAATGTAGAATATTATAACTGTCTAAAATTAACTATTTTTGATGTTGCTAAGGTCATTGTATTAAATAAGGTCATCGATGCTATGCTTGCTAAATAATGTTACGGCTAAAGCTAGAAGAACGGTTAATCCTAGGCTTTCTATAAAATTAATACTGTGTTTGATGGCAACAATGGGTAGTATTGATCCATGCTAGCATCTCCCAACTTAAGTAGGTGGATTTACCGTAATCCTGTATATGTCATGCCTGTGAAACTCCTCTACCACATGATCACATGAACGGACAATAAATTAAGCTAGATGTCGAAAAGCCCGGGTTAAAGGGACACGTCAGCTGTACTATAGTCTATTCGTGATAAGAATGCAGTAAAGTCATCACTGTCCGGCGGCCTAGTCACGCCCCGTAACCAATCAAATCGTTTCCAATTATCAAGCCAAGTTCACAGTGACCAGTTGAAAGCAAACTTTCGAACGCGAAGGTTGTGTCCTGTCCTGCGAGTGTGTGTTAACAGATTTAAATTTCAATTTCACTGCATTCTTATCACGAATAGAGTATAGTGTGGAGTCAGAAGCAATGTTTGTCTTTAGTCTTTAGTCTTTAGTTATAAAAGTGTATCTGACCTTAGGGTCTGAAAAGTCCACCATAGTGCCGAAAGTTCCATGGCGTTTGCCGGGCGAACCCAGGCAGACCGGTAGAAGGCAGAGCAGGATTTTTACTAGCCTGTAAGCAAGAGAACAAAATTAAGACATTTGATAATCACACACATGTAGGAGGAACAGCAGACTTGGACTTGGCGCTATTGAGTGCTTTCAGATTTACTAGTACAGATCGATACGGGCTTCTTTAAATAAATGGAAAAAAGGTTGCCCGTAACGATCAGTCTATTTAAAAGCACCACAGATTAATAAAGAGTAAGCGAGATATTTGATATCATAGAGTGCCAAACGTTTATTCACTCATAGTTGTTTTGGACATTCAGTCAGAAGGGAGGACGGAAGGTGGACCAAGGCAGCAACAGAGTGGCGGCTGCGAACAGCGGGCAGACCACCGGCCCGTGGTCAGATGATATTGTAAAGGTGGCCGGTAGACAGTTGACAATAATGGCGGGGGACAGATGCGAGTGCGTACTTTGGGAGAGGCCTATGCCCAGTGGGATGACACGGGCTAATATGATGATAGTTGTTCTGTGTTTTCGGCTAAACGTGGTGCCCATTGCCACCCCGTATGGGGAAACGCGTGATGTTTTAACCCTTACTTATGTATTCTCCCTCCAAATGTATGAGATCAATAAAAAATATGATTGAAGTATCTCAGCAGACATTCAACAGGTAAGGGCTATATTGAGTCGTGAGGTACTCGGAGCTTCATTATCCTGCTTGGTCCAACCTTGATCGTGCTAAGTGCCGCTCAGTCGACCGATTCTCAGCTTTTATAGAAAACTTTCCTTTCTCTTCCCTTTCACAGAAACAGCGTTACCACAGAATGGTAACAGAAGCACTAAACCATACACACAAACACATACACACATACACCCTACTTTTCAAGTGTACCGGGAGTAACAGGAAGTTTTTAGTTAAATGTTTTCGAAGAATTGTTTTTTTTCTCAGTTTCATAATAAATGGTCATTTTTAGGGTTCCGTACCTTAAAAGGAAAAAAGGAACCCTTATAGGATCACTTTTTTGTCCGTCTGTCTGTCGGTCTGTCCGTCTGTCACGACCCCTTTCTAGGAACGCGTGGAGGTATCATGTTGAAATTAATATCGATTACTTAAGTCTATGGTCCCTTGGAGCTGTGAAAAAAAAAAACTTCTAGATCCACGCAATCAAAAGATACCGCGAAATTATGTCATAATTTTGCTAATTTTCTGAATTTGTATGAACTCGCGTGGAACTCGCAAGGGAATCAAAACCTATATGGTACTTCCGGTTGGCCTAGGGTCATGAAATATAGAATGAAGGAAGGTCTTATAGCACAAGTAAAGGGAAAAATCCGAAAACTGTAAATTCTGTATGTCTGTCTGTCTCACCGTCTGTTAAGACTTTTTCTCAGAAACGCTTGGAGGTATAAAGTTGAAATTAATATCGATTACTCAAGTCTGCGATCTCTTAAAGTTGTGAAAAAATTGTACGGAACCCTTGGTGCGTGAGTCCGACTCGCACTTGACCGGTTTTTTATTTCATTGGTCATCACATCACATCACTCCACGCACAGACAACCAACAATCAAAAATCTGAACAAAAACTTTCGATCCAAGTGCAAAAATTTCGACACTGATCTTAGGAAACCGGGCTATCTCCTCTAATTCTATTCTATGGCCAATCGTCAATTAGTTGAAGTAGCCACTTCTAATTATAATTAAGCACAAATATTCGGAACTCACGATAAACACTCCATCTTGTACAGCACAGTCCACTTCAGTAACTCAACGCGGATTCAGCTTATTGGGATCACGGCCTTATAAAACCTTACAGTCAGAGAACGAAACGGGTCAGGTGCGAATCGTAATTTTATAGCACGGGGTTTGTTCTCCTTTAATATTTAGATATTATTACTTGGGACCTACAGCCTTTCACGTCCTTCCCGATTAGTGCTATCGAGCAAAGAATCAACACTAACAATTCCAGGTTCCAGAAAGAGAACCTGTTCAAATCAAATACAGTGAAATCTACAAATTAAGTGAAATTGGCGAAAGTTTTTAGACCAACATTAATTAAGAAATTCAATTGATATCTTTGGGTATATCCAAGAATCTGGATCTAGATGTCTTTAGTCTGCTTCAATACACCTTTCCTGTCTGTTACACAGGTGTATTACAAAATAATTTAGGGAGGTAGGTATTTCGTTTCGATGGGATCGTTTTATACTGAATCGATCTATCTGGTGCGATTATATTATTGAGTTTCTTTCTAGTGACTGGAGTATTGACAGGTAGGTACGTTTATGATATGAAACTCTGTGTTAGATATAAGTTAGTTTGTAAGAAATTGCAGTGCCCTTACAGGGTCCATTGTCGGGACCTCCTTATTTTAAGAACGCTACAACCAAAATGTAGCAATAAATAATTTGGAATTTGAATAACAGGCTAAAAGTGGGCACAAGTTTGCCTCTGCCACCTCGTATGGGATCGGACGTGACGCTATGTTATATATCGAATACGTTTATTTACAGTAATACAGAATTACATAAAAATATATTGCACACATTAAAATATAAAAAAACATATGTAGGTATTTCACGTAATCAGGCTGTCACTAAAGTATTCCTGCTCCATCTTCACATTGAAACGCCCCGACATGTTTTCGAGTGCCTCTTATTCTCATTGAAACTGCTCTTATAACTGAGATTTGTATTTTCACTTTCAGCCAGTACACTATTTGAGAATATGCGTTTCCCCATTTCTCATTAAGCTTTGATGCGTCTTTTTTTAAACTGTTATATTCAGTTCTAAGGCTCGATCGCATGAAATGACTAATGGAGTGAATGAGGCTCTTAGGTCTTCAGCTGTTCGGTCGTATTTTGAGTGTTTCTCTCGGCTATGTCCCTGTGCTGTTTTTTGCCAGGTGAGGTTATTCCTATTGAATATTAGGACAAACGAAACGTGCAACATATCCAAGGAACCCTGAACAGCAGAAATCAATTGGCGGCGACGGCAACAATCCGCATTGTTACAGCACGTGCACTTTCACACTTTTTTCTTTTTTATTCGTGATCCCTTTTTGTTCTGTGTGCCAGAAGCGCATTGTCTAAGCAACGATACAGGCACTCTGTAGTCTACTGGAGAATAGTGTGGTGTATGCTTATTTATGCTCTACTTTATTGCACTGTAAATAAAAGGTAAAGTTACAAGAATACTGATAGGTAGCTCGGTACTGTTTACACCCTGCACAAGTATTTATTAGTAAGAGAGCTGTTTTATATACTCGATTAAAAATAAACTAAACTCGTAGTAAAAACAACTGCTCTGTGGTGGTGAAGATGTCTTGAAGGTTGGAACGTAGAGGCAGCCTTCAAAGCTGCTCGAACTAACTCAATCTTGAGGGAAAGTTATTCTGAGCTACTTGACGAGAGAAGTCCTTTATTACTAGATACCTCTTGTCCGTGGAGGAATTGGGATGAGGACTTTTTTGTCTAAATATACAGGGTGTTGATTTGTAAAGTTATGCCCGACACAGGGTTGATAGTTTACGTATCGGGGATGACAAAAAAATTACCTAAAAGTGTGGATACCCCCGCCAGCCACTGCGCAAAAGTGCTAAAAGTCTCCCCCTCGTGCCTTGAGCCCCACCCACCCCGTGCGACTCTTTTATTGCCACATTTACATGACTTTTAAATATAAAAAACTGAACAAAAAAATATATTTTATTCACATTTTTTTTAGATTTAGTGTCGTGTAAATAACAACCTCTGAGCTCGGCATAAGTTTCCAAATCAACACCCTGTATACCTGAAGGGTGCCAAACGCCTGTCATCAAGCCTACGCTGTCCGTCCGTCCGTCTTCCCGTCTGCAGGCTCTATCTCGCGATACCGTAATAACGAGAGAGTTGAATTTTTCACAGAATGTGTTTCTGTTGCAGCTATTGCAAACATCAACAATTCATAAATAAATAAATAATGAACAACACGAAAAACAGGGCTGACCTGTCCCCATACAAGATTCGCGTTTTTTGTGGTTTTTCTTGTACGATGGCGCGGAACCCTTCGTGTGAAAGTCCGACTCGCACCTGACTGATTTTTTACAACTGTCTTATCTAGATATTAGAAACTTCTCTCATATAAAACCTCAACATCATCTTGAACGAACAATGTCACATCAGCTTCAAGTTTCTACCAACTACCCACACATGGCCAAGATAGTAACTACTTGTTTAGACTTTAGCACCTATGACTCAAGATATAAGAGCTATTCAGATTCACACACTAGCAAACTACTAAATGTGTATAAGCATGTATAGTAAATATTCTAAACAGGTGGTAGAATTATTAGGGTATTTAGTATTTACTGACTGTTGTGATATAATTAAAGCTACACAACACAGTATTCGGATCTTCACACAATTTATTACACTACACAAAACAGACATAGCCATAGAAACCTAACAGGAGAAGCATATCCAAAGTTAGACGAAAATTGCCATCTTGTTTGATTGACCTCTTGTCTGGTGAGCTTATCAGCTCTGGATTATTTCTTCTTCTTTTTATTAATGGCGTCCTAACCTCTTTTGAGGTTAATTTTGCCAGTGTCAAGTGGTCAGGTTCTCATTTGAGAACCTGGAAATTATAATGTCTTGAGATGATGTTAAGATGATGATGATGATTTGTCGCTCGTTAGCACTACCCAGGGAGGACGTGAAGGGCTGTGGGTTCCAAGTAATTCCTTAGGACGTGAGCGACTGCCTCCCCAGCTCTGGATTATCAGTTTGGTGCAAGCGGTCTATTGGTTCTTCAGCAAAAGCATATAAACACAAAGTAGTGCCACGCCTTTACCCATACGGGGTGGCAGAGGCATATTTGTGTCCCTGTTTAGCCAGTTATTCAATCAACTCTCAGTTTTGTGTGACAGGGGGCTAGCTCATTGCCGTAGCTACTTTAACCGATATAAATCGAATTTGGCTTGCAGCAAAATTACTTTTGCTACGATAATATTTTTGTATCCATCCCTTTTCACAATGTTTAACACGTTCCGTGGAAGGATCGGCCGCACCCTTCCTGTACTAATATTATCATACGCATTATGGGTTACCGCCTAGCTCTGTGTTGCATTTTGATCGATTGTATTTATTCTTATAAGACACTTCCAAACTGTCTTTATAAACCCTACCAGAAAGATAAATCATAAATGTTGTATATAAAACGTAAACGTAAAACGTTTGACAATCGAGGTCATTCATCTATGGCTCAATCTTACTTGTATCCGGGTAATGGCATGTGCCCCTCGGTGGGGACATTAATGGGCTATATTTTTTTTTACCTCATGACTTAACAACCTTTGCCTAGCTGTGATGTGCTGTGTAAAAAGACTTGATAGGTAAGTAAGTACATAAGTAGCACTTGACTTGAGCAGCATGTGTGCATTCGGCTAGAGTGCAGTACAATATCTGAGTGTTCGCTGAATAAGCACTGAGTCGAGGGGCTTGAATTGTGGCGACGCCGGGCAAAGGGCCTTACACACAATAATTGTATAGTAGTGCGTAGTACTATTAGTTATCTGTGATAGTTTAAACACTAAAAACAACCAACAATCGTTTACCACCGTATGGCTCCATCATCAGGAAATGCAGAAGGAAATTCATTGACCTACCTTAATAAAAAGGTGAAAGTTGCTCTAGCGGCAACAGAACAATACACACTGTAAATTTCCACTCTCTACCTAGTTATTCCGTTTTTAGAGACAGGATGGACAGAAGTACGGACGGACGACGGACAGGCAGCGGAGGCTAAGTAATAGGATAGGGTCCCGTTTGTCACCCTTCGGGTACGGTATCCAAAAATTGGTCAAGTGCGGGTCGGACTCGCACACGAAGGCTTCCGCACCTTCAATATTGCCGTCAGTATTAAAAAAATTCAGGCGCTATTGTATTGAAAGTGACCTACTTTTAATTCTAAACACCCTTTTTTCGTGTATTTCAGTATTTGTTGTTGTTGCGGCAATAGAAATATACATTCTGTATTTCAACTCTCTAGCTATTACGGTTCGTGCTGTAGGAACCGATGACGGACAGACGGACAGACGGACAGTGGAGCCTTAGTAATAGGGTCCCGTTTGGCACCCTTCGTTTACGGTATCCAAAAAAGCGATATGTTCGAGAAACTTCTAAAAGTTCCGTATCAACGCCGCCGCTGCGTGTAAACGGACCTTTACTAGTGGCTCTGTTTGCACGCTCAATCATCTTGTTTCCGGAAATTTCACAATGTCAGCTGCTTTCATGAAACTTATATTTTGTTAGAGACGGCCAGTCGTCGGATGATAAATCTTTTGAAAACTGTAAAAAGAAGCAAATAATAATAATGTGTCTTTATTTCTTAGACGATGTGAGTAGCTGTCTATCTATGTATTACAGTATCTAGAGATAATACCTACATTATATGAAACACTGAATCTAGTTAAAAATAATACAGTCTGTGGAATTCAGTGGAATTCAGGACTAACAAACGGTTACGCAAATAGTTGCCGTAGGTTATGTATTTTTCGTAATTTCATAATTTCTTTATTGTACTCACATGATGAGAAACAGATATGTTATAGAATACTGTTGAGTAGGAGACGGAGATGATAGGAGGTAAGGGGAATAACTGCGCGTACAATAAAACACATAACAACATACCGTCGCGCCTTATCCCATGCGGGGTGGCAGAGGCACAACTGTGCCCACTTTTAGCCAGTGATTTAATACTCCATTAAGCGTGACAGCCTAGGGGGCAAGCCCATCATCGCAGCTATGGAGTTATGAAGGTATTCGAACCTGCATCTCCTGCGTGAGAAGCATGCATGAAACTCACTAGACCACGGCTTCAAGTAAATAGACCACGGAGCTCTTTTTAAAACATGTTTTAAATATTAGTTTCGTTATTTAACCAGGACGCCTCTCGCCTTAGATTCCGAAATCGGTATTTAGCCGCAACTTTGTCTGCGTGTATCTAGGATTTAACATTAATTAATAGTCGATTAAAAAGTCGCATAGAATGTTAATCTAGCTATTCTAGGTCATAAACTACTTATTTGTTAGTTAACATTAAAACCCGTCTAGCCGTTGCAGCGTGAAGGAGTAACAAACATAAACACAGCACACATACACACACTTTCACATTAATAATAATAGTGGGGTGGAATATCAGTGGGATTTGTGGGATTGGACAGTGGGATGTCTGGCACTTTGATGTGTCAATTCCGAAACACTTCTCAAATTCTCATCTAAGTTAGAGCCATCTCTTTGAAGTTCAGTCATTTCACGGTATGATGAATTTGATCCACAGGGGCCGTCGGCAGGTGACAATTACTGGGCCTGACGAAAGATATTGTAATAAATAACCTTTCAAGCGAAATTTTCCGTGTTTAAATCCTGGCTGGAGATGGAGAAATTAATCAACCAAGTGCGAGTCGGACTCTTACACGGAGGGTTACACACCATCGTATCAAAAAAGTACAAAACAATCAAAGGGGATACCTTTTTTAGGGTTCCGATCCTTAAAATAAAAAAAAAACCCTTATAGGATCACTTTGTTGCCCGTCCGTTCGTCTGTCTGTGTTCAAGACCATTTATATCAAAAAACGCATGGACGTATCAAGCTGAAATTTATATCAATTGTCGCATATAACTTAAAAAAACAACCTTCCAGGTCAACGCAAGCGAACGCTACGACCGTTTATGCTGTAAAAATATTGGATTTTCATAATAATCTTATAATAACCAAAACCTCCCGTACTTCCCGTTATCCTACAATCATGAAATTGGCACAAAGCAAAGTCTTATAGCACAAGTAAAGGGAAAAATCTGAGAACTGCAAATTTCTGTCTTTCTGCAAAAATATTTAATTTTGTTTACATGGATGACATTATACTTTATTTTTTATGTGGAAACCTAATTACACGTGTAACGCTCCCAAAGTGTGATCGGAACCCTTGGTCCACGAGTTCTGCTCGCACTTGACCTTTTTTTTTCACTAGTGTTGTATTTGTTGCTGTAGCGGCAACAGATACACATTCTGTGAAAATTTCCACTTTTTAGCTATACTGTATTACGGTTTATTATTGTATTACGGTTCAGTGACAGAGCCCGCAAATTGGCAGACAGACGGACAGAAAGACAGACAGACAGGCGAACAGCGGAGGCTTAGTAATGGGGTCCCGTTTGGCACCCTTCGGGTACGGCACCCTAAAAACCAGGTCTTAGATGTTTGTGGACGTCGATGGTTCTGGTTCCCACGTCAGGGTGTCCTGGCGTGCGGGAAAAAGCAATGTACCTGTGTGCTTGTAAGTACATAAATGTTTATGCTTCCCAGCTTTAATATTACTCTGAAATCCTACTGCTCTCCACAAAGCAAAACCGTTTTTACCAGCAATATTTGATATTCGGCTTTGAATTCAAAAGCGATCATTTTATTTTGTTTGTTCATCAAACAACGCTTGGTTGTGGAATGGAAGTGTACGTGATTGGGTATCGGCATTGGGGGTGCATTCGAATTGGCACCCAGCCACTAGGCACTGTGTTGCCAGAAGCCTCTTCTGATCACTCCTAGAATCGATTCAAAATGAAAATAATAAAATTAATTAACTGCTATGCAATTTGAAGAAATCTTCGTTAGTCAGGACCTACAGCGAATCGTGTCATTTAAAACATGAAGAGTCCGTTAATTTACGACAAATCACTTATCTCATTGTGGATGGTCATTGGTCAGCACCAGGATTCGAAAATGCATCTTCTGCATGAGAAGCACGCCAGCAAAATTTAAGTCATGTTTCCATACGTAAGTATAGACTTTCGAAAACTTAAAATTTTTATATCTAAGGGGCTATTTTTCAATACCCAAATAAACAGTTTGATAACTTTAATTTGATATTAAATGTACCTGTGAAATGTCAAATTCTTTAGAAAACAGATAAACGATACCCGAGGTCCCGAGGTGCAAGATAAGCACTGATCGGATGTTATGCATTTAGGTCTACCTGTTGTCTGCTTATTTCCTGTCCATCCTAGGTTTGCTGGAAGAAATGTCTTGATAGAGATAAGCTCATCTTTGTCATGTATTCTCCACTTTACATTGCAAAATGCATTCTTTTGTGCAATAAAGTAAGTATATTGATGTTGATACATATATTGATATTGACTAAGCATCAATCTGTATGATTTTATGGTCTTTAAAAAAAATACATTTTACTTTGAACTTTGATCGAGTTTGGCGCGAATTCCCTGCACTATGGCAACACTGACGAGGCAGTTGATTGCCTTTCCGCGATATTGCCTATCCAGCCCTACTCTGCTCCATACTGCATGCAATGTAGGTCAATTTGTTACTTGTCTTCGCCGCTGATGCTTCTGTAATACAAAATTGTCAAACCCACAAAATATATACTGCACAGTTGCTAGGGCGATGAATTAGGCCTTAACAGCCTTTTGCAAACTCAAATTACGCAAAATATCAGTGTGAAACACATCTAGAGCTTAGAAATTTTACTTAAATTGAACATCAGCTGAAAAACAACACTAAATAGCTGTTATATGTATAATATAAACCATAACACTAAATAAATAGCAATATTCCTTTCAGACTAATAACAATCATTTGGATATCTCTGCCACGGGTAATTTAACCGAAATACACAGCCAAAGATAAAATCTTCTATCCGGGGCATTGTGATATTATTCGCTCATTATTTTTGTATCATCTTCTGAATCGAACAGACCTGTTTTACAATAAAAAACAAATAATTCAAACTAAAGACAGTCGCTGAAAAAGAGAAATTAGAATGATCCGCGCGCGTTCCATTTTCAAATATGTCGTAATTTTGGCGGTTTTTCTGGCGTTTGCGGCAGCGTTTGTGAACTGTCAAGATGCTGAGGTTTCTTCGTCTTCAGAGGCACCAGCCAGCTCTACTGAAGCCGCCAAGGAGGGTGAAGAAGAGGAGGAACCCGAACCCCAGAAGAAATCCTGTGGAATCTGGTGCTGGATCCAGAAAATAGCACTATTCGTCGTATCCCAGTTACTGAGTGGAAGTTAAATAAACATCTATTAATAGTCTCCATGCATAATGTATTCAAAGCAGACTCCCTCAAAAACTCCAAAACGTGATGTTCTACCAAGTTACTTACTTACATAAAATTTGCATATCTTGAATAATAAGTTATTAATTTGCAGCGTGGTTTCCTCGAAACTGAGGTATTTTAAAAAGTAATTTGGGCCCTTTTTTAATTATGTATTGATGTAGAAGAAAAGGGTTTTTTCCATTAGCGTCTCTTACTTACTTACTTGAGGTAGCTGTACCGGAGATGTTTTTGAATTTTAAGAAGGAATGAGAATACGTCAATGAGATTGGAGAGTTAATCTCGTTATAGGTTCATCCCTTCACTCGGCAGGATAATGAAGGTCCCTAATCTTATTTCACTAATTTTAGCTTGCAGCCAGATTGACTTTGAAGTTTATTTTTCTCCCTTCCATTCTCTTCCTCGGGTTTCATTCTAATATGGAAATGATGGATTTATAACAGAAAAAATATTTTATAAATTATGGCAATAGCAAAATTTTGTTGTTTATGGCAAATCAACTTCTAATCTCACCAGTTGTAGGGGTTGTTTAACGTAATCAAATTGGTATATTAACTAACTATCCTGTTCTACTAACTGAGCCAAGCGACATTACTAGTGACATAATATGGCTCGGTCAGTACTTTAGTTGCAAAATAATATAACTTTCAATAAACAATTGCTCTACAGTGTTTATTGTCAATAAAAAAAAATCGAAGTAGGTATATAGGTACTATACAGCCAGGGAGCACTTATGCAGAGAGCGCATAGATACATTTTCCTTTGAAACACAACTCACCAATTTACGGGCGGCGGGGGACGAGGTAAGAGAGCTGTGATTGGTCAGCCGCTGCGAAACTGTCTGGCGGCCCGTCATCGTACATAGGTTGCGTATGCGTTTGGCGAGCCACATTTCCTCACGGGCGCAGTCAATTGGATATATAGTCTCTGCATACAGCCGCCCAACGATCTTTTGGTTGGCGTGTGAGTGACGATGACGTTTGCAACGGGGTGTTCACTTTATAATGCAATGAACCTGGGGGGTCATTCCGCTATTTAAATTACAATTCAATGATCGTTCAATGATCCGAAATGGTAGTCAATTAAGCTTAAAAATAAGGGTACCATGCATAAATTCCCAGCAACCTGAAAATTTGCATGCACCAACACCATTATAATGAAATTGTGAAAAGTCCCCATCGATCCTATACGTGTAAAAAGTTTTATTCAAGGTTAAAGTTAGCAAAAATGGGTTTTTTGAATTATTCACCGAAACAGCTAGTCTTGTGAAAAAAATATTTAAGACAAAATTGTAGATATTGTTTCTAAATTTTTTTATATATATTTTTGCACACACGGGATCGATTGGGACATTTCAATTGACCGGACTATGTGTTGACAGTCATGATTTCTAAATTGAATGATCAATTAATTGTAATGCAAATAGCGGAATGAGGGCCCAGTCTAAAATCGACATTTCCACCTGTCCCCGCACACCAAAAGAAAGCTGTACAAATATTTATTATGTATTCCTACACTAATCATTGATGGTCCATTCTGATAAGACAATATAATACTACTGATGGACTGATAAGAGACAGTAATTTGATTTCTATCAGGTAATTTTTAACGTTGCGTTTCCAAATTACCATAGAAAAATAACCCACAGTATGACAACAATCCATGAAGTTATCAACGTGTCATTTACAAACTATGTACCTATAATGAGAGCTTCACTACGGATTGTTATATTTATGGTTTATCAATTGATTCTAAGTTCAGTGGCACGATTCTCGCGCCTTCGATATACGATATCTACATCTATATCAAGTGATTTCGCATGGGAATCTGTCAATATTGGTCTCGATATCCGTATATCTATCGAAGGCGCGAGAATCGACCCGCAGAGCCTCAATCATGAATATTTTTGTGAGCGTTAACGTTTTCGAGAACGCAGGAAATTATATTTTATGTCATAAAAAATAAGAATCACTGACATTTGACGTTTCGATAGTTTTAGCTATCGATCTTTATTCGCGATTGGGCCTCAGAACAGTAGTTATTTTAATTTGCAGCTTGACACGAAAGAGTAGAAGTTAAATGATGGCAACATTTACAGACTACTGCGTGTTTTCTTTAATTATTATTATTAATTTTATTATCAGACAAGATCCAAAGTTTTACAATATGAAATAAAATTATACTAAAGGTTTGTCTATCAAAACACGCAATAGTACTCTAATGACTATTAATGAGTCACTTAAGTTGTTATAATTTTTTACTCTTTCTTGTTAAACTGTATGTGAGTCGTTACTTCAGCAGAATACTTTATAATGATATTATTATATCGCGAAAAAATTGCAGAGCATGTGTGGCATGCAAAGTGGTTCTGAAATAGGAAAAACCGGATAAACCCAGATTCACAGAGTAAATAGAAACAAAACAAAGAAAACAATCGAAAAATTCAATTGAAAATGGCCAGTCTCAACAACAATCAACATTGTGGGACAGGAACTCGATCAAACGGCTACAGGGGCCTTATTCTGCTAACACAATGACCTCTCACTGAGAATGACGCAAAGACGACGCTGGTATCTTATAAAGTTAAAGTATGGATATTATAGTTTGGAATGGAACACGTAAAATAACGTCACGCCATTTCCCATACGGGGTGGCTGAAGCACAGTATTTATTTAGTACAGGGGCTAGCCCATCAACTCAGCTACGGAAAAGGTAATGAAAGTTTAAGTAGATACATTTTTATTGTCTCGGAAAAGGTGAGAAAAGTAGAGTTTACTACTCGAGGTATCTAATGCTGTTATTAAATTGGGCGCGCTTGAACCCCTCGCTGCACTCAGGAATCGTCCTCGCTTTTTAACTGAGCTGTAAAGAGATGGAGAGAGGAAGTGAGAATGATAAAAAGTAGTACTGTTTAAGGATTTAGATTATTTAAATAAACCTCAGTATTTTACTCTGTACATAAAGTTAGGGTACATCATCATATTTGTGTTGCCCTTCCAAGGGCATGTCGTGGGTCTCACTAATCCTCTCTTTTTACGGCACATTATGTTGTAATAATAATTATGATGAAACCAGAGCTTACAAAAAGCTAACACCGCCAGAATGGCTACCAGCAAATGGGCATTGATCAGGGAGGCATCGATTGTCGTAAAATGAAAACCATTTAGAGGAATAGGGATACTGATTACTATAAGGGGTTTAAATAAATAAAATTAAAACGGATTATTAATATTTATCGCAAAAACTGTTAATTTCATTTTCTTTCAAATACGTCATCGTTGGCTCTAATGCGGTAGTTCCATTGCCTACAAATATTTTAAAAAATACATTTGTCAACAACAACAACTGTCAAAAGTGTCAAACAGAGAAATAACCGCTGAAAATAACCTTCGCATCGCAACAAATAAACATCCGAATAATACTAAAATAATCATGGGATCTAGAGAGTGCTTCGTTCCAAACTGCAAAAACAATTCGAAAAATAGCCCAACTAAACTGTTTGTACGCATTCGAGAAGATTTGCGTCAAAAATGGTGTCGTCAAGCTAAGGCGGAATATTTCAAGGTGTACACACAGTATTGCTGTGAAGATCACTTGGAAGTAAGGATTCTTTAGTCTCTTTGTTAAATACTTACTAACCCACAAGAAAGACAACGTCAATACGTGTGGGAGTCAACTAGCCGCGAGTTTCCTCACGATGTTTTCCTTCACCGTTAGCGAGTGGTAGTTATTGTTACAACAACAAGTAAACAAATGTCAAACGTCAACGTATTTTTACTTTTTAAAAGCATGATTGAATGCAAAGGAACTTACCTAATTATGCCAGTGGTGACGTCATACTTACAAAATTCAGAAATTTTAAATAATTAATAAAAAAATAATCACATCAAAAAATTAAAAAATATTCAAATTAGTTTCTTATATTTGTCTATATTTTCGATTTATAGAATAAAAAAAATGGGTGTTACGATGCCCATTGTCGGGTTTACTACATAGAAGCAGCGACAAGAGAGGAATCCCATTTCTATTGCGATCCATGTCAAAAAATGATTTGGAGAATGTTTGCTGATTTAAAATTGACGTTTGACCAGATACAGCTTCCCTACGATTATTTGTTAACAATGCCAAAGCCTTTGACTTTGGCGGACATCTGTTTTATATTTTTTTGTACTGGAAGTAAACAATTCGAGATTAGACCGTCGTCGGTCGATTCTATAAAATTCGAACAACAACTCGCATCTCCCATCGCTATCACTCTCACTTCGCTTGTTTGACACTTTGAATAGTGTTCCAGTAATGCGAAGTGAGCGTCGAATTCCTAGCTTCTCTGGTACTAAAACTCCTATAGCCAGCACAGCAGCATACGACTGCCACAAAAAGGCCTGCCTTTAGGGATTAGCCTACACGTTGTTATTGCCTTCAAATAGGGAAATGTATATTATCCTACCAAAATAAAAAGGTCTAATATCTCTTTGTACACGGTCTACTACGTTGCGGGTCGGCCTTCGAAGCCTTTTATTTTTTGGCGTTTGTTTACTTTTCTTGATAATATCCGCTGTTCTGAGTTATGATTATTCAGAAGAATGATTTATTTGTATCAAGATACCTACCGTTGGTATAAATAAATACATTGTTGTAGACTTACTTCTTACTTGCTCTGCCACCCCGTATGTTATGTTATGAACGTATGATTTTTTGAACTTGGTCTTGTAACATCGGTAGGTAAAGTATTTCTAATGCATTCTATACACATTGAAAATCTCGCAAAGTGTAAAATCCAGATTTTTCCTTTGTCAAAACCCGTGACGACTTAAAAATCGCTTTTTCTTTTTCCTAATTCTCTAATTTTAAATGTTTATCGCTAAGGTATTTTGATAGTCTTACATAAACGGTGCAATTTTTCTCCCATTTTCCGTAGACTGAAATACGAGAGTAAATAACCCGGAAATTCCCATTTCTGACCCCTCCAGAGTCTCTTGGAATTCCTTAATTAATAGGAAGGTATAAATAGATCGCGAAAGTTTATTCAAAGATTCCTTTCAGTTACAAATAGAGGATGAGCCGTAAATAGAATTTGCACAAAGCTTTGAGAGCTTATCGCTCAAAGCGAACCTGTGCGTGGACATAAAGTCTTTGAACATGAGTTCCACGAACATATACCAAATCTGTACAGACCTGCCAACTTATCTGTGAGCTGACAGCTGTTGCTAGTGCCTTTCTAGTACCTATTGCCTTATTTAGACATTGCGACCGTGCATAGAATGGGGTGTTTCAAAGATGGGGTCGTAGTTCTGAATTCTGCCATTTCACAGATAACTTGGTCTGTATGTCATGTGTACTATAATATAAGTATGTTGATAGACTAACAAAACCACATTTCAAATTAAGAACGAGAATAGGAACAACAAAATCTTTTATCAACATTTACGTGGGCATTACCTACTGTAGCTCTGCCACACCGTATGGGAAAACGAGTGACGCTATTATTATTATTATTATTATTATTATTATAAAATATTATTTAAAATTATCCGCATAATTCCAATTTTCTCTCTCTCGCGAGACTCTTCGGCTGAGGAATTACAATTTATCTTTGCCTTTGAAGCGCAAGGTCTGACGCACCAAAAGAATAAAAGACACTTTCAATTTCAACCTTAAATATACGACTCATTATTGAAGCTATTCTTTTTCGCAGAATAGCAAAAAAGTCGTCGACTTTCGCCTCTGCAAACATGGTTGATATAATAAAACGTCCTTTCTTTCGTCGCGGAAGAGAAAAACAAGAACCATTAATTATATCTTTTAAAGAACGCTAATTAACAATTCAGGGTGACTTTTAGCCAGCTATTGGGGGCTTTTCGACTAGCCGGCCTGGCAGCGGAACCGGCTCCGGTGCGGGCAAGAAAAATGTCTGAAGCTGGGTTGTTGCCGGCGCGGCGGTGCTGGTAAGTGGAAAAACGGACCATTTTTATACATCTATGCTTCCCTGGCACGTGCCGATGCCGGTGCCGTTGTCGGGCCGGCTAGTCAGAAACCGCGCATTAACACTTTTTTTGGCGTGATGGAGACAAGCCCCTCGTAACTCTGGCTAAGCGTGGGTGCATCAGTTCCTCTGCCAATCTGTATGGGAATCGTCATGATGCTATGTAGTCTGTCCGCTATATAGAAAGGAAACGTAAAAGTCCAAAAATGCCGATCTATTTTTTTACTTTCAATTTACAGTTCTAGCAGAATACTTGACTGGTTGCTGCAAAATGTGGGCCGGAGTCAAGTTAAAAGGGTCCCTTGTTCCACTTCACGTCCACTTGTAAGGAGTCACCCTGTATTACCCCGTCTTAGTTTACATAAGTCGTCGTTTAGTTATTTGGGGACCACAGCAGTTACAAATTCAAATTACTGTCTTGTTTGATTGCCTTCTCTCTTAGCTGTTTATTAAACAAAACGATGGTAAAGAAAAAGTAGCAGCGATAAGATTACTTATCCGTTTGATAACAAACGGCAAACGTCCATGTTCAATTATAGGCTTGTGGCCTGTCAAGTCAAAACAGATCCTTTTTATGAACTGTCAAAACTGAACTTTTGTTCCTGAGTTCTATGAAGTAACAACAGAATGACGTCATGGAAAAGTGCCATCAAATGCTGTCTTTTTTTTGCATAAAATTGACTTTATAAAATATATCTGCTGGAAATATACAATTCTGAGAATGTCAAGCCAATTTGTACATAATGCTTCAACTTAAAATAAAATAAAATAAAATAAAAAAATTAAGACTTGTTCCTAGATTTATTGGATTACCTTGGCCACAAGCCTATTGTATCCATGATTTTCTCAATTTGACAGTTGCGCTATGGAACTTATGTCAAGACCCATAACTATCTGTCTGCAGATTTGTAGGGTTATTGAAAACGGGCGAAAGTGAACTATTTAGCAATTGAAGTACCAAAGGGTGAAGCAGACGAGCGTAATTTTGTAAGTCGTGAGACGCAGAATTTCGGTCGCGTAATTTCTGCTGCATTCGGTTTCATACAAAACTCCTGTTTCGTTCATACGGGGCGTCGCAAAATGAGTTGTCTTTTAGTATGAAACCGAACGCGACCGAAATTCTGCGACCCATGCCTCACAAAACTTACGCTAAGTCTGGCTTCACCCAAACTGATCAGTTACTTTTCTGTAGATCAGATTTTAGGTACATGGGCAGTTTCGTATCTGCATCTCCTGCTTGAAAAGCGTGAAATACGCTAAGACATAACAATAACATTCACAAAATGGTCGGTAAGAAGTCGAAAACTGTGACACTAGACAGAGTTCATCCATTTTCTGCAGACTCCTAATTTGTCACTGTCCTGGTGTCTAATTTGTATGCAAGAAGGAGTGCACTAGACCCGCGGAAGGACACTTTAATTGACAAAATGAGTTGTGTTTAGTCAAGTAAGTGGAAACGTGCAATATGCAGTGATGGATTATTTTTCGGTATGTTTGTATATTAGAACCAGCCATCCTCGGACGCGAACTGAGCCAGCGTGGCGGAGTATGGCTCAATCTTACTCGTATCCTGGTAAAGGCTTGTGTCCCTCAGTATTTCGGAATTATGTCTCGGAATGATATTCCTTCGTACTTCGGAATGATATTCCTGGTTGTTTTTTACTATACCTACTTTTGTAGTTATTTATTTATTTATTTTATTTTATTTATACTTTATTGCACAAAATAACACATTTTACAATTGAAAGTGGACAACACATGACAAACGCGACTTTATCTCTATTAGGAGATTACTTCCAGCAAACCTAGGATGGACAGGAAATAATTTAACAACAGGTAGACCCAAGTGCACAACATTAAATAAGTTAAAACAATAAACTACTTAACAATACGTACATAAATACCAGACTTATAGATATGAATATGTTTATTTACGTCTGATATTGATAAAATGTTTAATCTCTTAAACATAATAGTAGACAACAACCAGGAATATATAAGGGACATCATTCCGAAATACCGAGGGGCACAAGCCTTTACTCCGATACGAGTAAGATTGAGCCATACTCCGCCGCGCTAGTAGCCGGGACCTACTACTACTACTACTACTGCTGACTGTAAGTACCTAAAAAGTTCATAGAAAAATTAACATTTTGTGTTCTCTTGTGATCAACAAAAGGGAAGGTCTGAGAGAAACGAATATTAATGATGTCACGAATAAAGGAAGCGCTTTAATACTTAAAGCCCTTAGTCGATTATATGACGCGCCCGTTCAAGAGAGGAAAATGCTTTAGAAAGATCTTTTTTTTTAAAGTTAGAGCAGGGACGTGAAAGATCATTGATTAATGGAGTTAGGATATCTTTATATCTGACAGTGTTAGCACTCAAACGAAAAAAACATAAAGCGTAAACTGTACTATTTTTTCCATGTCTCCCTGTGTTTATTTGTCAAATAAATATATTTCTATTTCTATCGCAACGTATATTATTTATGCAAAGTAATTTTAAAGACTGGAGTCCACTCCACTTATTATACACACACTAAAACAGTACCTATTAAGTTTACTCCAAGCTAAAGCCAGTATAACAAAATTCAATATTAATTAATAAACGTGGGTAAGGAATGAGTAGCACTTTTCTGACTCTACTCTTAGAGTAAAAGTATTTTACTCTGAGTTCACCCTGAGAGTAACTAGTCTCATGGAAAGAAGTTATTAACAACAGAGTAGAATGTTTCTATTAATAAAACGGATAGTGTGTATAAATATTATTTTAATATGAGAGTTAAAAACGACGTTTCTAAAATTGAAAATTGCTAAAAATAAAAAGTGATTGAGACGTATCACTTGGTAAGAATGTATCGTATTTAAATATTAAAATGATATTACAAAAACTATATAAAAAGGCGCCACTTCATCAGAATAATGTCTTCAGACATTTCGAGAGCAATCATGGAGGTACTCGTATTTGCAGAAAGGCGACTCAAACTCCAATAATCAAATTCCTGGATGTCGCAAGACGGGAAAAAATGCGCTTCAAATTATCAAGTTTCTATTCCCAATTTCCCGGCGTCTCTCCGCTACCAGTCGCCTTATTTCATAAAGTTTAACATTTTACAAAGCTGTCCATTTGAGGTAAACTGTGCTTCATATAATTCAAACAAAAAAATAAACTAAAAAAAACGACTTCCACAAACCCAAGGCTATGCGTTGCGCGTCAGCCACGCTAATTAGATTGTATTTGTACCTAGTATTGAGCATTTCTGGTAGCCATGTGTTGTCTTCATTATCAGTTCCGTATCACAATATTATGCTTCCCATGAGTAAACGCACGAGTTATTATGAAAAACACAAAAATCACTATAGGTCTGTCTATAATATTTAAAGCGTTCCCTCGATTTCTTCTGAATCCCATCATCAGATCCTGACCTGGTGTCAATGGGACCTATTGGAAGGTAAATTCTTTCAAACAAAATAATATATTTCCAAATCGATCCATCCGTCTAGGCGCAATCGTACATTTAAAAAAAACCCGACGATTTGTAAACCTCCTCTTTTTGTGAAGACGATTTTACCAACAAAGTTATGCGAGAATAACATCCCGGGGATAATTTATATGAGACACTTGACAGTTCAAAATGAGGTCATTCTTAGAAAAAGTAGAAAATACTCTCGAGTAAAAAGTTACTCTTCGTTGGTAAAACCATCTAAAACTAATCGATTGCTTAAGAGCATCAGGGAAGATTCCCTTCTCCAAACATAAATTGAATATGTAAGTTAAGTACGGGACAAACTAATTTTTATGAGATTTGAAGATCTTTTTTGAAATTTTATCCCAACCGATTGGACATTCATCTCTTCAAAAAACCTATCAAAAAGGGTTAGTTTCCCCTGTCACCGCAAGCTAAAAGTTTTTTTTTAGCTGTACCTTGTTACCGAACGAAATTCAACTTGTTGCTCTATGAAATGGGCTGCAGTCCTACTATTTTCACTGAACGAAACGTTCCGAGCTCCCAGACGGCATTCTATTTCCGGAGCGTCTGGCTACGGAAATGTTCAAAGCTTTAAATAAATCCAGGTATCTGGTCTAGTCTTGGCCCTTAGGTCCGACAAATAGAACACGAGTTATCTGGATAACTTTGACTACTTCTTATACGAATAAAAAACTGAATAATGGGACCTATTCCCCCCTCTCCTGTCGTCATCATCTCAACCAAGACCCTCGGGTATAGTATGTTTATCGGGTTAACTCAAGGAATACCGGTACCAAAACTATCGGAATAATTTCCACTGTTTTAAGTAATTACTTATTTCTAATTTCCTGGCTGCCTATTTATACAGGGTGTTTGGAGTATGGAGCGACAAAATTTTTTTGGGAGTAGAGGACATCATTCTGAACAACTTTCACTATGAAAGCGATTTGATCAGAGCAACTTTTTTTTGACATCTAAATCCATTTTTTGCCGAGCGATTTCAGATGATTTTTATAAAAAAGTGAAAAATAAAGTTGCTCTGATCAAGTCGGTTTAAAAGTGAAAGTTGTTCAGAATGATGTCCCTATCTCCCCAAAATGTTTTGTCGCTCCATAATTCTCCAAACACCCGGTATAACGAACACGTAGGCCCAGATGCATAAAAAAACAACAACTATTATATAAGTTGACCATATATTCAAAGTCAATGTTGTCCGGGCCGAATAAATATAGAAAAATATCTACACTACCTACTTTGTAAAAAAATAAAAGAAAGAAATTCTTAACTGTCGACGTGTCCTCAATAATGATGATTTTCCTATTATTGACCGAGCGAGCGAAGCGAGCGAAGCGTCTCCGTTTCAGGTTTGGGCAAAAATGCTTTCGTATGTCTGTCCGGTTGTTCTCCTCTACAGGTCGCATTTATGAACCGATTCTCGTGAAATTTCGTGAAAGTCAATAGGTTGTATTAAAGATCGCGAAATGTAGTTTACAAAGTTATTGGTGCGGCTACTTTCATACTGCATGTACGTAACCAGGTACATTCATAAGTTTGTATGTGTTATTGAAAGAAAATTATTTGGGTTATTTTTTTTTTATGTGTGTTAGCAGTTCAGCTTTCCCACCGACATACTCGCGAGGTCTACAGCTCACAGAGCCACTAGTTTTAAGGTAAAGGTCGTTTAAGGTTATACTTTTCTACATTCATTCGTTATACAATAATAAGTATTAAAGTAGAGGGCTAGAGAAAAGATGTTCTTTCATAAAGGTATCATAATTTTTCTCGGATATATAATATCTCTATGTGAGATACTTGTTCGATACTTTGGCACACCCGGTACTATTTACAGCTTTGTGCGGCACATTATCCACTAAAGCTTTGGCAATAAAGCTAGCAAAAGAAAAAGATTAATAAAAAATGTCCGTGGTCTAGTGGATAAACTCTCACCTCTCATGCAGGGGGCTCCGGGTTCGATTCCCGATGCTGACCATGGGCATTGGGCATGTACCTATGAGATAATTAGTTTAACTTAACTCTAGGTTAGTATCTATCAAGTCAATCATAATCATCCTGAGCAACTTTGTCTTTCGTACAAATCAGCTGACCGGGACCGCCCGGCACAAAAACCAAACCCTCTTAGAGATAACTCCTTACAATACACCCTGTATCATATCAGATCTTCTAACGGCCGTGCATTTCCCATTTTCACGCCAAAAGCACTCCTGATCCCACATTTAGACAGCGATTTTATACCAGTCGCCGACACCGTCGAAATCCTATTGTGGGAAGTTCACGCCCGAGACTATATATCCAATTGACTGCGCCTGCGGGGGAATGAGGCTCGCCAAACGTTTGTTGTATTCAACAAACATTCGCATACGCAACCTATGTAAGCAACCTCGTCCCCCGCCGCCCGTAAAATGGTGAGTTGTGTTTCAAAGGAAAATGTATTTGCGCTCTCCACTGGATAAGTGCTCCCTGTTGACGCCCTTTCTCGCCCGCGCCGCTAAATGTCTCTCGAAATTGTATTCTCTTCGAATGGCCGATTCATTCGGGCGGAATTCGACCTTAGTACGTCATTACAAACACTTCGGGTATTGACGTCAGACATCTGAAGCTTCAAGTAAATAATATTAGTTCGTGCAGTGTTAACTAAAATAGAGTGACCTTTGCCGAGCATGTGGCCGTTAATCTCTTATAATAACTCTAAACCTTTCCGTTCCCCCTGTATAAGATAGCAATCATTTCTGCGTATCACGCCCATTCGCTTGAGGACAGAAGAGTCCTTTGACTTTGACAGTGGGTACCAAGACGTTAATTAATGTCTGTTGCAAGGGATGAGAACTTAATTTCCCCTAATTTTAATGTCATTAGGGTTCCGTACCCGAAGGGTGCCAAACGGGACCCTATTACTGAGACTTCGCTGTCCGTCTGTCCGTCCGTCCGTCCGTCTGTCACCAGGCTGTATCTCATGAACCGTGGTAGCTAGACAGTTGAAATTTTCACAGATGATGTATTTCTGTTGCCGCTATAACAACAAATACTAAAAATCAAAAGAAATTTAATATTAAGGGGGGCTCCCATACAACAAACGTGATTTTTTTGCTCATTTTTGCTCGATATTGATAATGGTAGCAGGTAGACGCTTAAAATGTTCACAATATATTGAGTATCTATATTATTTACTTAAAAAATAAATAATTAAATTAAAATTAAATTAATATTTAGGGGGGGCTCCCATACATTTTTTTTTGCGGTTTTTTATAGATAATGGCACGGAACCGTTCGTGCGCGAGGCCGACTCGCACTTGGCCGGTTATTTTATTTCCTTTTCGGCCAGGAGAATGACAATCTCTTGACTGAAGGGACCAGAATTATGTCCATTACCAATGTCTTATAATAACTCTAAACCTTTCCGTTCCCCCTGTATAAGATAGCAATCATATTCTGCGTACCTGTGATGACGTCACCACGCGAACGTCTTCCATAAATAATAAACGGGTCTTGTCAATAGAAAACTTATTTACCTGTCCTCTATTTACGAAGCCTTTATTGCGGCCAAGGAAATTGCGATCCTAAGGGGCAAGCTATTGTGTGCATAACGTCTTATTGATACAACGGGCGGTGCTGTGTGACCACGGCTGTTCTGCAGACGGTACAGATCGGTCAAAGTTACACTACACATCCCATCCTACATTATGCTTACACCAGGGAGCACTAATCCAGTGGAGAGCGCATAGATACATTTCCCTTTGAAACACAACTCACCAATTTACGGGCGGCGGGGGACGAGGTAAGAGAGCTGTGATTGGTCAGCCGCTGCGAAACTGTCTGGTGGCCCGTCATCGTACATAAGTTGCGTATGCGAACGTTTGTTGAATACAACAAACGTTTGGCGAGCCGCATTCCCCCGCAGGCGCAGTCAATTGGATATATAGTCTCTGACTTTACACCTTTCCAACTCCAACGACCTTTTGGGGCAAGCTGACAGGTGGAACTAACGCTAATTGACGAATGAGGAATGAAAGGTTGGTGTTGATGACAGGTTTGTTGCATTTGGGTAGATGTGGCGCCCCCCTGTAAACGTCACTCATCAGCCAAAAGATCGTAGGAAGACTGTACTCGTTTGCTTGACAGCTCCTTGACTTGGTTTTATGTCCTCAAAGAATGTAGCGTCACTCATTTGCTCACAATGTGCCTACTTTAGCCGGATATTCATTAATATAATAATTGTATACTTACTTTATTGCACACAAATCAATAAATTATGACAATTAAAAATGGGAATAACATGTACAAAGACGAGCTTATTAAGAGATTTCTTCCAGCAAACCCAGGATGGAAAGGAGAAATAAATCAACAATAGGTAGATCCAAGTGTACAACATCAAATACTTATGTAAAATAAAAAATAAAATAAACTACATACAAATACGTACATAGACGTCAGAATAATGGATATAAATAGGAAATAAAACATAGGTAAATACAAATACCTACTTAAATTATGGAAGAGAAAGTTAGTGTTCTTTCAACCGACTTTTTAACCGACTTCCCAAAGGAGGAGGTTTACAATTCGTCCGGATATTTTTTTTTTTTATATATGTTCCCCGATAGCGCCTAGACGGATGGACCGATTTGGAAAATTATTTTTTTGTTTGAAAGGGTTTACCTTCCCATTGACACCAGGTCAGGATCTGATGATGGGATCCTGGAGAAATCGAGGGAACTCTTCAAATATTATAGGCAGACCTATAGTGATTTTTGTGTTTTTCATAATAACTCGTGCAAATGCACATGGTAAGCATAATTGTGATGCGGAACTGCTCATGAAGACCACATATGGCCACCAGATCTGCTCAATACTAGGTACAAATACAATGCGTGGCTGGCCGGCAGGCAACGCATAGCGTAAGCCGGTGGACCTAGAGTCATGAAACTTTGTACAGAGGTTCCTTAGTAGCGTGGGGTAGCACTGTGATGGGATTTGACAAAATTAATTCCCCAAGGGGGGGGGGGGGGTAAGGGGTTACAGTTTGTATTAAACTCAATCTAATCAAATAGGAGGAGGGCGCCACCGTGGCCAAAACATCATTTGTAACGGCTCCCATAATAAATATTGAAAATTAATTAGAAAACAGTGTGATAGCCGCAAATAAAAGTCAACATCATAAGAACAAGTGATAAAAAGTGAGAAAGTGATAAAAGTGGACCGAAACCTACGAAGATCACCAAATAAACAATGAAAACAGTGAGATGACAAGCACTTTTGAAAAACGAAGAAAACATCTTTCATCTAGTAAAAAGACCGAGACACTACTACAAACAGTAATAACAAGGTACTGTCCATCACACGAACAATAGTTTTCATCTAAATGAGTGATTAAATACGAAAAATAACGTAAATTTCTCAAAAACCCATACCAGTGACATCTAACGGACATATATATACTAAATTAGTATCAAAAGAAAACCCACTAGCGCCACCTACAAAATAATTGTGTAACTAGACCCATTCAGAAGAACCAAGCCTACAAAGCTACAAAAAACAACCACCAGAGGGCGTTAGTAAGACCAATAAATCAAGATAAATTCAATAGAGCCCGCACATTTTGTAGAGCATTTTGTAGAGCTATTTATCAAGATGGATGAACTCAAGCAAATACTTTTAGAGTTAAAAACTGAAATGGCCAATCATAAGACGGACATAAAAGAAATGGAAGAAAATATTAAGAGGAGTATCAATAACAACATTAACGAGAAATTCAGAAACCTAGAGCTGAAAAATGAAGAGCTTGAGCAAAAACTCGAAGATCAAGGGAAGCCGATAGAGTTTCTAGACAGGCAAATAAGAAGAAAAAATATTGTTTTCTTTGGCATAGAAGAAAAGGAAAAGTCCTACAATGATTTGGAGAGCCTGATATTGAACATCATAAATAATAAAATAAATGTCCCATGTGAAACGACCGAGATAGATACAGTAAGAAGAATGGCAAGAGGAGTGAAAAAGTAAGGCCAGTTATTGTAACCGTTACAACTACGGGGATGAAGATAAAAATAATGAAGAACAAGAAAAATCTGGAAAATTCTTCTTATTACATCAAGGAGGATTATTCGCCTAAGGTCCTAGAAATACGAAAAAATCTTCGTCTGGAGTTAGAAAAAGAAATCGCATCTGGGAAAAAAGCAGTGATCCGATATGATAAAATTGTATATCTCAAGAACGATGACTCAAGTAGAGCACAGCGAAAATCCAAAAAGAGAGACCTATCTCTAACACCAGAATCTTCAAGAACAAACAAAATCGATCAAATGTTTACCCAAACAGCTAAAAAGACCCGACCAATACAGTCTTTCATGACACCACAACATTCCACAACCCTGGATCAAACCACACACATGGCATAGCATTCAGTAAAGGCTCCTCCAACAGATCCGCAACCAAAAAATACAACGCTCATCTATAGCCCCAATACGGCTGGTCCCCGCGGGGCGTTAAGACCACCACCCTCCATACATAATAATAATGTAAAACAAGAAACAGAAATACTTAAAATATGCACTTTCAACCTAAGATCACTGAAATCAGATACCCGCATAATAGAGCTAGAGTATGCTTTGCAAAAACTCAACTGGGATATAGTCGGGATTTCGGAAGTAAAAATCAAAGGAGATGAAATATTCGAAAAAGACGACTATGTGATCATGTATAAAGGAATAAAGAACGGAAGGAATGGAATTGGCTTCATAGTAAAACCGTACTTGAAAAAATACATAACAGACTTCCAGACCTACTCAGATAGAGTTGCTAGACTTGACTTAACATTCAATAACACGCAAGTAAATTTAATACAGGCCTACGCACCTACAGGAACAGCAACACAAAAAGATATAGATACCTTCTACCAAGACTTAGAACTATCGCTAAAGAATACATGTAGAGATCTTATTGTCATGGGGGACTTCAATGCCAAAATAGGATGGCCCTCCAAAGAAGAAAGTGACATATGTGGGCCGTTTGGATACGGAGAACGGAATGAAAGAGGAGAGCTACTTATTGATTTCTGTTTTCAAAACAAACTACACATCACCAATACCCTGTTTAAGAAACATCAGAAACAGAAATGGACATGGCAGTCCCCCGATGGCAAAACGAAAAACGAGATCGATTTCATTCTCGCGAAACAACGACAAAAAATTCAAAACAATGAAGTTATTTCAACAAAATTCCCGTCAGATCACAGAATGGTCAGAATAACTTACAAACTGAATTTCACTATAAAAAAACCTAGAACCAACTACGGACTAAGAAATAAGAACTTCACACCAATTGAACAAGAGTCATTAAAAAACATGATGTTAATTGGAAATGAAACAAGTCAATTAACTTCAGATATGGTTGAAGAAAATTATACAAAAACAATAAATGAAATAAAACAATGTGTAAGAAAATTACCGATCACCAGCACATCAAACAAAATAAATATAATATCAAAGGAAATAGAGTCCCTCATAGAAGAACGTAATGCTTTAAAATCCATGACAGTGAGAACATGCGAAGAGAGAAAACGACTGAAAAAACTTTACAAGAAAATACGAAGAAAAATATCTGACGGAAATAAAAAAATACGACTGGAAACAATACAAAGGGAGATAGAAACAAGAAGCTCTACAAAACGCAGTTATGCACAATTAAACAGAAAAAGCGAATGGATAAGAAGTTTGACATCTACTAAAGGAACTGCAAAAACAAATCGACGTGATATACTCCAAGTCGCCACAGACTTCTACAGAAATTTATACTCCAACCAAGATAGAGATGAAGTATCGCAAATTTCCAGGCCAGAACTCTCTGAGGACATTCCAACACTCCTAAACTCTGAAGTAGAGCGCGCCATATCAAAACTCAAGAAAGATAAAAGCCCAGGAGAGGACGGCATTACTAACGATACCATAATAGCAATGATAGAGCCACTTACATCACGATTAACGAAAATCTTCAATGATATTCTGATACAAGAGACAATACCTCAAGATTGGAACTACGCTCTTATATCTCTGATATACAAGAAGGGAGATTCTAAATCAATAGACAACTACAGACCGATAAGCTTACTTCCGTCTATCTACAAGCTGTTCTCGAGCGTTATACTAAACAGGATTACAAATGGCTTAGATGAACAACAACCCCGAGAGCAGGCGGGATTCAGAAAAGGATACTCCACAAATGACCACATATTTACTCTGACCCAAATTATAGAGAAATACAAAGAATATAATAAGACGTTATACCTGGTTTTTGTGGACTACACCAAAGCGTTCGACTCTGTGTCACACTTGTGCCTCTGGGAGAGTCTAGTAGAACAAGGAGTCCAACGAAAATACATCAGACTACTAGAAACAATATATAGAAGCGCATCAGCAAAAATAAAACTGAACTCAATTGGCAAGCCATTCGAAATAAAACGAGGTGTAAAACAAGGTGATCCGATTTCCCCCAAACTTTTCACTGCTCTACTGGAAAGCATCTTTAAAAAGCTAGACTGGCATGAATACGGTATCAATATCAACGGCGAAAACCTCACTCATTTAAGATTTGCAGACGATATCGTAATCCTGACCGAGAAACACGAAGCTCTACAAACCATGCTGACCTCACTAGATCAAGAAAGCCGCAAGGTCGGACTCTACATGAACCCTTCTAAAACAAAGGCGATGACAAATGGAGAAAAGCGACACATCCGTATAGAGAATGGATACATAGAGTACGTCAGTGACTACATATACCTCGGCCAACTAATTTCCTTCGAAGATGCAATTTGCAAAGAAGTGGACAGAAGAATAGCACTGGCCTGGAAGAAATACTGGTCCCACAAAGACGTCTTCAAAAGTAGCATACCAGTACAACTGAAAAAGAAGATTATGGACAACACTGTACTACCAGGTCTACTGTACGGTTGCCAAAGCTGGCCCCTGACTAAAGATGTCGTAAGAAAGTTGCAGGTATTTCAACGCTCCGCCGAAAGATCGATGCTGGGCATAAAACTAAAAGATAGAGCAAGATGCTCTGAGATTAGAGGCAAAACAAATATAACAGATGCTGTGCAAATGGCGTGCAGGCTTAAATGGAAGTGGGCCGGCCACATACCCAGAACAACGGACGGACGATGGAGCGAGCGTGTCCTCCACTGGCACCCAAGAGACGGGCAGAGAGCAAGAGGCAGACCCCGGCGGCGCTGGTGCGACGACGTAGTGCAGGTGGCAGGTCACACTTGGACGCGGCAAGCCAAAGACAGAGCAAAATGGCAGAGTATGGAGGAGGCCTATACCCAAATATGGGTGCCCAATTAAAATTAGATAAATAATAATAATAATAATTAAACAGAAATAATATTGAATTCAATGTAATAAATAAATAATTGAAATGTTAAATAATTGAAATAGAATACAATAAAATAATTAATAAAATATTTATTTACAAATAATTATTATAAGCATGAAATATAGATAGAATAAGAATATAATTGCACTATAATTCTTTGTTTAGATACTAATTGGAAATAAATGGCTTTTTATTTTTATTTATTAATCAAATAGGGTTTGTGGAAGTCGGTTTTTTCTAAAGTTTACTTTTTGTTTCAATTATAAATAGAATACAATTCAATTAGAATACAATTTTCAACTCTTTAGTCGAGTGTAAATCGGGTGGAGGGAATGACAATACTGTTGTATTGTCATTCCCTCCACCCGATTTACACTCGGCTGAATATTATTATTTTCATAATAACTCGTGCAAATGCACATGGTAAGCATAATTGTGATGCGGAACTGCTCATGAAGACCACATATGGCCACCAGATCTGCTCAATACTAGGTACAAATACAATGCGTGGCTGGCCGGCAGGCAACGCATTACTATTATCTCTTCTGTCTGTGGCATAGCGTAAGCCGGTGGACCTAGAGTCATGAAACTTTGTACAGAGGTTCCTTAGTAGCGTGGGGTAGCACTGTGATGGGATTTGACAAAATTAATTCCCCACGGGGGGGGGGGGGGTAAGGGGTTACAGTTTGTATTAAACTCAATCTAATCAAATAGGGTTTGTGGAAGTCGGTTTTTTCTAAAGTTTACTTTTTGTTTCAATTATAAATAGAATACAATTCAATTAGAATACAATTTTCAACTCTTTAGTCGAGTGTAAATCGGGTGGAGGGAATGACAATACAACAGGGTGACTGACCCGTAACAATAAACTGGTCTTAGCTCTGAAAGTTGTCTCAGGCTGGATTTTACCAACAAAAAGTTATACGAGAATAACTATCCCGGGGATAACTTGTATGACAGACAGTTTAAAAATGAGGTGATCTGATCTGGATGTCACTATAGTGTCTATGAAAAAGTAGAAGATACCCTCGAGTAAAAGTTACTCTTTCGTTGGTAAAATCCAGCCTCAGTGATATGTCACATTGACAATTTCACCCCTGAAAAAAAAGGTTTTCACTCTAGACATATGATAAGATAACGAAATCATCTAACTTAGGGTTCCTTTTCCCCTCCAAACCCTGAAATCAAAGTGTAAACGAGTTACGAGTAATGTCTTGCATGTTCCTGCACAAATATGTCACAATGAAATAGGAAAACCAATAAGTAAATTGAAGAATAGCTGAGTTGCTACGGGGATAAAACCGTAGAGCAAAGTTCGCCCTTCTCTCCGTACTTCCGGGTTGATTCAGAGTTATTCCACCATAAGTTTTTCGTGTTCAGCAAGTGTAGATAATGGACTTGGAATTTTATCTGATCTCGTTCGAAGAAATGGAACCTGGAAAGGGTCTTTGTAAATATATTGTTATTATATGTATAAAATCTTATACCGTCAGGGATTACTTAGCAAACGATTTTGTACGTAAGTTCAGGATGGTTACTTAAATGATCTGAGTAAGGCTTAATACTTATGGTCGATTCACACAATCAGAGATCCCACCGATCCGGCACAGGTCCGTGTCAGTGAAAAATATACATTCTCTATGAGAGTATATTTATCACTGACACGGACCTGTGCCCGTGTGCCGGACCGGTTCCGGATCGGTAGGATCACTGAGTGCAGTACAGTTGCGCCTGCGCCTAGCCAATAACACAATTCTGTGTTTGGAGTCTAGCCCATCCTCAATGGTGTAAAAGTGTATTCATCAGAACCAGTGAGCCAATCAGTTAGATTTTATTAGCACAGAATATCTAATAATAGTACTTAGGTTGGATTTTACCATCAAAAAATTATGCGAGAATAGCTATCCCGGGGATAATTTCTATGATAATGACTGTTCAAAATGAGGTCATTCTTAGGAAAAGTAGAGGATACTCTCGAGTAAAAAGTTACTCTTCGTTGGTAAAATTCGCTCTTGCTCACGATGTTTTTTTTCGCAGTTTAAACTTGAGAAACAACCGACAACAACGGTAACATTACAGCTACAGTACAGAAAATATTATTTTTAATTAGAGGCCACCAAAGGGTATTACAACTCAGTGGCTAAGTCATTTGTTAAAATTACACTTTCTCGTAGATTGATGTTCAAGTTAATTGTATTAAAATATCATTAATTTTAGTGCGAAAAGGCGTTTTATTTTCCGCGGCTAAAGCAATAAAGCTAAATGAGATAACACAGAAGACGATTAATAAGAAAGTTGGAATAAAAACGCTGCTAATTTTGTGCAAAAGACACCTAAATTCTCAACGGATTTGTTCGTTAATTTTTCTTTGTTATATCCTGGCTATTAGTTACCTAAATTGTTCTTGGATATCTTCTTTGACCAAAGTGACCAAAGTGACAAAAGTATAGTCATCAGCAGTAATTATGTGGACGTAACAATAACAATACTGACTGGCTAACTTAACTTTCATTTTCACGCACTGAGAGCGGTTTATTTCATAGTAAACTATCAATGATATTGATGATTTTGAGCCTTACGAGTTGGTAATAAAGTTCAAAACCTGTGAAAAAACAGAACAGAACAGCACGGGTATAGCTTTACGCTGACATCACGAACTATTTTGCCTTGTATCTAAGATAATTAATTATATTTATTGGATCTATGGTCTTAATTTGCACCTTAAAATCGGAATGCGAAGTGGATGCTTCCCCTCGCATTCACTTTCCTGTCATGCCTGGATTTGCAGGTAGAAATCTTATTCTAGAGATAAGCTTGAGCTTCTTGTCACTGCATTTCTAATGTTTCTGTCCAATAATGAAAATGAATAAATAATGCGACTAAACGCTAACCATCCCATATTACAACAGTAGGGTAGGATCTAACAGGAATTATTAGGTAAAATACACGAAGCAGCACTTGTTTACTAGCTTGCGTAACCAGACCTACTTGGGAAGAAATAAAGGAAAGCTTCACACCTGTAGAAGAACCTAATTTATTACGTGACGCTGAGGTTAATTTATCGCTACCACTCGAAACAATGGGCAATTGTTTGCTAGAACCACATGAGTATATAAAACAACTCCCTTGACGTTTATGAAACATTTTCCGATTAGCATTTTTGCATCAACACTGACTAAAGTAGTTTTCTTAAAATCCCCGCCGCGTGACAACGTACCGCAACTATGAACAACGTTGTTTTCGAATTGTGATAAATAAGTATATTTTTCGATGATGCGATTGAAGGAATCTAAAAGTAAGTTTGATGCGTATTGTTAATTCAGATGCAATGAGCGTAATAATACTGCTTTATCTACACCATCCGGCATCATTGCATCGTATCCATATTAATTACGAACAGCTTTTCCTGTTCCATACTATACCACAAGTCGGGTATTCCGTTGTTGAAAAAGGAGGAAAGTTGTTTATAATAAAGGGTGGTATTGTGTAGTTAGTGGACTCTAAGGAGGTGTTATTTTATAGATTTATCTATTAAAATTATTTGGGGCACGTGTAAGTAAATTTCCATGTATTTCTAGTAGCATGAACCGCCGACATAAGTGATTCAAGAAAAAAATCAAAGCAAGAGAATCGACCAAACAAGACGTATATTCCTTACAAATGTACTACCTCTAGAAATACAATTAATTGTATTTATTTGGTGAATAGGCAGGGTACTTGAGTGGCTACAAAACTAATATATTTAATCATGAAGGATTGGGTTTACTCAGTCTCTAAGGACGTTTCTCACTAAGATACAATTCAGATGTATTGAAGAAACTGACCATTTAACTTTTCAGAAATGACCATCGCAGCCCTTGTGCTCGCATTAGTCTCCATAGCATCGGCAAGAGGCCACGTCCTGTCGAGCAAACTGGAGCCAGCAATCTCGATCCTGTACGCCCGCGACACCAGGAGCGACCGAGTCACCAACGAATGCCTCAAAGAGATGTACCCAAGAACACTCTACCAGTATCCGCTGAAAATCGACAGAAATGATGTGCCTTGCATCATCCACTGCGTGCTCAAAAAGTTCGGGATAATGTCCAATGATGGGCTCATCAATATACGTAACTACTATAGAAGAGTTGAGGCAATACATAGATATGATCCTCGGATCCTTATTTCTGATGTGGGGGAAACTTGCGCGAAGAATATTAACGGGATGAATTTGGAGCATGATGTGTGTCGGAAGGCGAAGGTTTTCAATGATTGCACTCAGCTGTATGCGATCTCGATTAAAGATCCCGAGGAGGAATGAAAGTGACGATAGCGAGCAATTGTTAACCCAAATGTTACTACCGATCGTTACAACGATCGATTTTGTTTCATAGGATTTTAAACTTATCTTAAAGTGTTAAAGTTCAAAAACACGATACAATTTTCAAAAATTCAGTAACATTTGGGTTAATAATATGTTAGGTGAATATTAGTAACTGTACTGATGTTGTGTGGAATGATATTTTTGTGAGTTTTTTACACTGCTAGACAGTCCATTAGCGAAGATTGTAACTTTTATTCAAGTAGGAAGTTACATAACAATAAATCGTTAAAGTTGTCTACTTGTTTTTTTATTGATTACAGTTAAACTAGCAGGCCCTTGTTTTGAACTCTAGGTAAACAATTATTTCTCTATTTTGAGTGATCCTTTAAAACAAGTTATTTTTAATACTATCTATCTAAGATCTTACAAAATATGCAAAGAACTTCACAAGTTTAGCTTGGGATAAGATTAACAAAAACATTCTCAACTTAAGATTTTGCTGCCCCGGAATCTTTGGTATAAAGTAATTCAGAAAAGATTAGAGCAAACGTGTGGCGCTAAAAAGGAAATTGCAAATTGATGGATCTACAGACCAGCAGCAGTTTTCAATTTAAATTTTGCATAAAGATCAGGTTCCACCGGCGTCTTTTACAAATTTTAGTTTAGACAACAGCACGATCTTCACTGGAATCTATTCTGTTTAAAAAACACCGTACACGTGTTAGAAGTAAAACTTCTGTAGCTAGATCAAAGTGGTACCTATACTATACACCTATACCTACCTATACTAAAAGAGATTTAAATTTCCAATTTTGAGATCCAATCTCTGTTTCAAGTTACTTTTAAGTTTCAGACGTCCGATTATTTGAAATTATTTTATACTTGTACTTACTTTTAATACGTCATGTCATTTATTTCCCACCATTCCTTATCTACAATTTGTCGCGCTCGTGATGATATACTTAACTCATTCAATAGTGTCACTACTATTTGCATCTCGCTCAGATTATATACCATCTGACGTCACGTCTTTAAGCCGTCTCGCTCAAATGTATGCATTGCTTTGCTTGTTTTAGAAATCCATATCGACCCGTGTGACATTGATGAAACTCTTTTCTTACAAACTGTATGGATCGCATCGCACAGCTGTCAAACATAAGTTCCGGTTCCAACAAAGAGGTTTTTTGTTTGTCCCAGCCAGCGGCGGCGGCGGCGGCGCCATCTTGGCCATACCGGAAATCAAGAACTCGTGGAAGAATGCTTAATATAATTTTTATTTGTTAACGTTTCATCAGGTTTTTCTCTCACTAATTAACATTCTTTATTGTACGAATGTATTATTATCTTATCTGATTAGTTAAAAACCGTATTGAAAATAGTTGCGGTTTTAAAAGTCTTCAGCCGACCCTGACGTCACCGATTCCAATTTCCGTTACATTTCTTAGCCACTCGTGATAGCACCCGGCTAGTATCAATTGAAAAGCAAATATATGAATAACCCACAGTTGAGAGGTTAAATAAATTTTACCCCCGTGCCCCAAGAAGTTTTACTTCAAAAATAGGATGTTTAGTTTAGTTTACCCTGCTCGAAACTAATTAATTATATCGCACGAAACTATTGTGTCCGGTTGTCAGATTTTATAGTTAGTTTAGTCCGTTTTGGCCCTGGCAGAATACAGCGTCACAGATTCGTCTGTGACATTGCTGAGTCAGGGCCATTGCTGGCACAGTCACATTACCACACAGCTGAGGTAAATTTACTAATTGCTGTCTATATAAATTGTTTTTTTTTTGTTATTAATTTATGTTTGTGTACCATGTCTTTGAATAAATGATTTTTCTATCCATCTATCTAGATGTGATGCCTCTGAGTTCAGCCTCTCAGTTTAGGTACAGTATTATTGTACAGCTCTCCAGCGATATTTTGGCGCGCGGTGACAGGTGGAACTAACACTTGATGACCAATGAGGTGTGAAAGGTTGATGACAGGTTCGTTGCAGTAAGATGCGTAGAGCTGGCGCCCCCCTGTAAACGTCACAGCCAAAATATCGTTAGAAAACTGTAGATTATAAGCTTGGGACCGAGATGACCTCTGTGGCGCAGCGGTTGCGCATCTGCCTACCATGCGAGTGGTCCCGGGTTCGAATCCCGGCTGGGGACAAAAAAAAAAGCCCCCAGGTCTTGGATGTTACATGTTTGTGATGTCGCTGTTTCTGGTTCCCACGACACAGGGTATCCTAGTGTGGGGCCAGAAGCAATGTATGTGCCTGTATGTAAATGTAAATGTAAAAAAAATGTAAATGTAAGATTTCCGAGTCATAGATCACTAGACTCCAAGAAAACACCTCCAAACTAGGTTACTCGTTTCAAGCAGACATTATTTTCTTCTGGTCTGGGTTTCGAACCCCTGGAACTCCTGTTTATGAGGCTAAGCCGAGGTTGCTAAATTAATAAATAACCGGCCAAGTGCGAGTCGGACTCGCGCACAAAGGGTTCCGTACCATTATCTATAAAAATCCGCAAAAAAAAAAATTGTATGGGAGCCCACCTTAATATTAAATTTCTTTTGATTTTTAGTATTTGTTGTTATAGCGGCAACAGAAATACATCATCTGTGAAAATTTCAACTGTCTAGCTACCACGGTTCATGAGATACGGCCTGGTGACAGACAGACGGACGGACGGACGGACGGACAGACAGCGAAGTCTCAGTAATAGGGTTCCGTTTGGCACCCTTCGGGTACGGAACCCTAAAAAACTAATTGGCTAACATTTTCCAACACGGATTGGCACAGTTACGTCAAAAAAAGTCGAAAAAATGAAATTTGGTTATACCCTAGTATAACCTACCCCAGTATCCCAGGCTTCATACAAAATAGAACCCCTTCGTATTTTTCCCCCAGCCATGTTCCTCTTCGCCGTCCTCTGCGTCAGCGCAGCCCACGCCCGTCTCTCAGTGATGTACGCCCACGAGCGCCTCACAGACTACGTCTCCGACCAGTGCCTCTCCGAAATGTTCCCTAAAGGGAAGAACACTGACATCCAGGAGACCGACGAGCCGTGCATTATCCATTGCGTGCTGAGGAAGATCGGTATTATGACTGCGGGAGGCGGGATTAACTTGGATGTATACAAGTAAGCATCACTTAAACTTTGTTGCACAAAAAACTGAACACAGACACTCAATGGAAAAAACATGTGCAAAGGCTTGCTTACTTATTTATTACAACGTCAACACTTCTATAGTTCTCCATAATAAAATTGTTCGACTGGTGTGCTTATGAGAGCGAACCTGTTAACTTACCTATAGCTGTTGTGTTAACGCTTATGTTATGAAAATTGATACTACACGTGGTACCCCCTGGATTTGTTTATTGGCGTCTCTAGGCAATAACTTCTGTAAGTAGGTACCAACCTTAAAACCGCGTGTTCATGTATAAAGTTTAAAAACTTGCAACAGTCTTGAGTTGTCACTAGAGCCCGACATTTTCCCCTGATCTTATTCAGCATTATGTCCTTGATCGCTTCTTCTCTTCTGCATTTCAATGACATCTGTGGTTTTCGAAATATAAGTAAGAAAACAGACAATTTGGCACTATTCTTCGACCTCGTTTTGTCCATCTGCGAGCCCTCAAGCAGTCTACAGACGATAAGTTGAAGCGGTCGCCGTGACCGAAATCGGTTGGACCACATCTTCATCATCGTCATCATACCGTTATGCACATATCTAGGTCTACCTTTTATTAAATAATCATGTCCATCTTATCTTAGGTTTACTGGAAAAGATCTCTTATGTACTCATACGTCCAGTGTCCACAAAAGAACACGGTCCTGTTTATACATAGGTTTTCAACTTTATCTCGATGTAGGTAGTTTGAAAATCACTGGCCGTGGACTTTGGCCGGGCGAGCTAGTAGTTAATAGAGATAAAGGCGTTAATAAAGGTTTTTTTTCCATTATTAAGTTCATGTATTCTGTTTTTGTGCAATAAACTATAATAAAGTATTTATCTACCCACAGACGCCAAGTGCAGAAATCCAGCAGCAACCTAGACCACTACTTACCAGACTACGGCGGCTCGTGCGTCGAAACAGCCGAGGCGACACAACACAAACAAGACGTCTGCAGGAAGGCCAAAGTGTTCAACGACTGTACACATCTTTACAGGGTACTGCTGAAGAAATGATCCGAGAGATTATGGTGTTTTCTTTCACCCCTTAATATCGAACATACATACAGGGTCCAGGGAAGTGTTGACGAAAAAGGGGAAGGGCCTTTGCCCAACAGTGGGACATTCTAAAGGCTAAATAAAAAAATACATAGCTACACAGCGTCACGCCTTTTTCCCTTACGGGGTGGCAAGTGGGTACAACTGTGCCTCCAGGATATTTTATAAAAAAAAAAACTATGCCTTCCCTAGTGCGTCCTAGTGAATTTAGTGTGACGATATTATAAGCAGACAATGAAGACGCCTTTGTCGAGTTTATCAAGTTTTAATAGTTTAGAAGTTCTGGAGGAACAGGATGAACATACACACATACTCCTTACTTTGGTGATGGATGGTTGAATACTAGGACGGTGCATTCGTCGAGGCTACAACCCGATCTGTAATTGTCGAGGCTACAACCCGTTCTGTAATTGTCGAGGCTACAACCCGATCTGTAATTGTCGAGGCTACAACCCGATCTGTAATTTTCACACGATTGCCAATACAATATCAGACAAGCTCTCATATTGTTCTACGGGCCTGAGTTTGTCCTGGATTAGCTCAAATAGGTACAAACTCTTTTACGACTAATTTTAATATAGAAAGCTATTCTTCTCCTAGACATTTACCTTGTTACGTTCAGTAGCGTCTTGTCTTGTCACATCCATAATTCAGTTTCGCTCTCACGGTAAGTAGATGATACTCTATTATCCAGATTATCGTTGGCACAGATTTTCGCTCTATATGATAATTCCCGTTTACACGGAGTACTACAGGCATTAATCGCGTCTAGACTTGGTATTATAGACGAACAAGTCGGTTTTCCGTTTCGGGGTCTATGGCACGGGGATACGGGCGAAAATACATATAAGAGGGTGTACTGTATGGTTGTATTGGTAGTACATTTGTATGCAAGTGATGGTGAGAGGTTAGGATCATATTGCAGCGTAAATAAGTTTTGTGGCAATTGTTGAAATGGAGCTTCCTAGCGCTAAAATCAAAGGAGAATTTAACTGTTTGTTTGTACCCATTAATGTATTTATGTCAATTAGCGGTAGGTTTAACGATGGATCGTTTATGCATTACTGCTGGCCGCTTGACAAGAGTATACTACACTGACAAAACTTACATAGACAGGTCTCACACAGATGGAAATACTCACACAAACACATTTCTCAGGTCCCGGCTTCTAGACTGTAGCGCTTGTATTCAGCTTGTAATTATTTTTTGTTTTCATTGATTTGTCTGAGTTCCAAATAATCCTGTGTTACCACAAAACGCTTTGGTTCGCCAAATGTAAATGGGTTATTTGGTATGTTATTTATTAAAATAGTCTGTGTTTGCAGATCCTGGGGCCCAACCCTGTAATGGAACATGCATCGCGATTGATCCGAAAGGCACAACAGTCTGTGTTTAGAATTCTCTCGAAACAAAACAGCCGACGACGATGGGCTAGACCCCTGTCAGATAAAACTTATAAAATCAATCAATTGCATTAAGCTGACTGATACGTCAAATTAAAATCGTACGAGAAACCGGCCGTAAATGTAGGCACATCTTGTGCTTCAGCTACTCAGCATCAGAAAAGGCGTGACGCTATGTTAACATGTTTACTTAGATCCTCATAATATCATAGTGACCCAGGGAGCACTTATCCAGTGGAGAGCGCATAGATACATTTTCCTTTGAAACACAACTCACCAATTTACGGGCGGCGGGGGACGAGGTAAGAGAGTGATTGGTCAGCCGCTGTGAAACTGTCTGGCGGCCCGTCATCGTACATAGGTTGCGTATGCGAACGTTTGTTGAATACAACAAACGTTTGGCGAGCCGCATTCCCCCGCATGCGCAGTCAATTGGATATATAGTCTCTGTAGTGACCTCTATAGATCCTTACAAACAACACCCTTTATACGGTACGTAAGGTATACTTATACTATACACCGTATAACATGTATTGTATTGTATTCAACTGTGCTAATCGGATTAGCTCTTCAGCGTCTGAATCGAAACTAGGCTATGCTAAATTGCTAGACGACCTAGGCGTGCTGCTAATTCTGTTTCCCCACACTAGGCTCGACGGTGAAGCCAGATTGCGGGATTAGTGTGAGATTACTGTAACCCGTGTTTCTAGTAAGTTATCTAATGTTTTTGTAGTGAGATCTATTGATGTATTTTTTCTTGTACGACCATTATATGGGAGGATGCGCGTGGATAGCCGGGTGATCCAGCCGCGGAGAGTACATCTTCTCCTTCAAATAATTTATTATGTATGTTGTTGTTTTGTTCTTGTAAATGTTATGTAAATGTTGTCTATGGGAAAATAATCAAATTGAATTGAATTGAATATAATATGATAATATGAGATATCTTAGCTAAAACTTACCTTGCTGATTATAAAATGAGAAAAATAATAAAGCGCGTTCTCTTTGACTTTGCCAGGTCCGTATTCAAACTGTTCTAAGAGAAAACTCTTTACTTATAATAATAATTAAAACAAAAAGTAAAACTTAAAAAAAAACGACTTCCACAAACCCTATTTGATTAGAAACCAATGTCAAGTGCTTTTTGAGTTACAAACTGTAACACCCTATTCCCCCCCCCCCTCTGGGGAATTAATTTCGACAAATCCCATCTTAGTGCTACCCTACGCTACATAAAGAACCCCTGTATAAAGTTTCATGGCTCTAGGTGCACCGGTTTAGGCTATGCGTTGCCTGTTAGCCACGCATACTAGATTGTATTTGTACCTAGTATTGAGCAGTTCCGGTGGCCATGTGTGGTCTTCATTATCAGTTCCGGATCACAATATTATGCTTACCATGTGCATTTGCACGAGTTATTATGAAAAACACAAAAATCACTATAGGTCTGCCTATAATATTTGAAGAGTTCCTTCGATTTCTCCAGGATCCCATCATCAGATCCTGACCTGGTGTCAATGGGACCAATGGGAAGGTAAACCCTTTCAAACAAGAAAATAATTTTCCAAATCGGTCCATCCGTTTAGGCGCTATCGAGGCACATACATAAAAAATAAAAATAAAAAACAAACATCCGGACGAATTGTAAACCTCCTCCTTTGGGAAGTCGGTTAAAAAGAGACATCCATTTGAAATAAACTACTCAGGGAAAGTCTCGGGTGTAGTAATGTAACAACGTTTAACGTTGGCCGCGTTGCTCTAATGCTGGTTTATTACGGTAGACCCTAACTATGACGTTGAGTTACGGAGAAGGGGCAGAATGTTACTGGACGTCGCATTATCCAAGATATAAATATATCTGCGTACCATGATCATTTTAAGGAAGTACAGCTCTATGTATATCTACTCAGTAGGAAAAGCTGTGCAAACATGGCCTTTGCAGAATGTAACGTGACCTTAGTCGGCACGACACCTCATACTTTTGCTCACATATAATTGGGTAGTGTGCAAGGTATATAGTTATAGTTATCGCGGGCTGGGTTTCCGCAACTCGACGACTGTAAATTGCGCCTATTTTGCGTGATGTGGGTTGGGGGCACTACTCCTGCCAACCCAGCTCCTGTAGGAAGTCTAGCAGGCCCTTGACGTTGTCGACGACTTCCTGGAGCGACCCCGGTGATCCGAGGTGTGTTGCCCGGTAGGTGGCCACACCAGAACATTCCAGCAGGACGTGGGTGGCTGTCTCATCCATCTAAATGCAGGCTCTGCACAGGGGACTGTCTGTAATACCTAGGGTATATAAGTGTTTGTTTAGTAGAGCATGTCCAGTGATCGCTCCGGTTACCAAGCGGAGCTGTGACCTCTTTACGCGACAATCCGGGTCTGATCATCGGGAGGGCTTGTCTGGACTGCCTGCATGTATCCAGGTTTGACCAGGCCCCTGATGCTGCTCTGAGAAACGCACTTATATTGGATCGCTATCGCATCGTAAACACCCAAAATGGCGTCATTTGGTATGCTCCTAAAGAATCGCAAATAGATCGTAAATAGATTGCAAGCAAAGCGTTATACGCTTTATACGCTTATACGCTTAGCGTTATACGCTTTGCTTGCAATCTATTTACGATCTATTTGCGATTCTTTAGGAGCATACCAAATGACGCCATTTTGGGTGTTTACGATGCGATAGCGATCCAATATAAGTGCGTTTCTCAGAGCAGCATCGGGCCCCAGTAGAGTTGGTGTGCTACCTTTGTGTGCAAGGCAGTAAAATAAATAAAATCTGAAGTTTAAAGCATTATGTACAAAATGACTTGACAATCTCATAATTGTTTATCTCTAGCAGTTTTATTTTAGAAGTTCAATATTGTGCAAAAAAAAATTTGATGCCACACTCCACATGACGTCACTTGTTGCTATTTCATAGAACTCGGGATCAAAAGTACCGTTTTGACCGTTCCTGAAAAGTATATATTAAGACTACACAGTTGAAACTTAGTATGTAGATGTATTCTGTGAACCGCTTTACGATTTTTATACAAAAATTGAAAAAATAAAATATGAAGGGGGCTCCCCTTAAACATTGAACTAACACAAAAAAAACATTAAACCTATATGTGTGGGGTGTCTATAGATAGGTCTTTGAAAATGACGTTGAGGTTTGTAAAACCATTTTTTCTCAAAGTCAATCGTTATAGAGACAGAGACTTTTAAAGTAAGAGAGTGAAAAATCTAAAACAAATATATGCTGTGTATCGCAATACAATATTTCAACGAAAATTGGTTTGAACAAAATATGATGATGTTTGTTATATGATGTTTTAAGCTATAAAACATTTATTAAAAACTGCAAATATGACTTTGTCATTCATATATTATTACAGTGTAAAAGAATATTTAGATGACAAAACTGCGTGGTCTTTACCATCTCGGCGCACAGAAATCCAAAGAGGGGCGATGGACTGAGTCAGTACGTCTCTCTTCGATGTATTTCCTTAGACTTAAGTAGAAATACATAAAATTGTATTTTTTTAGGCCCTCACGTATTTTAAAAAGGTACGGGGGAGTTTCTTGCTCTTCTTTGCTCCATCCCTAAGCCCACAACTTCCGAACGGGTGGTAGTATACAAAAATATTAATACTATATTGACGTTGACTAAGCAATCTGTATGATTTTATGGTCAATAAAAAAAATTACTTTGACTTTGACATACAAACACTATGAAAAACAAAGTTACGACACAAATATCCAGTCTTATAATTACGGAACTCCAACTCGCACTTGGCCACTTTTAATGTGCAATAAAGTAAATAAGGAGAAATATTGAGCCATATACTCCACCACATTGTCTCGGTGCGGGTTGATGAAGAGGTTTTACGACTCAGGTCGGGTGCTTAAATAATTGTGCGCCGAAATTCGTGGGGCCAAGCAAATCTGCCTCATTTGCTTAGCAACACCAATGAATGAAGCTCACTAGCCGGGGCGATGTGGATATTATTCGCGCCGCCTGCCGCAGTATATCTTAGCTGATATTTGTAGCTCTTCCTCCTCGTTCCTTTACTTGTCCTCCAATAAATCTCACATTGTTATGCTGATTGACAATAAAGAAACCTAATTAAAGCGTCCATACTTAATTGAGGCCTCGCGTATTGTACGGTTCACAAATAACCGTACTAACCCCGGTCTCACGCGCGTTCCACTTTATTGGTCGAACGTCAGCGATTCTATTTCCTTACCAAGCTTAGGTCATCGATTTAATTAGGCATTTTAGTTAGAATACAATCAACGCTCAAAGTAACCACAACTTACGGGAAATTTGCCGCCATCTCTCATGTACTTTGGAATATACTTCTTATTGGACTTCTCATCTTTTACTATATCTCTCGTCTACTACAACTACTACGGGGAACCATCTCAAGACACACACTGCGGGGTGGGCCATACACACGTATTTTACATGGGAAAGTGACGGCGAATACTTAATTTTTTCCTAATTTCTGAAAATATTGCTAGAAAAATATTTTCCAAAGGCAGTATAAATACTTTACCTTTAAACAATCACTGTGAATTTGACCTTCATAATATGCAACGAGTACCTACTCTATAATTATTTACATGAACATGCAAAGATGATTTTAATTCATAATTCATTTTAATAAATACTTACACCCGTGTCGTGAGAACGAGAAATTAATAGCGACTAAACATCCAAGATCCGTGCACTTTACGTGACAGGAAACAAGCTCATCGCCGCGCCGGTCTATCACCCCTTTGTGAATAAGAGTTACCGACATCTTCCGCATCCGTACTTCTAGCCGAGAAAGTTTCAAGCCAATAACAACTTTTCAAATGAGCTGCTTGTGATACAGTATAAACAGCCCGCAAGTTTTCCTATCTCGAGATAGAGGAAGTTTTTATCTGTAGTAATATCAAAGTAAACCCTTCACCTCCATGCATAAGAAGATTTTTGAATAATCGATCATTATGTTAGACTGAACACTAGTCATATTACACAGAAAGACCCAGAAAGGAGGTTAATGAATGCAAGCGCGATTTCTTATAAAGAGATAAGCGTTTTTTTTTCTGTTTTTTATTGAGGGCTTAGTACAATAAAAAATGACTATGTCGCCCTCGTTCGGGTCAACTTAAATTCTTACATCAACTAATTAATAGGCACACCATTATTTCCTAGTCTAATTCACCGGAGATAAGCGTGTAATGGACATCTAAAACTTATTTTTCTCTTCATTTCACACTTGTTACATCATTTGAACCAAGCTCTGGTGCAAAACAACAATTATTATTATTATTTTAAACTACTTTAAGGGTCTATCTACATCTACTACGACAAAAGGCTAGCTCGCCTTTGTACTTATTTTTTTCCAATATTAAGTGTCTCTAATATGTTTTTCTGTGCAATAAAGTATAAAGTACTTACTTACTTACTTAAGTAAGTAACTCGAATCGAACTGTCACCAGCAAAAAAATCCCTTCTGACGTTTGAAATATAAGTAGCTTAAATACAACAGCTTCATAATATCGGAAATAATGTTCAATAGAGCATAAAAGACCTTTGTAGGAAAACCGAAGATTTTTCTCGGAAATTGTTTGCAATAACTTATAGGCCGGGATCCAAGACGGTTCAACGTTTTAAAAGTTAATTTGAGAGATACGAGTATGTAAAACAACCCCAGGCTCTCGCAAGGCCAAACATACTCGTACTGAAAAATAATGTTTGTGTTGGTTTGTGTGAATTTGTGATTTGTCGCTGGCATCATTTCAATATTCCATTCATTTAGGGCTAAAGAATCCTGGGATATTTTACGGGAGTTTTGACTATTGGTGATTTTATATATTTTCATTTGCTCTTTCCGAAATTCTCTTTGCCAACTCGTATTTTTGCCGCTTGCGCAGCCATGTCGGAAAAATTTCGCCACCATAATACCTTTCGAGCTCAATTTATTATTATTTTTATTATTCGTTTATTGCAGGCATAAAAGCCCATAGAATAAATTACACAGTTTAAACTTGAAACATGTCAACAATAAAATCAAAAGAAAATTCAAATAAATACATTACAAAATAAATAAAAAATTATGATCTAACAGTCAAAATAATAGTTTCTAACTACGGTTTTTATGCAGCCTCGTTTCATTCGTCAACGTTTAGCCAGAAATTAAATACTTTTTTTTGCTTTACACAAAAAAGACACCCACTACTTACTTACATTCATGAATGGCAATCCATGCTGATGCATTTGTAAAAATCTTATGTTTCTTGTTTTCATAAAATGTAAAGTATGTAATTTTGTACAGATGTACCAAGCCTGAAATGAACGATTTTATTCTTACATTCATTTTGTTTGTTGTTTCAGTAAACGCAATAAAGATAAAATAAAAAATGGCATGGCAGGATCCCAGACTATTACAAAATTGAAATACAAAGCAAAGTGGCGAAAGGTTATTGCATATTTCCTTCTTTGTTATTTAAACTTAAAATAACCGAGGAAATTCAGGTTCACTGCATATTATTATTATTGTCTTTGTTTTACTATTGAATTTCGCATTGATAATTTCAAGTAGGCGGGCGATGTTCGGCTTATTGATAAAAAGATTAGTAATGATAAATAAATCACACAGTGACGAAGGCAAGTTATGGTTGTAGTAGTAACTAACAAAGCGTCACGCCTTTTCCCATACGGAGTGGCATAGGAACTGAATTGTCATTAAATACAAAATTGTGCGTCATAGGCTTAAGTATATTTTATTTTTCATTGACAACATAAACCCTAACCCCCTTATAAAAAAAAAAAAATACGCGTGTAACACCGTACACGTGTTAGAAGTAAAACTTCTGTAGCTAGATCATTAAGTGGTACCTATACTATACACCCTATACCTACCTATACTAAAAGAGATTTAAATTTCCAATTTTGAGATCCAATCTCTGCTTCAAGTTACTTTTAAGTTTCAGACGTCCGATTATTTGAAATTATTTTATACTTGTACTTACTTTTAATACGTCATGTCATTTATTTCCCACCATTCCTTATCTACAATTTGTCGCGCTCGTGGTGATATACTTAACTCATTCAATAGTGTCACTACTATTTGCATCTCGCTCAGATTATATACCATCTGACGTCACGTCTTTAAGCCGTCTCGCTCAAATGTATGCATTGCTTTGCTTGTTTTAGAAATCCATATCGACCCGTGTGACATTGATGAAACTCTTTTCTTACAAACTGTATGGATCGCATCGCACAGCTGTCAAACATAAGTTCCGGTTCCAACAAAGAGGTTGAACGAAGTAGTTTGAGTCATGCTAGATATTAGGCTACTAACGCCATCTAGCGAAAGAGAGTGAGCGCCATCTTGGCCATACCGGAAATCAAGAACTCGTGGAAGAATGCTTAAAATAATTTTTATTTGTTAACGTTTCATCAGGTTTTTCTCTCACTAATTAACATTCTTTATTGTACGAATGTATTATTATCTTATCTGATTAGTTAAAAACCGGATTGAAAATAGTTGCGGTTTTAAAAGTCTTCAGCCGACCCTGACGTCACCGATTCCAATTTCCGTTACATTTCTTAGCCACTCGTGATAGCACCCGGCTAGTACCAATTGAAAAGCAAATATATGAATAACCCACAGTTGAGAGGTTAAATAAATTTTACCCCCGTGCCCCAAGAAGTTTTACTTCAAAAAGTTTTACTTCGGGACTAAATTTAATCCAGGAGTAACTACAGGACAGAGCTAGACAGCTATCTAGCTCTGTCCCGTAGTAACTCCCGGATTGTACTTATTTTACACTCTATACACAGGCCTTTAAAAGATAGAGAACATGGTAAGAAACGTTGGCTTTTCGCCAGAAAAATCCCCAGTTATATAGTGACCAGGCAATTTTTTACCGGAAACACAATAAAGGCGCAGCAAAGTACGTCATTTCAGTCATTTGTCATCGCCACAATTTATCAAATCTGTGGTTGGTACTGCAAGTAGATTGGCTCCTTGAATAGAGGTGACATCTGGAAATGAATGGTCGTGTATTGTTTGGTCCATGGCAGCTTCTTTAGGCTGAGACGGAGGCTTCCTTCCGGCTGAAACCCTGCACCAGAGTAGCATGCCGAGCGCGGCGCGAGTTTTGTCGCAACCGTACATATGTTGCATTAGGCATGCTACGGGTGCTAGGCTAAGTTTGATTGCGGTGTGATACAAGTACACTCGAATTACTGAAATCGTAGAGTAAAATGTTCAATAATGGCCGGTAAAAAAACATAATAAATGAACGTCGAAAGTTATGTATTTCATTCTCATATTTTACTACTTACGTTAATATATTAGTCATTCTAGTTTAGTGTAGAATATTCCATAAAGAAACCTTTGATGGAAGGTAGAATAATAGGGATTATAGGTAACGCCATCTACGACGACGCGTGACGTAGCTATTTGCATCTTTCTTTTTCATCGAGCCACTCTGCTGAAAGACAAAGATGCAAATAGCTACGTCACGCGCCATCGTGGATGGCGGTACCTATACTGATTTTTCATGGGTACTTTTAACCGATTTCATTTGATATCGTGAAAAGGCATAGGTATTTAAATTCGGTAGTTGTATGAATATGATCAAAGTGTGTTTGGAAGTTGTCAAAAACGACTGAACGAAATGTTTTCCCAGTAAAACATAATTCCTCATTTCACGCAAGCGAATTCCGGGCAACAGCTAGTATTAAATATATTTTAGCAACCATATAACTAGTCATCTGTGGTTAGTTGTAAAAATGGCCCGCGATTTGTAACCTTATTACCTTTTAATAAAAATCAAAACATTTGAAATGGAAACCATCAAATAAGGATGGCTACACAGTTGAGAAGATAAGTGGATTGTTTTGTTTTAATTTGTTTTCTCTAATGTTAGAGGTATCAATCCAATCGCACGTAGACGTAACTATTTTCTGAATCCCACTATTATTCGGACACCACGATCAGTTAGTTGTGTAAAGCCATCTAAACAGCGAAAATGTGCGAGTTTTATTGGAAAATAAGGAGGCTTTATCCGATAACTGGATTATTCCATTTGCAGCCCCGATGTGGGCCTGTCTGTGCATAACTTACACTCACTACGTAACACGAAACCCTCCATTTACTTAATCGAAGTACTTTTACGACCAAACTTGAGAAAAGAGAGCATAACACCGTTTACATAGATACATACACCTACATTATTTCTAGCCTCACACGGACACCTGTGTATGCCTGTGTCGTGGGAACCAGAAACAACGACACCACAAATATGTATTGATTTGTGTGCAATAAAGTATATTGATTGATTGATAAACAACATCCAAGACCTGGCGATTTTTATTTCCCTCCCAAGCCGGGATTCAGACCTGGGACCTTGGACGAACTAGTTCGTCCAAGCCTGGGACATCTGGCTTAGGAAGTTGTGAAGTGTCACTACTTCGAAAATGACAAATATTTTGTATGGAGTTTTCAAGACTCGGGTTTGACCTGGGTAAGCCAGAGAGCAACACTTCTTACTGGTAAGCATAACTGCCTTGTTGTTAAATACACCTAAGAATACTTTAATTAATATCGAAAACATACAAAAGGTTCATCCCTAGAGACGGGCCGACTATGACTTCGACCGACTCGCCAAACATAGTCTCCTAAATAGAACTACAACATAACCTGGCTAGTGTTTGATGCCATAGTCAGACGCAGGGCGTGCAGCCCGGCCAGCAGCCCGGCGTGCAGCCCGGCAGGCAGCCTGGCGCGCGCGGCGGGCCAAGCAAGCTGTTCACACGCACTGGATCGGTGAACAGTAGTCAACCGACACAGTCGGCCCGATCACGGCATTCACGAGCACAAGGGGCGCGTGCACATTCTGCCTATTCACATGCTTGCGCCCGTGCCCGCGCGTTGTTGAATGTCGCTTTGAACGCGAGCGTCTGAACGGTAGCACAGTCAAAATATAAGTTTTTCAGTATTTTTGTTTTTAGGTTTATATTATTGCAATATGAAGTTCAGAAGGTGTTACTAAACGTGACCGAAAACACAACTTCTACACTGTCGGCCGCCATCTTGTAGTCACTTATTGGATTCCGTGCGGAGTGTCTGGTGCACACGGTATTTACATATTGCCACCTTAAAACAAGTTCATTGGAACCGCTTCACGGACTATGCTCTAGACCTGAGCGTCATGAGCCATTTCCATTGGTGTTCTAGTTCCAGTCCTTCATTTGTAGGCAAACGATTAAGGTCTTCAAACTTCTGTGAATGACGAGGCAACATCGAGCCCGAGGTCAAACACAACAAATTCTTCTTCTTCTTCTTCTTATTGTGCCTCTCCACTACTGGAGGTTGGCAGTCAGATCTTTCTACTCCTCTCTATTCTTCGCCAAGCGCATCAGCTGTTATACGCAAAGGTGCCTGGTATCTCTAAAATTAGCAAATGGGTTTGTGGTGGTGGAAATTTTCACAAATCATAAAAGAAAAAATATAAAATGTAAACTGCAGTGCGACACTTAAGATCGCGCGAAAAGTGCAAAAAGGTGTGTTTTTTGAAAATTACACAAAAACCGCTGATGATTTCTAAAATCTTAAACACTAAATTTTTAGATATTTTGATTACCAATTTTTACACATAAGAATTATATCAGCGTTTCTTGTAGAACGTCTGGAATAAGTCGTTTTAGGTAAAAAACAACTATTAGGTTATTATTTTTTTCATATAGTTTTTAATGACTTTATGATGTTTTCAAACACTAAATTTTTAGCCAAGGGACTGTTTTATAAGTAATATATATTTTTTGTGGATTCAGGAAGTATCTCAAACTACTGGAATAACTTTTTAAAGATGGGCATTTTGCTGGACAATCGCCTTTTCCTCGCAAACGTACGGATGCGCCAAAGTTGACCTAAGATTTCTACGTCGATTATTGTAACTCCGAAAATTTTGTTACTACAATTTTTCATCCTAACAATCACTATTAATAACTACTCTATTCCTAATGTTATTAATTCCGAATCATTCAACTTCATAGTGTCGGTAACGATAAATATCATTGTACTACTATTTGTTTTCCTATATTTTCTCAAAATAACTGTTTTTTACACTCTTATTCGAAATCATATTTGTTATGTAGAATTGTTTAAGTCAGAATAGGATACTATTAGGTCAGTGATACGCTACCGAAATCAACATCTGGGCAGTAGGTAGGCTAGGTTAGGTTAGAACATGTAAAAACTACAAAAAACACTACTTTGGAACTAAACATACCAACCAAAAGTCAAATAATGGTACTGTTAGGTCAGTCAATATTATGAAAAACATGTTTATGAATGACAACGATATGGTAAAAAACACTTAGGAGTTTAGATCAGTTTCAGTACATAGTAATATTAGTAATAAAGAATTTCGGAAACCAGAGTGTTATGATCTTCGTCGGTAGTACTAGAAATTGTATGAACGAAAAAAATAGGCACCAAAATTTTAGGAAGAGTGATCATTCGGAGTACAAAACGTTGGTAAGACCATTTTCGGAACTTAGACTTTAGATTGGCTCATCTATGGACCCCAAATGTACACATAGCAACTAGCAACGCATACTCTTGAATAGAGCGGCAAAGAAAGTATGCTTTAATTAAATTCACGTATTGAAGTCGAAGTGTGTGGACGTGTGTTGTATCATTATCATAACTCTGTGCGCATTATAAATTTGAAAGTATAAATTCGTGATTGGTTGACGTATCAAATTTTGATTCTTGCTTCCCCCTGTGCTGTTCTTATGGGCTGGCTCCTCCTAGTGGGCTGTCCTAGAGTGAGATAGCATTTTTCTCTCAGTAGATGTGTTCAGCCCGTAACTAAGTTGGTCATTAAAAGTGAAAAGTGTCAGGGTGCCGGCCGAGATTTGAACCTGTGCTCTCTGCGTGCTCGCCGCTCGTGGGGCGTCCGGTTCGACCGCTGAGCCAAAGTGACGTGAGTGCGGCGCTGCGAAACAATAGAACTAGTTCTACCGCACATACTTGTACCTAGGATAGGTACAATAGAGAGTGTGGGTAGTGCTGTAAGTGCTGTAGCAAAATTTTGCCATGAAGTGCATTGGCTGTAATCAAAATATAGCTCGCACTGAGCTGCTTGTGTGTAGTGTATGTCAAGGTTCATACCATCATGGGTGTGTAAACATGACGAGCGCACAGTTTGCCACAGACTACGCAGATCTCAAACTCAGTTGGCGTTGTCCTAAGACAACCTGTAGTGGTGTTAGCGTGCGGCGAGCAAGAAATGATAATACTCCCATAGGCAAGAGAGCACCGTTACTGCAGTCTGAGATGTCCGTGCTGTCGACTGAAACCAGAAAAGCCGACACTGATGAGAACCCTGCAGTGCCTATCGTGGCCCCTGCCAGTACCCTCTCGCCAATGCAGCTATCAGTGCCCACTGCAGCTGATGTAGTCTCCCTGGACAGATTTGAGGTTTTGTTTGACCGGAAAATGGAGCAAATGAAGTCTACGCTTACTGAGATTATGAAAGCTGAGATCGCTCAAGCCATGAGCTCGTTATCGGCTGAGTTACAGGTGCTGAATTCTAAGCTGTTCTCGCTCGACTCAAGAATCATTAAAGTTGAGAGTGAAAATTTAGCCTTGCGGTGCGAGTTGGAGGAGCTGAAAGGTCAGTTGAAACCGTCGGCTGTGGCTGAGCTTCAAGAGACTGTAATGGAGCTGAAGGCGGAAGTGAAACAGCGCGACCAGCAGGCTCTGCTTAATGACGTTGAACTCACATGTATTCCGGAGTACGAGGGTGAATCTGTTCTCCACATTGTGACTGCTGCGGCGATGAAGCTCGGTCTGAAGTTAGACGAGCGAGACGTGGTCAGCGCGACGCGCGTCGGAGCCCCTCGCGTGGAGAGCGCGCCGGCAACAGCGGCAGCGGCGGTGGCGAGCGGCCCGCGCCCGAAGGACAGGCCTCGGCCTATCGTCGTGCGGCTGGCGCGGCGCTCCATTCGCGACGAGCTGCTGAAGGGCGCGAAGGTGCGACGTGGCACTACCACCGACGGTCTCGGCCTGCCGCCTCACGCGCCGCAGAAAATGCACGTTAATGAGCGCCTCACGAGAGAAAACCGGGTCCTGTTTGCCAAAGCCCGTGAATTGGGGAAGCAGAGTTGGCAATTTATCTGGACTAGGGATGGTCTTGTGCAAGCCAGAGAGTCCAAGTCAGCCAAAATCCAATACATCCGAAGCGAAGCTGATTTAAAGCGTGTTTTTGGCGATATCCCATGCTCTAATAGAAAATAGCGAGCTTACTGTATTGTTGCATTCACAGAATTGTTTACTTTGCACTATCACAAATAGCATTTTTATTTTTTACAACACTACTACTGTACTTATACTTTTGTTTCAATGTCCTTCGTTTCACAAACATTTTTTCATTATGCACATAAACATCACTGTTAACTGTAATAAGTCACTTTGCTATGTGATCACTGACTCAACAATTTCCTTCGTATTTACTTTTGCAATGTATTGTACCGGCGAAGCCATGTGGTGGTGTGCGTACGCGGCGGCGAATGGGCTTGCGACTCATGCAAAACTGGTTTCTGGACAAGTGACGCAGCTCATCCACAACACTTGTATTATTTCTATTTGCACACTCAAACCACGCTTTCAATATTATGTCACGACTACTTATTTTTACTTTAATTCATTTATCATATTATTTTATCAATATCCGACTTTTACCGATTTGCGCAGGATTCATTTAACTATCAAAGACGGAGCTAACTAATAAGCATATTAAAATTTCATTATGGAACGCGGGATCTTTGAACACTGGGCACGATGAGCTCACAGCGGCTATGCTGCAGAGATCGCCCGACATCTTAGCGGTGAACGAGACTTGGCTTAGGGACGGCGAGGTGGGGCGAGCGCCCGCGATACCGGGATACAGATTGCGTCATGTGGCCCGCCCTCTCGATATTAGACAGGCCCGCAGCGGCGGTGTCGCATTTTATATTAAACTAGGTTTGAAAGCAAGGGCCTACCCTCATCCGCCATCTGAGTCTAAGGTCGAACAAATGTGGCTTTCCTTAAATGTTAATTCAACAAAAATTATTATAGGTACAGCATATCGACCGCAGTGGATGAAAGTAGACGACTTTCTGGATGCACTCACAGACTCTATTACAACTTTTTCGAGATTTGATCGTATCGTACTAACTGGTGATTTCAATATTGATTTATCTGATAATGACAACATTATGACACGTAAGTTGCAACAGTTTCTCGAGTACACGAAACTGGTGAACTGTGTAGCCGAGCCAACACATTTTACCGATACTAGCGCAACACTAATTGATCTTGTCTGCACCAACGCACATGTAGCTGGAGTCTCCGTTGAGCATATACCTGATCTCGGTGCACATGCTTTCGTGACAGTGGAATTAAAGTTAAAAAGGGATAAATATCCACCGTGTAAGATTACGTACAGACCTCTAAAAGATATTGATTTGCCGTATTTCAATGAATATTTAAATCAAATTAATTGGGATGCTATCTTGGAGCATACAAATGTTGATCTTATGTTAGAGGCTTTTGAAGCATGCATTCTTAATTTGTTTGACAAATTTGCCCCTTTAAAAACAAGGATTATGAAGAATAAACCCATGCCATGGTTGACCAGCAATGTCAGGTACATGATGAGGCTTCGTAACAAGGCTCATGACCGTTATAAGCAGTCAAAATTAGAATCTCATCGGCAAGAATATAAGTCACTAAAACATTTAGTTAATGCTAGTTTATTCGCAGAGAAGAAAGCATTTTTCGACGAAAATGTTAATAAAAACTTCCATAACCCTAAATTATTGTGGAAAAATCTTAGAAATACTACATTACCAAACTTTAAGAAAAATAATGACATTCCTAATAATATTGGCACACCTAACGAAATGAGTTTGCACTTTTTAAATATTCCAGGGGTCAACTCTGTTAAGATTTCAGATCTCACTTTCTTGGAGTTTCACAGGCATGGCCCTGCTGTCTTCCAGCTTCAGCCAGTTAATGAGAATGATGTTGGTAGAATAATTTGCAAAATTAATTCTAACGCTTGTGGTGCTGATCACATTACAATGAGCATGATACTTTTGACTTTACCGCAAACTCTTAAAGTTATCACCAATATTATAAACAAGTCTCTTACCACGGCCACATTCCCAACGCACTGGAAGAACGCTATCGTGCGACCGATCCCAAAAAATAATGATCCACAAATTGTATCTGATTTGCGTCCTATTAGCATACTTCCCTATTTATCTAAGATTCTCGAAAAGATTGTTTATAACCAAGTCATCTCATTTGCGGAAAAAAACCATATATTACCAAAGCTACAGTCAGGTTTTAGAAAGAACCGGAGTACCACGACTGCCCTGCTTGATGTCGTAGATAATATACTCGCGGCTCAAGATACCGGAAATGGCACTATTCTGACCCTCTTAGATTTTTCTAGGGCCTTTGACTCAATTAATTTGTGTATGATGCTATCTAAGCTTAGTTATTATGGGTTTGACACAGCCGCGGTCAGATGGTTCGACAGTTACCTTACAAGTCGTAGCCAACAGGTGGTTTTAAGGAAGAATGATGGCTCCTGTGATGAATCGCAAATCGCCACAACTATTAGAGGTGTCCCCCAAGGTACAATATTAGGGCCTTTGTTATTTATTATTTACAGTGCTGACATCATAAAATGCATTACCCACTGCAAATATCATATTTATGCAGATGACTTGCAGATTTATACAGATATAAATAAAGTAAATTTTTCGGTTAATGTTCGACATATTAATAATGATTTGGATAGGGTGGGCGCCTGGGCTGTTAGGAACGCTTTGGTTCTAAACCCTGCCAAGTCAAAATATATGATTTTAGGGTCTAAAAATCAAATCGAGACACTTAAAAACTTAAACCCACAAATTTCAATCGCGGGTGTCTTGATTGAACGTGTCAATGAGGCTCGCAACCTTGGGCTTATCATGGATCAAGAGCTTCGTTTTGAGAAGCATGTTCTTGAGATGGTCAAGAACTGCTTTTATAGGCTTAGTATATTATATAAGATAAGATGCTTTCTAAGCGAGCAAATGCGTGTCACGCTATGTGAGTCCTTGGTCTTGTCAAAGTTAAATTATGGCATATCAGTTTATGGACCCTGTGTTATCAAACGGACGCAACGGCTATTGCAAAGGGTTCAAAATGCATGCGCTAGGTTCTGTTTTGATATTCCTTCACGCGGGCACGTAACACCCTTCCTTAACAATGCCAACATTCTCAAGATACCCGGCAGACGGGACCTACATCTAGCCTCGCTCCTATTTGGGGTCATAAAGCGCGAAACACCCGATTATCTTTATGAGAAACTTACCTGGAAGCATTCACACCATCGCCAGTCTAGGACCACCACGAGTCTACTTTTAATCCCCCGTCACGGGTCTGCTGCTTTTCGGGGCAGTTTTAGATATTTGGCAACGAAGTGCTGGAACAATCTGCCGCCACCAATCCGTGATCTAAAATCTATAGCTCATTTTAAAACTATGTGTAAAAATCATTTTTTAAATCTACAAAAGTCAAATGTCTAGTCCCGATGAGCTTCCGCGTTAGTCGTGTAGTTGATTTTATAGTGTCTTAAGTCGGATGACACTTTTATAATTTCTTATTTTCGTATTTTATGTACTTTATATTTACACAAAGCACACAAGTATTTCGTTTATTTATTTATTTAATTTTCTCTTTACATATTATTTAACAAACATATTATTATTTAACACCCACCCACACCACAATATATATGATTCCCACGCACGATGTTTAGGTACCGACAGAATATCAGCGTTGCAGGACTTGCTGCAAGTCCTGTAGCACATGCTGAGTCGGAACCCATTTGCTGTTACGGTACACAGTTACACACCACATGGGGAATTTGGTCATTTAATTTGTATATTTAAAAACTGTGTTGTGTATTATAACAGCAAATAAATAGATGTTCTATTCTATTCTATTCTATTCTAAATAATGGTTGTTATTTCGATTGAGAGGACAAATAGCGGTTCCCTAGGTAATTGTTCTGAGACATATTGGCACTGTTTGAGAACCGAGTCCCGCACAATGTACCGAGTAATCGATACCGAATCGATGCGGACTTGTTTGCATTGGAATGAGCTCGGCGAGCGGGCGCGCCGGAGGACCAGAAAGCGAAATGAAAAACAGCTCAAACACTCAAGTGTATTGCACACAAACACATTTACAGATACAAGCACTAACATCGCTTCTGGCTCCACACTAGGAAACTGTGTGGGGGTAAGCAGAAAGTTCAGCTTTCTTTCTTAAATGAAATATTCAAAGTGGGGTTATTTGTTTCAAAACTAAAGTCTTCACAAAATAAAAGGGCCGTTTTGACAGGTCACGCCCATGAAGTTTTAGTTTTAACCCCTAACGCGTAGGTAATAGAAGCGGTTTTTAGGTGCTTCTTGTACGCTTTGCTTGTACGCAACAGTTGGCTTTATTACCTACGCATTAGGGGTTAAAACTTCATGGGCGTGAACTGTCAAAACGGGCCCTTTATTTTGTGAAGACTTTAAGCATAACTTCCATTTTCATGGACTATTTTTTCTTGCTTTCGGAATCGGCAACCTGTCAGCTTTTATTACATTATTTGAAATACCTGCTTGTCTAAACTACAGCGCCTAAGCTCTTTATCTAATGAGACCGTTAAACCCAAGATTATCCTGTTCTGACGTATTGATGTATTGGTACAGAAATAGGACTTTGTTCTGAGGTAAAATAAAATAAAACATTTCAAACTCAAAGGCATCTGACATTCAAATTACGGGAAGATTGGCCGAGGAAATGGTAATGTTTATGTCAGTCTAACCTGTTGTTTTTCTGTTTATCGGAAAACCTGAGGGGTTGCCACAAACATTTGATCCGAAAAATTATGATGACCGTCCTAAAACAAAACTTGGTATAAACATAAACTAAAACATTTACATACAGGACATACATTGCTTCTGGCCCCACACTAGGATATTCTGGGTGGTGGAAACCAGAAACAGCGACATCACAAACATGTAAACATTCAAGACCTGGGGACAGACCTGATATAGGGACAGACTTTAATGGTATAGGTAGATAAAACTCACTGTGGAACATTATACAGGTTGAAATTTAATTATCTGACCATATTTTGGGGAACGATAGTACCCATCATTATGAAGAACTTTCCCCAAGGAACAAATGGTCGCAAACGAAACAATTTTTGGGTCTCATAGTAAATTGAAATCAGCTGATTGGGGACATGTACTGGGGTACAATTTTTTTTTTCATTTGCGACTATATTTTTCTTGGGGAATGTTGTTCATAATGATGGGTACTAACATTCCCCAAAATATGGTCAGCTAATTAAATGTCACCCTGTATACGTAGCCTATTAATTTCCCCACCGTAAGGCACAGGTCAAGCAAAAGCCTATTTTATCTACGTTAATGGAGTACGTATTGACTAACTAGCTAAACGTTGAAATAGTGAGGCCCCTGACATCCCGTATGGGCAAATGGTTGAGGCAACATTTGTATGTTTTTGAAAACTTCTCGTTTCCCAGGTAGGACTTCATCATTTAAATTCTGGGTGTGCTGGCAGAAATATATTATTAGACAACTTATATTCTATATGTACTAGGTTAAATATACATTATTTCAAAATAAAACAAAACGAACGAGCATAGTTTACCCATCTTTTCACATTTCAAAACATGTAAAAAAAATGTGAAAATCGGACAAGGTTTAAGGGGTGGAAAACGATACCGCTTTTTGTATGGATGCTCGCGAGTACCTACACGATCCTCTTTTAATGTGTTCTTAAAACGACAAAGCCAACTCTAATTCCTGGGTCATTATAACTATAACGCTTATCAAAATCAAATCCATTTTATTTGCTGAGTGTGTTATTCCAATAGTTGTTGAAGGGCTGTTGAATATAAAGGTCCGAGGGTGAAGGGTCTAAGCCCTTAACCTTAAACAGAGCCGCATCCATCCGGGAAATTGTAATCTGTGGCTTTAAACTTGCCCTTAGGGACTATTTATATCAACCTATATACTCCATTCCATTATAATATTGCAAACATTTTGAACTTTCATATTTTCAATCCTATATGGAATTCAGTATGTACTACACAGTGGGTTCCGCTGACTGGCTGGTGATCATGATGATGATGATGATGATGTTGACGATATCATTGCATTGCGTTGTCTGTGTCAATCAGCCTTACCTCACACACTGCTATAACTGAATTCCATATAGGATTTATTTATTTATTTAGGGGTTACAAACAGGACAAGTTACATTACAAAAACAAACAGAAGACAAATACAAAGTCAATTTAAATCTAACTTCTCCCTTAGGGTATCCCACTAATAGGATAAATGATGGACAAAAATTAGCTCCGAATGAGCAAAAACTTAAGTACTTATGCGCTAAGAAGATACATAGTAACTATATAAAAATATATTTAAAAAAAAAACAAATCACGAAATAAAAAGACCCACCAAAAGATTTGTGCATTGTAAACATTTATACATATACCTATATTGCACAAACGTGCAGTTAAAGATTAGTTAAAGATTAAAAATATGAAGATGATTGGTGATATGAAGAAGAAAGGTAAAACAAATAAATAATGTTATATGGAATGGAGTATATAAACGTTTAAGTATATAAATAGGCACATATTACCTATACATGGATGCTTTAATGAATGAATAAATGAATGAGGGAATTAATGACATCTTTTATTTTAAGCTTACCTTACACCCGGTTTCTGAAAGAGCGAACAAATGTGACAGACTGATAATTTCTTGCTTAACTAATTTCAGCCAATAACGTGCCGCTATTTGTATTAATCTTCCATTTACCGCCAGTTTACATACGACCACTCTTTACACCTGCACTTGTGCTGTACCAGCTGTACTGGAGATTACTGTCAAAATTCAGACAAATACAAATACAAATAACAAACACGCAGTAAATCAAAATGATAAATTATGTAAGTATCTCCGCTAATGACTTGAGATATTCGTCTAACTGAGCAAGGGGGTAAAGAAAATTACAACTTTATGTTATCATTTATTACACACTTGGTAATGTTTCACAATGTTATGATTTTGAATGTTAAATCACGATTCTCAAAGGACTTAATTGGGACTGTTGACGATATCTTCGATAGCAAATTGAACAAAACCTAAGCAGCTATTAAAAAATAAAGATGAAGAATACTAAAGATGAAACATACTGATATATACTGAAAATCCATCTTGATTGTTTTGGCAGTATTTTGAACCCCCACAAAAGTCAAAATACTGGACCAATTTTAATAAAAAAAGTTATCGAGTCGAAATTTTGTTTTCTTGATTTACTCATACACATATTTTTACAATATTATGTACGGTTTTCGAGGGGTCGGACGGGGACAAACTACACGGCGAGGGGGGGGGGTGTGTAGCGTCAGGGGGGGACAGAGTTGTGCATTTTGAACTCCATACCCAAAGGTGCCCAAAGGTATCTTGCCACACAACACAAGTTTCAATACTTTATTAATTTTGTTTGTTTATCCCATACATTGATTACAAAATAGAATTACTGTACTGAAAAGGAGTTGCAACTTCGAGGTTGCGCGCGCAACAGGGACATGGTGGAGCATTATACTCGTACATTTGTATTGAGTATTTCCTTATTGTACGGAGCATATAGACAGGTAATATAACTGAATTCTTTATATAGGTAGCATAAAAAGCGAGCATTCTTTTGGTGCCATTAGGAAAATATCCAGACATATTTCCGCAAAACTCTGATAGATTTCGTAATTTTTCTCATATTAACATTTCCAACATGGAAGCAGAAATGGCAGACCCTTTACTCTATTTTTATTTTATTTCCAAACCTTCAAAGCCATATATTTTTTGAACCATAATGTAGTTGTAAGTTTTGTTGGTTAACATGCGTTAGCAGACGTTTGTTTGCTTGTAATGTGTAATTTTCGTAATGTAAACCAAATTTGTGGTAGACAACTGTATTAGGTAGATAAACATTATATATTTTTTCGTTGCATGTCTTCCTTTTTTACAAATGTATTGAGTACAAATGTATGTATTGACTTTAAAATGTATTGAGTTTTTCCATTAGATTCAACTCATTTTGACATAAAGAAAAACAAATGAAAAATTGTCGGAAACAACATTTTATTATATTTATTCCTTTTTTGAATTATAACCTTTTTAATGACATCAAAACGAGCTAGATACAATGAATACATCCAAAGATATTTAGTTACAAATGTACACAACAAAATACGAAAGACTTTTTACCCGACCTATTATACGACGTCACTATAGCACTTAGCTCGGTGCTATGTTTGCAATTTCTTAGCCGCACCTTCTTTGGGTAGAACCTATTGATTAATAACAGTTTAGCGTTAGCTATGCCCCGCTGTTTAAGTCGACTGAGGCCGGTTTCAAGCAGTCTCGGTAAGCCCTCATCACCTATATCATACTCAGCCCACATCAACCACTGCTGGGCAAAGGCCTCTTCTCTGTAGCCCAATCCCCAAGCCGATAATGAATAAAATTATTGAACAGATAAATCATTTATTTATTTATTTATTTATTTATTATGTTACGGACAATAACACTGCACACAAACAGGACATATTGCTATATGTAGACCCAATTATTATAGGTGAATACAAAATACACTTAAAAAATTAAACATTTCTACTTGCCTAAATCATAAAATGTGTATGTAAAATGACAAAGAACATAATTAACCATCCATTTAAAACTACTGGACTACTGATTACGTTGCGGTTATTTGGATTTAACGGCAATTATTTTTCAGCCGGTTTTATGTATGTTTAACGTTTGCATGCTACAAGAAAAACACGTGACCGATTCAGAAATTATTTACCCCTTTTTTCGAGTTAAGCTAAATTGAATGTGAGATTTCGACAGACATAGTATGAGATGACGTAAGAAGTGGCATCTGGTAAGGTTCACTTCGACGCTCACTTCGCACTCAAACACGATTCAAAATGCAAAGTGAGAGTGATAGCGAAGGTGATGCGAGTTGTTGTTAACATTTTACAGAATCGGCGTACTGCGCATAGCTCCATCCGCTCTATGTAGTCCCAATCGGCGTACTGCGCATAGCTCCATCCGCTCTATGTAGTCCCAATCGGCGTACTGCGCATAGCTCCATCCGCTCTATGTAGTCCCAATCGGCGTACTGCGCATAGCTCCATCCGCTCTATGTAGTCCCAATCGGCGTACTGCGCATAGCTCCATCCGCTCTATGTAGTCCCAATCGGCGTACTGCGCATAGCTCCATCCGCTCTATGTAGTCCCAATCGGCGTACTGCGCATAGCTCCATCCGCTCTATGTAGTCCCAATCGACGTACTGCGCATAGCTCCATCCGCTCAATGTAGTCCCAATCGGCGTACTGCGCATAGCTCCATCCGCTCTATGTAGTCCCAATCGGCGTACTGCGCATAGCTCCATCCGCTCTATGTAGTCCCAATCGGCGTACTGCGCATAGCTCCATCCGCTCTATGTAGTCCCAATCGACGTACTGCGCATAGCTCCATCCGCTCTATGTAGTCCCAATCGACGTACTGCGCATAGCTCCATCCGCTCTATGTAGTCCCAATCGACGTACTGCGCATAGCTCCATCCGCTCTATGTAGTCCCAATCGGCGTACTGCGCATAGCTCCATCCGCTCTATGTAGTCCCAATCGGCGTACTGCGCATAGCTCCATCCGCTCTATGTAGTCCCAATCGGCGTACTGCGCATAGCTCCATCCGCTCAATGTAGTCCCAATCGGCGTACTGCGCATAGCTCCATCCGCTCTATGTAGTCCCAATCGGCGTACTGCGCATAGCTCCATCCGCTCTATGTAGTCCCAATCGGCGTACTGCGCATAGCTCCATCCGCTCTATGTAGTCCCAATCGGCGTACTGCGCATAGCTCCATCCGCTCTATGTAGTCCCAATCGGCGTACTGCGCATAGCTCCATCCGCTCTATGTAGTCCCAATCGGCGTACTGCGCATAGCTCCATCCGCTCTATGTAGTCCCAATCGGCGTACTGCGCATAGCTCCATCCGCTCTATGTAGTCCCAATCGGCGTACTGCGCATAGCTCCATCCGCTCTATGTAGTCCCAATCGACGTACTGCGCATAGCTCCATCCGCTCTATGTAGTCCCAATCGACGTACTGCGCATAGCTCCATCCGCTCTATGTAGTCCCAATCGGCGTACTGCGCATAGCTCCATCCGCTCTATGTAGTCCCAATCGGCGTACTGCGCATAGCTCCATCCGCTCTATGTAGTCCCAATCGGCGTACTGCGCATAGCTCCATCCGCTCTATGTAGTCCCAATCGGCGTACTGCGCATAGCTCCATCCGCTCAATGTAGTCCCAATCGGCGTACTGCGCATAGCTCCATCCGCTCTATGTAGTCCCAATCGGCGTACTGCGCATAGCTCCATCCGCTCTATGTAGTCCCAATCGACGTACTGCGCATAGCTCCATCCGCTCTATGTAGTCCCAATCGACGTACTGCGCATAGCTCCATCCGCTCTATGTAGTCCCAATCGGCGTACTGCGGATAGCTCCATCCGCTCTATGTAGTCCCAATCGGCGTACTGCGCATAGCTCCATCCGCTCTATGTAGTCCCAATCGGCGTACTGCGCATAGCTCCATCCGCTCTATGTAGTCCCAATCGACGTACTGCGCATAGCTCCATCCGCTCTATGTAGTCCCAATCGGCGTACTGCGCATAGCTCCATCCGCTCTATGTAGTCCCAATCGGCGTACTGCGCATAGCTCCATCCGCTCTATGTAGTCCCAATCGGCGTACTGCGCATAGCTCCATCCGCTCTATGTAGTCCCAATCCTGTCGGTCTTGTGCCAACCAAAAATTCAATTCAACCTCAATTTCATCAGAACTGCTTTCAATCACTTATCCATACAAAGCTTTGGGCCGGTCGCCCGACTGGTATCGTTAAAAAATGAAAAAGTTGCTTTTATAAAATCGTTTGCCTTCCATAAATAAATGTAGACTATTCAAGTTCCCACCGCGACTCACAGCCTTGAGTTGAGGTACACCATCACGCTGGCTCAGTGCGAGTTGTTATGTTGGAGAGGTTTTACTACTAGTATACTTTTAGCCGAGACCCAGTCTGAAACACGGAACGTCCGATAGTGAAGTCCGAAATCTTATCTTATCTTAACTGTGCTGATAAAATCAATTATATCAATGGTACTCAGTACCAGGTTAGAATTTTTATCTGCGTGAGAACTAACATGATAGTACGCAGCTGTGCCTATATTTAACTTTTTCAAAATTCATACATTATTTATTTATTTTCTGGAGATATTTGCAATTAGAACACGTAATTTTTGCTCTTATATACCATTGGACCACAGTATATATGTCGGCGGCCGATCGTAGAATCGGGCACATCATGATATGCCTCGCCATTTCATGATATGCCCAAGCTATTACTGGGCATATCATGATATGGCGGGTTTTAACTAAAACATGTTATTCAGCACTACTTGATGTTTTTTCTGTTTACATGTCAAACGAACACGAAGACTATTCGGGGGCTTTGCTGCGCTCTCCCCCTTTAGTCTTCCCCTAAGCTACCGCAGTTTTTGCCTTATGAGATTTCATCGTTTCATGATATTTCACATTTGGGCACATCATGATGTGCCCAATTCTACGATCGGCCGCCGACATAAAGAACATGTGAATGTGACTAAACCTCATAGTTAAGTTACCATTTGTATCTATACATATATAACGTCATATTAAAATAATGTTGATATACTTGCGTAGCACTCGTAACGACACGTAGCAATATATGGTATTCTGCTACTGCAACTCGTAGCAAGTTGTAGATATTCGTAGCAAGTTTGAAAATATATGATTCATACACGTTTGTATGCTTTTTGGTACAGCAGGTTGATTCTCGCGCCTTTGATATACGGATATGGAGACCTATATTGACAAATTCCCATACAAAATCACTCGATATAGGTGTAGATATCGTATATCGAATGCGCGAGAATCATGCTCCAGTGACATGATTCTCACGAATTCGATATACGATATCTACACCTATATCGAATAATTTCGTATGGGAATCTGTCAATATAGGTCTCGATATCCGTATATCGAAGGCGCGAGAATCAGCCACCAGATCAGAGATAGTAGCCGTCACCTCTAGGGTTCCGTACCCGAAGGGTGCCAAACGTGACGCTATGACGTCTCCGCTGTCCGTCTATCTGTCAGTCTATCTGTCAGTAGGCTCTATCGCACGAACCGTAATAGCTAGAAAGTTGAAAATTTCACATACTGTGTATATCCTTTGCCGCTACCAAATTTAATACTGCCGCTGCAGCAAAAAATACTAAACTACACGAAATATTGAAAAAATAAAGGTGATTGTAAAGTGAAAGAAAATAAAGAAACGTCATTTTTTGTAAATTTTTGGTACGATGGTGCGGAACCCACCGCGTGAGAGTCCGACTCGCATTTGACAGATTTTTGTGAATTGGGGCCCCTCTCCTCGTAAGCACGTCTGTAGGCGGTAGACACGCCACAACACCCGATAATGGATTCATATAATGTGATTGATGCTCATGTGAGGAGGACGTGATGGCAGAATGTGATACTTATCTGCAGCTTTGTTAGGTACGATATTGATATAAATATTGTACGTAGCATTAGGTAGGCTATTATGGTCTCTTCTCTCAAATTACTTTTTTTTGTGGAAAACAAATAAACAGGTAAGCTACAGTAATTCAGGTAATACAGATGCAGCACAGATGTTGTATTTTGTGACTATGTAGACATTCCTTAGACTTGTCACCCAGTGCAAAAAATATGACATGAATGTCGAAGTCTGTATCAAGGAATCAATCAATCAATGTCAAATTTTTTACTTAGAATTTTAGCCACGAAATAAATAATTAGAGTTATACCTATTACAAAAACAACTTTGACTTAGCCGCTTTCGTGAAACAGAAATATTATAACAACCAAACTTAAACTTATCTTAAAAACAAACAAAACTAGAATGTTCTCGACAGAAATAAATCACATCACAAACACAATCCATCACGTCCAGCAAAGGTCGAGTGAGCAAATTTTATAACAACAAAGGTGAGAGATCAATATATATGGGCGCTGAATGTGTAGGTCTAATCGGCAACGTAAACAGTGAGGTCGGTTACAACGAATGTCAGTTCGTTCAATGAGTAAAACACTGGTCTTGTATGTTTACATGTATGCAAGGTTGCTGTTTCTGCTGCTGCTGCTGACGCAGGGTATCATATTGTGGGGCCAGAAGCAATGTATTTGCCTGTATGTAAATGTTACTTTTCCTGCCCCCCTAGACGCTAACGCTAGCGAAACGAAACGATAACTTTTTATGTATGCGATTTGACATTTGGCTTCGCTAAGGTGACGTCACGTAGCGATTCCAAATGTCAAATCGCATACATAAAAAGTTAACGTTTCGTTTCGCTACCCTTAGCGTTTAACATTGTCTACAGGCACTGGACTGTACGTTACGTCAGTTTTTCTGGTATTATGAATCCTATTGTAAGGCCAGATGCAAAGTGTGTACCCTATGTGTACCCAGATTGATTCAGTATTTCTTGACAGACAAATCCCTTCCCTTTTGCTGACAGATTCCTTTCAAATTGACATTTCACCAATACCAATAGCTATAAATGCTGCATACATCGAAAATTGCATTCTGATTGGTCCAAAGTCAATTTTAATTTAGAGAACATCCTTCAAAACATTAATTTGACTAGTTACACTACGTCTAGGATTACTATGCAACCCCCAATTTTACAAACGGATGGCTTGACGGTTTCTGTAGCGAGGGCGCGGAAACTCGTTTTGGACTTGGCGACGACGACGATGAGACGTGCCGCGCCGGCTACAAACAAAACTGATTTTTGCGCGCTCGCTAAAGACACTGCCAAGCCATCCGTTTTTAGAATTGGGGGCCTGAAGGGTGACGTGACGGTAGCGTGCGAGTCGTTCATTGGTATTGCCAATAAGAACATTGGTGACAAAATGGCTACCCATCAAATTAGTTCGACTTCTCACCGCTATAGGTACTGTCACAGACTATATCTATATAGGGATACTAAGGTACTGTCTAGATGTTAGAATAGAGAGAATCTTGCCTGTATAAATAAAAACAATCGTGTTTAAACAAAACATCCTCTAAAAATGGAAAGATTCTTACGCCAGTTAAATTAGATAAATGAAGTTCACACTCGAAAAATCAGTATGTTATTCAACTTCATGTGGATTTGCTTCATGTGAGATTTGCTTCATGAATGTGAGATTTGCCGCCCGATTTCGCGAATGAGACAAACTTTTACAAATCCTAATAGCATCAAAAATCTTGCGAATGTTGAAAGCGCGGCGAGAGCTTTTGAAATGGTCGCATTTCAAACAACTTTTGCAAATTACAACATACCGTCACACCGTTTTCTATATGGTGTGGTAGAGACGCAGTTGCCTCTGTGTTAGACAGTTCTTCGATACTTTACTTGCGACATGGAGGAGTTGGGGCTATATTCTGCATTGCTGCAATCCTGACAAATGTATGATAGGGACATAAACATATTTTTTATTTTTTTATTTTATTTATTGCAAAACACAACAGATATAATTTGCGTTTCTTAATATCGTAATAACCTAAAATACAAACTTCGCTGCTACGAAACGCGTCTTCAACACTACGGACTGAATTCTCTGGAAACTCGCAGATCTATTAGCAGCCTAACCACCCTACATAAAATATTGCATGGAAGCTTAAGTACATACATCTCTTTTGAGAGAAATTAAAATATGTATTCCACCAATTCTTCAGAGGTCTACCAGAAAAAAAACTACATTCGAATTACCATTGTATAGAACGCAAAGAGCTTATCATGAACCACTTCCTAATATGTGTCGTCTTTACAACAACTTATCTAATAAACACGACTTGGACATATTTATGAAACTGTCAACCTTCAAACATAAAGTTCGAAAATCTTTGGCTAATTTACCTAATTAATTAATAACACTCAATAAGCGGTTTGAGCATAGTACCTTTAGTTATTTTTCTTTCTTTTAATTTAGTTTTTACTTTACTTAAATACAAATACATTGTCCACAAATAAAAAGATGCTGTCAAAACACCCAGTAGGATATTCTACATGTTTTAAAATAAGATGTTGATATTAAGAAACGCAATGTATTTATATCTGTTGTGTTTTGCAATAAATAAAAAATAAAAAATAAATAATTAAAAATATAAACATCTTAATTTAAAACAAGTAGAATATCGTACTGGGTGTTTTGACAGCATCTTTTTATTTGTGGACAGTGTATTTATATTTAAGTTAGGTAAAAACTAAATTAAAAGAAAAAAAATAACCAAAGGTATGCTCAAACCGCTTATTGAGTGTTATTAATTATTACCTAATTAGCCAAAGATTTTCGACCTTTATGTTTGAAGGTAGAGAGTTTCATAAAGATGTCCAAGGTGTCATAGACATATACATCTTTTTTAACTTATCAAATTTACTGTGTGTAAATTAGTTTAATGTTATTATTATTTTAATTATTTTTTCAATTATTATTATTAATGATCCATGACGTGTAATTAATATTATCAATAAATGATGTCTATGTCTATGTCTATGTCTATGTCATGGACATATCTGTCAGGATAGCTTCTCCCAGCGGCCAGAGTATAGCCCGATCAAAGCAGCGATGTGGAGTGTTGTCCTGGCTGAAAGTGGGCACATTTGTGCCTCTGCCACCCCGTATGGGAAAAGCTGTGACGCTATTTCACAATATTTATTTATTTATTTTCAAAGCCTACAGCACAATTCAAAATAATATCAGCAGAGAACTTAGACTAGACATAGGCCAATTAGAGGCTTCCATTTTGTATGCCAAACATATGGCAGTGAACTTAAAAGAAAAATAAAAAGGGTGTAATTTATAAGTACCGGGTACAAATTTTATATGGGGATGGGGTGGGAATCTGTATAGGGGCGTGTTTGTGTGTGTGTATGATGCCAATGTGTGAATGACAGATGCAAAAATATAGTCGCGACTGTATAATGAGAGAGAAATCTTAGCAACATCTATTCTTTGCTGTCTTTTATTATTATTTTTGTGTGTTGTGTTGTTGCATACAATATCGTATATCGTTACAGTTGCGGCGCACAAACTTGGTCATTGACCGAACATCAGAAGTCCAAACTCAAGATTTGCCAGCGAGCGATATAGCGCAGTATTTTAGATGTGAAACGAACAGACCAAGTTAAGATCACCATATTGCGCTCCATGACTGGCATCGCTGGTGTGGGCGTGCAGACCGCCAAACTTAAGTGAAGTTGGGCAGACCATGTGTGTCGAATGCACCCGGACCCCGGACAGGTGGGCAAAGATAGCCACCGAATGGGTGCCTACAGATGGGCACCGGCGCAGAAGAAGGCCGAGATGGCAGGACGACCTGGACAAGTTCCAATCAGAGTGGATCCACTCTAGCATGGACTAGAGATGCGTAGGCTCAATATAGGTTAGATCATTTAAAGAAAACACATGTACAAAATAGATGTGTGTAAGTAACCAGAAATCGCGCGCAAATGCTGAAAGTTTCCGCGGCTAGGGCCGTCGTCGAGTGAGGCAGATGGCGCCTAATAACGTTTGTTGACAGCCCGCGAGGATAGAGCGACAGGGCGGCTGGAGAGCGGATCTGGTTAGAGCTGCTAGACTAGCCCGTGGCGAGATTCTGCGGTATATGCGAAAGGTCGTACCCAGGCTGAGGAGTTGGGAAAAAAAACTAAAGTCTTCACAAAATAAAAGGCCCGTTTTGACAGTTCACGCCCATGAAGTTTTCCCCTAATGTGTAGGTAATAAAAGCCAACTGGTGCGTAAAAGCAAAGCGTACAAGTTGCACCTAGGAAAACCGCTTCTATTACCTACGTGTTAGGGGTTAAAACTTCACGGGCGAAGACTGTCAAAACGGGCCTTTTATTTTGTGAAGACTGTAAGGATGTATGTTTATCGTTGTTTTTGGCTTCAATGGTTCGAGTCTCTATCACTGTGATCAATATTCGGATCACATAAAAAATATCATGCAACCGTTTTTCAAAGCTTTTCAGCACTAAAATGCTAGTTTGACATGAATCTAATACACTTGCGATGAATCAGCTAATCATTACAGCATGGTTCTTCTTTAGATTTCAGAAACACAACACAGCTCATATTTATGCTCAAAAAAGGCCGAAAAGCCTAGATTATGAGAAAAACCATAAAACGTAACTATCACAATTGCGCTTCTACCACCTCATGTGGTAAAATGTGCCACTTGCACAACGTTTGTTAAGTTGAACAAACATGCCGCTGCAACATAACCACCTACAGATTCCCCAAAACCGCGTGGGTTAATCCTGACAGACTAGCAGCTCCCGCTACATCCGCCCACGAAGCGGGCGCCCTATAAGTGCGGCGTACCCCCAACCGTCGCCCATTCACGCGACTGCGCTCCCGCCGCCCGCACGGCGTCTCTCAGCTTCCTACACTACCGCGCGCGTACGTATCACTAAATAGAACCCACGCCCATCCCTAATTCGTAAGTGCTTGTGTGTGATGATGTGTTTTTAAATAGTGTTCTTTTAACCGGATTACGAGGTAAGGTAGATGTAAGTTTTAGGGTGATTGACTAATTAGTTTGTTCGGGTTTTTGAAATTTTCATATACTTTATTGCACAAAATAATACATTTTACAATGGAAAGTGGACAACATATGACAAAGGCGAGCCTATCTCTATTAAGAGATTTCTTCCAGCAAACATAGGATGGACAGGAAATAATTGAACAACAGGTAAAAAAAAAGTGTTTTTTCTGCGTGTTTTGTATGTTTTTGATTGCACCTGTTGCTGCAGGCTGTGAAAATATATTTATGGATATTTAATATCTACTGGAGAATACCTATTCCACCGCTCTTCACGTTTCTACTCGGTAGTGCGAACGAGAGACTATATACAGCTCAAATTTCAGGGTTGGTTAGCGACACATGACCTCATTGCAGTGAATTTAATAAAATACAATAAAATTTTAATGTAAGTGTTTGCATTGTTGATGTGCCTTGTTATAAATAAATAAATAAATAAAATACGAGCCATTGGCAAATCATTATTTGACAAATAATTAAAACTAAAAATTGTGTTGTTTGTTTGAAAAGGCTTAGGCAATACTACAGTAGTAGCCAAAACACACAGAGTAAATAGTAAATACATTATTAAAACGCAATAATAAAAATTGGGATGGCACTACCGACACCCCTCCATCAACTCGCACTGAGCCAGCTTGGTGGGGTATGGCTAAATCGTGCTCCTCGGTGGGGATACATTAACGCTACTTTACTTACCTGAATTAACTTTCGTGTACGTGTACTACTCGACTTGGCGGGGGCAGTGCCGTGCCCCCCGATTTTCACACTGTAGGTAAATTACTGCAAATACATTTATAAGGGCCGCTATAAAAAAGTCATCAATAGCTATTAGAAGTAGTGTTAGTTAATGGACATTGGACAACCTACCTGTGTACTACGTATTTTTGATACTTTCATCATCATCAAAGACATATCGGATCGTATTTTTCGACTATTTTAGAGGTTAATAATTACATTTTTTAAGTAATTACAAAAATACCAAACCGTTTTAGTCCGGGTGTTCATCGCTTCGCCTAGACATACCCTAACTAAAATTAGCCACTCTTCTAAAATTAGCCGTAATACCTAACATTAGCCGGCTAAAACTAGGTTTAGCCGCTCACCTAGCATTAAATTTAGCCGTAACACATATAACGAAAGAAATTTTAGTTAAAAAGCAGAAAAAGCCCAAGTACATATAAATATACAAAAAAATGTAAGTATTAAATATAAAAAATGGTGTGCTCAAAATATGGTTATTTCATTAATTGAAAATATATATATTCAGTAGATCAGTTGATCAAATGCCATCCAACAGACCGCTCTACTTATCAGGATGTACATACTGGCATCCAACAGACCGCTCTACTTATCAGAATGTACATACTGGCATCCAACAGACCGCTCTACTTATCAGAATGTACATACTGGCATCCAACAGACCGCTCTACTTATCAGAATGTACATACTGGCATCCAACAGACTGCTCTACTTATCAGAATGTACATACTGGCATCCAACAGACCGCTCTACTTATCAGAATGTACATACTGGCATCCAACAGACTGCTCTACTTATCAGAATGTACATACTGGCATCCAACAGACTGCTCTACTTATCAGAATGTACATACTGGCATCCAACAGACCGCTCTACTTATCAGAATGTACATACTGGCATCCAACAGACCGCTCTACTTATCAGAATGTAAATACTGGCTGCTGAAACATTATCTTGACAATATTACTGTTAAGTGTTAGTCAGATTCAACTTGTCAGTTGTGAATCCAAGCACTATTATTTTAGTACTACTACTTTTTGAAGGGCGGTTCCGCTTCAGCCTTAACATCTAGATACTGCGTATTCAGGTCGATTTCTCCATACGCCTTCCGTCAATCCCCACAATCAACTAAAGATATCCCCTCCGACACCGGCTCCCGAAGTTAAACCCACTTCGTCCTAACCAAACACTAACATACCGACCAAAATGGACCACGCTCAATCATAAATTCGATCGCAAGGCAAACATCGAGCCATAGACACCGGCTGCTCTAATAAAGCGCCGCTTAAGACGGCGCCCTAGGCAAAAACAGCCTTTAGCAAAAGACAAATCGCTCGGAACGATGAGTATTATTGCTGTACGCTTTCCCATTAACGTAATTTTATTAATATTGCTCGATAGAAAAGTCTCCTGAAGTTGCCAGAAAATATGTTTGTCACCAAGGAACGAAAAGAATAGTTTTTTCTATTCCGTGTTTGTCACAATATTTTATTTTACAATTTCGCACCGCACTGAATTTGTGTTCTTGTTATTTATCTAATCATTATAAAAATGACACAGTATGTTCCTCAGTTAGACTTGCTTAGCTTGGCTTTAACCTTTTTTTATTAAATTTTCTCTAAAAATAAGTTAAGGATGAAATTCTAATTGCCTAGGGCCCGCCATGCAAAAAACGATAACGTTTTCCATCCCTTAAACCTTGTCCGATTTTCACATTTCTTCACATGTTTGAGATATAACAATGTAAAAAACGGACAAGGTTTAAGAGGTAAAAAACGTTGCGTCTTTTGTATGGAAGTTTGCGCACTCCCGATACTCTTTAACAGGGACCCACAAAACACAGTGGTTCATCAAAGAACATCTCGGGTTAGAGGACAACGAAATCCGATATTCCTTTACTTTGAAAGATATGCCAAAGGGCGTTGAGATACACTTGGCCTTCCCGCAACAAAGGTTGTCTTCGATATTTTCCTGTTTACGGAAAGTCTTATGTGGCAACACTATCCGCTACGATTTATGACGTCATATTTGTTTAGTAGGTAGGTACAGTTTGCGCCAATTCTGGTTTTGGCTCTGACCGAGCTGTCGTCTATCTGTCTCTATCTCTCTCACATTTACTACACCTAACCCTATGTACTATATTGAAAGAAAATAAAGAAGAGATCTCTACCTTTCATGATTATCATTGTATTTACTTTGCTCCGAAGGGAAACCGTCAGAACAAGGAAGGCTCTCGAACAGGTACAAAAATGGATCAGAATAACCGGAGTCGAAGACCTGTTCCGCCTGGCGAAGACCTGTTCCGCCTGGCGAAAGACGGAGAGTGGTATTCAGAGCTGACTGCCAACCTCTAGTAGTGAAGAGGCACTGAAATAAGAAAAACCTTGCTCTGGCTCACAGACGATTTTCGATAATTAAAAGTGAACTACTACTTGCAAAAATTTCTAACACACAAAAAATAAAAATAATTAACGATCTGATTATACCCAGTTTAAATTAAAATGTAACTTATTCTAGTTCACGTCACGTATTCACCGTGTGATCACGTAACCAATTATAAAATTAATCTCGGAATCGTTAACTTAATCGGGATTTGTCCTCAGATCTTCCAAAGTTCGGAATTCCGAGGACGTGATCAAAGGGAAATTTAATTCCACGAGCATTATAGGCATATATTCACAACCCACAAAAGTTTGACACGAGAATGGCATTAAGAATGGAATGGCATTTATTTGCTGTATCAGCACAAATAAGGCGCATTGGTATCAAGAAATCTTGGTTTACTGCAACAGGTCCCTAATTATAATATAAGGCACATTGGTATCAAGAAATCTTGGTTTACTGCAACAGATCCCTGATAGTAATATAAGGCACATTGGTATCAAGAAATCTTGGTTTACTGCAACAGATCCCTGATAGTAATATAAGGCACATTGGTATCAAGAAATCTTGGTTTACTGCAACAGATCCCTGATAGTAATATAAGGCACATTGGTATCAAGAAATCTTGGTTTACTGAAACAGGTCCCTAATTATAATATAAGGCACATTGGTATCAAGAAATCTTGGTTTACTGCAACAGGTCCCTGATAGTAATATAAGCTGCCTTTGTTCGCTTAGCTATATAAAAGTACTTCTTGTTATCTCAATTAATTGTGTGCGGTTAAAAAATATGAGACGAAACGAACGCTTATAGGACCGTTTATGCTGTAAAATTGATGGATTTTCATAGTATTCGCTAGGGACTTAAAACCTATACCATCTTATTAATAAACACAGACTAAAACATAAGTAACAAAAACAATAGAGCACTCACTATTGTTGTTGTCCATGTTTTTCTATTTTTGAATATGTATGTTGTGCTATGTGTTGTGTATTGTGACGCTTGAATAAACGCATATTCTTTATACTTTATTGCACAGATAACATAATATAGACACTTAATATTAGAAAAAACATGTACAAAGGCGAGCTTATCTCTAATAAGAGATCTCTTCCAGCAAACCTAGGATGGAGAGGATAATTTAATAAGTGCACAACGATAAATATTAAAATAATAGACTACTTACTAATAAATAATAATAAATACATAAATACAGATAAGACCAAAAAACAAAATATAATATATACATAGATACTAAGGTATATTAAGGTAGAGAAAGATAGTGTTCCTTCAAGCGTTTTTTAAAAATGTTGAGTGAAGGATTGTCCCTGATAGCACTGGGAAGTTTGCTCCAGAGTCCGATAGCACGCAGACGGGACCCATGCTCATACGCGGATGTGTTGTGTTGCATTATTCTATTCTAACTTTACTCCAAGCAATAAGCCAGTTAGTTACAAATTCAATACTAATAAACGTGGTGTAAGGAATAAATAGCACTTATCTGACTCTACTCTCGAAGTAAAAGTATCTTACTCTGAGTACAACCTGAGAGTAACTTGTCACAGAGTAAGGAAGTATGACAATAGAGTAGAGTGTTTTTATTAATAAGACGAATAGAGCCGTTGGCCTGTTATCATGAAATTTGGCACAAAGCAAGGTCTTATCTCAGGTCTTGTCTCAAGTAAGGGAAAATCTGAAAACTGCAAATCTGTCTTTCTGCAAAAATATGTCGTTTGGTTAAAATGGATGACATCATACTTTTTATGTACAAACCTAATTAAACATTTACACATTGTGCACGAGTCCTACTCGCACTTGATCGTTTATTTCTTCTCTATTCTCTACTCTAATGAACCTACTGTTATTTCCTGTGAACGCACGAAGCACACTAATGATGACACGTTTTTTTTTATTACAAGCTATTAATTTCCTTCCCTAGATCTGCTCTCATAATTATTAAGACATTAATTAGGGCGAAGTGTGATGTCATTCTTAACACTTTTATTAGAAATACTAACACGTCACAAAAATAAACCGTCACTTTTCCCATTTTGCGTGACAGGGGATTGCTCATCGCCGCAGCTAGATATGATGGTATGAAAATAGACCCGCATGAATCGAAATTCAAACTCTGCTATTCCATTATTCTGGCTAAAACCGAAATCATTGTTTTGTTTTTTGTTCATTCCAGTGCAAACCCTTTTTCAATTAAAAAAAAACGCGTGTAGCACCGTACACGTGTTAGAAGTAAAACTTCTGTAGCTAGATCATTAAGTGGTACCTATACTATACACCTATACCTACCTATACTAAAAGAGATTTAAATTTCCAATTTTGAGATCCAATCTCTGCTTCAAGTTACTTTTAAGTTTCAGACGTCCGATTATTTGAAATTATTTTATACTTGTACTTACTTTTAATACGTCATGTCATTTATTTCCCACCATTCCTTATCTACAATTTGTCGCGCTCGTGGTGATATACTTAACTCATTCAATAGTGTCACTACTATTTGCATCTCGCTCAGATTATATACCATCTGACGTCACGTCTTTAAGCCGTCTCGCTCAAATGTATGCATTGCTTTGCTTGTTTTAGAAATCCATATCGACCCGTGTGACATTGATGAAACTCTTTTCTTAAAAACTGTATGGATCGCATCGCACAGCTGTCGAACATAAGTTCCGGTTCCAACAAAGAGGTTGAACGAAGTAGTTTGAGTCTAGGTTTGTCCCAGCCAGCGGCGGCGGCGGCGGCGGCGCCATCTTGGCCATACCGGAAATCAAGAACTCGTGGAAGAATGCTTAAAATAATTTTTATTTGTTAACGTTTCATCAGGTTTTCTCTCACTAATTAACATTCTTTATTGTACGAATGTATTATTATCTTATCTGATTAGTTAAAATCCGTATTGAAAATAGTTGCGGTTTTAAAAGTCTTCAGCCGACCCTGACGTCACCGATTCCAATTTCCGTTACATTTCTTAGCCACTCGTGATAGCACCCGGCTATTAGCAATTGAAAAGCAAATATATGAATAACCCACAGTTGAGAGGTTAAATAAATTTTACCCCCGTGCCCTAAGAAGTTTTACTTCAATAATAAATAAACTGGTGGTAGTAGGCGTAAAGCTGTGTCAGAGGTTCCAATAGGGCAGATTGATAACTCTAGACATTGCAACATTGTTATTGCAACATTGTGGTTTTACAGTTCTTAAAATTAGGAGGTCCCAACAGTTAAAAAAAAAGTCATTGACAGTGGACCCTGTTATGCGTAAGGGCACTGCAATTTCCTACAAAATGCACCTGAAGGGTGGCGTGACGGTAGCGTGCGAGTCGTTCTATGGTACTGCCAGTATTGTTACTGGCAATACCTTCCCTAAATAGAATGACAAAATGCCTACCTGGCAATTAGTTTCCGGTACTCGCCGCGCGAACCGAACACCCGAGCGCACTCTCCCCAGACACCACTCTATCAACCGCACTGAGCCAGCGTGGCGGAGTACGCTTCAATCTTACTCGTATCCGGGAAAAGGCATTAATGGGCTTAATTTATTATTATGATTATTATAAAACGCGATTTAATTTTGCTTCGGTTACAACTTTTTGTACCTAACTGTATACCAAATTATGCGGGCTACACACGACATGATATCGGTGGCGATCTAGGGTGTAAAAAGGTAATAAACTGGAGCCGCTGTGTGAGTACACCACTCCAAGCGCACACAGCAGGCGGCTCCAGTTTATCACCTTTTTATACCCTACATCAGCGGTTCCCGATGGTGTTCCGCGGAACCCTGGGATTCCGTGAAAGGCTCTCAGGGGTTCCAGGAAAATTCAAGATTTCAATTATTCTTTTTCGAGTCTAGCTAGATATTTTAAATCGCTTTACCTTTGATATATTTAGGTACGGTAATTTTGTAAATGTTATTATTCAGTTTCAAATATCTTATTTTAAAATGTTGTATTAATTAAAATGGGTCCGCAGTAGGCCAGTATGTAACAGTGGCGGTCCGAGATTGATAGATTGCCTAAATCTTGACGGTTTATGAAAATTATATTTTTGTTCTAAGTTAATTAGTTCACTTCTTACTTGAACTAAAAAAGGTGAACCAAAAAGGGTTCCGTAGCCAAAAGAATTCGGGAACCGCTGCCCTAGATCGCCACCGACATCATGTCGCGTGTATCCCGCTTTAATAGTTTTCTCGGAGGAAATCACGAACTGGAGTGTAATTAATTATAAATAAAGTGAACGTGAAGATTGAGTTTGGCGTAATACTAACTTAAAATTATAACAGTCTGTCTGCGGCGGATAGAGGTGCAATCTACAAATCCCCTGCGACTGTCCCTAGCAGAAGGGGATTTGTGGAATGAGCCAGATAGAAGAGACACTCGCTCCCTTCTACCCTTCGTCAATGGAAATAACATAACCATTGATTGAAACCATTGAATTTCTATACGGTATTAGACTGTTAGTCAAAAAATATGCTTTTCAGAAAAAACGGTATTTTTGTGCATTAGTTCTCTGAAATACAGCAGATGAATGAGCACGTGACGTCATTATCAAATGCTGTATTTTTTTGCATAAAATTCAGTTTGTAATAAAACACAAAGTGCTGAAATATACTATTAAGATATTGTCAAGACATTTTGTCCAACCCAGGTCTTGGATGTTTACATGTTTGTGATGTCGCTGTTTCTGGTTCCCCGACACAGGGTATCCTAGTGTGGGGCCAGAAGCAATGTATGTGCCTGTATGTAAATATTTATGTTGTTGTTAAGTTACAATGTGTTTTAATTTCAGACATGGTTAATCTTATTTTGTGTTAGTACACTTGATAATAAGTAGAAGTGTTGAGTTTTTAATTGCTTACCCTTTTAATTGCTTACCCTTTACGACCTCTTAGTTCCAACAAGTTATAAGAGCAAGTAGTAAAATGCTTGATAATTACTCGTTTATTACAGTGCCTGGCATTTTACTAACATTGTATAATACTAAGTCGTTTTTCGCAAACGAAATAACTATTGCAGCGATGCGATGGACTGTCTCCCTGTTACGGAAAATGGAGTATTGGAAAACTGGCTAAAAATGGGCACAATTGGGATGTGCCTAAGGTAATCAAATAAATCTAGGAACAATTCTGAAGTTGAAGCATCATGTAGAAAATGGCTTGACAATCTCAGAATTGTATATTTATAGCAGATATATTGTTTTATAAAGTCAATTTTGTGCAAAAAAGACAGCACTTTATGCCACACTCCACATGACGTTACTTTGTCACGTCAACCTGTTTCTTTGTCCTTTAATTTATTGTCTGTTTGTGTCGATTTAGTTTTAACTGTTATGTCGCAAGCATGTATGTGTGTAATAAATAAATATTTCATATAACTCAGGAAGGAACAAAAGTGTCGCTTTGACAGATCCTAAAAAGAATTTTGACTAGCAGGCCTATTGTGCCTCTCGTATGATTAGAGTCATGACAGGAGGACAGGATTTAATTTTTACGTCACTTATATTAAATTACATATTATATTTATTTTATTTCTCATACATTACATCAATCCACACCTATGCTAACTTACGTGGCTAAGGTTTAATAATATCAATTTACCTTTATAATTATATTTCACCACTGTCTGGTGAAACGGGTGTCAATATCTCCCGCGATCACAGACAAGATGGTGCAGCTTCTTTTTTCTTTTATTGATGAATGAATTGAAATATGAATGCAGACTGGATTCCTATATGAAAGCAATTTAATGAATGGATCATCATTTATGGACATCCTCTACAGATGAATCCCCCGAGGTATTCAGGAAGTTTGTCAGATAATACCTACAATACAAAATGTAATTATAAAGTCCCTTTGACACGCAAACTTTTGGGATCACCCAGTGGACCGGAACGGACTGCCAGAAGTTATCGAGATATGAGTCGATTATGTGTCGCGACTCGATTACGAGGATTCGCCTAGTATCAACTCATTGTGCAGAGTCATTAATCCCTTAGTGTAGTTACAAAACAATCAAAACATACATATAACTATAATAATTATATCAGCAAAACCATCCAGGTTATAGAGTGAAATCTTATAACTAACAGTGTTTGGTTTAATGATCTATAGTAATCTGTGCTCGACTTGTAATGCAGGAGCATCGGATTCGGATCGAATCTGCATTTCTGTTTCCGCTATAACACAAACCCAAATAATGAACCAACAACCAAAAACCAAACCAAATAATGAACAAATGGTCTAAATAAAACCGTGTGACTACCACCGAGAAAAAAGTCGAGAAGCTATTTGAATAGCTACTGCGGGCCCAAAGAAAACGTAGTTAGGTCATCCAAACTCGATTTCCAGAATCTCCCCATAGGGATGCATTCTCTTTTGAACATAGATTTGTAGCCGTTCTATTAACATAATCTTTTCACACAAAATAATTTTGCGTTTAACGGATCGCTGGGTCGCACCATCAGTCAACCTTTAGCACTTTTTGTCGACACATCCGAAATTCCGAAAGCCAGAACAATCCTTCAGCTTTAAAACAAACCCAAATTACGGACATAGCAATAATAAAATAATATTCAACGAGGGGTCTGGTAAAGGGTGATAATTTTATCGTACCTATAAATGTGCAATATTTGGAGATAAAAATGCCTCAAACTTTTTGAATCGTTTCGTCGCAATTCAGATTTATGTTGCAATCATCATTATTTGTAATGACTTTTGCTAATGACATATGCAATTTTAACCAATATTTATAACACGCTTATTTAAAGTGAAAGATAAATAGGGCGTGCATGTGTAATTTTTAGAACCTAGTTTTTTTTTCTTTTCTCCCTTATATTATATCTTTGTGGGCCTTTTATGAAATTGACAGCTATAATTACGTTAGTGGAAATAGAAAATCATGATACGGTCTTTGTCGGGTTTCTAGTCACATAGTTTTAATTTGTTTACATAAAATTGCTGAGTTGTACCAATGAATTATAGGGAGCATTTCATTCAATCGGTACCACGGTACGCAAGAACACCACTACAACACCCGTGACGCAACTTTAGATGTAGATAAGTACCTACATCGATAATAGTTATTGAAACATGTATCATATTTAACGAATATGCAGTAAAAGCTAGCCCCCCCCCCCCCTGTCACGCAAAAATGGAGTATTGAATTACTGGCCAAAAGTGGGTACAGTTGTGCCTCTGCCGCCCCGTATGGGAGTATTGGCTCAGAAAGGCCAATATTTGTTTAGGTATCTATGACCTGTAACGCCCGTTAGATAGAGTTGCATAGAACAAAGGATATATTAGTTAATAGACAGTCAAAGCAGAGCCCACGCACATTGATTCACGTCATCACGTGTCACTTCACAGAGACACACACACACACACACACATACGCGTACACATAGCGTAGGCGTTCATTGTGAATTGGAATCATTGTTCTGAATGGCATTAATGAACATTACTTGGCCTTTGTGCGTGTTATTTACTCAAATAGTAACTGTGTTTCTGAGTTCCATTGATATCATGATGATTTATATCTTACGCATTAGTTAATTGTCATTTAGTTAACTGTACTGTACTGTACACAAAATTTTATATTATTAAACTAAACCATTTTTATTCTCATGAGCATTCTAGTTAAATCCACGGAATAAGGTTCGTACAGAAGGTTCAATCCCGAACAAAAGGCAAGTTCAGGTACAAAAAATAAGACACTGTTATGACTTTCATTTGCTCGCGTACGAAATTAAAACTTATCGTATGACACGAGCGTTCATATTCCATTCCGCCTCTCAACCTCCCGCTGACTCGATGCCGATCTCACAAGAACGCAGGGTTGCGTTGCGACTCGCACTCGGTTGTTTTCGGCGACAAAGTTTTCACGCGGCTAGCGCGCGCGCGCCGAGAGCCGAGCGGCGAACTTCTGACAAATGCCTCGCCGGCCGTTTATACCAATTCAACGAAGTGACACCCCCCCTGAAACTACCACATGATTAATGCCAATTCTACTAATTGTTCAAACTAGCTCACATAGAATATTTGAGTGGGAAAATGATAGCGATAACGAATGTGGTACGGTGTCACTACAAGGAACTATAGGAAGCATGTCACACTGTTGAGACTTTGTGGCGGCCATTCGACCACACCTTTGAGAACATGGACAGCATGCATGTACGAGCTAGACAAATACATAACCAAGCGTAGGGGAATAGCTTCACGAAGACTATTTACACATAATTACAGTTAGAAAAATGATTAGAGACGAGTACGTGCTCTCAGTTCGAAGCATAAGCAAAGAGTGACTCCAGTAACAATCGAAGAATCGCCATGAGTTCCGAAAAGAAACCAAACTAACCAGCCAGTCGGCTTGGCATTAATTAAGATAAAAATTAACTACACTGAGCTCTGTGATATACATATACGTTTAGGTACTCAAAGCAAAAGGCAATAGACAACACTCACAAAACTACTCCACGAATGTTCGCTGAGGACAGAAAGGGGAAAACCGAAAGTCGTATCAAACAACTAACAAAAGGGAGGCATGGCGCAGGATTATGAGATTACTAATGGGCCATTGTCGGGCTCAATGGGAAAACTTACCGCAATATTCCCAAATTTTACGGAATTGTTGGCAAAATTTGGGCAATAAGTTTTGGTTTACGCACTACCACAATACAAGTAAGACACAAGTTACTTCATAAAACATTCAAATTAATGTTTCATTGAGCTCTTATCAAAGACAACAAAATGGTTCACCGGGAGGCATAAGTATGAGAAGAGAAAGAATAATTAATAATAAGAAGATGACCTGAGATATTCGTATTTCAAGGATATACAAGGTTTTTTTTTATTTGTTAGATGGTCACATGAAATTATATTAGGATAGTATTCCTGTTTTCTTTTCGTAATCTATAAACTCAAAAAAATATCTACTTTAAATATTAACAAAAAAATATTGCTCACAATCCCCAAAAGTATCAAGGAACTTTGGTGTCGTCGGTAATTTTACCCGACAATATTTCGGGGCACGGGATTTTTCGGGAGCATTGGCACATGTGATGGCTGTTGGTCACATCTGTGACCCATTTACGGACGACTCCGCTGAAACGTGATAAATTACCGGCATTACTGGTCACATCCCCCAGTCGATTCCGCCAACACTCCCACTGACGCCACAGATTAATAACTGACGCTGGGAATATATTTGTTTGAATAGCACCCTGTCACCAAGATAATAGATTCGCTCCCAAAAAAGAAAGCCCTACACCCTCGCTAACTAAAATCTAAACAAAAGGTACAGTTATTCTAAAAGATTAATTTCAGACTTTTATCTAAACGTAAAAATGTACATGTAGTTATACACTTTAGGTACCTAGGAGATTCTTGATTTCCTTAAGATCTAAAAGGAAATGCACTGCACGTAACTACGTATCTTTTATAATACAATTAGACTGTGTTTTTACTAGGAAAGTTTTGGGGTATTACTAATTTATTCATTCTATATGTATTTTGAGCTGAACAACATTAGTGTAATAGTCCTAAAACAGAAATTCAATGATCAAAATTAGGTTTAACGCCCCGAAAAAGACGTGCTTAAAATAGGACAGCACCAATCCACTTTACAATTAGCAGCCATTAAGCGGGATGCTCTTCTACCTCAGAATAATTAAGTCTAGAGCCAACGGAAAGACATGCCCATAAAAACGCCATTTGTTGCGGGCGACGAGCTAATGGCCACAAAACACCGGGCAAACAAATTGCGTAGAACTAGCGCCCCCAGTAAACGTCACTCAAGTGCCAAAAGATCTTTCGAAGACTATATGTAAAATGACAGATGAATCTGTACAGACGTGCCAACTTAACTGTGAAATGACGAGTGTCGCTAGTGTCTTTTAGTGTTGCCTTATTAGGGAATTGCGTGCGAGCACAATGGCGTTTAAAACATGGCGGTCAAGTTCTGAATTCTGACATTTCACAGATAACTTGGTAGGTCTGTAACATAGATCGTTTGTCGGGACGCTTTCAATAATAATAATAATAAAAATATTTATTGTTAAATAGTTTTAAAACTTTTCACAGTATCCCTAGACCCCACACTAGGATTCCCTGTGTCGTGGGGACTAGTCTCTTTCACGTTCTTGGTTTTATGTTATCATAAATTTCATTGAAAACAATTAGTTAATTACTTGAAATTTGAAATTTAAATAAACTAACTAAGTTAAATCTAACGTGCAGATCAACTGTAACTATAAAAAACGGCTACCTATCAAGTTGTCTTTGTTATTCGGTAAGACCTATACAATGGCGAGACCTATACAATATTATTCCCATTTAATCTAATGTTCCCATGTAATCTTCAAATCATTGAATTATTTCATAATTATAATTAGTTTCTATTCTATTGACATTATTATAAAGTAACATGATGATGATTGACATCTTACCGATGATTTAATGTAGTTATTATTATTATTATTTCATTTTTTTTTAAGTTGACATTAGTTGGTTTTTTAAGATTATTTTATCATTGACATTTTACTTTCTATTTTACTTATAATTTGTACCTATTGGATTTATTGGACTTTATGTCTGGAAATAAAATTATTTAATTTAATTTAATTAATTTCATGGCAATAGCAACGTCTTTTTCACCAGAGGCGTTAAAAGATGGTGACTCCATTCTCAACCTCCCTGTTCTCTATCAAAGAATTAAGTGCGAGATTACAGGCTGTAAATTTTTAATGGTGTCGGTGGAAAGTAATTAATCTAATGGAGGCTGGCAGTTTATTGGGACACTGGCACGAAACGGACATTATGGAGAGGGTCTCGTTATATGTATACGCATTCAAATCTGATAATGTTGAAGAGGATGGCTTCTTTTGATCTGTTACAAATTCGAAATTTAGGTTTTTTGCGAGCACGACATCATTAAGCTCTGGAACTTATTATGATAATGGTAAAATATACAGGGCACGCATCTATTTCCAATTTATTCAGATGTCAGTTATTCTAAACTAAACCATAAATGGCTCCACCATTCCGTTACAAACAAAGAGTTTGCATCCTCTTTTCTGCCTATTATCTATGGTTACAAACACACACTTACTTTTTATTGCACAAATCAATCGATGTAATCGATGGAACCCTATAATTGGCTTTATCTCGTAAGTCTTTATATTAACATTTTTTGTAAAGATAAATGTTGTTGGCTTCCTGAATAAATAAATAAATAAATAAATCAAAACACATACTATAACAACATAATAACATATAGGTAAAGAGGCAAGCTTATATCTTATAAGAGATTTCTTCCAGAAAATCTAGTATGGACAGGGTTATAAAACAAGAGACCTACATATGACCTACATAAACAGATACAATGTGTGTCCTGAGGCAAAGCGCAAGCGACCTACTCTGTGTGACAAAGACTTGTCTCTCCAGAGTTTTCGCTGTAAGACAATAGAGCATCAAAGTACTTGTAGACAGGTTGACGTGGAAAATAGGTACTCAGTAGCTGAGCAGTGTTTATGTGCGTGTCTGTTTTGAGCGTACTTTTTGTGTGTGTTGCTGGGACCTACCAAGCTATCTGTAAAATGACAGAATTCAGAACTACGACCGTCTCATTTGAAATGCCATTCTATGCTCGGACGCAATTTTACAGCTAAGTGCAGTACCTGAACGCTTTGGGCTCCATTCAATTAAATTAAAGTTTTATCGAAAATAAAAACGATACACGATTTTTCAACGCCTAATAGATGATAGGGGCGAGGCTTATGAGTATGGAGAGAGACCACCTTCCCTTTTAGATTAATAACTAGAGATAACATAAAATAAAAAATAATATTAAAATCCCCACCGAGGGGCACCGGCATTTACAAGGATACGAGTAAGACTGCTAAACACCACCCACACACCAGTGCTGGTTGAAAAAAAAAACCTAAACAAAACATGAAAACTTTGTACCCTATTACGCCAGCGCCTCGTGTGAAAATCTCTCACATGAGCCATTTTCCGAGAGAATAACATCGTTGCATCAATCACATTATCTTGTGATGTTAGGTCCCCTTGCAAAGCACTCGAGCCATATGCAATCAAATACCAATGGATAAGGAAAATGGCACATAAAATAAAAAGAAAAAAAGAAAACACTAATGGGAAAAACGGCCCAAACGCACAATGACAACGGGTACGGTTTGACGGGTACAACGGCACTCAAAAGTGTAATTGAGATTGGGTGTTCCTCTGGTGAAAATTCTGAGATAAAGAAGAAAGAAGAAGAAGAAAATTAACAAAATACGACGTTTACGAAGAATGAAAGGAAATCCCACCAACCCACGAAAAACGCAATCAAAAATAAAATATCTCTATTTCCTACATTACATGTAGACCAATACCAGATCCATAATAACAAATAGCAGACTGTCCATTCCATTATATCTTATGACAATACCATCTACTCGACGTAATTTATCCTCAGTCAATCAACTTGGGATAGCTCTGTTCTCGTTTAGGTTCTCGTACATATAGAGGTGCCAATGTATGTTGGTAGATGGGTGGCAGGGCAGTATGAATTTGTGGGTGATTGATGATAATATAGAAAATGAAATTCGAATCGTGTATTTTTTAGGAAAGTATTTGCATAGGCACCTAATAATGGTATTTTATGGTAATACTTAGATCAAGTCTCAAAATGTAGACTAGTTTGTCAAAATAGCAATAAAAACTTTTGTTTTAGTCAAAATACATTCATACATATTTCATACACCCCGTGATAATTATGCCTATTTTAAGCCAGTTATTCAAATGTCTGTCTAAATATTATACACTGAATATAAAAAAAAAAAATGGTCATTTTTTTCCGTACGTATCTTCGGTATAGTCTACGTAGCCACGCGTATAGTCTACGTAGCCACGCTGTGTGGCTTTAGACAGTGATAGATGTGAGCGAGATAGCATGCGAGCGGACGCCGTTTACAGATCTATTCTTTATCCGTGCGGCTTATAAGTAGTAATAGTAATATCATAAGACGATCTCGTAAGTCCACCCTTGGTCACGTCTTCCGAATAAACGTCAAAAAATAAGATCACGTGCCGGTTCAACAACCTCTGTGGGAGCTCTGTGGCACAAACAATTCTGCGGATGAAATGGAAATGATTCATATGTATAGGGTGCGTCTGTGATATGTGACTACCATAGCTCTCAAACGGGTCAAATAATGTTATTGCGGATTTTTGTTTAGCAATTTTTTTGCATTGCGATGTTTCTTCGTCATGTTTAGAAAAGCGCAGTTGGCAGGTACCTGGCACATTTCCAGGACGCTGTAGATTGTAGAAAGATATTTGAAATTTATCTGGAACTAGGAATGGATATTATACCGTTTAGGATATAGTGGAAGAGGGGGAGAGAGGCTTTTCGCAGCAGTGGGACATAGTAGGCTCGTAATATATAAATAAACGGTCAAGTGCGAGTAGGACTCGCGCACCAAGGGTTCCGATCACATTTGGAGAGCAAAACACGTATAATTAGGTTTCCACATAAAAAACTAAAGTGATGTCATGTAAACCAAATTGAATATATTTGTAGAAAGACAGAAAGCAGTGTTCAGATTTTTCCCTTTTCCCTATAAGACCTTGCATTATGCCCAATTTCCTTGCATTAGGCCTACGGAAAGTATACCCTATAGGTTTTTGCGATTAATATGAAAATCCAACAATTTTACAGCATAAACAGTCTTAGCGTTCAATTGCGTTGACCTAAAAGGTTGATTTTTTCACGGTTTTATGCGACCACAGACCCTAACAATTAACATGAATTTCAGCCTGATACGTATACGCGTTCTTGATATAAAGCTCTTGACAGACAGACGGACGGACGGACAGACAGACGGACGGACGACAAAGTGATCCTATTTTAACTGTTATGTCGCAAGCATGTATGTGTGTAATAAATAAAAATAAGGGTCTTCTCAAATATTTTGCGTTTGTAGTCACGAGTTCGCGACTAACAAGTGAAAATATGTGAAAGGTTGCACATCTGTATAATTTCTGCCACTACATAGTTGTCGAATAACAATCGAGATGAGAACAAGCGAGACCGAGTTCTAATAGACCACATTGTAAAAAAAATAAACGTTAGTATGTTGTTGTAACCCTTACAAAGTTGGCCGGGTAAAACCCCCGACGCTAAAGTTTTATCAGTTGTTATTCCAAACAGTCCCGTAACGAAAATCTCCAGGAAAAACCTTTTACTAACACGGTCTTAATAGCGCATAAAATTAAAGCCGAAAATACCCCGCTTCCCCACACAGTGTAGGTTATCCAGGGACCACTGGCCGTGTGGTTCCACTGAGGTGGGTCTAACGACAACTATCACAGCTAACGTTACGCACTTGAGATGTACCGATAGATAGACCACAACTAAAAAGAGAGATCTCAAATGATTAATGGATATAATGTTGATTGAATAATCGAATGTGATTGCCCTGACTAATAATTTCATGTGGTGTTTAATTTAAATTATTTTATATTACATAGTTTGGATACTTTGTACGACGAATTGGATTTTTTGCGAATGTTGTACGAATTTACTTTAAATAAATAAATCTCTATGTTTCTATGTGTGGTAGTTTAGGTACTCGAATTTATATTATATGTACACACAAAGATACGCTGTGTAATATAAGTAAATACGACTTCAATTCCGATTAAGAACAAACGTGCAATCTTAGCCTTTTGTCAGATCAGTGTCAGGCATGTGCGACGTACGTAGGGCACAGCGCCTAAAAGTAATTCCCAGTGGATCTTAGTACGACCAGCTCGATGTATAAAACTGAACTTGAGTAAACTTTATATCGAGTTGTCATTTGTGTTGTTAGTATTCTCGAGTTTGGCTTGAACTGGCGTTCGAGCTGGTGGCACTAAGTGGACCATTTCAACCCTACATCGTCGAAACTCGATGGTGTCCCGAAGCAGCGTCGTAATCTCCTCCACATTTGCATGCGTTTCAGTGAACTAATAAAATTCATGAATATTTAATCGGACGTCAAGCTGCCTCTGAGACGCTCGCTTGCAATGTGCTTCTTTGCAATCCTGGAGTGTGGAATATGCATCAACGGCTTCATTTGTGCTGTGTACTGTGACCTTCAGGTTAATACAGGATATGACAGAAAGGTGTAGCCATATTTTAGGGGGTTGACCTTACTCTCAATACTCCATACGTTTTGTGCTACGCGATTAGCCAATTTGTATGGAGAAGTGAAAAATTAAGTTGCTCTGATCAAATTGGTTTCATAGTGAAACTTGTTATCGAAATGATGTCCGTGATGTGTGTTGTTAACTATTTGCTTGCCATGTAACTGGCTAGTATTGGGCCAGCATGTAGTAACCGCTTATGGAATTCAGCAACTATGTGTTTTTTGTTGTAACTGCGTAGCGTGGTTCCAGTCATCGCAACGGAATTTGCAACTTGTCAACAGGTATTCGACAGGTTATTAGGTATCGAATCAAGTAGTTTCGATTTGGTATGCCAATTACCGGAGTAGTACTGACAATTTGATTCGTTTATCCGGATGTGGTAGCTAGGACTGTGACATTTATTAAAATTTTATGTAAATCCGGACAAATGGCTTTGAATCGAATAGACAATATGTCTAATTTATCTTCGTAAAGACAGACTGTGTCATAGAAATATTAATACTGGAACCGCCACTCGAAATAATGCTGGTCATTTCTAACGAACGACGACGATTCCTGCGAAAAACTAATCTAAACTACCGAGCCAATGCGGCGGCGGCACAGGGCGGGCGCAGCGGCGAGTTTGAGCAAGAAAATCGCGCGATCGAAATGTTGTGCCGATATTTCTGGTTCTCCCGACACGCTATCGGGTGCAGGGCCAGAAGCAACATACAGGATGACATTTAATTAGCTGACCATATTTTGGGGAATTATTAGTACCCATCATTGTGAAGAACTTTCCCCACGGAAATATGGTCGCAACCGAAAAAAAAATTTGGGTCTCCCATAGTAACTTGAAATCAGCTGATCGGGGCAATGTACTGAGGGACGAATTTTTTCTTCATTTGCGACTATATTTTTCTTGGGGAAAGTTGTTCATAATGATGGGTACTATCATTCCCCAAAATATGGTCAGCTAATTAAATGTCACCCTGTTTATGCACGGCCTGTACACGGCGTCTCCAGACATAATGACTCTCAGGTTTAATCTGAAAATGTCGGTCCTTCGGGGCCGCAACAAATCCGCTACAATTTATACCCATTGATAACCGTTTAACCCTTAAAGGGACACCCTCTGTTGTATAATGTCCTGATACCCCGGGACCCACGATTCTGTATTTGAATCTGGGTTATGACTTGTTTAATTATCATGGCTTAAGGTTTGCGGGTTATCATAGTGAATTTGCAAATACAACTGAAATAGATACGACTACTACTGTGCTGTCGCCGGCAATATTTCCATTTGTGGGAATATAATGTATACCTCGAACCTTGACCCATTTAGTAACTCAATAGGTGCATTTAAACGATTAGTTACACTTAAGGCGCCTGGTAACGCTAAAATTAGCAACTGGGTTTGTGGTGGTGGAAATTTTCACAAATCATAAAAGAAAATTTATAAAATAAAGCAAATAATGGCGTAAACTGCAGCGCAACACTTACGACCGCGCGAAAAGTGCGAAAAGTGCAAAAAAGTGTGTTTTTTTCCAAATTACACAAAAACCGCTGATGATTTCTAAAATGTTAAACACTAAATTTTTAGATATTTTGATTACCAATTTTTACACATAAGAATTATATCGGCGTTTCTTGTAGAACTTCTGGAATAACTCGTTTTAGGTAAAAAACAACTATTAGGTTATTATTTTTTTCATATAGTTTTTAATGACATTATGATGTTTTCAAACACTAAATTTTTAGCCAAGGGACTGTTTTATAATACATATTTTTTGTGGATTCAGAAAGTATCCCAAACTGCTGGAATAACTTTTCAAAGATGGGCATTTTGCTGGACTATCGTCTAAAACTAAAACATAACCGGTCTTATTCTGTTACTGGAACAGCCTCATGTAAGCCCTCCTCTACTTCAAAATGCAGGTAAATTACACCCCTTCTTTGCGCCAGCTGTATGAGAATGCCACTTATCAGACTTATCAGAAATATTGAAGCCCCCTCGAAACGCACACACACACACACACCCTGCACATATTACTGTACCCTGTACCCAACCTTGCACATATCTATATCTATAGGTATATTTTTCTGTTTTTCTAAGTTACATACTTGCCTGTCTCTTGAATGTACTCTCACCGTCCTAATTTTACTATTTACATAGTGAAATCCTTAATTGGCTTAGTTATTTAATCTATATTATTGTTTAATTTTTATGTACGGCTGTGGATTTTTATGTTCAATAAATAAAAAAAATAAAAATAGGGCAATACTATTTTTGCCCCCATACATTTAAGAGTTTTTTAGGGCTCCGTACGCGAAGGGTGCCAAATGGGATCCTATTACTAAGCTTCCGCTGTCCGTCTGGAGGGGATTGTATATAGAGAAGAAAATAGCAATTTTTTAAGCTATTAAGTTTTATGTCTTAGATTCAAAATTAATAAGGAATATTAAAAACTTAAGAAGCTACAAATCGGGCCGCTTAAAATTCCTTCACCGTAGGATTAGTCTATTTATATAACTCTCGTCCCCCGGCTCATGTCTTGGTTTGTAACACACCCGTGATTTTTTGCGCCAGTTTTCATATCATTACAACACCTCCCGCGATCCCCCCCCCCTCATGCCCTACACAACTCCCGATCCCCCCGCATCACGTGCGAGCCGGGATGTGGACGGAATTTATAGAATCACGGTTTTTACACAACATTGTACATGTACGCCTTAATTAGCTTTGTCACGCCTTTCAATGAAAGCTAAACTTTATCATTTCTTTAAGTTTAATGTCCTCGTCGCACAGGCATTTACCCTGATACGAGTAATATTGAGCTATAAATAAAATTAAATAAATAAAACGAAATTATTTTTTTGGTGATAACTCTTAATGTGATTGATAACTTTCAAAGCAATAAACCGATTTAAATAAGACACGGCTAAAAATCATCGCAAGAAAATGTACTTATCAAATATACAGTCTTCATACAGTAAATGTGTTTTATTTTAGTTTTTCTTGTACGGTGATACTGAACCCTTCTTGTGAGAGTCCGACTTTTTAGACTCACCAGTTTTTAGACTCGCATAGCAAATATTGTTCTCGCAACACATAAAGATCCATAAGTCATATAACGTAGAGTATCGATAACTTGAAATCCAATAATCCAATTTGGCTCAACTATTCGCGTGGCCGCATTACAGAGACTTAATTGCTGAGCGTGTTGAATAACCCTTGAAAGCTCTTTATAAAATGTCGCGTGGCCCTTTTGTTCAGAAATATGTGAAACGTGTCTTCTTCATTGAGATTTTCATCACGAACGTATAGATTTTTGTGCTTCGTTAATTTTATAAGCGTTAGATTTTTCAAAAGAGAAAATAAGTAAGTATGTAAAGATTGATTTGACAGTTACATACAAGAAGAACGCATCCTCTGTAGTTTAATTAAACACACAAATAACTAATTAATAACTGTACCTACGAAATATCTAATAAGTCTTTTTATGAAATATGATTTTCTATTACCTTATCATAGTATTTAAAAAAAAAACACCTCATTAAAATCAAGAGGTCATATATAACTAATCAAATATGCCCAAAGTCATAATTAAGGTTTTCAATGAAGAGTCAGGTGATTGTGGTGAGATGCGCGCGCACTGGTCAACAATCCAAACGATTGGCCACACGGCTTGAACCTTCCACGCAGCTGCTGGACCAAGCTGAACCGACTCCGGACTGGCCAGGGCCGCTGCGCCGAACTAATGTATAAGTGGGGGTACAGAGACAACCATTTCTGCTCCTGCGGAGCTATTCAGAGCACGGCCCACCTGACGGATGATTGTCCTCTATGGTCGATCGAGGGAGGATTGCAAAAAGTCCACTCCGCTGACAAAGGGGCTATCGAATGGCTGCTCAAGCTGCCACCTTTATGAGTTGTGACATAGACGACAGCGACCAAACGCTAAATAAATAAATATTGATGAGAACAGACTGAGGAAAGTTCGTTTTTCCTATGATTTTTGATTTTGAGTCTTGAAGGATTGAAAAATAGAATCACGAGCGCAGCGATTGATTATAAAATTCAATCCTGAGTAAGCGAAAGACTCAACAAAACGAATAGCAAATGAACTTGCTCACATGTTGCATACAAAACTTTTCACCACTCCCAGCAAGAAAGTATTCAGTCACCATAGGTAAATAAATTAAATAGTCACAAAGCAAATCAAAATAATTCTTTATTATAAAATAAAAAGAGATTCATGAAAATAATTTAAAAATGAAATGTAAAATTACTGCAATTTTTCAAGTTAAAAGTAACGTTTTTATTGGGTACATTTATCGTTGTTTTATTACTATTCACTTGAGTGTTTGATATTTCGGTATCATTAGAAGGGGCCTGAGGTCGGGCATTGACAGTATCTTCTGCCACAACACTAGCCGACGTCGTCGTAGACGGCTTCGTCCAAGAATCTGTAGGTTCCATTTCAGCACCTCCCCTTGATGTTGACGGCTGGGGGACAAAGATCTACTTGATGGTTTGAGGTTTATTGATTTCATAATATTGTTGCAGATTTTTGTTTTATTTTCTATTGAATCTTCAATATAACTTTCGGCGACTGAGTTAGACCGCCAGCCACCGTGTCGTTTTAATGATGTAAGATCTGCTTCTGAATCGGACAAAAGAGTTGCCGACGTCCTTCTTAGGCAGTGTCCCGTGTAGAGATGTAAATCTTCAAGATTTAAAAATTGCGCAATTTTCTTTGGCACTTCGCCAATTTTATTAATGCCCATGGGCTGTATTTTGCACTTCCCATTCAAATATTGCAGTAAAATACGGTCGGTTTTGATTTTGTCAGGTCGTAAAGCAATGTATTTATTGATAATAGCGCAGTATTCTTCCCTTATCACAAAAGATCTATTAATTTTGGTCTTCGTTTCAAGTAATTTTATGAGCAGTAATTTTTCTGAGTGTTTCTCTACGTCTTGAATGCGCCTTGACCTTGAATGCGTCTTCTGAAGAACGACAAGCTCCACATATTCCAATTATTAAACATACCTGAAACAATGTAAATTTATTTGTAAAAAGTATAGAAAAATAATTAAATCAGCGCCATCTGTGAAATTTTGCCAGAACTAGCAAAAGCGAAGCAAGTTATTTTAACCAGGGTGAAAAATTGTAGGAAATACAAAATATTAAACATAAACTTACTTTTAATCCGAGAAAAGTATCATCTGGGGCATCGTTTAAAAATTTCTCAACTTGATTTGCCGTAAAAACTTTTGATTTCTTGCTTTTGAACCCAGAAGACTGTATTTTAAGAAATGAAATCAGCTTATGATATTCTTTTATATTTATGTTATGTTTCGTTACCAATACTAATTTTATCATAGAATATATACTCCACAATGTACTGGGTTACTTCGTGTTTGAAATTTCCATGAAATAAGACAGCAAAACCGTTTCGGAGAAAGCTTTCGCATCTTTTGAAAGTCTCCATTGATTCAAGGTATCGAACGTTTTAAGATATCTTTCCTTCGATTTTTTGGGCAAAAAACTTAGTTCGGCATTTGAAACAAGGTCTTTTAACTCTTTTGGAGTTAAACTTAAATCTTCCGCACTAGAATCACTCATTTTTTTAGTATAATCAAAATCGCAAGTAAACAAAACTTAGAATTTTCGCGCTTCTAATGTCCTTCTTTCACAGGCTTCTTTCTTTGAGTGCGTTCAAAAATTATAATCCTAAATTTGACGATGTAATTTTTACAATATTTTATTTAACGTTTTTAATGTTTCTGAACTTACAATAATTTGATAAATTTTATAAAAAACATTAATCTTAACTTATAAGTATTTCTATTCTAAGTACATAAAATTATTTATTTTTTAAAATATCTTTAAAACTTAATATAAAAATCAGGCAAGGTTAGTTTCTGAACGGGATCATTACTTTCCTCACTGTTCAAACAGTGAGGAAAAACTAACTTTCCTCACTTTTTTCGTAGAGGAAAGACACTTCTTTCGTGCGGGAGTGGTGAAAACATACTATCGTAATGATAGAAGAACTAGAAGTGTGCGTTTCCATTCCTAGATTTGTGCACCCATGTCATTGTGTTACATTACAAGTAACAAAATATATCCATTCAGAATATAGGGTTAGCACCATTAAAATGTAATTCCCGGCAGTGATAACGAAATCGGCTTATTGTCTCACGTAAACTGATAGTGATGTACTTACATATACACATATTTGCATGTGCGCACGTGTAAACGTGTTTGCTCGATTACAGCGAAAATCTGGCATAAATTTTGAGTTTATGCTGTAAGCTGGCTAATACTGGGCGCGTGACGATTTGTTGTTGATGATGCTGTTGGTGTTGTTTTAACTGTAATAATAATTAATAGCGTCCAGTAAATAATACATACTTCCGTGAGCTAAAGCTAACTAGTGGTACAAATTGTAATTTCAATTGTATTCATATGACATGATACAGGTAACAACAACAAACAACGCACAACACAACAACTCTGGTACTACTTACATTAGAATAATATTATTCCCATATAGGTACGCATGTATTGCGTCGGCTACAAAAATTTACAAAGTTCTTCATCAATCATTATCAATCAGCCCACTGCTGGGTATAGGCCTCTTCTCTACCAAGCCATACCCGCTCCGGTCCTGTGTCTCCCGCATCCACTGCCTACCGACTATGGCGGTGATGTCATTCGTCCATCTGGCTGGTGGTCTGCCTACTTGGCGTGTTGCGGTTCTGGGTAGCCACTCCGTTACCGCTTTGGTCCAACTTCATCCCCCCGTGCCAAGTGTTCTGCCCACCCCCAGTCTCGTAATTCGCTTGTCGACGTCGGCGACCTTAGTGCGACGAACGTCTTATTTCTGTATTTCGAACACGATTCTTATCGAAAAATGTTCTTATCGGCCTCAATTTAGTTAGATCAGTCTATACGCAAAAAGGTTTTATTTTTTTATTACCTTTTATAACTATTTATTCAAAGACAACAACATGATGCCCGCAAACAAAAAGTAAGTGGTTGGCTCAAGGATCTGTGGGATCCACAGTATTCTCTGTGTCGGTAATTCTTGAACTTTGCATAAAATTATGTAAAAAGTTGTAAAGTAATTTTCAAGTTATAACTTCTCTCAGCTCTCCCTTGATAAAATGTTGGAGTGTTGCTTTGACTGACAATTATTTCCGTACAGCCTTGCTTTGTTTTACAAGTTTTCGCTTTGAGGGTTGAACAAATCCACCTTACGACACCCCTGCTGTCTGTATCATATTCCGTTTTCAAGTTAATCTTATTAGATGACTGTAAAATCGAATCGTGAACGAGAAGAAAACTGCATTAAAATCCGTCCACCCGTTTGGGACCTAGAGGCCACGAACAGACATAAAGACACATAGGCAGATGATTCAAACTTACTAACGTCCAGTTTCAATAACCTATCTATCCACAATCTGCAGATAGATAGGGTCAAATTTGACATAAGTTCCATAGCGCAACTGTCAAATCTAACTCTAGTAATGTGAAAACCATGGATAGATAGATTATTGAAACTGGACGTAAGTAGTTCCTCTTTTTCGCCTCGAGTTAGAAACTGAATAACAGTGCTCAAAATAATATTCCATTGAGACTACGTTTAGAAGAAAGGAGACGACCAATTCCGATTCGAAAATAGATCAAAAATGTTTTAGTTAAATATCACATGTGCGGTGCTGCACGCGTATTCGTTCATACCATAAACATATACAAAAACACGGACTATACTGTATAATACGACTTTACATGTATATTCTATACACATAAAGTCGTATTAAACCCATTTCTCTTCGGTTTTATGAGTGCGTTACTTTCGGTCAGTTCATTTCGGAAGGTTCTTAAATTGAACTCAAAGATAAGAAGCACATGAAAACTAAACGGATATTAAATATTTTTATTGTAGTCACAAACATGCTGCAACTTTACCGAGTAGTATAGTAAAACTTATACATAAATAGAGGTAGATATCATAATTTCGATACTATCTTGAAGAAGTAAAAAGTTTTAAAGGCTTTTCCACATTTAAAGGCTCATTTAGAATTTACTGTATTATAGTATTAAAAGCGTTATATCTACGAGTCCTATATATATTTAGTACATTATGAAACAAGTGAGCAAAGTTGGTAATAACACACGAGGTTCGTTTACCAGCTCGAGCCGCAGGCGAGAGCAGTAAAGAACCGAGTACAATTGCTCACGAGTTTCATAAGACGTTTTTCAACACACTTGTGAGGAAAAAGGAATTTAATTATTATTTTAATTTAATGTTTGTGTCCCTAATAATCTGCAATGAAATAGAATTGTATTATTTGAATGATTAATTATTGTAATAAGTAATTAAATATAATGTTTATGTCGCTCTGGTTAGCTGTAATGGCACAAATACTTCATAATAAATAAAAAATCTAATAAACAATGAAAAAAGCAAACAGTTCTATCAAAATGCTATCTCTATTCTATCAAATGTCTACTGAAGTGACAAGGCGGGTAATGCTAAAGTGCGCCCACTGCACGTTCACTCTGGTTGAAGTTGTAGGCCCGTTTTCATTTTGATTAGTGTAAAGTGTAGCTTTAAAGTGTGGCTGTAGAGTGTAAAATGCGAGCACTGTCAAGTGTGAGTGATTTCTAATCAGCGAAGAAGGCGAATAGAAGCGTGTCACTAAACGAAACTGAATCACCGGAAATCTTTCCTATTTAAATACTCTATAAGGCCCTGAACCGACTGCTTTAAGACGCTCATGGTAATTTTACGAATCATTCTAGAATCCTGAACTGAATCGCTATACAAGTTGTTGTATGCCTCCTGAAAAAAAAAATGGTATCCATTTATTTTATGTCAGTATCAAAACGCACTTGCTGCTTCAAGGGAATCCCCATGGAGTAAACGTTTCATATTTTTGGTCGCGCCCCTCTTTCCATTAGCTCGATATGTCATAAAATTTACGAGCACCCCTTCAACTAGATACGACCATATTTTACTGCAAAATATATGGCCTCTTTGTGTGTATTGTGTAGGTACTTTTGAGGTGATTGTAAATGTAGCGATAAATCTTATATAGTCGGCGGCCGATCGTAGAATTGGGCAAATCATGATGTGCCCAAACGTGAAATATCATGAAACGATAAAATTGCGGTAGCTTAGGTGAATAATAAAGGGGGCGAGCGCAGCGCAGCCCCCGAATAGTCTTCGTGTTGGTTTGACATGTATAAAACAAAAAACATCACGAAGTGCAGAATAAAAATGCTTTTAAAAAGAAATGTTTTTGTTAAAACCCGCCACATCATGATGTGCCCAATAATTGCTTGGGCTTATCATGAAATGGCGGGGTTCATCATGATGTGCCCGATTCTACGAACGGCCGCCGACACACACAATCCGTCTTATTAATAAACACAGACTAAAACAGTAGCTCTAATGCTGTGTGCGCTTGGAGTGGTGTATCACACACACAGCAGACGGCTCCAGCTTAACACCTTCTTACAACCGATATCGCCACCGATATCATGTCGTCTGTTACCCGCTTTACCAGAGAGACACTAGTCTCAGAGTAAGAAAGTATTAACAACAGAGTAGAGTGTTTTTTTTTTAAGACGCGGAATAGGGTTACACCGTCTTATTAATAAAAACACTCTCTGGTAATCAAATGAATCTAGGAACAAGTCTGAAAATGAAATATCATGTACAAAATGGCTTGGCAATCTCAGAATTGTATATTTTCAGCAGTTGTATTTTAGAAAGTAAATTTTGTACAAAAAAGACAGCATTTGATGCCACACACCACATGGCGTCACGTAGTGCTATTTCATAGAACTCAGGAACAAAAGTACCGTTTTGAAAGTTCCGAAACTGGTTTTGGATGTTTGCATGTTTGTGATGTCGCTGATTCTGGTCTCTACGACTCAGGGTATCCTAGTGTGGGGCCAGAAGCAATGTACCTATGTGCCTGTATCTAAATGTTTGTATGTAAAAATCTGACAGCTTACACCAACACTAATATGTCATATTACTGTAGTTCCGCTAGTGAACAGATAGCTCAAGAAGGTGAACAGAATAATTAGTTAGCAGTTATCAGCAAAAAGTTTTCAAAACCTAGTAAATGTTACTGAAAACTTTCTGAACTGTAACTTGTAGAGAAGGTGGTTTTCAAACTTAGTTTAGTTAAGATTCCCTCGACCTAGATAGACTTCTGAACGAACTTAGGTCCAGACGACGGATCTGCCTATATTATGTTCTACTAGGTATAGCTCGCGTTTGTGGCGGGTTAGAATAGTTACGACTGGAAGCGCCCAAAAAGTCTGAAGTTGTATAGCTACTGATGCAAACTGATTTGAACCTTAATACACATACTACATACAGGTTTGCTGGTAGAAATCTCTCTTTAGAGATATGCTCGCCTTTGCATATAATGTGTTTTTTCCATGTATTAATTAACTTTTATGTGCAATAAATGAATATGAATACTATTCGCATTTCAGGGCGGTTTCAAACACCTCTTACGGCGAGGCAGCTATGGCAGTTTATGGCCATAATATAATAAAGCAAGAATAAAAGGCCTTTTCGCATGTTAAAATATCCAAAAAGCACAACTTGAGTCCGTTTCATGGTCCAAGTCATAATCATCGCATATTATCGCAGCAAAGTTATTTTCAAGCTTCTTCAGAACGATTTCAGTTCAGGCTTTATACTTGTAAATTGCCCCTTGCTTCTCAAAGAAGCTAAGAGCTAGCAGCATTCAGGGCAGGGCAGACTAAAGCCAGCATTTTAATTTAATTAAATAAGATTTCACAGTAAATATTTGTAGTAAATAAATAAGTCTACGCAGATGGAATAGAATTTCTAAGTTATATATTTCTGTCAAAGGAGGCAACTTTTGTTGATTGTAAGGATCGTGGCCTTTTTGGTACAAAATACGTCAAAAAGGTCTGCTATCTATTTCTCACTGGCCAGTATAGCGAATTATTTAATATTTCTTTTCTAAAATGCGATTTTCATTTTCTTACCTTTTCCTTTTTAGCCCAAAATTGATAGTAAACTATGTAGAAGTCGCAGAGTGCTCGTCTTATATCAACTGTAAATCGATAGAAAGAGGACGCACAGGGGACGCACAAATATTTTTTGTAGGGACAGAATACCAATAAGGGCTACTGAATTATGGAGTGGGGCCAAGCCACAAGAAGGTCTTTAGCAGTTTCCTTAAGGATTTATTGACGTAATCGTGTGAATGGAAATCGGAAACATCAAGAATAGGTACTTACTTAGATGGTTGAAACCGTTATTGATATATTGTCAACTTATCAATTACTGATTGGTCTTTCTTTTACATCTGAATCCAACAAGCCATAAGGCACTAAATATTATGTCTGTACTGTACCATTATTATGATCATCAGTCATAATAACACAGATCATTACATTACTCCACCCGTGATTAGCAAAACAATCATCAATGTCAATGAATCAATCAAAGCTATAGTAAGTAAGTAAAGTGTACTTAGCTCCATTTATGTCCCCACTGAGGGGCACAGGCCTTTACCCCGATAATATCTGGATCAACGCTATTTGCATACACTTATGGTATTTATAAGTTTATAAAGTTCGTCCAAGCATGATCCGTGATCGTACGAATGAAACGAAAATGTATCTTATTTTTAAATTTATTTTACTAATCAAAGTGAATTATTTTCATTACAACGGAGCAGCAAGTTTACACGCAATGTTTACTGAATATATTATAGCGTAAACACACTCTGCGCTCTACTGATTAATTGTAATTATCACTAACCAACGAGTTGAGAGACAATATTTAGACAGACATAATTGGAATGCCGCCGATGTCTTTAAAGCCGTTATCATGACAACCATAATTGAAGGCGGTACAAGTAACAGCCTCAAGTTAATAAGGGCCTCATGACACGATTGTGCGTCTCTTACACATTGGAACATACGCATATTGGCGTCACGGGCACACTTAAGACAGAAAACGAGTACACTAATCTTAGGTCATCTTTGATACTCCATAAAAAAAAACTGGAACGTTAAATTTAACTGTCGCGGGTCAATCGACTCAATAACACTGGCAGTTTTTCCAGCAGTAATGGCCCGGCAACTGTATCTCGAATGTTTCCACGATATTACCTACATCTCTAGCTACAATAGCTATTTTGCCATTGCCATAAATTGCTCGATGTAGAGTGGTGCGACGTCACAGTTGCTCGGAATTGCGCAATTTAGTTGCCCGTGTAAGCGTACCTTAAAGCAAGTATAACTCCATTAAACCGCAGCCGCTTCGTCTATACATAGTTGAGATATTTTTGAGCTTGACGTGGCTAGACGGCCACTTGGCAGAGATCCAACTCAATCGAGGAAACTAAAAATAGGACCTATTTGATGGTGTGCCTCACTGCCTTAGCTTAGCTCGATGTTATGCGAGAAAATATTATCTTTGTGATATTTTCCGTCTTCGTCGTTTGTCTTCTGGAAGAGTAGGTGTCTCTTGTAGGATAAGCTGGCACATATGTTGGTAATGAATCTTCATGAGATAGTTAGGTTCACTATTGATTCAAAAATTAAATCTCCTGAATGAATAAATTTGTGACAATATTATTTTAGAAAATAAACAAAAAAAAATGTTTTACGAACACGAGTCGCACAAAGATATTTCTTCCAGCGAATCGAAAACTTCTACCGACCAAACAAAATATAAAACTTTTTATACTTATTTTTATGTAACAAGGGGCGAACTTATTGCCGGAGAAATGATGATGCACTTCTACCAAAAATATATAAATGAGGTGTATTCCAAGCCTGATGTCCACAACATTAGAACCATTAATAATTCTCATTTAAGCGACGGCTAGAGATTTTCCATAACGGGAAATTCTGATGGCACTCGGTCCAGGGAGACTTCCCAAGGCTTGATTTAAGAGGCCCATTGGCAGTCTGCTTTTAGAACCCTGATTCAAATATTTTAAACAATCACATCGCCGTATCGATGGTCTGGTCTGTTACTGTGGCCTCACTGCATGAATATACAAAAACAATTTACTTACAGACACATGCATTTCTTCTGGCCCCACACTAGGATGCATCACAAACATGTAAACATCCAAGACCTGTGATTATTTTTTGTTTTCTTTATCCCCAGCCGGGAATCCGGAAACCCGGGACCTCTCGCATGGTAGGCAGAGCCACAACCGCTGCGCCACAGAGGTCGTCACTTAGCTGCACGTACATTCAGCGACACGTAACGCAGGCAGAACTTGTATAGAACCGCATCCACCATCCCTACCTCTCGCATCTGTCACTCACCGGCAAATATAGCAATACTGATCCATAGGAATTCATAGAAAGCAACTAATTTCTGTTGCCTGCCTGCGTTACGTATCGCTGAATGTACGCCCAGCTATTACTTACTCTCAAAAGCTCGAAAGGACCGAAAGTTAAGCTGACTTAGTTTAGCTTAGCTCGCATAGCAGACTTACGCTCGCTTTCCGAAAGGAAAATTAGCTGTGACAACTTATTATACTCAAACTCAAACTCATTTTGAGTAGCTATTTTGAATTAATCTTTAATTAATCGCTGGTCACAGTTTTTTGCTCTTTCATAAACGGAGGTATTTTTTATACAGATAGCCTAGTTTGCAGTCTGCACACAGGTCAGAATAACTGCGTCAGCTATGAGAACTGAGCTAAACTAAGTTACTTTGCTTTTCATCCGCAACCGGTGCTAGGCGAGGTAGAATCGGGACCCTGTAATTGTCGCACCGAAGGCTTCAGTTTCAAGCGCCCACTTAAACTAAGTGGGCGTTGGTAATTGAAGATTTTGTCACCCACAGTCCCAGCCGGTTTGAACAAGCTCTGTTCGCATTCCTTCTAAAATATGTTTGCAATAATTTAGGCTGTTGGAATAAAGGAAATATAATTTACGAATCGTTATTAACCGCATTGTGTGTTGAAACAATAATTATGGGGTGTGCGGTTGAAATTCCAACAATGTTATGTATTTTACATTGCGACAATGGTAAATGAAATGTAATTTTCTGAATTGTTTAATATAGTGAATAGTTACAAAATTTAAATTAAACAAAAGTAGTACTTGTGATCCCCACACTAGGCAAGCCTGTATCGTGTGGATCATACAGACTGACACACATTTATTTTCTCGGTGACATTTGTTCCATTCCCATATTTTCCTGATGTCGTTTATTGTGTTCTGTGCTACGCCGTAGCATAGCTGCGTTACGAGTGCTACGCCACGCGACGATGAGCTCTAGAAATTTACTCGTAGCAGCGAGTAATTATATAAACAGATATTGATATTTCGGCCCTGTTCATAATAAACAATAACGAATGAAAAAATGCAGGAGTTGAATAGGATATTACAGTTATTTTTTATTTTCTACAATCTTTTCATTCCTTTATTTTACTTTGACATGTCCTTGTTGCATACTTATTAACATGGTTTTTCATTGCAGATAAAATGGGTTTGAACTTTCAAAAGTTAAGTCTAGTCGCTGAATAGAATATAATGGTGAAATTTTCAATGGCACCGCTTAGAATTATGAATTTTGTACGATTTGCCTGCGAAAAACCGAGGGAACATTTATTTATTCTTGTTATTTGACTACCCATCTTCATTAGCGTCGTCGTAGAACTCGTAGGTAATAAAGATTGCTTCAAAAGGAATTCTAAAGAGTCTACCAAAATGTATAAATTATGCATATGGCGGAAATGAACAGTACTCTCTCTACATGAATAATAAAATCACGCAGATTTTTTTAAGGTTTGGCGTTTTAGGGTGAAATGAATTACTTATTTTTATGATTTTAGCTTCTAACCGCGATTTGGTCTGTACGCGTCGGCTTCGGAGATTTCCTTAACCTATGTTTAATTGTTCATTGCGTTTTGAGCTGGACGATTCAGCCTATTTGTATGGACAAGTAAAAGTAACTGTGGCTTCGCTAATTCTAAACTATTGAATTATGTAAGTCCTTTATTCTAATTTATGTGTGCGTGTGTACGATGTCCTTTGAATAAATGATTTATCTATCTATCTATCTCATTACGGTAGACAGGCTGCGCTTACTGCGTCGTGCCGAAATATTATTATTATTAGTACCTATCTAAGATAAATTACTTATCTCATTAGTACGTGGTCAGCACAGGACCTGAGCCCGCATCTCCTCCGTGAGAAGCAAATGTGAACCCACTATACCTATAGTATACGGACATCGACGAACGTTCTTTTATTTTTTCCGACGGAGCTGCCAATCCATCTTATTTTCAAATCAGAGACAATCTACGTCACTTTGTAAATGAAAGAATCGTCGACAAAAATAGCTCGCACAACATAATTCTGAGACCCTTATCACGCACCTCTATATTATATTTACAGTTACACATTTATAAAAACAAAAAAAACATAAATAAATTAATACATATACCATCACGCCGTGCTGACCATGTACCGATGAGATGATTCATTTGTCTATTATCGGTACAAGTACATTATCGGACACTCCGTGTTTCGGATGGCACGTTAAGCTGTAGGTCCCGGCTACTATCACTACTTCCTATCCTAGTATATAGTAGTCGTAAAACCACTCCATCGACCCGCACTGAGCCAGCGTGGTGGAGTATGGCTCAATCTTACTCGGATCCGGGTAAAGGCCTGTGGCCCCTCGGTGGGGACATTAATGGGCTACATTTACTTTACTTTACCATCACGCCTTTTCCCACACGGGGTGGCAGAGGCACAACTGTGCCCACTTTCAGCCAGTGATTTAATACTCCATTTTTCGAGACAGGGGGCAAGCCCATCACTGTAGCTATGGAGTAATAAAGGATTTCCTCACGAAAAAAGTCATGTCTTTTGTATTGTCCCCCTACAAAACCTTTTTCAAATTGCGTATAGTACATTATTGCTGCGGCATAACGCTATGTTCGCTAAATATGAAATATGGAAAGTAAATATGTAAGTAATCTATAAAGTTTTATCACATCTTTAATGTGCGGAAATCCTCCATTATTACGACATCGTAAAAACCACCTTACCAGGAGAAGCACTCCGGGCAGAAACAAAGAAAACAACGCTTGGTTTACACACTTGCCTCGTTTAGCTGCCATTGTCACAGTGATAGGGATTCATCACTACAGGTGTCAGTCAGCACAAATAGAGGCGAGCTAGATCTCTGACTAGAGATTTATTCCAGCTGGGGAAGGCCCACGGCGCGTATAATACAACTCATAGACTCACTCAAGTCGTGTTTTTGTTCGTTTTTACACGCACAATGCCAGAAAAGAGAAGTGCCAGAATCGCTTATACCAGAAACGCAAAATGCCAGAAAAGACTTAGAATAATTTTCTGTAGGGGAAATGGACTTTTAGTACCTAGACTGATAGACTACCTATGCACTCAAGTCGTGTTTTTTTTGTTTAGTACCTAAACTAATGGATAACATTGTGGTAATAATATGTGTCTGAAATAAACATATTTTAATTTGAATAATATCAAGAAACAACAGCCATAATTCACGAATCCAACCCGACTCAGACAGAGATGGAGATATACCGCGGAAATTCTTCAAGACTTGTTAAAAAGTTTGTTTACGTTGAGAGAATACTTATGCCCGATTTAACCAACAGTTAGGGGTCACTTAGCTCTTTTTCTTAGCTGTCTGGCGACTGTTTCGGAGGCCGGCCTCTTAAATTTAGGGGGTCCACTAGTGGCCTAGATGACCCTGAAACTTAGGTCAAAGCGAAACAACCGGTAGGTGGCTCCTGAAGGAAAATAAAGTGTCCCCTAAAGATAGGGATTTTTGGTGAAATTGTATTTCAAGTGTTGCGCTATGCAACAAACAGTCTCACGCCTTTTACCATACGGAGTGGCAGAGACACAGTTATACGAGAGTTATACCCAAGTTTATATCATAAGATAAAGCTTAAGAATAAAAATAATAAATAATTTAAATAAAATAATTCATAATTTCTTTATTGCACACAATTAATTGCAAGGACAAAAAATAAATAAAAACAGTGTACAAAGGCGAGCTTATCTTTAAAAAGAGATCTCTTCCAGCAAACCAAGTTCCGATGAGAGAGTGAATAATAATAATATATTCTATAAATATGTAGCTCATTAATGTCCCCACCAAGGGGCACGGGCCTTTACTCGGAGGCGAGTAAGATTGAGCCATGGTCCACCACGCTAGCCATTTCACTGCCGTGGTACAGTCACATAACCACACAGCTGTAGGTACCTACTGTTTTTTGTTGTTATTAATTATGTGTGTGTACCATGTCAAATGAATAAATGAATTATCTATCTATCTATCTATCTAGCTCAGTGATCATATGATTTAACATGCATAAAATGCCATAGGGTCACGCCTTTCCCATACGGGATGGCACTAGTAAAATAGTGCCCAAGTGTCGCCATCAATACCCCATTTATCTGCTCATGAAAATAAAAAACTTGTCAAGTAGATGTACAAGCAAAGAAGAAAGCAAAAAAAAATATCTATAAATATTTAATATATAAATCTAAGTTATTCTAGTACACATACTCAATATTTGTAAAGTTGAACACAGTAACAAACCAAATTAATGTGAGAAGTGACTAACCTCCTCGACACAGGGAATCCTAGTGAGGAAGTTAGGAACTCAACCTAACCTAGCCCTAGCCCAACCAAACAGATATGATTTATTTATTTTTTCCAAAAGTATGTACATTCTGTCACTAAGATGGTGTAAACTTTTTGAGTCTTAAATAAATTCATTATTATTTGTTGTTCCAGCAGAAACAAAAACATTAATTTATTAATATTAATGTTCTTGGGACAGCATAGACAGACAAATATAGGACCAGCGTAGGCTAAGTAAAAGGGCTTCGGATAAGGAACCCTAAAATATAATCCACTTGAGTTTCTAACACAAATGACATCCCTCTTACATCGCGAACGTGGACTTTCGCCAGCAAATTACGTATTTTGTCTCCAAAATAAGTCGAGTGGCGTAAGCTCGCGGAAATCAGATAGAGGGGAAGTAGGTCAACTTTCTTGCGTGAAAGCCCCGGAGTTACTTCAAGATGAGAGCATTTTAGGGCCGAGCCAACTACGCCAGGTTGTGTTTCTGTGGTTTATTTTGCAGTTAAGTAGTTCTGTTTAACGTTGTCTTCAAAAATAATAACACGAAATAAGTAAAATATTATTTTTTTGTTCACAATATTAGAAAGTCATGTGAGTGAACAAAAAATATACAATAAAGTACATAAATGTAGTCAATATAAATCTGGCCCATAAATGTCCCCACCAAGGCTACGGGCATAACCCAGAAACGAGTAAGATTGAGCCATAACCCACCACGCTGGCTCAGTGCGGGTTGGTGGAGGTGTCGCGCTAGTAGCCATCCGGACTGTCGCCCATTAATTACGTATTATTTATTTATTTATTCCGGTAATCAATAGCGTTACAAAACAGATATATCCTTAAAATTAACACCAATTATATAGCCAATATTAGAGTCTCTAAACACACTATGCCGAAGTTACGCGACCGAATTTCCGCGGCTGATTTTACGTTCCGACATATTAGGCTGATATGACACACCATATGCCGAACTTACCTAGTAGTCACTTTACTTAGTTGCCGCTGAACTTACGCCCGACCGAAGTTACGCTGTTCGCTATATAAACCCCAGATGTGAAAAAGTTACCCTAATAATCGGGGTAAGATGTTATCACGGACCGGGTCCATTACAACCGTTCACGCGCTGTTACCTTACCTTCGAGTGAACAAGGGTGTACCCTTGTCAGCTCAAGTGGCACTCCGGGTACGGCACGGCACGGTTAAAATACCGGACCGGACCAACTGCGCTGGCTAGCCCATGTAAGAATGTAACCTTCATTTAGATACTTGTTTCTTGAATAATCCATAAGAACGTATTTATGAAAACGTTTATTTCAGGCTGTTAGCCTGAACTTTTTTAATTAAAAGTTTTTTTTTAAACAGCTATGTCAACTCCATGTTAACCTGATACAAAAATACTAATACGATACAATTGTGTTTATTTTGCGTAGATATGGTTACATAATAGTAACACAACATGTATCGGTACTGCACATCTAGCCACGTAGTGACATGCAAAATAGCACTAAAGTAGTGCAATACAAATGCACGTAAGTCATAACACCATTTAGAACAAGTAGGCGCCCATTTTTTACTTAATTTAAACAAGGCAGAGATCGGTAAGTAGTTAAACAAGTACATAATATATTTTTTATTAATTTATTATGTTAATTGGTGTTATATATGCGAATTAATTACAACACAATCAATACTTGTATGACGTGGTTTATTCAACTGACAGATCAAACAAGCTTGTTTTTACACTACCCTCTATACATACATTACAATTGGATACTAGCCCCTAGCGAACTGCACCTTGTCTTGGGCGGTCATAAAAACATTTATTGAAAGAAACTTCATAATCATAAAAAAATGTTTAAAGGCTCTACAACACATAAATAAACTTGAAATGCATAGATGAGACTTTAAATGAAGTATACCTACCTCTAAATTGAGAGAGAGACTGTATTTAATTAATACTTCGAGTATCATCAAACATTGAGATGTAGCGCATCCGAGATAGCAAAATAAAATTAAGCCATTTTAGTGGAACAAAAGTCGTCTTGTTTACAATCACTCTTCAGTCTAAGGATCAAGTCCATCGCCCCGGCCCGGTAAAGGGTCGGAAACCACCCCTTCCATCCGGCCACTTCACTCTCAAGTGAGGGACACAGGAAATGCAAAGAACTTTGGTGAAATTCTGGGTTGTATTTTCAACCTGTACTTGCATTGGCCTGCTACTAAGAGCAACGAGTGAGTGGTCTATAACGAGTGTATAGACTAATTCCGGCCTACTTTCTTCCATCATGGATTAACAAAACATAACCTACTTTTGCGTTTTTAGCTCATTATGAAATAATAACGACATTCCCACTCCATTCTATTTACATTGGGCTTGTAAAAAACATTCATTCATTCTTACAAATAAACTTAAAAACCCAAACAGCAAACAGTGGCGTAGCCTTTCGTAACGCTTGGCGACTACGGCGTAGCAAGTGTCGTAGTAGTCGTTAGACAATTATTTGTTATTTTTTAGGGTTCCGATCCTTAAAAGGAAAAAAATAAGGATCCCCTTTTTAGGGTCACTTTGTTGTCCGTGTGTCCGTCCGTCCGTCCGTGTGTCCTTTAAATCAAGAACGCGTGGACTTATCAAGCTGAAATTCATACAAATTGTTAAAGTCTGGTGGCATATAGCTGTGAAAAAAGTGTCCAAGTGCGAGTCGGACTCACCCATGAAGGGTTCCGTAGTAGCATCATATACTGGGTGTATATGATAGCCCAAATATAACTATCATTCTTCACCAGCAAATAATTACTTTGTTTTTCATAGTGTTTGTATGAATGACAAAGTTATCTTTGTGGTTATTAATAAATGTATCTTAAAAACTGCTCATTTAATTTTTTTCAAACTAATTTTCGTTGAAAGTGTATATTGAGATACATAGTATATATATTTTTTAGATTTTTCACTCTCTTACTTTAAAAGTTAGAGGGGGGAGGACACATTTTTTTCAATTTTGGAAGGGTCTGCTTAACAATTTACTTTAACAATTTACTTCGAGGAAAAATGGTTTCAGAAACCTAATTTTTAAAGAACTATCAATAGCCATCCCACATTGTTGTATTATTTTTAAAAAATTTGTATTACAATCGTAAAGCGGTTTATAGAATATATCTACATACCAAGTTTCAACTGTGTAGTCCTAATAGTTTCGGAATAAAGTTGCTTTGACATACGGACGGATAGACAGACAGACATGCAGACTTGACGAAACTGTAAGGATTCCTTGTTTCTCTAACGGAACCCTAAAAATCAACCTTTTAGGTCTACGCAATCGAACGCTATGACTGTTTATGCTGTAAAATTGTTGGATTTTCATAGTAATCGCAATGGACCCAAAACCTATAGGGAACTTCCCGTAGGCCTAGAATCATGAAATTTGGCAAAATGCAAGGTCTTATAGCATAAGTAAATAGAAAAATCTGAAAACTGCAAATTTCTGTTCATCTACAAAAATATTCAATTTGGTTTATTTATTTATTTATTTATTTATTTATTTATTTGACACACCAACGACACAGTAGACGATACATTGCAGTATAAATGACTTACTGCTAGGTCTCGCCTACGCGTTAATAACAGGTGTGCGACAGCATTCACAAAAAAATATTATGAGAAGACATGCAAATGCAAAATAACAAAATAAAACACCTGCAGGTTTACGCTACTTACATGAAGTCAGGTACAACACAATGTACCTTATTATGTAATTAAATTGTTTTAAATATAATGAATTTATATTTTAAATATTGAATTGTTTAAAATATTATGATATGAATTTATGTTAAGTATATATTATTGATTATTTAGTTGTTTATTCGTTGGATCCAGGATGCAGCATTTTACGTTTTAGGTTAGCGGGAGTATCATTAAAAATATCGATGTCCAGGGAACTATTTAACATATTACAACTTTTTTGTAGTCGGTGTAATGGAGCGGTCTCACCCAGGTTGGTACGGACATACGGTAGTCGAAAAATCGGTACGTTTCGAGATGGTCTGATGTTGGGTTTGGGGAATGAAAAATTTAGTCCTTCCAAAAGTATTGGTTCCGAAACAGAACTGTTTACTGTGATATATGCTAATATGTGGGTAGATTTGTCTCTTCCTCTCGAATAAATAACGCTGGACGATACGAACGTGTTTCCTTGTGCTCCTCTCTAATTACGGGAATATAGCCAGATATTCCTCACTGGCGACGAAAACGGACTTATTCACGCGTGTATTTAGTGAAAATTAAAAGTGCCACCTAAAAATGTCTGTGGGAAAGATTGCGCCGTTTGACCTAGTCAAGGACAATTGGGACTTGTATGTAGATCGACTGGAACAATATTTCATTGTAAATAGTGTGAAAAGTGAATTGAAAACTGCTACGTTAATTACAGTGATCGGTAGTGAAGCGTACGAACTTATGGTTAATTTGTGTACGCCGGAAAAACCATCAACAAAAACTTACACAGAGCTCGTAAAGGTTATGAAAGGTCATTTGCTACCTAAACCTAGTCTGTTGGCTGAGCGATACAAATTTCGTCAACGTAAACAGAGGACTGACGAAAGCATAGCGGAATTTGTCACGGAATTGAGGAGTTTATCCAAAGACTGCAAGTTTACAGAAGTCAATTTAAAAGAAAACCTACGAGATCAATTTGTTTGCGGCATAGTAAGTGAAAACATACGGCAGCGATTGTTTGCGGAGGACGACGTGGCGTTTGATAAGGCATATAAGCTGGCTATTACATTGGAGGCAGCGGAGATTGATTCTGCGTTGGTAGAAGGCCGGGCCCGAGGGAGTGACGGCATGCCAAGGTCAAGATCATCAGCTTCAGTGCATCAGATATCTGGTTCGAATCGAGAGCGACCAGATAATATGACTCGAAGGGGCGCGAGCGGCAGTACAGGCGTGCATAGGACAGGCATGCGGTCGTCGCGTGATTCGCAGTCGTATGGTACAAGTTTATCGAGCGGAGCGAGTAGCGTTAAGAGGCAGAATCCCAAAGTACAACTGCGATCGGATCGTTCAGGAGAGATTTGCGGATCTTGTGGAGGTCAACATGCTAACGGTACTTGCAAGTTCAAGATGTATGTTTGCCGAGTTTGCAATCGCCAAGGACATTTGAAGAAGATGTGTCCAAATTTGCGAGGCACGGTACCGGTAAACAATAACACGATGGAAGAGAAGGTTATGTATACGGACAGTGATGGCAGTCTAAGTGACGAGGTAAATAACTTTTCTATTGACACAAAAAAGTTGAAACAGTTCATACCTTACACCACCAGTGTGTGTGTCAATGGCGTAGACTTATTGATGGAAATTGACACGGGAAGTGTAATTTCGTGTATTAGCCATGATTTGTACAAAAATCATTTTTTGAACTGTAAATTAAAAAAAAGTGACCTTATGTTACGATACTATACTGGTGAAAGAGTGGAACCGGTAGGCAAAATAACACCATCCGTGACCTACGGCAACAAAACTATGTATTTAGACTTGTATGTTTTAGAAAGCGGAATGAGTAATCTGTTAGGCCGTCAATGGTTGAGTGAGTTAGGGATTGATTTCCCAGTGGTGAAATGTCACAGTGTTAACGAATCTGACAGTCGGTTTAACTTAGCTAAATTCAGTTCCAGATACTCTGACGTGTTTGCGGACGGACTGGGAAGATTTACTGGTGGAACGGTGTCCATCCACATGCGGCCCGAGGCGCGGCCGGTGTTCATGCGCGCGCGGCCGCTCGCCTACGCGCTGCGCGAGCCCGTGGAGCACGCGCTTGACTCGCTGGTGCGCGAGGGCGTCATCGAGCCGGTAACCACATCTGACTGGGCTACGCCAATCGTGCCAGTCATGAAAAAGGATGGCGCGATTCGCGTTTGCGGGGATTTTAAGATAACCTTAAACAAATGCCTGGAGGTGGATCGTTTTCCCTTGCCGAGAGTCGAGGATTTGCTAGCGAAATTGCATGGTGGGGAAAGGTTTACCAAATTAGATTTGTCACAAGCATATGCGCAATTTGAGCTAGAAGAGGAGTCTAAAAAGTACACTGTCATCAATACTCATAAGGGCTTGTTTAGGTACAATCGATTGATCTATGGTCTAGCTTCAAGTCCGGGAATATTTCAAAGAAAATTAGAGCAGTTGTTTTCAGACATGCCTCGAGTAGGTGTTTTCCTTGATGATTTAATAATCACAGGGGTGGATGACAAGTCTCATTTGGATACGCTTCATGAGGTGTTTAGTAGGTTACTTAAATTTGGTCTGAAAATTAGAAAGGACAAGTGTACCTTCTTTGCCGAATCAGTGACTTATTTGGGATTCGTTATCAATAAAGAAGGTGTACATACCTGCCCAGACAAAATTGAGGCAATAAAAAAGGTTCGTTCACCAAGCAATGTATCGGAATTACGATCGTTTTTGGGTCTTGTTATGTACTACGCTAAGTTTGTGCCAAACATTAGTACAGTGCTATCGCCCTTGTATAATCTGCTAAGGAAAGAGGTTAAATACCAGTGGGATGAGACTTGTGAGCAAGCTTTTAGGGAGGTTAAAGGTTTGTTAATTTCTAGTAAGATTTTAGCTCATTACTCACCGGATTTACCTTTATTGCTGACAACGGACGCGAGCAGCGTGGGCGTCGGCGCGGTCATATCGCACCTGACGCCGGACGGGGAGCGGCCCATAGCGTTTGCGTCAAGGGTTTTGAATGCAGCTGAGAAGTCATACTCTCAAATTGAACGAGAAGCACTGGCCATAATATATGGCGTTAGAAAATTCCACCAGTATCTTTTTGGTCGGAAGTTTACGCTAAAAACGGATCACAAACCATTAGTTACCATTTTCGGGGACAAAGTCGGCGTACCTGTGATGGCTGCGAGCAGAATGCAGCGTTGGGCGATTTTGTTAGGCGGATACAATTATGACATTCAGTATGTTCGGAGCGAGAAGAATGCGGCGGATGCATTGTCACGTTTGCCGGTAGGAAACGCAAAAAAAGAACGCGAAGAAATTACTTACATTAATTTCATACAGGATTTTTTGCCGATTACTAGGAAGACAGTCGAAACTAATACCAGCAAAGATGAAGTCCTCAAAAAGGTGGTAATGTTTTTACAAACAGGTTGGCCAAGTAGATGCGAGGAGGAGGATTTGAAACCATACTTTTTGCGACGTAATGAGCTATACTTGGATAGGGGGTGTGTAGTATGGGGTTACAGAATAGTAATACCACGTTCACTTACCTCAACTATGTTGAAGGAACTACATATAGGTCATATGGGTGTGGTTAAAATGAAGTCCATTGCTCGAAGCATTATGTGGTGGGCAGGGATAGACGCGGACATCGAGAGAGCGGTGAAGCGGTGCGCGACGTGCGCGGCAGAGGGCGCAGCGCCGCCCCGTGCGCAACCGCAACCGTGGCCCTATGTGTCAGAACCTTGGACGAGGATTCATGTCGACTTTTTAGGCCCATTTCACGGTAAAACGTTCTTAATTATGATAGACTCGACGTCGAAGTGGTTAGAAGCCTTCGAGATGCAGAGAACTACTGCTTATTCAGTTATTAAAGTAATGAGAGAAGTATTTGCCAGATTTGGTTTACCTAAAGAAGTGGTTTCTGACAACGGCCCTCCATTTACGAGTAAAGAGTATGAAGAATTCTTGTCTAAAAATGGAGTGAAAATAACATTTACTGCACCATACCATCCGTCTTCCAATGGAGCGGCAGAGGGCGCGGTCAAACTCTGCAAGAGGGCCGTGAGGAAATCACTGCGTGATGGTAATGATTTGGATGCAGCGTTGCAATCATACTTAATGGTTTACAGAAATGTTGAGCACAGCACTACGGGAGCCTCACCGGCCAGCATTTTGCAGCGTAGGAACTTACGTTCTCGTTTGGACTTGTTAAAAGGTGACAGACAGATTGAAGATCGGGTACGGACGGCACAGCTTAAGCAAACAAATTATGCAGGTGGTAGGACTAGGAATTTAGAGGAAGGGGACACGGTGTGGGCAAAGGATTATACAGGGAGGAAATCATGGGTTCAAGGGCATGTTAAGGCAAAAGTAGGGTCTAGGAACTATGTTATAGGCAGGGAAGATGGTCCACCCATGAACAGGCATATAGATCAATTAAAAGGTAGATGGCTTGAGTCTTACGACCTAGATTCAGAAGTGGACGCGGGCACGAGCGCGGGCAGGCCGATGCCCGGACAAACCCTTCAGGGTAATCATAATGTTCCACCAGTAAATTCTCCTAGGATGGTTCTAAGACCTAGAGATATGATAAAACCTGCTGTTAGATATGGTATGGAGATAGATTAATTATTATGTCGTTGGAATTACTTAAGTAACCTATTACCTCAACTAAGTTGTTTTAATGTGAGATAAATGGATAAATGCGTAACACATAACGGGCATTGTTGAGTTCATTTACTTATTGTGTTTCTGATTGTAAGATTAGATAAGTAAGTTAAATATACCTTGTCTTATTGTTAATTGTAAGAATTGTACCTATACATACTAGTCAGAAAAGATCCTAAGGCTAAGGCTAACTACATGTAAAATGGAGGAAAATGTAAAATTTTACTAGTTCTTATAGGTTATATATTAGGGTACGTACTATTAATTAAGGGTGAGGGTGTGATATATGCTAATATGTGGGTAGATTTGTCTCTTCCTCTCGAATAAATAACGCTGGACGATACGAACGTGTTTCCATGTGCTCCTCTCTAATTACGGGAATATAGCCAGATATTCCTCAGCCAGCCAGAACTGTTTACCAGTTTGTGCAGGAATGCTACGTCTAGGTAGTTTCTCTTTCTAGGTTTACATGATTGACATCATACTTTAGTTTTTAATGTGGAAACCTGATTATACGTGTTACGCTCTCCAATTGTGATCGGAACCCTTGGCGTGCGAGACATATTTGCACTTGACCGTTTATTATTTTTTTACAATTAAAGAATAAGACACTGTTCTCGTAGTAAATAAACCTCTTTCTTTCTGCTTCTGTTCGAATACAAAAAGGCATTGTCTTACTAGCGACCCTATGGACCTGTGGGTCTACCGCGCAACTGTCGTCGGCTTCATCCCGATACTGACACTTGAATACGATGCCGACGCCGACGCTATTCAATGATAGGTACCGCGCAAACAATTTTGCGTCGGCTTGGTGACCGTCGACATAATGACTGAATGAAAATACTCCGTCGTCTTGCGTTCCGTTTTATTCAAATCGTCTAACTCGGCACAAAAAAAAGTTTGATATATTTTTACAATTTGTTGATTAAAAGATACGCATAAGACAATTTGTTCTTTGTTTATTTGATTTCTTGAAAAAGTTGTTTAATTTCGAGCTATTTACAATGTTTTTTATTTATTTTTCTTTACGCATGTGTTGGTAACGGAACATAAAATTGCATTGACAACTGACATGACCAAAGATAAAATATAATAAACGACATGATTACAGACCTTAGAGGAAGGAAGTAGTTAAAACAAAGAGTTTCATTGATCTGAGGTACAGACCGTTTACAGTTATTTTACCTCAGGTGGCGTTGGCATCGGTGTCGGCTTAATTTTGACAGCCGACGGCAATTTTGTACCGCGCAAATTCCCGTTGGTTTGGAATCCCCATGACAACGGCGAAAGAACGAATGATATTGTGGGACGAGTGATATTTTGACAGTTGATTTGACGTAAAAGCTACCGCGCAGGAAAATTGAAACCGACGGCCGACGCCGACGCGTCGAATTGAAGTGTCATTTCAATACGGCACCACTTGGGTTGCCTTCTTGCCTTTCGATTCGATTCGTTTGAAGAAGGATGACGACGAAACCATGGCTTGGGTAGCCTTGAGGGCTGCAGCGAAGGAAGAGAAGCTAAAGAGGATGAAAGTTACACGCAGAAGGATTGGGCGCGCACTGGCCCGGCGGATGTTGCTTCACGATAACAATTTCGTTGGGCGGTTTCGCTTATCAAAAGGTAATTTTGTGCGTAATAATGTGAATAACTTATACCGCTCTTACCGCCCAATGAATAATAATAAAATTATATGCTTAATAAGTAATAATATAATAAACCACCGCTAAACCTCACCCGCTATTCGGAAAGAGACCCGTGCCCCTCGGTGGGGACATTAATGGGCTACATTTAGGTATGTAATAAATACTACTGAGTTGTTACTTTTTACTTTCATCTTCTTTTTTAGGATTGTCTGTCGGTTATTATTCAATAATAAAACCCAAGGAATTCCGCCAATGTCGTAAATAAAACATACACTCCGTTCACAGTTATTTTACCTCCAGAAACCTCTTTGCCTCTCTTTCTAGCTGTACGGAATCCTTACAGCTATAAAGAGAGGCAAAGAGGTTTAGAAGGGCGCAACTGTCATGGCTTCATCCCGATATTGACGCTTGAATACGATGCCGACGCCCCGACGCTATTCGATGATAGGTACCGCGCAAATAATTTGGCGTCGGCTTGGTGACCGTCGTCATCATGACCGAATGAAAATAGGTACTCCGTCGTCTTGCGTTCCGTTTTATTCAAATCGTTTAACTCCGCACAAAAAAAGTAGTTGAAATATTTTTACAATTTGTTGATTTAAAAATACGTATTAGGACAATTGTTCTTTGTTTATTTGTTTTCTTGAAAAAGTAATTTAATTTCAAGCTGTACTGTGCTATTTTTAATGTTTTTCGTTAAATTTTCTTTAAACGCGTGTGCCGGTAACGGAACATAAAATTGTTTATTTATTTTTAGGGGTTTTTATTGATTAAAATAGAAGAAGAAAGTAAGTAAACATTGTTTTGCTTTTTATTATAATCCAAATTTATTAGATACCTAGCCTGTTATAGTGAATTCATTCCTATGTATTTTGTAGATGCCTGCCGCGAGAAAAGTTAGTCTCCCGCAGATGGAACTGATGGTTATTTACATGGAGGAGCACAGGGCCTTGGCCAAGGGGCAGTATTTGGATACGCCTCAGGGCAAGGCCACTGCTAGTTAGTTAGCCACAGCAATGGGAGGAGTTGGCGGCCAGACTGAATGCAGTCATGGGGCACGTAAAAACGGGCACACAGTGGCGTGACGTAAGTGTGTATTGTGTGTATTTTGGTATTGTGTTTTTCTACTTATAATTTTGTTTTCATCATATTTTTTGCTTAATTGCATGTTTAGTATTGGCGCGACATTAAATATCGCGTCAAGAAGAAGGTAGGGGAGCAAGAAGTGCACAGGCAAGGGACAGGAGGAGGTCCACCTTCCGCTGAAGTTTTAACCCCAGTGGAAGAGAGGATCTTCTCCATTATTGGCAAACAGGCGGTGGTGGGGGATGCAGAAGTTCCCGTTCGATGTATGATGTTTTTGCTTTTCTTTGCTTATTTCTGTATTCATGGTAAACTTTACTGACAGCTTTTTGGCGCATTCCGTAGTGATCCTGCCTGCTGTGCTAGAGGTCGAGGGTTTGATGTTAAACATTTGTGTGATGAGCATTTGTGTTATCTGGGTATTTATCTACAGCAAAAAAAGTGCATACATATACAAAATGTTACTCTAAAACAATATTTGTTACTTGTTTTGTGACCAATCTACCGTTGATTAATTACTTTGCCCATTTACAGCTTCAGGAAGAAAATGCTCCACCGCCAAGCCCACCCTTGCCTGATGCTGACGTAGAAGTCGTCTGCTGCACCCCTGCCTTTGACGCGCCACTGATGCCAGTCCCACTGCCTAGGCCGCCAGCCACCCGAAATTAAGGAAGATATCGCCAACATGCGCGAAGACTTCGCTGCCGCATTCGGGCGGACTTGTAGCCCAGTATTAACACACTGATGATGATGGACACAACTGCATGCGACGTCCTCTAACACTAGATCTTGTCCTTTGTCCATCAATGTGTTAGTTGATCCTACCACTAATGATAATTATCATTAGTAGTAGGATCAATTATAATTGATACTTAGTATCTGAAGTGGCATTTTTGAGGCCCTCGAAATGAATCTTCAATTCACGCTCATACATCAAAGTAGCGCTTTCGAATGCGAATTGGTTTTCGAAGACCTCAAAAATACACCTCCTGTATCTTTTTACTAAAAATATAATTTAATAATTGAATAAAAAATATAAATTCTAAAAATCTTTATTATTACCTATCATCATTATCATCAACCAACCCAATTTACATAAAAAGTAAAGTTAAATTATAGCTCAATGACTGATTGCTTATTGTTACTTCCCATTAGTGCAATAGAAAATAGGTACAGTAAAGGGTCATTGTTTTGGCACGTCTCGGGGCGGGACCCGACGTCGTGCCCCGAGTATGATACTCGACGTTTGACTTGGCGGGGGACAGAGAGCGAGACGAGACCCGACGTGCCAAAACAATGGCCTCGTACTGTACGTACTTCATTGCTACAGCGACTCGATCCGCCTGGGATTGTGGGAATTTGACATATTTCCTTAAAATGGCAGGAGTGTTCAGTGCGTCTGTCACATCACGCAAGCATTCGGATGTTGACTGCTGGCTCAGGTGAAGAAGGTCATTGCCACCCTACCACACTACCTTGGTAGCTACCAGTAGCATAAACATTCAGTGAAGCCAGTATCTGTAAAAGAATAGGTACCTGTGTATAAGGTCAATCAAACACTATTATTCACCTCAGTCATGGGCTATTTATATATTAAGCAATATAATAATATATTAAGTAAATAATTACATTATATAAGGCGCTGAAGATTAAAAAAGAGACTTGATCAATATATTTACTTCCATGATAGCTGGAGGTGCGGAGTCTTAAAATATTTACGGAAGCAAATGGGCACTAATTTTTGGCCGATGAATAATTCATCTATTCCACCCCCCTAAGGTACCACAGCTAGTGACCAGCCATTCTGACGACAGGATGGCTGGTCACCCTTAAATATTTGATTTCTCCTAAAATATGATGGAAGCAATTATCTACTTATAGGAAGCAAATAGAAGCAATTGGGCAGCAATTATTAGTCATATTTTCAACGTTATATACGACGTTATATATTTAGTGACAAGCCATCCTGACGCTGACCACAAAGTTGCATCGTGACTGTATCGATGCGAACGTGCGACAGTAACGCGAGTGCAAAAAGTCGCCGTGGGCGAGGGCTCTTACATTACCCACTGAGAAATTTTGTGCCAAAATTTGCGACCGATTGTCCACGTATACTTACCATATTGTCAGGTCTAATCCCGCTGGCTCTTTCATTGGGCGGCAAGAGCGGTATAAGCTCTTCACATAGCCGCACAAATTTGGGTTTTGATAAGCGAAACCGCCCAACGAAGTCGGTATCGGGAAGCAACATCAGCCGGGCCAGTGCGCGCCCAATCCTTCAGCGTGTAATGTTCATCTTCTTCAGCCGCTGTTTCTCCGCAGCAGCCCTCACGGCTACCCAAGCCATGGTTTCACCGTCTTCCCTTATCGCACGGATTGAATCAAAAGGGTATCAAAAGGCAAATACACTAATGCTATCACAGAATGCTATACATATTTTTTTTGTACTATGTCAAAATACTGTCAAAATATCACTCGTCCCACAATATCATTCGTTCTTTCGCCGTCGTCATCGAAATCCAAACCAACGCGTCAGTTGGGGAAATTGCGCGGTACCAAATCGCCGTCGGCTGTCAAAATGAAGCCGACACCGATGCCGACGGCACATGCGCGGTAGACCCACAGGTCCTACTGACTGTATAACAATACCAAGAAAAGGACAAAGACTTGGTAAAGAAACGGTTGTAAACTAAACTAAACTATTTCCAAACAACTTCATCTTATCATTTCGTCCTTCACCCCTCAGCAGGGGCTGAGGCTTTCAGTCTCAGTAAATATTTCCATTTGTTCATTGGGATACCTCAACCTTTTGGCGTTTCAGCGTTTAATCTCTGATCCGAAAATTACAATTACCGTCATAAAACAAGTCTTGTGCATTTTGTAAAATGATATTTTGATAGATCAGAAATCTAAGCCAGGAACGCATGAGACGTTTGTATTTGTTGTGACGCTCACAAAGGCAGCCTCGTTTTCCGTTGAAAGTTGTCGCCACGTTGCAACGAACGCCAACACGACGTCGTCAAACTAATTTTTTGACTCGAAATTTTTCCAAGAAATTCACAAGAATTTGCCATGTCTTCTTCCAATCGCGATAGTACCGACTCAATGTAAATCGTATCCGCTTAATGATCTAGGTACTGCTGTATTGACTAATACTAGTCAATAGTTGACGGGCGCTCCTCAGTGCGAGGTAACGACTAACGACTGTAACTCAGCAGATTGTATTGAAAAGTAACAGTAGCTCAAATCTGTATATCTGTACTCGTCTACCATCCTTCATTTACATTTATTATTGCCTGTCTGTCACAGAAAAAAATCTGGCTACCTACAGTCTTCCCTGAAAGTCTTCCAACGTTCTTCGCAACGAACCTGCCACCAACACAGACCTTTCATTCCTTATAGGTAATCAAAGTTAGTTCCACCTGTCGCCGCGCGCCAAGAGATTATGTTCAAGAGGGGAACCTCATATGGGGCCTCATAACAGGCCATTGTACACTTAATAAACACTTGAAAACTACAGGTGCAACAGACAGTTCCCTTTGCAGGGGATGCATGGAAGTGGATGAGACCGTGGAGCACATGTTGCTTGCATGCCCGTCCACCATAGAGACCAGAATCGCGATTCTGGGAGAAAATAGCAGAGCGTCGACCCTCCTCGAACATCCAGGCCTCCTACTTCAGCTTGTGCTGGAGTTGGGATGGCTGAACTAGAGTGCAGGTGCAGGGGACATGCACAAAGGTCCCGCTCTCGTGGGCCAGGTGCAGGCACAACATCCCCCTGATAGAAAAAGAAGAAGAAGAAGAAGAGGGGAACCTCATCACAATATATTGACCGTAAAGCGGTGGTAGTTTTAATTGTGAGAAAAATATCATGTCGCCATATTTGCAGGGATGGGCTATCTCGTAGTTTTGAATAGCTGGTTATCACGCCATAACGTTGCGTTTACCATCCCTTCTCTATCAATATCAACCCCTATGTTGACCTATTCACGGATTTTACTTTCAAAAAACTCATTTTTTAAAACATAAAAACTCCACAAACTTAAGAGCCGCTCTCGAGAGGGAATCCTTTCAAAAACTCGTTCGAATATTGCCTCACTTGCTATTGCTATTTTTTGTCGGTCACCGTGACTTTTTATCGTGTGCTGAATGGACGCCCTTACTTCCCTTTAATGAAGCACGCCGTTGAACGACTGTATTCGCAACTCGCTGATGCTATGTATAGGGTCTTAATTAAGCGACCACGCTGCTCCTTGCCTTTTATTAACAAATTCTCAGTTTCCTGAAGCGGTTCTGAGAATCCGTGGGAGTAATCATGTTCTCTTTGAGGCGTATCTGAGAATAAACTTAGGAGATTTCAACGCATAAGGTTTCACGATGTTTCTCGGAGTGCCCGGATACATGCAGTACGCTGAAAGAGAAATTACTTCTCATCCAACGTTTTGTAAATTAATAATATCTGAGAGAAACAAAAATAATTATCTGAGGTGTACAATATTTGTATACCTGAGATTACCACAATTAAATTGGGTACCTACAAGGTGCCATGTACTTTACCAATTCGTACGGAAAAGTAAATTTAGTTCTGGTTATCGATTTCTCTCTTGAAACATTTTTACTTTCACGATTTTGTTTTTCGTTTTTCTCTTGGGACTTTTTTATTTTTCGTTTTTCCCTTGAAACGTTTTATACTTTCGCGTAACAAGCGAAACCAATCAACTTTTAATGTAATTATTCGAATTAAAATACCGTAATTACTCTCAAAGCTACATAAGCCACGCCGATAAATCTGCCAACGGTTGCTGCGCCCAACTTCTGGGGTTACCCTAATTAATGTCTGTTATTAGAACATGTTTAATTTGATAAACAACCCTTCTTGTAGTATTTGGTTAGCGAGCCATTCCCATTGTCTTCAGAAATTCGGCTACTAATATTACGACTACGTAGGTGTTGTATTTGTGAATTAGTAAGTTGAAGTAGTAAGTACATTCATAATGCCTATTACTCTTAATCGCGGGTCAACACTAAACACTGAATAAAATTGACAACTCCATAATATATACCACATCCATGTAGAGGCAGAGAACGTATCCATTTCGTATATTTTTTCGTATATATATATATTTATTGGATCGAATGGAGTGGAAGAGGGGGAGAGAGGCCTTTGCCCAGCAGTGGGATATTACAGGCTCATAAAAAAAAAAATTGCACATATCAGAGAAAAACCCAAACAATACAGAAAAGGCATGAACAAAGGCAAGCTTATCTCTAAAAAGAGATTTCTAATGATTTGTGATGTTTAGTAATATTTCAGTAGCCTGCGTGCTCATATGTAACTGATTCTGTCTGAACAGTGAGCCATGACTGAGTGTACAGTAAGTCAATGAATCAGGTGGGCCAACTCCCACATTACATTAAACAGCCAGCTCAGTAACCCATGTGCAAAACATTATCAAGTGTTTACGTAACGTAATATCCGTACCGTACGCAAATACGTACCTTAAATTAGTTAAATGTTAGATTAAATATCCGCTCAGGTAGGTATTTGTTCGTTCAATCGAATTGCCGAAGTTTCTCAAAGATATTATTTGCTTCCAAATAATTTGAAAAGTTTCGGAGATTTTTGGCACCGAGACACCCCTGTTATTGAGAACGTTTGAAATACTCTAATTTAACTCGAAAAACTCGAAACTAACAAAGACGTTATTGGAAAACCTTTAAGTAATGTCCAGATATTTGGTGCGAAAACAGGGATTTTTCAGGAAAGTTTCCCGGTACGATTAAATAGTTGGTAATTTTTAAGAAGAAACAGCTTGGGTTGAAAACAAAACCTAGGTCAGGTCTTGGATGTTTACATGTTTCTGACCTAGCTGTTTCTGGTTTCCACGGCACAGGGTGTCCTGGTGGAGGACCAGAAGCAATGTGTGTGACTGTATGTAAATGTTATCTTGTTATTTTAGCTTGCATTTCATCGACGTGTAGGTTTATTAGTCGATCGATCGCGGTGTGGTTGCCTTGAGACAAGTTTAATTACTTGTTCAGCAGCCACTCAATATTCGAGCTTCTAATCAAAGTCTGAATTTCATAATTGCGAAAGATATCTGAGCTATAGCTATATACGGCCGTCTAACGGTGATAGAAAACATCGTGAGGAAACCTTAATTACCCCATAGCTTGCGCCTGGCTCCCTGTCATAGCCTGCGCCTGGCTCCCTGTCATAGCCTGCGCCTCGCTCCCTGTCATAGCCTGCGCCTGACTCCCTGTCATAGCCTGCGCCTGGCTCCCTGTCACGCATAGCCTGCGCCTAGCTCCCTGTCACGCATAGCCTGCGCCTAGCTCCCTGTCACGCATAGCCTGCGCCTAGCTCCCTGTCACGCATAGCCTGCGCCTAGCTCCCTGTCACGCATAGCCTGCGCCTAGCTCCCTGTCACGCATAGCCTGCGCCTAGCTCCCTGTCACGCATAGCCTGCGCCTAGCTCCCTGTCACGCATAGCCTGCGCCTAGCTCCCTGTCACGCATAGCCTGCGCCTAGCTCCCGTTACGCATAGCCTGCGCCTGGCTCCCTGTCACGCAAAGAACACCTGCAATTGTCTATACTTACGAATATCTCTAACGAATTTGTAACGTCTATTCACAAGAAAAGTCATATATGATAGATTTTTGATTCCTGAGGTCGATACTGTAAGAATTTTTGTTCTTTTATAAACATTTTATAAAGATATCGGGACATATTTCCAACGAAAAAACTTGCAGGCAAAGAAAAACTCACACGAAACAACCAAAGATAATATCAACGTGAAACCGTTTCATCAAAAATTATTTTTCAAATCTTAATTTATTTTCAGTAGCTCCGTGCATATTTGCTTCAAGTCATTATAACAAATCATATAAGTCATCGCAACATAGATTCTAACGGAAATAGATCATCAGACTCAATCAGACTTCGCTGAACTTAGCTCGCACATAATCAAGATTCGATAAATAATTATTACTTTATGATTACGTAGGTACTCATTAATTAATGTACGAATTTTTAAGAAAATTCAGGAATCAAAGTAATAGTTTATTAAGTGACTTTGTGCTAGGCGGCTACTGAACTGTGTAGTGATGTAGTCAAACATTCATGTTCAACGTTTACCTAATGCACTTCCTTTGATCGGTACATGCATGCACGGTTGCATGGCTGGTAGTCTCTATCATTTGTACTAGAACATAAAGTGCACGCTATGTGTTTAAGTAGATTTGTTCAATGGGTCGAAATATTTGATATTAGAACCTATTTCAAGAAGGCCCGATAAACAACACATAAACATTTACATACAGGCATAAACATTGCTGCTAGCTCCACACTAGGATACCCTAGCTGTGTTGTAGGAATTAGAAACAGCGATATCACAAACATGTAAACATCAAAGACCTGGGGATTATTTTTTTGTTTTACCCCAGCCGGAAATCGAACCCGGGACCTCTCGCATGGTAGGCAGAGACACACCCGCTGCTCCACAGAGGTCGTCATATGTTCCAGAGATATATAGATATAGAGAGATAAGCCCTATGTACCAAATAATGCGTGTTGTATGTAGGAATCTACTTGTATGACCTCAATCAAACTGTTTCTCAAGGGAACCGTAGGGCCGTAGGTCTACCGAAAGAAACTACAGCTTTAGTACCTTATAGTACCTTATAACAGAACAATAGTAGTGCACAGAATCCAAATTAGGGTCGGAATTGGGTCGGTTGGATTCTTTGAGAAGAGGAACAATGTCCGACAATACAATTAAGTCTTGTGTTACGCGGCGAGAATAACCTTTTAGTGTCCGAAAAGTTTGCGTTGTCACTTTTTTGGACGTTTCTTTTCGATCATTGTAATGAAAATGGTTGAAATGGTGTTTGATATTTATATGATATTCCCGGTACATTTTGACCTGAGTGAGTCAGATGATTTGGATGGAGAAGCGAAAAATAAAGTTGCTCTGATCAAATCGGTTTCATAGTGAAAGTAGTTCAGAATGATGTCCCTAACAATTTCACACTGTATATCAAAATATCAATCAACAATCCCTTAAGGGCCCGTCCGTACAGCGATTATTCCCGCGCGAATTTTCTCCCGCAATTCTGTAACACGATACTATAGGAGTGCGGAACTGGCGAATTTTTTTCCGCAGCTATGCACATATAGTTCAGCGAATAAAAAAATCGCTTTGCGGTCGCTCCCTTAAATATAGCTATTGGTTTCAGTTTCACCGTTTACTAGAAATCTTATCTATATCGATATAAGACGTTGTGGGACAAGCCTTGTTTCACGTCATTGTTCCCGCGGAAAAGGTTCTCCGAGTCAGACAAAAGCCAATTTGTTCAAGCTGTTAGCACAATCAGTATGATAATTAGTATCCCCTTGAGGATAATAATTATTCTACGCTTCTTTTCACGGGTTGAAGGGTAAAAATAGAAGAATATACTGTCAAAAAGAACGTTCGAAGTACTTGTGGTATATTGTATTGTACGTGAACTTTGTATATTATCTGCATCTGGCAAATAGACTTTTGTATTTGTATTTTGTTCTAACGGTGGTAGAAAACGTCGTGAAGAACTCATTACTCCATAACTGCGGCGATGGGCTAGCCCCCTGTCACGAAAATAGGAGTATGTTCAGGGCTCTACTCACGATGCTATCTGTCTCGCTATTTGTTGCTGCAACTTGTATTTCTCCCTCCGTCTATCTTCCTGTCCATCCTCCCCCTATCAATTGACAGAGAAGGACAGGACAGGGAGATAGACAGAGGGAGAAGTACCAGTTGCAGCGACAAATCGCGAGACAATTGCGTCGTGAGTAGAGCTCTTTACACAAACTTCCGACCAAAAAACACGGCCTGCTATATTCAACCTACCCACATCAAGGTAGAGCTCAAACCTACGAAAAATCACTAGGGCTATATAAATCACTATCTTTCTACGACACACTCTCACAGACACTCCACATATCACACATCATACTCGTTCAACACTCTAATCTTAAATAAATTTCGTATACTTAAATTTCTTTTGACGTTGAAATGAAACCTCAAACACTAAATTATCACATTGTTTGTACTTTTTTTTCCTTATATATTTTTTAACTTTTTAACCTATTAAGCAAACGTCTTAGTTCCTAAACTTATATTTGTATGTCGGTGGACATCTGTTATTGGCCTGCTTCACTGTACTGTTTCGTATGTTATATTTATACTGTAATGTGCTGTTGATGTCCCAAATAAAAATAAATAAATAAAGCAGAACAAAAGATCTGGGTCTTTTGGGGACGAAGGACGAGCTAGTAGGTATTGAATATTTACCTGAAAATTGGCACATTTGTTGGTAAAAATTGAATAGGAATTATCCTATTCCGTTTGTGCGTGGTATTAAAGAAATAATACCGTCGAAATTGTATGGAAATATTTAATTTTCTGTACAATTCCATTTTCGACACATCTGCTCGCGGCTACGAAATCCTTGCTCAATAATCCGTACCATGTTACAAGTACAGATTGACTACGATATTTTTGCTGCGCTCCTTAGATTCTTTTAATTAATTTTAACCTTGCATTTTCTTGATGAGAAGGTGCTATGCTACTACATAAAATAAAGAGAACAAATAAAATAAAATAAATAAATAAACATAACATAGCGTCACACCTTTTCCCATACGAAGTGGCAGAGGCACAATTGTGACTACTGTTAGCCAGTTATTGAATATTTCAGGATTAAATGTAATTCAAAGTACTTATTACTCAAAGTAGGTACTTACTTGTATTATTCTTTTTATTTTACTTGTAATTAATGTATTTTATTCTTCATCGTGTTCAATTTTGACGAAACATTTAAAATACACTCATTCAATGTAAAATTAGTTACTATCCTGTATTTTCTTAGCAATAAACGTTTATTATGATTATGATTATGATTACTTATCCTAGTACAACGTTATCCCCCATTATCCAACACTGTAGTTTCCCTCATCTCGACATTTTTTTCGTTAGATTGTAATGTCGCTGTTTTTACAATTTTACGGTGACACATACAAACTGACAGCGAAGTGACGTTTTCATAGTGGCGTCAGTAATTTCCGCTTTGGCCATTCTACAGATAAGATGGTAGCTCTGTACACAAAAAATATACCAGCCGCGCTGTAATCAAGAAGAAAATGTATGGAAACCTCGTAATAGCGGTAATCCGTAAAATTACCATCTGTCGTGTTATCCGAAATACATTAGCCGCACCAGTGGAACATGTCGCTGTTCGTCGCGAAGTCGGCAAAGGGGACGCAAACAGTTTCATTTACAGTAAAATCGAAAAGCAAGCCGGGATTCGGACCACAGAGGTCGGCAATAGTTTAGCTATTACCTTCGTACCGTATTAATGAGGGTTTTTTTATTAACTTCAGTTTTTCCAAATTCGTCATTACATGTCATTGGAAGGAGAGCGTTTACATGCCTCTATAAAATGAGGTGACATCACTCTTTCAGACGTCTGAATGAAACCCCTGTCGAAACAACGCCATCTTTCACAGCTTTCAGAACTATTTTCGTTTCTTAACTGTCAGAAAGTCCCTTATTAGGCTATGCTTTTCTGTCTCGCAGGCAAGCACCGGCTGGTGAGGGCAGCATGCCGCGCGCCGGCGCTCTCATGGTGGCGCTAGCGGCGGTCCTGCTGGCCGCTGCGCACGCGACCTACATCGACCCAGGTGCACATCATCATCATCATCATCATCATCGTCGTCGTCCAATCATTTTGACAATCTAAACTAATATAATTCAAGGAAGAACTCAAAGCCAGAACCCATGCAAATGTTTTACTGCAGAATGGTCTACCGGCCAAACCCGATCTTAGACCAAAACTGGATATGCTAGTTTAGCGTAGGATAGGTTTGACCAAACTATGTAGTTTGTAGCAAGCCGCATGAATCTTTGCAAGTATACAAATAAACATTATAATAACAGTTTTGTATTATGCTATTATGTAATAGTTCTGTATTTACCAGGTGACGAGGATATTGAGGTCGGCGTCCCCGACTACGGCGACGACCCCGTCGACCTGCAACTGCTTCAGGACGTTGGAAAGTGAGCCTTTTCATTGCACTTTACAATCTGTCCTAGGAATTCTGCATTGAGACTTTCACTAATCAAATACATAAGAGGATCGTGTGTGCGCAAGCTTCCTTACAAAAAACGGTAACATTTTCCCACCCCTTAAACCTAGTCCGATTTTCACTTTTTTACGTTTGAGATACTACGGAAAACTATGCTCTACGTCCTGATTTTTAAGAAATATTATAGATTTAAGGAAATGTATGAACCTAACTTTTTGTATTGAAGCCATTTGAAGCTCACGCGCACACAATCCTCTTAAGTATAGTTCTGCCTATGCATTGTCACAGAAATGAACGGGACATAGCGATACTTAAATTAGTCAACTCAATTCAGAAACAGCGGCGTTAAGTCTAACACCCGTATGCTAAGTCGTTTACTTGAGAGCTCCTTAACATGGTTTTATTTTTATTTTATTTATTTATTGCAAAAACACAACAGATATTTTACGTAAAGGCGACCTCAAAATTCAATTTGAATGCAATTTTGACAACAATCTCTTTATTTAGGTACCTCCAGGGTAGAAGGTAGAAGGAAACGACCATGCATACGGGTGCAAGCCACACGATCTTATCTTATCTTAACTTATGGTAACTATACCGCCATGAAACATGGACGTAAACATCGCCAGCAATAAATTGGCGGCGTGCCAGAAACAATTACCTAATCTAGTCTTCCGAGACGAGACGCCTCGATAGAGCGGGGCGGCGAGAGAGATTATTGCCGGCCACGGAACGAGCGGGTCAGGGAAATACGTCACTCAAATTAGGTATAGTTGGCCAACGATCTTTTGGCGTGTGAGTGACGTACAGGAGGGCGTCACTTCCACGCAACCTAATGAACCTGTCAAAAATCTTCAGTTTCCTGTCAACGCACGCCAAAAGATCGTTGGACAGCTGTACCAACTAATCAATAATAAAAAAAAAACAGTGCAAAACCATATGTTTTGTACCATTGTACCTTGTTTAACTTTGTCAGTTTCTCAATTTGGAAACCGGCGCTATGTGGAGCCAGTTACAGAAACGATCATTAAATTGTAATGCCCGATCTAAAACGTTAATGGGCGTATAACGTCAAAGCATGTGAACTGTCATGAATACAACATTCAATTCAAATTCAATACTACATTCAGAAATAAGAGCTATATTTTATTTAAAAATAAAACAATATTATATGACACTGACAGGCCATTAGCGTTTCATGGGGCATTACAATTTGAAGATCGTTTCTGCATCTGGCTGTAATACCGGTATGCTAACGAAACGAACGTTAGCTAAAAATTACATAAAATAACTTAATATTTTAAGACGGCAGTCATCTTAACCTTTCGTTTTATGTCAAAATAATAGAATCTAGTTATTTCTAGAATAAAGATATATTATTATTGTTATTATTACCCAATCTATCGCTTATATCGCTTGTTTCGTGAGCCGACGGATAGTGGTGTGCTCACTTCGCTTAACCGACCCAACCCAATAATGACTGGATGAAAAAATTACGGCAGGATTAGTTTCTTGGCAGTAAGTTGACTTATTCGGGAGGAAAATGCTGGCAACACTGCTATCTTATATGTAATTTATTATAGGTATACATAGTTTGGTAATATAACGGTAAAAAATGGCAACACACCTTACAAATTATCCAACTATTGCGTGTTGTAATCTAATTTTGTACATTCTCTGAATATGTAAAGTCAGGTTCATGATAATGTCTTTCAATCATTCCTATTTCGATCTTACTCTGCTTTTCAACCGTTATTCCAACTCAGCATACTTTATGCTTTACTCCTTGGTCCTGGACCGCATAAGTCTCATACCTTGTAAATAGCGAAGCCATCTGTGGTCCCTTTATGAGCTCATTTCAAATCTATGGACTGAAAATTGCGCAAAAACGCTATTAATGTTATTCAATATAATAGTCAAAAGTCAGTGGTTAATAAATCATTAATCCGATTTTGAATTCAAATTACCATACAAAATTGTTTACTTAGTAATCCTTAATGAATTGTTAAACGACTCTGGATTATGGCGTTAAACCTGAGCGAAGAGACACTAAATTTAAATTTAAGTTTTGATTGAACGAATTTCATCACGCGAGATGCACAGGATTCTCGTGATTAAATTAGTTTAATCAAAACTTAAATTCCAAAGTTTTGTGCGACTCAGGGTAAAGACTTTATTAAAATAGTAAAAAAATGGTTTTGTTGTGCGTTCGAATGAGCGCATAAAAGTGCAAAGAGCTTTTGTCTATTACCCACCACCTTTCCAACCCTTTGTAAACGCATGCGCCCAGCACGACTCTAACCTACGCACGGACTTAGGCTAGCGTTCGATGATATCATTTCAGACGATCCTCCTCGCTGATCTACGTTTTCAGGCGAGCGTGCATCAAGCGGGGCGGCAACTGCGACCATCGGCCTGGCGACTGCTGCCATTCGTCCTCCTGCCGCTGCAACCTCTGGGGCTCCAACTGCCGCTGCCAGCGCATGGGCCTCTTCCAGAAGTGGGGGTAGGGCACCAGGCCACCCGCGACCCTGAAGCGGCGACCATCTCCAGCCAGCCGACATGACCGCCGCTCCATCGACGCCGACAACGAGTAACATTGCGTTCACACGGACCCGTTTGCGTTTCTTTAAACTATAGTTGTTTTGGTCTTTCGAAAATGTTTGGTTTTGAATTTCGATTTTCTCTTAAATTTGAATTTGGAATCCGTTGATTTCTTCTTCTGTCTGATTGGCTGAGTGTCCGCTTACTCGGTTGGGCAATCACCCAGCCTTATTGCCCAATCAGTACGCCTTGACGCTATACTCGGCCAATCAGATCCCGGCAACTGCAGTCGGTGACGCGCTCTTGGCCAATCAATTTCGTTTTATATTTTTCTTTTAACCAATGAGCGTGTCGCCGCGGCGCAGTTAACTCTATCGCAATGTATGTATGTAGAGATAAGTTAATTTAAAAATAGCGATTTAAAAAAGCAGTAGCATAAAAATTGGTGGTAAACTTATGTCGATAGGCAGTAGTTGGATATACAAAATAGAAAAAAAAAAACTAAATGTGTAACATTTAAAATAAATGTTAGTCAAATAAGGGATATCGATCTAAAGAAAACTTGGTGAAAGACGCTATAATAAGCCTTTATAATATAATCGCTTGTACTTGCGATTGGCAACATTAATCTTAAAGAATATTCTTAAACTTAATCTACTAATATAAAGCAAATGTTTAATGTATGTTTTCTCGGACAGGGGGTATATGGTATTGCAGCCTAAAGTCTTCTGTGCGTAGCTTCTTACATCGTACGTTCCTGACGGAATATGCTAATTGTACTATTAATTATATTAGAATGAGGGGGATGATAAATTATATTAATAAATGTTTATGGACAAGCCTTCTCGTTTTATTTCAACCAATTTTCCGTATACTAAAACCTTAAACTATACCTGAAATTCTTAGCGCACTAATCACATTGGCGTTTCGATGCCAGTTGCACCTAGTTATTTAACAAACTATATTTTGTAAATAAACAAGTTTGTTTATTTCCTAAATGTCATTGTGGAAGGAGGTAACTCCTGTCCTGATACAGGTATTATATTACTTAAAAGGAGAACCCTCGTCTGTGTACCATGTTTTTTGTTTCGAAATAATCATATTTTGATTTTTGATTTTGTTTCTAATACCATTACTCAATGTTTGAAAAACTATAAGTATTATACTCGTACGAACAAACATAAGCATCTACCCATAAATCGTTCAGCGAAGGAAACTTGTAAATAATTCGCAAAGTTAGTAAAACTTCAGGCAGGAAAATGTAGCAAGGGTCAGTCAGTAGCTACTGCGGACAAAGGGACGCGGGCTCAGAAGAATAAGACTGCCAGACATATTCATTACGACGTAGTTTATTAGACCCTTGGTTTTTTAACCAAGCTACAAAGTATGTTGCAAATACAAATTATACTTATGCCAGGGAGCACTTATCCAGTGGAGAGCGCATAGATACATTTTCCTTTGAAACACAACTCACTAATTTACGGACGGCGGGGGACGAGGTAAGATAGCGGCCCGTCATCGTACATAGGTTGCGTATGGTGAATACAACAAACGTTTGGCGAGCCGCATTCCCCCGCAGGCGCAGTCAATTGGATATATAGTCTCTGACTTATGCCTACGAGTAGTATACTTACAGAGGAATAATTGTTAAGAAGAACAGAATCTACAGCAACGGGCAACGATTCCTGAAATGCAGATAAAAGGTAGTAAAGGTAAGTAAGTCTTTGGCATATCACTGCTAAGAAGAAAAGTAACTAAGTAGGTATTCTCTGATAAGGGAAGTAGGACTACATTACTGAATATATCTGCATACTACATGAATTAACGCAAAATGAGAAAGAACTTTGAGGGACATCACTCTAAGCAACTTTCATTATGAAACTGATTTGATCAGAGCAACATTATTTTTCACTTCTCCATACAAATCAGCTGATCCACTCAGGCCAAAATGTACTGGGAAGTAAAATATAACGTTGCTTTAATCAAATCGGTTTCATAATGAAAGTTGCTCAGAATGATGTCCCTAACAAAGTAGTTTCTCATTTTGCGTTAATTCATTTACACCTTGTATACTACAAACACACCTTTCCTTTTCCCAATGGTTTTCTGGAAGAAATATCTTGTTAGAGATAAGCTCGCCTTTGTACATTGTCTGTCTATGATAAGTTTTCTGTATGCCATTCTTGTGTAGTACAATAAAGAAATTACGAATTACACACACCTGGCTGAAGGTGGAACAGAAAGAAAGTTACATTATAAAAGTTGGTAGGTATAGTACGTAGAGTAGGTACCTGCCTATGTAGGTACCCACGAATATACATAATTTACATAATAAGTATTATATTTTTCTAATGTTTATATTTTGATATACTTCCCGGTTTGTGACGAAGTACACTAATGAAATCAGTAGGTACAACATGACAGACAGATTACATGATAATTACAGCTCAGAATTTACTCGGAATAATCTTGATGACCGGCTATGACGTTCATTATCATGGTCAAAGCGTGCGGGTTTTTTTCTACGCATAAATAATCAACACAGACATCATTATTCCGCCGGGTAAACCGAAAAATCAGGATTACCGGAATTACCGGATTAATTACAGGAATTTTCACCCTGTCCGGGCAGTAAAATTACTTCCATTACCTTTTTACGGTGACAGGGATATATTGTAATTTACTTACATTAAGGTTTAACGAGGCATAGTTACTTTTTGGGGTTCCGTGATGTAATCCTCAAAGTATGGTATCAGGACTCTATTACTAGGTCAACACCTGTACAACAGATGGATCAATTGATTACGAACGCTGGAAATTTGGTGTGCATATGAAACATTGAACATTGCTTGAATAGTTTTCGATATACTTACAAGCAAAATAAAACTTTCCCCCCACCCCCACCGCTGGATCGCCTCCCACCCTACAGCACTTTTAGTATGTTCATCTGGACACTTCAAAAATTAAATGTAGCTACCACAATTTTCAAAACTACACTAATTATTGGGTTTTACCAGAAAGTATAAATCGTACAGTAAAATTTTATTCCTCCGAGAGTAAAAATGTATAATATCATAATTTGCAGGAAAAGCCAATGGCCAACTTGACCATTCCAAAAATCGACCACATTTGGTATTGCTTAACCTCAACGATCGCTCCGGACCACCGAGCCGAGCTGAACGATCGCTCCGGACCACCGAGCCAAGCTGAGCCATGATTACGCTATGATTATATTTACGTTTGCACACTTAACTTGCCCCTAGGGGACCAATACATCCCAAAAATCTAATAAAAGTTACAAACTTTGAGCTCTTCTAGCTGAGTCCAGACTGAGTGTAGAGGTTGTCATACTCATTACTGTTCGTTGCACTATTCTGCACTAGAAAAACAAGGTTTGCTTGATGGCCGCGCGAAAAAAAAAGGCACCACTATTACTCAATGTCCTATAAATGACTAAAGAGATATATCTAATAGCGTTCGAGATACAGGCAAAAAACTGAAATAACATTACCACCCCTCCCCCGCCGCCGGCTCACCGCCCACCCTCGGGGACTTTTAGTATGTTTATCCGGACACAAGAATAACTCTACCAATTTACAAAACTACACGAATAATTCAGTCCGATTCCCTTAATTTTCAACTTAGTCAACTTAGTATTTGTACCGGTCACGATATCGGGTATCCTGTAAAAGCACTGCATATAAATATCTTATACATAAACAAATGTATTCTTTGAATTATCTTTAGTAAAATTTTATATAATAATAATAAGCCATCCGCCTTCCACGTTACCCCTTTAAACACAAATGGAGACCTAAAGATGTCAGCCCGACGAAAGTCTCATAGTGCATGCTTTTATACAAAGTAATACACTCAAAAAGGCCGGTTTCACGAAAAACATCCACAACAGATGGACTCGTTCTAAGGAGGAGAAACTGTCTATCTCCAGGCATAGGTCCAGCGGATTCAGAGGGGGCTTTCGGTTTGCATCAGCGAAAATCTGTAATGATCTGCGACCACCTTTGCGGTTGCCTATGTATGTAAAAACTATAAAAAAATATCTCCTGGATGAGCAAAGGACAAAGCTGTAAGGCCAGCAGTGCCACTTGTATTGTTCTGTGTACCTACTCTATGTGTAATAATAATAATAATAAAAAACCCTACCCTTATAATAAATGACTCTAGTAAGTATAACAAAGTGTGTGTGTGTGCTAGGCTAAGCCTATTTTATTTTTCTCTAATTAAGCTTTATATTTTTTAGCTCTTCTTGTTTAAAAGTTGGTACTTACCTAACTATTAGACGGGAATAATATTTTCTTGTTAGTTTTTTTTAAATTTATTTTGCTTTTATCAAAACTACCACTAAAGGACACAACACCACACACCAACCCACTAAAGGACATATAAAATAGCTGCTGCCCCTTTTCTGAAAAGAAAGAAAGTCACGTACCGAGTTGCTTAGGTTACTTATTGCAAAGTTTGTTTACTCGCACTTTGATTTATTTATCAGAAAGCATCTTCTTTAGACTGTGAGCGTGAGACGCGAAATATCACGTATTTCTTATGTTGATATTTTTACACGCACAAGAAAGAAAGTAACACATGTATGCAATATAATTGTAGTGATAAATCCATTAATGTATTTAATTTATAATATTATAAAATTATGTATTAATGCACCTGGTTACATACAATATACAAGGAGTATGTACATAAGTACCAATAACTGTGAAAACTATATTTTTCGATCTCAACCTAAGTATATCCATCTTAGGCCGGGTCCGCACACTTGATCATTTTAGTATATCAATTTCTCCGACGCGTGGCATCGACGTGTATCATTTTTGCTAGTGTGGACTACTGTGGACACAAAATGATACGCGATCAAGCGATCATCGTGAAATTATTTAAATCCGGCTCGAAGGACCATAATGTATGGTCAAGTGCTTAGTAGACGGCACTATCCGCACAGTTGTATAAAGTTCTAGCAGTGAGTTGTTACGAATGAAGTAATAAAGTAGTGGTACCTATTAATAAAACACGTTATCTTGTCTTCACTGTAATCGGTCAACTAAACTCTACAAATATGCGGCAAGTAAAGTGCCACGTTAACAAAAGATATGCACGGTGTAACCGTACACGTAGATATAATAGAGATAAGCTCGCCCTTGTCATGTGTTGTCCACTTTCAATTGTAAAATGTGTTATTTTGTGCAATAAAGTATAAAGTAAGTAAAGTAAAGTATTTATTAAATTCACAAAATAATGTTACATAATAAGAAGTTTACATGTTGTTTTGGTGTTGTTTGTCTATTCGGATTAAAAAACAATCTGGTCTCAACTTTTCGTAAGAAACAAACAGTTTTGCAAAACTAATGTTATTAAAATCGCTCTCTTAATCAAAACAGAACATAACACCAGAAACTAACTAAAACAGGAACTGTGACTACAAGCTACGATACAAAAGTTTCACTTATGTGCAAAGCTAGAGGCAAGATAATAAGCCAAATAAAAATGGGTTTTTCAACATTACGTCACGACTTGATGACAAGGGGCTAACTCATCGCCGCAGCTGTGGAGTAATAAAAGGTCTACACATGATATTTTCCATCACAATTCAAACGTACCCTGATAATAATATGGTCCTTCCCTGAACTTATGATAAACTACATAAATCATTGGTACAAGTTCAGCACCGGGATTCGAACCTGCATCTCCCGCATAAGAAGTAAGCGTGATACCTACTCGACCATGACCTCATCATGGTTTTTCATGTTTATTTAACCCCAAGGCAACTTTATTTTTGGCATCTCCAGCTTTATAGAATCCTTACTCACACCCGGCTATATAAAATCAGTTCCCATTCCCATTCACATGAAGAAAAATAAAGCACGACTTTCGAAATAAGATTTCGATCGCGGTCACCTCCGCTGGTGATGTTTTGTCAGCCCGTGTAAATCGTGAAACCGTGTTCACACACTAATGGAAAACTCCAGTCGAGTGTCCACGATCCGAGTTGACAATTTATACTGCGAAATATCGAGGAAATAAAATCCCATCAAAAACATCCTGTAAAAAATACCAAGTCTCGCAGCTCTGTGATTCTACCGTAAAAAGTTGTGAGATCCATGTTATACCAAGTCGGTTAACTGATTTAGTCCCTACTTAAGGGGCCTTCTGTCTTAAGTTAATACGTAAGATATTTTCATATCTATATTCAAATCTTTTACTTTTTAAATAAAAATATCGACTTGGCCATCGCATGCTTAGTTTGTTTAGTCCTTTACAACCAGGGTCTGCTGGAAGAAATCTCTATTTAGAGATAAGCTGACCTTGGTACATGTTATTTCTGTTTTTATGTCCTGTCATGTATCGTGTAATAAATATATACAAATACGTTATCTATCACACAGAACTAAGAGCCAGAAACCTGGTTTTTCATCAAATTCCTTCCGAATGCATAAAGAAGTGAAAGGTACTGGAATTTAATGGACTGAAAATAACTAGAGCATTAGTAATTTTGTTGCACTAGTCTTCCATTTTCTATTGTTGCCGCTTGTTAAAGGTATACATATATTAGTTTTGGAACCAAGTTTTAATCGTGTAGAACGCAATTATACTCTAAACAACCTAATATAATGTAGATATGATTTCGAAGATACATTGTGCCTTCATGCGATGGCCAAGTCGATATTTTTATTTAAAAAGTAAAAGATTTGAATATAGATATGAAAATATCTTACGTATTAACTTAAGACAGAAGGCCCCTTAAGTAGGGACTAAATCAGTTAACCGACTTGGTATAACATGGATCTCACAACTTTTTACGGTAGAATCACAGAGCTGCGAGACTTGGTATTTTTTACAGGATGTTTTTGATGGGATCTCACTTCTTTTTGTAAAGTTCTACTTTTTAAAATTTGGTACCTTTGGTACTTTTACAATAACAATAAAAAACATAGCGTTAATGTAGGGGTCTCCGTGCTCGTCACAAGTATAAACTTGGAACTCTTCCCAATGTGCTACCACATACTCGACTATAGCAAGTCTAATCTCATACGACGACTCAATATTCTCATACATAGAGAATGACAAAGAATGAAACAAACACGACCCATCGCCAGGTATCCGTACAATCCGGTGTGGGCATGGTTGGTCATTCACATACACTATTTCCGAATCCATTGCGACTACTAGTTCTGGCAAATGTGCTAGATGAACAAATCCAAATAGTTAGTAAATATAATAATTAATGCAGATACAAAAATTATCAACAACTAGTTGAAATCGCTGGCGAGCAACTCAGCGACGGTTTCAAACCATAGCATAATGGTAACCAAAGGAAACGAGGGATGTATGCCTGGACCGTGGTAAGTGGTGGTCCCTGGTGGATGTACGTATCCCTCTTCTAGGAAACAGGCGTGATATTATGTATGTATTACATAATATGTTTATAGAATCTTGTTTGTAAAGGCATATTTTCCTAGGGGCATTCAATGATTCATAAACTGCAAATGTAACTTTGTAATCCTATACATTTTATATAAGATTACAAAGTTATTGATGCAGATGGGTTTTCTGGAAAACTATAACATAAGCTTGAAATGTTTAAGTTTTCCCTTGATAAGAATACTAATTACTATTTATATCCCAAATTTGAAGGTTCTATGTCTGCTAGAAGTGCCTGGGAGTTTTGATGATCGGTCAGTCAGTCAGTGACAAAATGAGGAAACTTTGACATGTTACAATTCTTAAACTACTGGTTCAAATTGAATAAAAAATTTAATATATCGTGTTGATATAAGGTCTAATTAGTAACAGAAAAATCAGGCTTCTTGTTTTATCCACAACGAAGTTTTAGGGGGGTCGAATATGGCCTGAATTGCTTCGAGAAAAGGATGGTACGGCTGTGCTTGCTCGACTTGGTGGTGCACTGCCGTGCACCCAGATTTGGGTTTATAGAAAAATTCCAATATTAAAGACCCGTGTTTCGGTATAATTAGTTACCTACAGACTTACAGATTTGACCAAGGGACAGATTGAAGAGTTCTCGTGGATTTGAAGTGAGTGTGAAGCCAGAATGTACCTTTATGTAAATATTTATATAAATGTACACGTAAGAACTCTTTTATCTCCACCTTATTAAAAATAGGTGTTTTGTAATTGTATGTAACTTATCTTAAGTACAATACAGGGTGTAACAGAAACGGGTGTACAAGCCGAAAGTGGGTTGTTAGGGACATCATTCTGAACAACTTTCACTATGGGACCGACTTGATCAGAGCAACTTAATTTTTCAGTCCACACCGTATAGATCAGCTGAGCGCTGGGCCCGAAATGTACTGAGTTAATATTATTAAAATAAAGTCTCTTTCGGCTTCTACACCCCTTTCTGCTACACCCTGTATACTGACGTTGTAATGTTGATAAAAAACATCGTGTGATATTCAATCTCCACAGTTTCGGAGAAAGGCTAGCCTCCTGTCACACAAAAAAAAAGTAATTGAATACCTGGCTTAAAGTGGACACAACATGACTCTTACTTTCTATTAGATATTACATAAACATTGGCACGTGTTTATTGGCATTAAGACGTGACGAGGGTATGCTTTAATAAGATGCATAAGACAGAAACATAATTATTTTTCAGTTATTATCATGCTCGTAAACTTCGTCTTTATGTTGGGTATAGGCTGCATAAAATCGCTTTTATGCACTAGTGCGTAAAGTAAAATCTTCGTCTTAGTCTCATAGACTAAGGTCGTAAGGTAAACAGCCACACACACTTATGCTAAGTCCACTACCACATATAAAATAAAAACCGGCCGAGTGCGAGTCGGACTCGCGCACGAAGGGTTCCATATCATTATCTATAAAAAAACCGCAAAAAAAAAGTATGGGAGCCCCCCCTAAATATTAATTTAATTTTAATTTAATTATTTATTTTTTAAGTAAATAATATACTCAATATGTTGTGAACATTTTAAGCGTCTACCTGCTACCAATATCAATAACCGGCCAAGTGCGAGTCGGACTCGCGCACGAAGGGTTCCGTGCCATTATCTATAAAAAACCGCAAAAAAATGTATGGGAGCCCACCCTAAATATTAATTTAATTTTAATTTAATTATTTATTTTTTAAGTAAATAATATACTCAATATATTGTGAACATTTTAAGCGTCTACCTGCTACCATTATCAATATCGAGCAAAAATGAGCAAAAAAATCAAGTTTGTTGTATGGGAGCCCCCCTTAATATTAAATTTCTTTTGATTTTTAGTATTTGTTGTTATAGCGGCAACAGAAATACATCATCTGTGAAAATTTCACCTGTCTAGCTACCACGGTTCATGAGTTACAGCCTGGTGACAGACAGGACGGACGGACGGACGGACGGACAGACGGACAGCGAAGTCTCAGTAATAGGGTCCCGTTTGGCACCCTTCGGGTACGGAACCCTGAAAAGAAAGGATATTGGCGGGAAGTTCTAAATTTTTTCTTCGTAGTGTAATTTGCAATTGTTTTTTTTTTTTTCAATATTGCTGTTTAATTTCCTCACAATCGAAGTGAAAAGCAGAGTACGTATTAGTAGATTGTTTACCAAGAGAGCAAAGAACTATTTTTAGGGCGAGAGTTCAAGTTCAAGTTCAAGTTCAAAATGTTTTATTGACCATAAAATCATACATATTACTTAGTCAACGTCAATATAATATTAATATTTTTGTATACTACCGCCCGTTCGGAAGTTGTGGGCTTAGGGATGGAGCAAAGAAGGGCAAGAGTAATTTTTGAATCCTGAGGGACCGAGGGATTTTAGAGCAAGCAATTCATAAGCAAGTTCTTATAGCACGAGCAAAGGGAAAAATCTGAAAACTGTAAAATTCTGTCTTTCTGCAAAAATATGCAATTTTGTTTAACTCAATACTCCATCATTTATTGCACTCCATAGGTTTACAAAGATGGTATAAATTTAACAAAGTACCAAATATGGACCCTGGCAAGGCCGTGGCAACGTAGTGTCCTCTAGGAGGATACATGAAAGTTACATTATGACTTACTTCGAAGTTCAATTGATATAATGCTAAATAATTTAAATATTTATTTAGGTACATATTACATTAACTGGTTCGCCGAAAAATCTTATATGTATAACAATAGTTCGCCATTGTTCGGTCGTTCGAGCGGTGTGCTTCTGCGAGAGAAGGGGTTAAGTATATAGATAACATCATACCTTTTTTATGTAGAAACCTTAATTTCATTACAGTAATTCGTTAAAGTCGATTTTCATAGTGATTCCTTCGACCCATTACATCATAGCAGCAAAGAATCTCTTCAAGGAAACTCGGACAAAGAAATGTAGAAAGGAAGCAATGAAACTGAACAAGAGATAAAATCATTCCGATAGCGAAGTGTAAGGGACAACGGGTAGTCGGACACTGAAATATTTCGATCATTATCTCAGCTGGTCTCCAACTTTTCACGTACTATACAGTCAGCCGTTTTTAGAAATACGACTGGCAATCTTACCCGGGTTTGTTAAAAAAATACTTTTTACTCTTATTGGGTCTTGTTGTTGGAGTTCCGTACAAAGTGCGATCGCATAACAACCGCTCTTGACAAAAAAAAACCATTTCTAAACATTGGGGGCTATTTGTGGGAGGTGTCAAAACCACTAAACTAGAGGAACTAAAGGCACTTAACTGACAACCTTCAAATCCAACAGCTCTTACACGGTGGCTATAGATTCCATTTTCAAACACACAATTTTAATTAAGATAGATAGATACTCCATTTATTCACTGTAAGAATACACACAAATACAATAAAGATCCTTACAAAACTTTAAAAATAAAATTAGTTTAGTTAGTATAGTTCGTGTCGCCGCCCAAATTGCAGGCAGTATAGCAATGCTTAGCTCAAGTTAATATCAGTTTAAAAGTGTATTACATTACCAGGATTAGTGCTGGTGAACAAACAGTGCCCTTAATTGCGGAATTACTGAGTATAACCAACCACCGATACTATATTATTATGTATAACCTCAAAAGTTACGTTTGGTACACGATATACTTACGGCTTCGGAACAATAACTAAAGCACTTACGGCGCAGCGGCCTGCAACAAGGTGCTTCGTGCCTTCCTCGCTGACGCACGCCAGCGACGCTGATCATCCCCCGAAATAAGCAGCGGCCACCAAGCTACGAAGACCCGCCTGAACGTCCTTCGTTAGGGCGCCTCATGAATATATTAGGGGTGCTTTTTTCTTGTGTATTTCAGGAAATACTAGGCAAATCGTTATCAATTTCTGATAACCAGTCGTTCAACAGTTCCGAGTCTAACGCGTAAGTCCCCGGTGTTTGCTGTCGCGCAAGTGATTTGCAGCGAAAATCAAACAAACTGACAGAGAAGTTTCCGGAAGTAAATTCTTTTAGGAGGAAAAAATCCAAAAACATAGGAGCGAGGGTCGTGAGGAGATTCCGCTGGGATTTAAAGTTCTCTGCCGCTGACATTAAATAAATCGTATTAGGCGTTAAGTGTGAAAAAAATACTTTATTGTTATACCCTATTCGGTAATTGATCAAAGTGATTTGGCAGGTCGAAATGTCATTTAGCGAAATAATGTTTCTCGCTTCTGAATCATAGTGACGTGTATTTTTGAATTGATTAAATGAATGATATAAAATAGTCAGATATGTCTAAGCGGCTCGTCGAGGCGTCAGGGGACCAGGGCCCTAATGCTGCTCTGAGAATTTCACTTATATTTCATTACTATTTCATTACTATTCCATTGCAAATTTGCAAACACCCAATCAAGGAGGATAATAATTTAGGAGAATACCAAATGACGCCATTTTGGGTGTTTGCAATGGAATAGTAATGAAATAGTAATGAAATTCTCAGAGCAGCATTAGGCCCCAGAGAGTTGGCACCTACCTCGCTCAACGCATTAGCATTGCGTTGCGATACAGCGAGGTAACGGTGACAGCGTTTTGGGCACCCTCCCGCCCGACAGCGATCTGGGCGAATTTTTTGACCTAGTTTAGTTGTAGTTAGTTTAGTTTTTACCTATACTTTAGTTATAATTAATCATTTGTTATTGTATATAAAGTGATATTATGTGATCTATAAAACAAAAATATATTACTTCCCTCAGATGAATGAATAGTTTATACTTATTTCACAGTTTTGCAGCTTAAAAACACTAATTAACGCGCAAACTGGTTATAGGCTATTTACACGGGTCGACCTTCGATAAAGAACATCGAAACTTTCTGGGATACCTATAGTTGAAATTCCCTTACATGTCGCATTTTTGTGTACACCTACAAAAAGTAGACATTAGCCCAGATGTTACTGGATTTTTGAAAATTGGATCGCGATTTTGAATTTCAACACTTTAAGATAAGTTTCAAATCCTATGAAAAAAAATTGATCGTTTTAACGATCGGTAGTATCATTTGGGTAAGGCATGCTATATGAATTTCCTTTTTGATGTGTTTTATGTTTGTTTTTGTGTTAGTTTATAAGATATGGAAATTTTATTTCTGGAATAAAGATATATTATTATTATTATTATAATTAGGGCTTTAGAAATAACTTCGACAATAAAGTAAACAAACAATCATTTCTCGCGCGTTCGATATAGAGATATCGACAACTGTTCGAGTGGTTTTGTACGAGACTATTGAGACTCCCACACGAAGGGCTCATCGCGTGGGAGTCCGACTCGCCCGATTATTTTGCCTCTTGTCTACTTTGGGCCACTATGAGAGAAGACATCATGCAGTAGTATCTGAAAAACTATTCAGAAGAGGCTGGGTCGAATACCTACTTAAACTAGTGTACATAGGGATAACAGCAATAACAGTCGCGAACGCAATCAATTTGTCAGTGCAAAAGCAATCGCATTTGATTTGTAACCGCTTTAATATTCGCGATGTAGAATTCCACAGAGGATGCTGGAAGCCAAGGAGGAGTGGGTGTGTGTGTGTGTGTGTGTGTGCAGTGGCGGATTTAGGATTATTTTGGTGGGGGGAGGGTCATGAACCCATTGAGAGTAGTTTAGATTAGGTAAATAAATTACAATTAACAATTTTAACAGGAACAGGTAGTTAACTTTTTTATTTTTTTATTTAGCCATTACTGTGTCTTCTGAAAATAAATAATTTTATTATTATATTAGTAAAGTGTCCCACTGCTGGGCAAAAGCCTCCCCCTCTTTCGTCCACACTTCCCTGGTCTGTGCCACCTCCGGCCACCCCGGCAAAAACTTGTCGAGGTCGTCCCGCCATCTCCGTTTAGGCCTGCCTCTACACCGGCATCCGGCCTGTGGCACCCAGACAGTGGCGATTTTCGCCCATCTGTCTGGGTGCATGCGACATGCGGGGCCGGCCCAGTTCCACTTTAGCTTAGCGGTCTGTGCACCCACATCAGCGATGCCAGTTATGGAGCGCAGTGTGGTGTTCCTAATGTGGTCCGTCCTACGAACATTTAGGATGCGCTGCGCTCTATTGCTCGCTGGCAAACCTTGAGTTTGGACTTCTGAAGTTCAGTCAAAGACCATGACTGAGCGCCGTAGGTTAGGAACCTAACCTAACCTACGGTAGTTAACTTATAAGGTTAATAATAATGGCTAAGTTTCATGGCACGTGTGGGCAGAACAGAACAAGAGAGACGTGTACAGGTCGAGGCCATTGTTTTGGCACGTCGGGTCTCGTCTCGCTCTCTCTCTCTCTCCCGCCAAGTCAAACGCCGAGCGAGTTGTACTCAGGGCACGTCAGGTCCCACCCCGACGTGCCAAAACAATGGCCTCGTACTGTACATCGTCGGCGAGAGTGACAGGGAGAGCTCGCTGAGGTACCTAGAAACCTAGCATAGCCTGTGCATAATCTTCACAGCATAAAGTAACTTAAAAGATTAATCATAACATCGAGTTTATGATGATTTGTTACCGAAATTTTTCGATTTTATTTTTTGAGAAGAAGAGGTTTACGATCGGGGCTAGGGGTTGAATCCTCAACACCTAGCTCCTTCCCTACATCCCCAACACCTAGCTCCTTCCCTACATCCCCAACACCTAGCTCCTTCCCTACATCCCCAACACCTAGCTCCTTCCCTACATCCCCAACACCTAGGTCCTTCCCTACATCCCCAACACCTACACTGTGTGTGTATTTTGTTCTGCTCCAGTGAAGCGAGAAGTCGATTTCCTTATAGGATTCGGTATTTTTGATAGGTACTTACTTAGTTTTTTTTTTCAGTGCACTCGTATGGTTACTATTATTTTCTAAAAATAATAAACGGTCAAGTGCAAGAAAGACTCGTGCACCAAGGGTTCCGATCACACTTGGAGAGCGTTACCTGTGTAATTTTAGGTTTCCACATAAAAAAATAATATGATGTCATCCATGTAAACCAAATTGAACATTTTTGTAGAAAGACGGAAATTTGCTGTTTTCAGATTTTCCCTTTACTTGTGCTGTGCTAGAAGACCTTGCATTGTGTCAAATTTTATGATTGTAGGCCTACAGGAAGTACCCTACAGGTTTTGGGTCCATTGCGTTGCGATTACTGTGAAAATCCAACAATTTTACAGCATTTGTTCGTATCGTTCGATTGCGTTGACCTAGAAGGTTGATTACCACAGGCCTTAACAATTGATATAAATTTCAGCTTGATACGTTCAAGCTTTCTTTGTTTAAAATGTTGTGACACACGGACAGACAAACGGACAGACGGACAGATGGACGGACGGAAAACAAAGTGATCCTATAAGGGTTCCTTTTTTTCCATTTGAGGATCGGATCCCTAAAAATGACTTAAATTTTATGGTATAATATGTATCTTCTTCTTCTTCTTCTTCTGTCAGGGGGATGTTGTGCCTGCACCTGGCCCACGAGAGCGGGGCCTTTGTGCATGTCCCCTGCACCTGCACTCTAGTTCAGCCATCCCAACTCCAGCACAAACTGGAGTAGGAGGCCTGGATGTTCGAGGAGGGTCGACGCTCTGCTCTTTTCTCCCAGAATCGCGATTCTGGTCTCTATGGTGGACGGGCATGCAAGCAACATGTGCTCCACGGTCTCATCCACTTCCATGCATCCCCTGCAAAGGGAACTGTCTGTTGCACCTGTAATTTTCAGGTGTTTATTAAGTGTACAATGGCCTGTTATGAGGCCTATTAGTATTTTTATTGGTATATGTATGCAAGCTACTTAAATAGATCTATGCATACACCACAAACAACCAGGAACATCAACAGAGCCAAAGTATCGAAATTATATCTCCTCTTGTTAAATGACGACCTCTGTGGCGCAGCGGTTGTGGCTATGCCTACCATGCGAGAGGTCCCGGTTTCGATTCACGGCTAGGGACAAAAAAAAACAACCCCAGGTCTTGTATGTTTACATGTTTGTGATGTCGCTTTTCTTGTTCCCACGACACAGGGTATCCAGATGTGATGTGTGGGGCCAGAAGCAATGTATGTGCCTACAAGTAAGTTTAACTGGATGTTGATTTGATGCTATATCTTGGGTATACATATATGATCGAAGGGATGTTGTCTTAATTTGATCAGATTCTAACTGTACCTAATTAACCTCACATCGTTTTTCCAATCAACCCCAATACATTCACTATAATTAACACCCATATTAGTATACAATTAGCCATAAATAAATGCTTCAATGCAGCAAACCTTTTATTGCTGCAACTGAAAGCAAAGCACTAAAGGCTCGCAAGCGCCTGTCATATTCAGTTACATACTTTTAGCTTTCAGTGTGTGGGTGTGAGCGTCATCCCGGCGCTTTTTTATTTTACATATACAGGGCGTTTTTGAAACATGCTGTGTTTATTTTTAATCAATTTTCAATCATAGAATATTAAAATGCTGTCTAAACGTTGGCAGCACTGCCTCTGCCACCCCGTATGGGAAAAGGTGTGACTTTGCCCTTATTAACAATTTTGGCAGTTTAGCCATATATTCAACACAACATTTCGCGTAACACGGGGCTAGCCCATCGCCGTATCCAGAATAAGGTTTCCTCACGATGTATTCCGTACATCCGAACAAATTAGTTATGTATATTGGTATTCGTATATTTAATTTATGTTAGGCTAACATACATTTAAATACACACAAGTCACCAGATGACACCAAGTCGTCTGTTAATTTATATTTCAAGGGAATGAAAACTTAATTTCCCCGATAGCAATTCAAAGGGTTAAGCGCCAGGATCTCATAGCATTGTCTTTTGTTTCTACTGCTTCAAAGAGTTAAGCGCCAGGATCTCATAGCATTGTCTTTTGTTTCTACTGCTTCAAAGGGTTAAGCGCCAGGATCTCATAGCATTGTCTTTTTTTCTACTGCTTCAAAGGGTTAAGCGCCAGGATCTCATAGCATTGTCTTTTGTTTCTACTGCTTAAAAGGAACTTTCTCTTTGTTTCGTACAACTCTGGATTCTTGTCCCACTGATCTCGAGAGTACCTAGCACGGTGGCCTGGTGGAGTGGAACTATTCCCCGGAGACGACGCCTTTGCCTGACTTTTATAGCGGCATGCTGCCCTCAGACTCTCGGGCTAAAAATAAAAGTAATAAGGGATTAAAGTAGGTTGTGCAGAAGCGACAGAAATTATGTGAGTAATGCTGCCCGATTTCACCAACAGTTATTTCTTAAGGCTTGTAAGCATTAGGCTAGCATTTTAGTCGAGTAGGCTAGTAATTTAGTAGCTAAACGTGTCTGAACACATCTCTGCTGAACACTAACAGCCTTACTTATAAATAAAACCGGCCAAGTGCGAGTCAGACTCGCGCACGAAGGGTTCCGTACCATTATCTATATAATTGGAACAAAAAGTAAACTTTAGAAAAAACCGACTTCCACAAACCCTATTTGATTAGATTGAGTTTAATACAAACTGTAACCCCTTATCCCCCCCCCCCAGGGGAATTAATTTTGTCAAATCCCATATCAGTGCTACCCCACGCTACTAAGGAACCCCTGTACAAAGTTTCATGGCTCTAGGTCCATCGGTTTAGGCTATGCGTTGCCTGCCCGTCAGCCACGCATTGTATTTGTACCTAGTATTGAGCAGATCTGGTGGCCATATGTGGTCTTCATCAGCAGTTCCGCATCACAATATTATGCTTACCATGTGCATTTGCACGAGTTATTATGAAAAACACAAACATCACTATAGGTCTAATCGGTCTAATTTTCCAAATCGGTCCATCCGTTTAGGCGCTATCGAGGCAAATACATAAAAAAATAAATAAAAAAAAAACAAACATCCGGACGAATTGTAAACCTCCTCCTTAGGGAAGTCGGTTAAAAAAACCGCAAAAAAACACGTTAATTGTATGGGAGCCCCCTTTATATTAAATTTATTTTGTTTTTAGTATTTGTTGTTATAGCGGGAACAGAAATACGTCATCTGTGAAAATATCAACTGTCTAGCTACCACGGTTCATGAGATACGGCCTGGTGACAGACAGACGGACGGACGGATATCTTGAGATTTTAAGGTACTTTCCCTCCAGGGCCCATTCGTTTGTTCCATCCTGTATATGTGTGATCTCTAACTGTATTTTTCATGAAATACCCAAAAAGTTTTGTTCAAATTATCATCTTATGTCAGAATAACTTTGTAGCTAGTTGAAAAATAACATTTGAATTGATTCAAAGCTTGCCGCGCTTTTAGGGCCTTTAGTACCTACTAAACGCCGCCGTAAGCAGCACTGTCTACAACCTACTCCTACTGGAAAACGTGAGACACCCATCTACAATTTCCGTACAATGAGGTTCACTTACTCATTATGTCAATGTCATGCAGACTGCAAAACATCATTTCAACGCACCAAAGAGTATTTAATTAAAACATCACTGGCAGCCAAACTTGAAGTGGCCAAAAGGAAAAAAATAATTTCTGTGCTCTGAGATTTGTATGAAAACAAAAGTAATTAAAAACTATTAATTTTATAATTATTTTCTAAAAGTTCTACATAATAAATAGAGACGTCGTAATTCATCAATTAATATTTAAAGTCTTTGTAGAAGTCCGGGGACGACATTGCCATATCATTTAAATTTAGTTTCATTAAAAGAAGGCTTACCTACCAAAACAAAATGGCCTTGGTATAAACTTTTCAAGCGTGTTGTGAAGACGTATCTTGTACCGAGACCACTTTCAATTTGTAATATCTCTCGTATTTCAGTATTTGTGGTTGGTGCGGCAACAGATATACACATTCCGTGAAAATTTCAGCTTTCTAGCTATTACGGTTCGTGCAGGCGGACCCGGTGACAGACGGACGGACGGACGGACGGACGGACGGACGGACGGACGGACGGACAGCGAAGTCTCAGTAATAGGGTCCCGTTTGGCACCCTTCGGGTACGGAACCCTAAAAATGGTTAACTCAAAGTCAAAGGCATTTATTTGCAAATATAGGTTGATAAGGTGTTATGTACATTTATAGGAGCTAACTATATCTTATCCTCTAAGGATGTGCAAGTTAATTGATATGATTACAATTTATTCACTCTTTAATTATGATTTAACTAGATTAGGGGTCGCCTCGCTCTGCTCCGCTTCACTCCGGCTTCCGGTTCTGCTTATAAGTGTGTACCTAACAAACCTATCTTTAGTTTTCAAACAGGAAGTAACCTATAAATTGATCCAATTGATTTCCCTATAAAATGTGGACCCACATTAGGGGCCGCCTCGCTCCGGCTCCCGGTTCTGCTTATGAGTGTGTGTAGGTAACTAACACGTAACTAACCTATAATTGATCCAATCAGACCAGTATCCAAAACCATGCAATTTAAAAAATAAAGGCTGTAAGGCTTTCATTGCCCTTGCCTATTAGATCCGAAAGGATAAAGATAAAAAAAAATATTGGCGCCCAAAATGGCCGACAAAGTTTTCCACCGTCCGCGTCGTTGCAACTTTTCATTTGTACTAAAATCATGTGCCAATATCCATCGTTGGAGCTTCTGATTTTGACATTTGACATTCTAATTTTGCAAAGATGTAAACATTGCGTAAAATTTAAGTTACGAATTCACAAAATTTTAAGTATTTAAATTGGTTTCCTTAATCAGAAAATGGTGTTGGAGGTTAGCTAAGGACCCCCCCTAGCCACGTAAGTAAACAAGGGTCCCAGGGTGTTTAAACTGACAGCTACTTACGCAACAGTTTAAGCGGTTGACTAGGCTAAATTTTCGTTTATAAGTAACCTTTTTTTATTAACGTATTAATACGGTGATTAAAGTTAATTAACGTTTATAAGTAAGGCTGTCACAATTAGTCGAGTAGATACTACTCTCTACTAAATTTCTCGCTACTCCTTTAGCTACAAGCCTTTAGCTCTTTTACTTAGCTGTCTAGCGATTGTTTCGGTGACCGCCCTCTCTCAGGGGGCTACCCTACTAGCCTAGATGACCCTTAAACCTAGGTCAAAGCGAAACAACCCCAAGGTGGACCCAAAAAGGAAACAAAGAGTCGCTTAAAAGAAATGTATTGTTGCGATTGTTGGAGTCAGACTCAGTGATTCGAACCCGGGATCACTCAGAAGGCAGAGCGTGCCGCACAACGTTGATGATGATACAATTACACAGGTTTTACAAGACACACCGTACACTTCTGCCTTTAACTTAGCCTTTGCCAAGAAACGGAAGCGAAAGTATCAAGACTGCGCCGCGGGGAATATAAATCAGTCTTGCAGATGTAACGTAACACCGCAGCCTGCACAACGCAGCGGCAAAGCGGATATGCAAACCATTTTTAAACCGAAGGGGTCTATCCGTCTATCCATCAGCAGCGTGCTATATCTGATTAATGATGATAGAAGAGGTCTCTTATACTAGAGATAACCTCGCCTTTGTAGACAATTTTTAGTATTACTGTTATTGTTTTAAATGTCTGTGTGCAATAAAGAAAATATGAATATAATAACGGTAATAATAACAGCGGTTTGTGTGCAGCCGGCGCAGCACGTCTCGGTGCCAAGCCGAAACCGAAATTCTGCGCCCTCGCTGTAGCAATTGCCATGAGATTCGTTTTTAGGGTTCCGTACCCGAAGGGTGCCAAACGGGACCCTATTACTGAGACTTCGCTGTCACCAGGCTGTATCTCATGAACCGTGGACCGTGGTAGCTAGACAGTTGAAATTTTCACAGATGATTTATTTCTGTTGCCGCTGTAACAACAAATACTAAAAAACAAAATAAATTCAATATTAAGGGGGGCTCCCATACAACTAACGTGATTTTTTGCGGTTTTTTATAGATAATGGTACGGAACCCTTCGTGCGCGAGTCCGACTTGCTCTTGGCCGGTTATTAGAATCCGGGGCCAGTTTATTTCACCGTAATTTGACAGTTACGGTTTATAGTTTAGTCTGTTGTGACTTCAAGTGCCACAAATTATTTCACTCCATTCTATGAACACTTGAAACTCACCGGCCATACAGCACACAGCCTTTTCATATTTTCAAATGTTTATTACACCTGCTGTGTAATTATTTATTTATTTATGTATTCTGGGAGTCACATTTTCTCTTGTGACTGAAGAGACCGATACGGGATCTACACTGCTTGCCACAACGGTCACAAACAAAGTCGGCGTTAACAGGTGGTGGAGCCGGTTGTTTTCCGGCTATGCGCTTTATCTTAAGTGTTTCTAACCACTGTTTATCATGTTTTATTCTGCCCTGGCGTAATAGATGTCTCCATACCGGTCTGTCTAGTGCCGGAAGTTCCCAGTCTCTTGGTTCCATTTAAAAGCGCTCTTTGGCGCCCACCACCTTTGAGCCCACTGCACTTCTGTTATAAGGGGCCTTGACTGGCCGACGGACGGACGTCATCGCATCGTGTTAACGATAGATGCATTTTTTTTCCTTTGCACGCACTATGCCAGAAAAGCGTTAGGCCAGAAAAGCATCAGGCCAGAAAAGCGTTAGGCCAGAAAAGCGTTAGGCCAGAAAAGCGTTAGGCCAGAAAAGCATCAGGCCAGAAAAGCGTTAGGCCAGAAAAGCGTTAGGCCAGAAACGCATTATGCCAGAAAAGCATCATGCCATGGTGCCCTATTCTGTAAACCCTCGCTCCCACAAACGACGCCCAATGTCCTGATAAAGGCCCTACCCTGCGAACCCCAAATCCCTGTCGTCTCGACAGCCAAAGGAACGAACCTACAGATAAAAAGGAAACTTACTTCGTAATCCGTAATTTCTTTATTGTACACACATGACATAATACAGATAGCTTAAGATAAAAAATAAATAACAAGGTAGACAGTTCACTCAAAACAAATTGAATTTCGCAGTTTTTTCATGTAGAAACATAACTACTGGACCGATAATATGATAAAAAACAACATACAACCGAATTGAGAAACGCCTCCTTTTTTTGAAGTCGGTTAAAAACACGTGCCAATGGCAAAACTCTTCATCAGTATCCAGACCGACATTAATTATGAATTGAATCGTACAGGCTTTCGGTGAAGAAGCCTTGCCAAAACATTCCCGAGAACCCGAGCTTTTACTTGAGCAAACTTTGAATACGAATACACTACAAAGTACTAGGAACTTGTACAGTCATCGTCTAGTTTACAAACACTAGGATTCGCCAGAAACTTCGTCCGCGTAGATGTATTTCAGATATAAAATACTGGCTGGTGATCGCAAATCGCAACTTAGTCTGCGTGTACAGGAATTATCATTTACTGAGAAAACGTTACCCTTCTTCTGGTGCTGTCTGATAAAAAGTATCCTACATAAAAGTCCAGCCGTTTCAGCGTGAAAGAGGTAGAAACTATAAAAACTATTTATAGTATCAGTGGGAAGTGGGATACTCGTGGATGATATTTTAATAGGGGGTAGGTATCAACATAGCAGAACTTGGTTTTCTGGTATCGATCTCTTAACCCTAGAGTGCTCGCGCTATGAGCATTTTGCCGCCCGCGGCACAATTTTCGTTTTATTTTGTACACTATGCAATTGTCAAGGTCAAGCGTCCGTGTAGCTGCCCCCCCGTCCCTCGCCTTCTTGTTTTAGAAATAAGAATTAAATCAGTGCTCAGATGACCGCAGGAGACAAAGGTTGTTGGGGCTGTGTCGCGTTTGGCGGCAAATTGCTCACCGCGCGACTACTCACGTAAGTAAAGTTTGTGGGTCTTAGTTTTTACTATTGTTGAAATATTATTTGTTTTCATTGAGTATAGTATTATTTTAATGTAAATATGGTATGATATTAATTTTACATTGTTTTAATTGATTATTGGGCCTTGTGTTTTTGTTTTATTATTACGTCGAACATTTCTGAAAGCAATTGCCCTAGCTATGATTAGACCACATATCGTTAGAAGATCCGGCGTGATTACTTTACAGAAGCATCTGAGGAACCAAATCGCTCGACTTGTGCCACCGGAACATCAAAATATACCCTCAGTTCGAGAAGGAATATGCGCAGTATGTCCATCGAAGAAAAATAGAAGGATAAAAAAAGGGTGCAATAGATGTGCAAAGTTACTGTGCAACGAACATTGCATATATATATGCCAGGATTGTTTTGGTGAAATACATGCTGTAAATGATGAAAACTAATGATTTAGTTCTTAAGTTCTATTTTTATATTTTTTATTTAAATAATAATGAAAAAGTTCCAAAAAAACAAAAATAATTACCTAACATTTTCCAAAGCATTTTTTCTCATTTCTAATTAAAAAACTTTAATAAATGATTCCTGTTCTTATAGCTGGTGTTTTATTTTATCGTTAAAACATAATTACAAATGCATATGATTCATATTAACAAAAAAAAAACGTATTAAGTACGGGCGGCAAAATGCTCCCTACGCGATCACTCGCGTTTCACGAGAAGGCGCGACTACTCTAGGGTTAATAGAGATAAGCTCGCCTCTGTACACTATTTTAATGTAGGTATTTCTCGTTATCAAGATTATTTGTCTGCATTAAAGATTTTATCAATTATATCGTACTCTTTAAAAGTTGGCACAATTGTGCCCGTGCCACCCCGTATGGGAAAAGGCGTGACGCCATGTTATGTCAGTCCTTGTTACCTAGATCGCACGGCACAACGTGCAGGGGTAAGATTCCCGCGCATTCGATATACGGATATCGACACTTACTCGTATATCGAGTGATTCCCATAGAAAATCACTCGATATAGATGTCGGTCTCCGTATATCGAATGCCCGAGAATCATACCCCCGAATAGGTTTGCTATCGCGACAGTATCTAGAAACTAGAATCCATTAGCAGTACAAACAGTCTAGAATGCTAGATCCAATAGCGCTCACTTGGAAGAACTGAGAGGACTCGTAATCAAATGTAGACGGAGAGGGTAAATATGTAACTGAAAGATCCCTTTAGAATTACGACATTTCAAGAGTTTTTTTTTCAGACAAATACTTTAATGTTACATCCTGTAAACTAGTAGAAGTCTTAGTTTGAAGAACGGTGTTGAGATAAACTTTAGAGCAGGTAATTACCGTGACAAAGCAATTCCTGTTCTATGCAATCTAAATAAAAATATAACTCCTGGTTTTCTGATGCATTTAATTGCAATACAAGGTCAATATTCATACGTATTGTAGTCCTATATTTTGCGCAAGGAAGGATTATTAGCGAGATTTTCCTATTGCCGTAATTTTTTTCTTCGTATTCAAAAATATTTTGTCAAAAGTAAAACGATTCGACGATATTCGAGTAGCGGTTGACTAACTGATGTTGAAATGTATTTCTTGAATATTTCAGTAGTAGTCTTTATTATATCTAAATATTGTTCATATCTAAATATTTGACCTATTCTCGTGTTTTTCTGAGTTCAAAATATTCATTTGATGATTTATTTATCCATGTAACATCCCATACCATTTATCCATATAAACAAGGATAGCCTATCTCATGCGACTAAAAACCCACAGCCTGTACGCATTCTTATCTAAACCCATAGACCACTTAAAAACAGAAACCGAAAAAGGATACGTTTACGAGGATTTAGAAGCAATAAAGAGCTCCTACCGGAGAAAGCTCCCTGGCCTAACTGCGTTGAATGGCTTTCTTTTACAACTTGTACGTAGGAACTGAATTAGTCTGTGAATGTTGGTCGGTTCTTTATTCTAGCAAGCATAGCAAATTGTGATGACCTGCGGCCTTACGCCTAGCAAGCATAGCAAATTGTGATGACCTGCGGCCTTACGCCTAGCAAGCATAGCAAATTGTGATGACCTGCGGCCTTACGCCTAGCAAGCATAGCAAATTGTGATGACCTGCGGCCTTACGCCTAGCAAGCATAGCAAATTGTGATGACCTGCGGCCTTACGCCTAGCAAGCATAGCAAATTGTGATGACCTGCGGCCTTACGCCTAGCAAGCATAGCAAATTGTGATGACCTGCGGCCTTACGCCTATCAAAGTGTCTAAATAATGTAAACGAAAACGCAATTTGTAGAATCTGGCTCAGAGAATCTCATACCACAGGACATATGGGTAAGTGCGAGTCGGAATCGCACAAGAAGGGTACCGTACTATCGTACAACACAACTTAAGCACTCAAAACAATAAAACAAAAAGAAAAAGAAAATTAAAAACACGTCTCTTGTATGGGGACTTCCTTTAATTTGTAATATCTCTCGTATTTCAGTATTTTTTGTTGTTGTGGCAACAGAATACTCATTCAGTGAAAATTTCAACTTTCTAGCTATTACGGTTCGTACTCTAAGACCCGCTGACGGACGGACGGACGGACGGACAGCGGAGCCTTAGTAATAGGGTCCTGTTTGGCACCCTTCGGGTACGGTACCCTAAGAAGACTTAAAATAACATAGCGCCATGCGTTTTCCCATGCGGGGAGCTTGGGAGACACAATTGTGCCTACTTTTGCCTGGTAGGTAATACTCGTAGTTAGTTTAGAGTTATTGGGCAGCTAGAAAATGTTAGGGCGATAAACACACCCTTTTTCTGAATGTCCCTCGCAAAATAGCGTCACACCTTTTCTCATACGGCGTGCTAGAGGCACAATTGTGCCCAGTTTTTCAAAAATTAAAGGTTCGGTCGAGATTGTGCTTACATAGCGAGAGATCCCGGGTTCGAATACCGAATTAAGACAGGAAAGGACTTACTTACTTCCCAGTACATTTTAATTTAGCGACAAGTTTCTTTAGCGAGCTGTCATACCTTTATTTCTCTCTCTCACCACACATTACCCTATACGAAAGAGAGTTCACAGCTCGCTAAGATCTAAAGAAAATTGGCGCGACATAGTCTGTAAAGTTGCATTTAAAGTACAAAAGCATTCTTGTATGCGGTCCCAACTTCGCTACAAGAATTGTTAAGATTTGTTTCATAAAGTCGCGCATTGTTAACGTGCCCGAACTAAAATTTGACTTTGGAAGAAACACAAAGTAAAGAAAGTTACTTTACCTGCTCCCGACATACTTACAATAGGATAATGAATATCCAATAACTTTCAAGGAAAAGGAAAAATATTGTGAGGAAATGGAAATTCCTTCGAAAGCTTAATATCCGCTTAGGTCGTCTGCGGTCTCTGGTGGTTTCACGGCAGCCTCTCACGTCTAAAATTCAGGTTTGCATCCCGGTGTTGATCACGTGATGAGTATATCATGGACGTTCGGACGTTCTAACCGTGATGGAAAACATAGTGAGAAAACCTTCATCACTCCATAGCCACGTGTCACGCAAAGTAGAAAACCGACTAACTTCCTTCTAGTGGGCACGTTAGGTCTCTGCCACCCCGTATGGGAAAGGCGCTGTGAAGAGGAAAGTACTGAGTGAATTTCCCAAAAGTAAATTTTCGCGGCGACGCTGAAAACGGTAGTGCCAATAGTTTTAATTGTAAATATTTTTTATGAGTATGTGGCGGCCTATGAACACAGCTGCTATAGCCGAAAGAGGTTGAAGATAATCATGAACACAGTCTGTCTTCCTGACGTCTCTTCTCGTGATAACAGCGACGATTTTCCGAGTTTCTAAACTAATGTTAAATATTCATTGTATACTACCTATTCGTTCATCTCAGCCCTTCCTATTCAACTCTATCATAAGCCTGTAAATAAATTCATTGTCATTCCTATCGACTCTGATTTCCACTACGGGCCAACCTCCACACTGCCAACCTCCACAAGTAAAATAGAAATTGTACCTACACGCGCGTAGTTACATGTTTTTACTGAGACAATCAAAAATATTAAAAAACCATAAATTCTCATATCGGTGCTTGTCCCAGTTCCCGTTTACTTTGGAATTTGATCTCCCAAAAAAAACCTAGTAAATGTATTAACTAACTTTTACATAAGGTATCTAGGTAACTAAATAAGAAATCGCTTGAAGGGTTTTTTTAACAATACAAACTAGAGACGAAAATATCGTGAGGAAACCTTCATTACTCCATAGCTGCGGGGATGGGCTTGCCCCCTGTCACGGAAAATGAAGTATTGAATCACTGGCTGACAGTGGGCACAGTGGTGCCTCTGCCACCCCGTATGGGAAAAGGCGTGACGATATTATTATGTTATGTCAAACGAGAGACCAGAAAATCAAAACTTATGTTTTGACTGTTTTGACACTTACGTGCCCCAAGAAGTTCGGTGAGCTAAACTAAATCAAGTATAACTTCACCCGGTAAAGCGGAATTACACGTGTTACGCTCTCCAAGTGTGATCGGAACCCTTGGTGCGCGAGTCCTACTCGCACTTGGCCGGTTATTTCATTCCCGGTGTACAACTGTTTAATTTCGGTGTTGAATCAATTGTTTTCGGTGACTTTTTTTTTCATCTCGGTGTATTTATTTTTAATGGATAATATGCGTTCAGTGCTTTTTCTTTTATTTCGGTGTCAATTCTTTCATATCAGTGGGCATTAGCTTAGTTTCGGTGTTACCGAAACTATTATGCTCAATATCTTTCTAAATATGTATAGTACGATAATGCTGTTCAAGTATGGCAATAATACGTTATTGAGGATCAGAATAAGACTTTCAAAACCGGGAAATACAGTAAGATAAAAAAGTCTAACTGTCTAGTCAAAAATCATGCTTGTTGAAATTTACTCTACTGCGAACTAACGGAAATAGAGTAAGCCAATCCGTCAGACAGGAGGGTCGGACCAAGTGTAATCTCTGTAATGGGGATTGCTGTGGGAGCTTTAATGCTTTACAAACATACGATAGACAAAGCTATGGATCGGAACAGGATAATGAGTATTGAACGCCGTATTGAATATTCGTACCTCGTACTTTGTAATAGGACATAACATTTACATGCAGGCATATACATTGCTTCTGGCTACGAATAAATGCCATTGAGTTGCCATTAATAACAACGAGGAAATGAACTCGGTGGAACTTCGTAATGAAGCGATTTGATCAGAGCAACTTAGATCTCTTTTCCATATATTCGGCGCTTGGCTCAAAATGGCGAAGTGAAAGTTAAATTACCTACCGATTCAGACAAAAATTCTATATCCGCCGAAGAATAAAATTTTTGTAGATAAAAAAATACACTTTTTGTTAATTTACTTTTCTGTTAGAGCCCTCAACTAAAGGAAAGTCACTTGCCCTTCAGAAGTATTGATTAGGTTCGTTACAGTTCATGAATTCATAATAACTTGAAGTTCTGTCACAAAAACGGCAGACCTTTCTGCTTGTCGGTGAGGGAAGACTTCGTGAGGAAACCTTCATTACTCCAAAGCTACGGCGATGGGCCAGCCCCCTGTCACACAAGATGGAGTAACGAATAACTTGATATGCGACGCACGTATGAGAAAACACGTGACGTGAAATCACATGACCACATAGTGGCCCATACCAGCAATCACATGACCACATAGTGGCCCATACCAGCAATCACATGACCACATAGTGGCCCATACCAGCAATCTTGATTATTATTTTGTTATGTTGTTAAACAAACAAACAAACAAATAAACAAATAAACAAATTATTGTGAATATAGTGTGCTATATGCTAATTGTATTTTATTGATTATTGTTATTCTTATTGTTGTAATTTATGTGTTTGTACTGTCTAATGAATTTTATCTATCTATCTATGTGACGCTTTTTTATTTAATGTTACAGCATACAGCATTAGATAAATTTAAATATGCTTGAAACATGCAATAGCTTTATTTAAGGGTCAGTCGCTGGCTCAGCGGGCTCACCGCTGTGGCTCTACCAACTCGTGTGGGAAAAGACGTGACGCTGTGAGTAGGTATGTGTGTGTGGGTGTTAGTTGCCTAAAACGTAACGTGTATTCGCTTTGAAAAAAAGTTTTGGGAGCGGTTACTAATGGCCTACGCACACTGGGACGGCAAGGCAAGGGATTTTAAATTTTTACCAATGGACATTCAAACGTATCTATATAGAAATAAGACAAATTGCTATGGTTTAAAATAATGCCGAAGCATCCCGCGAGATGCCACCGCATAATTTGAAACCACATCAATTTGTCTTATTTCTATATCGGTACGTTTGAATGTCCATTGATAAAAACTTGCCATGCCGTCCCGGTCTGCGTAGGTCTTACATCTAACACAACACAACATAACTTCACACTTTTTCCTACAAGGGTGGCAGAGAGGAGAGAGACAATCATATTATACTCTATTTTGATACCTAAAACTAAAGGCTATACTCTCAACCTGCTACCTTCACAAATACCTTATAATTCCTGTAATGAATTCTTATTTACAGCTGACGTGATCTAATATCTTATTTATTCCAACCTTAAGAGACCGGTGACCGCGTGAATTTCCCATACAAACGTAATACGAAAATGATTTGAATTTGAGAAATAGTTTAACGTATTTATAGACTGTTAATCGAATTTATACACTGTTTACGCAGGTTCCTGGTCTGTATACCAGGGTTCCTCTTCAACCAATTTAAAAATATTTTTAAGTAATTTGAATAAGAACCTTGGTATACGACCAGGAACCTGCGTAAACACTGTATTAATCCGATTAACAGTCTAAATGCTTTGAACTAGTTCTCAAATTCAAATAATTTTTGTATTACGTTTGTATGGGAAAGTCACGCGGTCGGTCGCCGGTCTCTTAAAGTCTTACCGCCGTACTCAGTCATTTAATGAAAGATTAAACCCACTCCAATTTTGAATTTTCATACAAAATCCATTTCTTAGTAATCCTTATTGAATCATTAAACGACTCTGGGTACGACCATTAAAGTTTCGTATTCCGGAAATCTCGTATCGCGCACCAATTTCACTAATGAAGATCAGCGTCATTGACGATTGGCGGTGACATGAGCCGGGGTACTCATAAATACGTAATCGGATCCCGCCGGGGCGCCGCCGCCCTGCGCGTAGGTGCCCCGTGAGGGTGACAACGTGCAACCAACAGAGTTCTTGGAAGGAAACCGGTCGTAATACAGTGAATTCTACAATAACATGTGATTGGGATCAATGCTGGAGACGACAGAACCAAAGTAAGTAAATTAATAAATAATAACCGGCCAAGTGCGAGTCGGACTCGCGCACGAAGGGTTCCGTGCCATTATCTATAAAAAACCGCAAAAAAATGTATGGGAGACCCCCCTAAATATTAATTTAATTTTAATTTAATTATTTATTTTTTAAGCAAATAATATACTCAATATATTGTGAACATTTTATGCGTCTACCTGCTACCATTATCAATATCGAGCAAAAATGAGCAAAAAAATCACGTTTGTTGTATGGGAGCCCCCCTTAATATTAAATTTCGTTATAGCGGCAACAGAAATACATCATCTGTGAAAATTTCAACTGTCTAGCTACCACGGTTCATGAGATACAGCCTGGTGACAGACGGACGGACGGACGGACGGACGGACGGACGGACAGACGGACAGCGAAGTCTCAGTAATAGGGTCCCGTTTGGCACCCTTCGGGTACGGAACCCTAAAAAGTCATATAAAAAAATTAAGTCGACTTCAAATTAACTCAAAAGTAAGAAATAACGAATGGCCACCGGCAATTCTTCATACTAACGAATATATCGGGCGATTTTGTAACGTGAATTCACAAAAACAGTCATTTATGATAGATTTTTTATTCATGAGGTCGATACTGTTAATTTTTTTGTTGTTTGAGACCATTCTATAAAGATATCGGGAAACATTTCCATAGAAAAAAACTCAAACGATACAACCAAAGAATCGATTCATCTGATGGATTTTCAAATAAAAAAGAAATCTACTCTGTGACATTAACTAATTGTGAACCTCAGATCAATGTAACTCTTTGTTTAACTTCCTTCCTCCAAGCTCGGAACAATACCAAAAAAGTCATTTCAATTTCCAATTAGGTAATACAATATATTTTATCAACCGACTTCAAAAAAAGGAGGAGGTTCTCAATTCGACCCGTATGTTTTTTTTTTTTTTTTTTCTATGTTTGTTACGCGATTGCTCCGCCAATTATGAACCGATTTGAACAAATCTTTTTTCGGCGTATAGGTAATACCTCAAGGGTGGTCCCATTGACACCAGGTCAGGATCTGATGATGGGATCCTGGAGAAATCGAGAGAACTCTTCAAATATTATAGGCAGACCTATAGTGATTTTTGTGTTTTTCATAATAACTCGTGCAAATGCACATGGTAAGCATAATATTGTGATGCGGAACTGCTGATGAAGACCACATATGGCCACCAGATCTGCTCAATACTAGGTACAAATACAATGCGTGGCTGACGGGCAGGCAACGCATAGCCTAAACCGGTGGACCTAGAGCCATGAAACTTTGTACAGGGGTTCCTTAGTCGCGTGGGGTAGCACTGATATAGCATTTGACAAAATTAATTCCCCAAGGGAGGGGGGGATAAGGGGTTACAGTTAGTATTAAACTCAATCTAATCAAATAGGGTTTGTGGAAGTCGGTTTTTTCTAAAGTTTACTTTTTGTTTCAATTATGTGGCATGTAATTTCTTCACTAATACTATGATTTTTTTTACTGTATAATGCTTTTTTTTGTGTGTCAATTTTTCGGCGGCTTTATTTGATCCAGGGTCGGCAGTCTTTCAAATTAGGCTAGGGCAGCGAGATCAAAGGACACGCAGAAAATGAACAGAGTATAATAAATGATTATCTTTGGCTTCAAATTGTATTTTAAAAATTGGATTTAGAACTACATATTTTACTTTAGTAATTTTAATGATAAGTATATTATTATGTCTGTAATTAATGAATTTTGTGAATGTTGTGATCACCTGTAAGAGGTATATATATACTCTAGAACCGTAATGAAATTTAATTTAAATGTGAATTGTATATACTGTTGGTGTTCCATATATAAATAAATAAATAAATAAATTTGGTATAGGTGGATTTCATAGACGCGTAAGGAAGATGAGATATTAAACCAATTTGTACCTAATGTATATATTCCAACTGATTAGGATTTCTTACTTTTGAGTAAATTTGAAGTCGACTTACACTACTGAATCGATTTAGACAAAACGTTTTTAAAAACTATCTACAAGGAAGTCTTCTACGATTTACAGAAAACGATATAACTTTTGAACGGCTGAACGGGTTTTGATCAAATGTACACTCTGCCCTGAGTTGGAGTAAATTTAAGCCATTAAAAAAATTAGTTTGGTATATTTAGTTAGTATATTTATTGCCATAAATGTACATGTAGGTAATCTTATAATGTCATTTTGCCCTTTGGGCATAGCAATCACAGACATCTTATAAACTAGGTACCTACAATAAAATAATTAAACAAAAACAGTTTCATGTAGGTAATCTTATAATGTAATTTTGCCCTTTGGGCATAGCAATCACAGACATCTTATAAACTAGGTACCTACAATAAAATAATTAAACAAAAACAGTTTCACACAGTCACAGGGCTAGGATAAATTGCACGTTTACTAGGTATTTTATACCTACTCACTAATAGTTAAATTGGTTGATAAAATTTATAATACACAAAAAATATAACGGCAACACATAAAAACACTTATTTGTAATTATAGAACTGAAGTCAGATCGTAAGGAGATTTAGTTATTAAATAATCCTTGAGTTTATTAAAAAATTTACTCCCCGACAAGTTTTTAATATCTAGAGGGAGGCTATTATATACTTTAGTATCAGTAATCTTTGTAGCTCGTGTATATGCTGCTGTCCTTCTACACGGCAGAAGATTCCCTTTATTTCTTTCATGGTCAAGATCCGATTCATAGTTACAGAGAAACGCTAAGACAAACATAGAGACATACATACATACATCCATACAAACATACACATACACCCATGAAATTTTGTGAACTCGTTTGGAAGCCCTAAATGACTAACATGTGTGAATATTTATCAACGCGGTGGCAGAGGCGTATTGATGTGTTCGGGGTCACTCTGGCTGAATTCACGAGAATGTCACTATTTTTTGTATGTTATGTGGATGATAGTTATTTAATATACAGATATTATTTCAGTTAAAATATACTTACCGCATTAGGTTTAGCCTGTAATGGTCATGTTTATGGATAAATAAATAACTAAATAAATTTTGAGACGCCCGTAAAAGTGTTCAAATTGCATTTCAAGATGGTCGCTTTCAGAAAAATACTAGGTATATTCACAGATGTAAAGGTCCTTTGCTCATTTAAACTTTTGATTGTGCGAATACTTTACTTTATATACGAATAATTTAATGTACCTGTGTAGTTTTATTACATTAAAATTGTTCTGCTAACTCTAAAGTCTTCACAAAATAAAAGGCCCGTTTTGACAGTTCACGCCCATGAAGTTTTAACCCCTAATGCGTAGGTAATAAAAGCCAACTGTCGCGTACAAGCAAAGCGTACAAGTTACGCACCTAGGAAAACCGCTTCTATTACCTACGCGTTAGGGGTTACAATTTCATGGGCGTGAACTGTTAAAACGGGCCTTTTATTTTGTGAAGACTTTAATAGAATATATTTGTTGTCAAACAAATAAAGCGGACGGAATAATAAATTGTCACAGAAAAACCGAATTGTATTATCATTTTTAACTTTATTAATTTGGGACCAACAATCCAAGTAATTATGCAGCAGTAAAATGATGTGAATGCTGAAAGCAACAGTTAAAGCTTTAATGTCGTACGTGTTTGTTTTTCTCCGTTAGGTATTTGTTGCACGGACAGCGATGCTACGAAAAAGCATTAGCTTGTAACGCAAATGAATGAATGATATAATCAATGAAAACGTTAAGCTTCTAGCTTGGTATAACCTTAAATAAGCTGCCACGTGCGAGTTGGCCTCGCGCTGAGAGGGTTTCGTACAACGTAAGCTATAATTCAGTTTTTTATACAAATTTTGCACCCTAGATTTAGGGGTTAGGGTGTTGAAGTTGTGGATTTCGGAGTTTTTATGGGATATGGGTGCAAGCTTGTGCTTGCATACCAAATTTCAGATTTTTAGGACTGCGGTAAGTACCCTAAAGGTTTTGATGACATGCGAATTGGTCATATTATTGATCATAAATTTTTCAAAATAAGTCTCTAAAATATTATAAAAATACTTTTAAGATCCTCACACTATGGGCTTTAATTTTTTGTGTCACACGGCATATTTTGAATTTTAATTTTATTTTTTACATCATTATTTAAGCTAGGACGGCAGAATTACTCTTTATTAATCTGTGGCTATTAAGCATATTATTTCCGCGCCATATCGTAGAATTGGGCATATCATGAAATGGCCGGTTGAGAAGTATCATGAAACGATGAAATAATTTAGGATAAACACTGCGGTTAGCTTACGTGAAGACTAAAGTATAGCTCTGAATAGTCTTCGTGTTAGTTTGACATGTTTAACACAAAAAACATAACTTTTGATAAATAAAAAAGCTTTTACAAAGAGATGTTTTCATAAAAAACGCCTTTTCTAGATATGGCCAATTCTACGATATGGCGGGCGCCGACACATATACTCGCTTATAGCCACCAGTGGAGTCTCCGCCCCATGTGCGTAGAATGCGGGCCCGCGGAATTTCAATCTCTGCGCCGACCTCATTGCTCTGCCGACAGAGAATACTTGTCTCTTCGCGCCAAAAACTGACGGCGGGCGGCGTACTGCGGCTGCGGTCCGATTGCTGGACCTGTTACTTTATAGACGCCCAAAAAACTAAAACTTTGTTGATCAGTTCTCTAAAGCGTCCGTGGCCCGGCAGTATTTGCAATTTCGCCCGTCGGAAACGATCTTGCGGGTAGCAAATTCTGGCCGTGACGGGTACTTGATGGGAGTGAGTTTCTATGTTGCATTTGTTTCGGTTGTAGCGGCCCCTGGGCAGCATGATATCTTCAAACAGTCGGGTTAGTCACTAGCTCGAGACCCCTCCATCAATCCGCACTGACCCTGCGCGATAGAGTATGGCTAGTCTAATTTAGACGAGTGCTTTTCTATAGCGGCCGCACTGCTATTTATATGTAGAAAATGACAGATTTAATTGTATACCGGTAACATATCGTATATCCGGTGACTTATACGGTTTTACAAGCATTTTTTTTTAATGCGATGCGATCATGATGCGATGTTCAATTCTAATTAGCCAGACTCTACCATCTTTAGATGTAGGTACAGAGCCACCAAGTTATCAGTAGAACGACCAAAGCAGAACTTACTTCGGCTGTCAGTTCAGTTGTTGTAGTGTATGCTGTTCAGTTGGCGTAGATGGTGGCGCCTCACTCCATTCTATAGATAAGATTGTTGTGTAGTTACGAAACGTAACTACAGACTGTGTGTAATGATCTGATACACTATGCATATGTAGTAGTAGTCGATGGTTGGTACAGACGGCACGACGCGTCCAATGAATTGAGTAACAGTCGTTTTGTATCTTGTCATGTCTCTAGCTAGAACAGATTACATCATCATCCTACGCATGTATGTAATGGCTATCAAACTAAAATAATTTAATAAAATAAAGTGTGTTCCTCCAAAATATATGTTTTAATATTAACAAAACATGGCGCAGCCGACGGAGTAACCAGTGATGGGTGGAAATACCAAGGATTTGGAAAAATCTGAAACTGAAGGAACAAAATCAAATTACGAGATGGCGGCCGCGATGCCCGCGATTGAATACCGGATGCCGGCACCCCTGGACCTGGAAATAGTGGACAATTTATATCCTCAGTGGCAGCGTTTCAAGCAAGGCTTCAAGATTTTCATTTCTGCAGCTGGACTTGGGCAAATCTCGGAAACCAGAAAAGCTTCAATTTTGTTGAACTGCATTGGGCAGGCAGCACAAGAGCTGTACTTTAACACATTAATAACAGGTGATGATGCGAACCCTAAATTGGAGGATGTGATTAAGTCATTTGAAGATTACTTCGCGCCGAAGTCCAATGAGGTGATAAATACGTTTCACTTTAATAAAAGGTGTCAAGAAGATGGTGAAACCTTCGATAGTTTCTACACACAAATAAGGAAAATAGCAGCGAATTGCAACTTCGATACGCAACTCGACAGAATGTTGCGGGATCGCATTATTGTAGGAATAAAGGAACACAGAACACAACAGAAGCTACTTGAAGTCAAGGATCTCAAACTGGAACGAGCAGTGGACATCTGTAGGTCAGCGGAGATGTCTAGAGAACATGTCAAGGTGTTAGCCAAGCAGCCGGACCCAGTGGTGGATGCAGTGCAAGCTCGCCGTCCCTATCAACACTCACAGCAGCGGCAACATCATGAGTACAAAGCTAAGTACAGTAATCAATCTAAAAATTACATGTCTAACAACTCGTACTTGTGTAAAAAATGTAATACTAGGCATGGGCCTCGTAGTTGTCCTGCTTATGGTGAAATTTGCTCTAATTGTAATAAACCAAATCATTTTAAAATAGGTTGTAAAAACAAAAAAGAGATGCATGTGATTTCCAAGGAGGACTGTGATGACAGCAGCAATAATGAGGACTTATGACTTGTTAGGGTGTGCCACTCTATAAACAATAAGAATAGGGAGTGGACTGAGTCTCTTCAAACTGAAGGAAAAATAATAACATATAAATGTGACACAGGAGCACAAGTAAATGTGCTATCTTTGTATGATTTGAAGAAAATTGTCAATGATGAGAATGTTAAAATGTCTGAGACAACAGTAATATTAGAAGCATTCGGGGGAACACAAATCAGACCGGTAGGGAAACGATCTATAACAATTTATCACAATGATGAAATTTTTGAGACCGAGTTCATAATAGTAAACCAAAAAGTACGACCCATATTAGGATTGAGCTCACTAATAGAATTAGAACTACTTAATAATAATGTAAACACAATTAAAAGTAACGACGATAAAAACTTAATTATTAATAGGAACATTGAACTGTTTCAGGGAGTAGGAGAGTTTGCCGAGCCATTGGAGCTACACACTCAGCCTGGAGCAAAGCCGGTGGTGAGACCCCCACGCCGGATCCCACACGCCATAAAGGAGCGTTTACGGGACAAGCTGGAGTCATTGGTGAATCTCCAAATTATTTCTAAAGTTGAGCATCCAAGCAGCTTTGTGAGTAATTTAGTAATAAGGGAAAAAAAAGACGGTGCATTAAGAATATGCCTAGATCCAAAAGACCTTAATGAAGTGTTGTTGCGAGAATATTACTTAATACCAACATTAGAAGAAATATTACCTAATTTATGTAATAAGAATATATTTTCAGTGCTAGATCTCTCAGAAGGGTTTTATAATATAAAATTAACTAAGGAATCCGGTGATCTCTGTACGTTTAATAGTCCTTTTGGATGTTACAAATTTAACAGGTTACCTTTTGGTTTATCTGTAGCACCAGAAATATTTCAAAAATACAATGAAAGAGCCTTCGGAGACATTCCGGGTGTAATAATATATTGCGATGACCTGCTTCTCTGTGCCGACAGCGAAGATGAGCATGATGCAATATTAGAGCAGGTTTTTGAACGGGCAAAATTACATAATGTAAAATTCAACAAAAGAAAATTTCAATATAAGCTAACTGAAGTCAAATATTTTGGTCATATATTTTCACATAAAGGCATGAAAATTGATCCTGAAAGAATAAAGGCAATTGCTAACATTAAAAGTCCAACTAAAGTAAAAGAGCTACAAATTTTTCTCGGGATGGTAAATTATTTACGCAGATTTGTACCCCAATTGGCTGACTTAGCGGCACCATTACAATTACTTTTAAAGAAAAATGTAGATTGGTTATGGAGTGATGTACATGAGGCTGTTTTTAACAAGCTTAAAGAAAAAATTAGTCAAGCCCCAGTTTTACAAAACTTTGATCCTAAGTTACCAATTGTTATACAATGCGATGCTTCCAAAGATGGCCTTGGTTGTTGTCTATTACAGAATGAAAAACCTGTGTGTTATGCTTCTAGAAGTTTAACATCTGCTGAACGTAACTTTTCTCAGATAGAAAAAGAATTATTGAGTGTAGTTTGGGCGACTAGAAAATTTCATTATTATATATATGGACAGAAATGTACAATACTAAATGACCATAAACCACTAGAATCATTACTTAAAAAACACATACATGATGTACCATCACCACGACTACAGCGATTACAACTAAAATTGTTGAGGTATGACCTTGAATTTAAATATTTAAAAGGGAAACTAATGTATATTGCTGATTTGCTATCACGAGCCTTCACTGAATGCGATGACACGGATGACTCCTATATGCATGAAGTTGTTCACTGTGTAGGCCTTGCTAATTATTTACAGTGCACTGAGGAACAAAAACAGGAATTAATAACAGAAACTAATAAAGACAGCGAGTTATCAAAGGTTATAGAATATACAAAATCTGGCTGGCCAGGGAAAATCAAACTGCAGCCAGATATAATACAACGATATTATAAATTAAGATCTGACCTAACCATTGATGAAAATCTGTTATTTTTTAATAATAGACTAATTATACCGAAGTCATTAAGAGTAGACATAATAAAAAAATTACATGAGGGGCATTTAGGTATGACAAAATTAAAACAACTTGCAAGGAAGTTATATTATTGGCCAAAAATAGATGAACAGTTAGAACGATATGTCAGAAATTGTTCGGTTTGCCAAATGTATCAGAATAACAATGTTAAAGAGCCACTACTGTCTCATGAAGTCCCGAGCTTGCCTTTTTCTAAATTAGGTGTTGATATTATGGAATTAAAAAATAAAAATTACTTAGTAATGTATGATTACTTCTCTAAATGGCTTGAAATAAAACTTATTAATAACAAAACTTCAAAATCGATTATAAATGCTTTAATAGAAGTGTTTTGTACTTTGGGTATTCCATTAGAGATAATATCAGACCATGTTCCCTTTGATTCAAGAGAGGTTAGAAATTTTGCTAGGGAATGGGGTTGTAAATTCACATTTTCAAGTCCTAGATATCCACAATCAAATGGCATGGCTGAACGTGCTGTACAAATAGCTAAAAAGATGTTAAAAAAATGTAACGATGACAAAACTGACTACAGATTAGCATTACTTCAATACAGGTCATCTCCAGTCTGTGGAACGAACTTTTCTCCTGCAGAATTGTTAATGAGTAGGAACTTAAGAACTAAGGTACCTGTTTCACATAACTATTTAAAACCAAAGTTAAATAAAAATGTTGAGACTGATTTTGATAAGATAAAGTCTAGGAGTAATAGAAATTATAATTGTAACACTAGGATAAAAGCATCATTTTTTGTTGGACAAAAAATATGGTATAAGAAAGATGTTAATATTAATAAATGGCTACCAGGTACCATTTCTAAATGTAATGATTTCAGATCATATGACTTGGTAGATTATAATGGAGTTAGGTATACTAGAACTTCGTATCATCTTCGTCCACAATGATTTGGGGATTCACCAATGTATAGTATAACCATTGGCTGAGTGTTTTGCTTGAATGGGTCTATTATATAAGTGTGTTACCATAGTTAGAAACATAACTAATTAATTAATAGTACCTTAGGTAAAAGTATGTAAACTGTACACTTTGAATTTTGGTGTTTAGTTTTAGATTTAAGTTTTAAGTTTGTTACACAACATTGAATTGGAACTATACATTCATAAATATTTCTAGTTTATATTCATTTGTCAGGGAAGGGGGAAGAAAATGTAAAATAGACTTGTATTGAAATAATAATTGTAAAGGCCTTTGTTTTGTTTGAAAAAGGGATAGATGTTGTGTAGTTACGAAACGTAACTACAGACTGTGTGTAATGATCTGATACACTATGCATATGTAGTAGTAGTCGATGGTTGGTACAGACGGCACGACGCGTCCAATGAATTGAGTAACAGTCGTTTTGTATCTTGTCATGTCTCTAGCTAGAACAGATTACATCATCATCCTACGCATGTATGTAATGGCTATCAAACTAAAATAATTTAATAAAATAAAGTGTGTTCCTCCAAAATATATGTTTTAATATTAACAAAACAAAGATGGTGGCACTATACCTTAGTTTTATTTCTGTGTCAGTATTTTGTCCGCAGTCGCACTGCACTTGCTTGTCTGTCGCCTGGCGCGACAGGTGACAAGGGTAGGCGACAAGGACGAGAATTAATTCACAGATAGCAAGACCCTGTACGCAAAACACACAAGTTTTGTCTACTTTCGTTGACAGCAGCATAGTTATGAATGTCAGGGCTTCTCTATGCGTCCGTATTTGTATAACTGTCGGCGGCATTTGGTCATTTCAGGATATGCCCTGAAATGATGTTTTTGAACACGAAGACTATTCGAGAGCATCGCTGCGCTCGCCTCCTTTAGTCTTCACCTAAGTTACTGCAGTGTTTTACCTAAAAGATTGCATCATTAAATTATTATAAGTACTTCACGGTTGGCCATTTCATGATATGCCCAATTCTATGATATATCGAATGAAAATATGCTCGACAAAAAAAACAAACAGCACTATTTAGGATCATTTTTTTGGCATGGCGCCAGATTTATACAATAAACTACCCGAAAATTTTCGTGAAATCAAGAAGTGGGGAAATTATTTTATAGGTAAAACATACTACAACATCAAGGACTACCTACATAAGTGTACTGAACTGTGATTTTTCCTTTTTATATAACACGTTACCTCGTCCGATCGATTTATATATATATACCTATATTTATATACTTTTTTTTTTTTACTATTATGTAAAATTTAATGCATGTTTGATGTCATGTGTAACCAAATATTTGTATGCCAAGTGGCTGAAAATAGCGATCCTAAACGAAACATCAATCTTTACCAACAGATGTACGTGTGAATAGGAATTCACAAATAAACGATTTGACTTGATTTGAATGAATAAATTGCCTCAACATCTCTTGTTAACATAAAGTTGCTCTTATCAAATTGGCTATAAGGTAAAAGTTGTTCAGTATGATGTCCCTAAATACTACAACATTCTCTTCCATTTGTAGATATTTTAACGTTCATTAGTTACGACCTTGGACCTAGGTGGTGTGTGTGAGGGTGTGTGTGTGTGTGTGAGGATGTGTGTGTGTGTGACGTGTTTAGTTAATAAAATTAAGTAAATCACTGTATTGAATCTGTTTACGCCTAAAAGGACCTACAGCTGTACATGAAGAAACGGAACGCGTACGTCTCTCGCTGACGTTTATAATGTCAATATAATTACCACATATTGCCTTGGCTTTTTTGAGGTTATAATTTTGTTCTCGCCGCTACTGCGCTTTAAATTGTAAAAGCTAATTAAACACTTATATCTGCATATTAGATGGTATAAGTCATATGCTGCATCCCAGAACTCACCAGCCTATCGTCTATTGGCTAAAAGTGGGCACGGTTGTGCCGACTTGTGCCTCTACCAAGCCCTATGGGAAAAGGCGTGACGCTACATTAAGTTATGCTAATTTATTAAAATAAACGACAAACGCCGCATTCCCCTATTCCACTTGTGAACTGAAATTATATTGTTTCAACGGTCACATAGAACGGACCCGGTAACATCATTCATGCCGACTTCATTTATGCAAATATTTAATTAAGATAATTTAAACACATTACTCTGTAAACTATGTACAAATCAATGTTTCAAATTAATTGAAGAATCCCCTGTCATTATTTTTAATCACTGTCCGAATCCCTCATTAATTTTAATGATCAATTTATTTCGGACCGACAAACACCTCGAAAAGTGTCATGTTATGATGGTACTGATTTACACGTTCATGTTGCAAATACTAGATATTAATAATAACTGGCCCATTATCGTCCCCACCGAGAGGCATGGGCCTTTACCTTATTAGGGCCCCTGAACAGCTTTGAGACGACTACCACAGAGAAGCGACAGTAGCCGGAACCTAACGTGTAATCCAATACACGGAAGCGCTCGAAAACAAATGCAAAATAGAAACGGACACCCATCTAGTGCCCGTTTCATCCAGATGTTGCTTCCCGCATGATCGTTTGCGATGTGCGAACACCGCTAGGCCGCGGACGCTTCCTAAAGACTGATAACTTCAGCTAAATTTAACCTGTGTACCACATAATTTGCTTACCTATCCTACGTGTGAATATGTGAAGGTTGCGAGAACGGTTGCTTCATGAAAAGGAATACTTGCCTGTTACGTTTTGTTACCTATTTTGTAAGTGAGCGTCTGGCACAGGGAAAAAGTACACGATAAGCTTATTTCTATGGAATTGTGCAGGTGACATAGATACAGTACAACTCCAAGTAAACTTAGTCATTGTGTTTACAACATGCAGTTTAACATTAAGAGGAAGTCAGGGTTAGCACTGTGTAAAAACTTACAAATAATCCGCTTCTAGGTTTGCCCTAGTATAAAGTCCCTATTTTTTTAACAAATTTACTTTCCTTTCAAAACATCTTAACAAAATGAATAAACAAATAAAATGAAAATATATAATTGAAACAAAAAGTAAACTTTAGAAAAAACCGACTTCCACAAACCCTATTTGATTAGATTGAGTTTAATACAAACTGTAACCCCTTATCCCCCCACCCTTGGGGAATTAATTTTGTCAAATCCCATCTCAGTGCTACCCCACGCTACTAAGGAACCTCTGTACAAAGTTTCATGGCTCTAGGTCCACCGGTTTAGGCTATGCGTTGCCTGCCCGTCAGCCACGCATTGTATTTGTACCTAGTATTGAGCAGATCTGGTGGCCATATGTGGTCTTCATCAGCAGTTCCGCATCACAATATTATGCTTACCATGTGCATTTGCACGAGTTATTATGAAAAACACAAAAATCACTATAGGTCTGCCTATAATATTTGAAGAGTTCCCTCAATTTCTCCAGGATCCAATCATCAGATCCTGACCTGGTGTCAATGGTACCACCCTTGAGGTATTACCTATACGCCGAAAAAAGATTTGTTCAAATCGGTTCATAATTGGCGGAGCAATCGCGTAACAAACATAGAAAAAAAAAAAAAAAAAACATACGGGTCGAATTGAGAACCTCCTCCTTTTTTTGAAGTCGGTTGAAAATCAAGTGACATTGTCCCAACCCGCTAACCAAATGTTCCCGCCCTTTTTGTTGCAAAACTCGAGTTCCCGCGCTTTTGTCGTTCCCACCTTTCACAGACGAACAAAAAGGTGCTGTTCTGAACTGAATTTAAAATTAAAACGGTTCCAAGGAGTTTCAATTTAGTAAAGTATGAAAGCGTTGAACTTGCACTTCATTGTAATTAGTTTTAAACATGCTCGGTGCAGTGGGAAGTTAAGAAACATTAAATTACAGTTACTCACATGTTGGTTAAGTAAACAGGTAGGTAAGTAGAAATTTAAGTGAAACATGGTGTCCCCGTTTAACGAGTGCTGGACAAGTTCTAGTCAAATGCTGTGTTAAAGCAAACAAGTACCAGCCCATAGTGGAAGAAGCCGAAGTAATCGAAGTGAACCCAGATTTTTCTTATACCAGATTATTCGATCGTATGATTGAGTGACGGACGAGAGACAGTGTTCAACCGACATTTAGCCCGGATCAGCGAAAGAGAAGAGACGATAGGAAAGGAAGACTTGGGACGAGCTGGTGACATCTCAGAAATTCGTAATACGCCTGACTTGAAAATAAATCCTCAACCAGATTCGATCCCTTAGAACCTAACAGCAAGACCCTGACTGAGCCGCTGACAGCTGTTCAGCCCAGGCCTTCACGTGAAGCGGACGCTCCATCTCATACAGGAGCTCTTGACGCACATTTGTTCCATTGAGGAGATCTGGTCGAGCAAGACCATCTCAATATTTACAGGATTTCACTCTTTAGCGGTAAGAATTATGATACTCCTTTCTCATCAATGTTATTATATGCCAATTTGTCCTAGTCTGGTCGTAGCTTTGTTTTCAGTAAATTAAAGCCTAGAAAATGGATTCAGGCGTTATAATTTTGGAAACATAAAAGTCTGTGACTTATGTCGACTTACAAGTGTGTATATTAATTAGTATATAAATATTGGTACTCTTTAGTACTCTTTAGTGTATTGGACCACTAATACCATTTGTACCACTAATATTTCTAATTCCAAATCTATGTGAAAGTTTGGATGTTTATGTAAGTTACAATAGGCGTATAGATTGAACATATTGAATGAAAATTCCATGGAACTTTGTTCAATAAGTATAAGGGAATGTTCATCAACATTCAAGGCGCGCAAATCATTTTTACTAACTCTGAAGAAAAGGCTCAAAAGATGCGGCTAAATGCTCTGATTGGGGTTGTCTTGTCCATTGACTGGCAAAGCTTACCTGGACAAGCATTATCTGGAAGCGTGGCTAAATTCCCAAATGCCTAATCTTCCAGGGCCCGATTGGGCTTATTCTTAATTGAAGAGACATAATGAGTATATATGGCAAAGATTCACAGTCAATATCAAAAGAGCAAGGGCGGCAGTTTCAAAGGAAACCGTAAAGGAATATTTCGATAATTTAAACATCTGCCGCCCTCTAATATATTCAACTAAGTATGATGAGTCCAATTTAAGTGACGACCACAGAAAAAAGAGAGGTTTATGCGGTGGCAGGTGCGTTAAGAAAATCGCTAAGCCCACAACTTCCGAACGGGCGGTAGTATACAAAAATATTAATATTATATTGACGTTGACTAAGTATGATTTTACGGTCAATAAAATTTTTGAACTGGAGCCCTATTTTTGAAATCGCTCGTGTGATATAATCGCTCGTATGACTTGCGCAACGAGTGGTTCTGACCAATCGTTGCAGAGCGATATTTAAAATTATATCACACGAGCGATTTCAAAAATAGGGCTCCAGAACTGAATATCCCGAGAAAGTGACGAATTACTCGAAAAGTTCAACGTCTGTGCCGCCTTGAGTAATATAAATACAAGAGCCTACTACACTCATATGAAACCTGAAAGCACCATGCCATGTAAGTCACCTTGCTGTGATAAAGCTAAAGTTGCTGGTTCTCAAGGAACGAGACTCAACAGAACCTCCAGTGGCTGGTTTGACTCAGTGACTTTTGACATGCTTTTTAACCGTTTTTTAACACACACTGAAAACATACCTAGTAAATTAAATTTAAAAAAAAACCCATGTCTATCCAATCGTTCTTTTCATTTACATTTTACCTAAATCACGTCCCAGGTAATTTCATGAGCGAATTCGCCGAGCGAAAGGCCAAAGTAAAATCAAAATATTTTTTCCCTGTCACCGTAATCTTCAAGGAAAATATAACAGCGTTCCTTTTTTGTAATTTAATCAATCACGTGGAGGGAACATGACACGTTGGAGAAGGGGCTTGCTTATTATAACAAGGAAGAAGCACATGAAAGTTAATTAGCTCTTTATTTAAGGTATCGAAAAACATGTGGATATAATTAATAAAGAAAGAAGAGTAGGTATGAAAAAGTCTTAAAAAATTATCTCATTTTAAAATCAACCTCAACTGTTTTTCTTTTCCGAAAAAGGAACAACCGTAGGTATTTTGTTTTTATGAACAAGAACTTATTTCCATTTGAAGAGAGAACGACAGTCATGATTGAAGGAAACACCAGGTTTTTTTATAATAAAATAAAGCCCAGGGGCCTTTACTCACACACAATACACTGATCCCATAAAAAATAATCGGTTAAGTGCGGGTCGGTATCGCACACGAAGGGTACCGTACCATCGTACAACAAATCAAAAGCACTCAAAACAATAAAAAAATAAACAAAAAGTTTATGCCTTCACGAGATTTGAACCGACGACCTCCGGATTGAGAGTCTACATCATACCGCACCGGCTAACCACAACCATGTGGGTTGACGCGAAATATGCTATCATATTTAAATGTGTATAGTATATGTGTCTATGACATGGTTGCTATGACAATAAATAAACAGTTTCAGTCAAGATCTCCATTTTGAAATGCGTAATTGTATCTAAACACGTCTCTTGTATCGGGGCTCCCTTTAATTTGCAATATCTCTCGTATTTCAGTATTTGTGGTTGGTGCGGCAACAGATATACACATTCTGTGAAAATTTCAGCTTTCTAGCTATTACGGTTCGTGCAGACGGTCCCGGTGACAGACAGGACGGACGGACGGACGGACGGACAGACGGACAGCGAAGTCTCAGTAATAGGGTCCCGTTTGGCACCCTTCGGGTACGGTACCCTAAAAACTGAATATGTACTTAAATACAACTGAGCCGATACAGTGTCGGACTTGTAATCAGCAGTATGCGTTGTACGGCATCGCAAATAATGTGTGCAATCTAGCTGGACAAAGTCACATTTTGTTTTCGGTAGTTTTTGATTGACTTACATAGGTTTAAAGAACTTTATTCTCACTTAAAATGAGATATGCTTAAAAATAAATAGGCAGATTAATTTACGGGACTCGTTGCGATATGAAGCTTTAACTTAGTTTTGAAAGTGTTCATACTTTCGCAAATCTTTAAGACATCATTCGGTAATTTATTGAAGATCTGTGCTCCCTCAAATACTATTGTTTTTTCCATAGGTCCTAGGTTTAGTTACTTAGTTTAAGTTTGATTTTGTTACGAAGATTTCTGTTATTTGATAGGTAGTTCTATGTTACGATTTTATGGCATTCGTAGTAATTTTCCTTATTGTGTTATATTTGTACTGAAAACTACAGCGCCATTTTCTAGAACATCAAACATGTATCGTTACATACAAATATTCCTCGTATTAGGAATTGGCTACCAATTGGGGAATGGAGCCGCTGATTCCCAGATTTCGATTTAATATTCGAGGTTGGGTTTGGCTAAAGAATTGTAAATAAATGGTGTTACTTTATGTTAGACAAGGACATGATCTACAATTCTACAGGAATACAGTTATATTCGATGGTTTTACGGCTGTAGTGACGTGCGACTTTGTTATAATGTCGCGGTTCTAAAGGACAAAATGCCCAATAATCCAGAAACGCTTTGTCACAACCCGTTCACGCTCCGAGGCCTTATCTGCATGTTGTAAACTGTATTATGAGCTAGGCCTGATTCTGCTAACAAAATGGTGGTAAAGGCATCTTACCTATAATACCTAAAATAATGGATGAAGTAAAAGATATTTTCAAAAAATGAGGGTTAAGTTAGCAGTGCAAATATTAAGTCGTACTGTGTCAGCAGCACTTCACACGTACATCGATCTAGGAAAAATCTCCGAAGAGGCCAGACCAACTGCAGCGTTCATAGAATCAATGAACGGCTTGTTTGACATAATGAATCAAGTAAAATAAAATGCAATAATAAGTACCAAACCACTCTCAGAATGAGTATAGATCAGCACAAGGTCCTTCATGATGCGGAGGAAATGTTTGCTAATACTAGGGCTGTTAACAAAAAAACTGGAAAGAACAATACAAGACATATAAAATCGTTCGTCAATTTTCAAATATCTGTGGAGTCAATTAAAATGCTGTACGAAGATTTAAAAAAGATGGTTTTTAATACTTATTGACTCGTAGATTAAATCAAGATAATTTAGAAAATTTCTTTGGAGCCATAAGACAACAAGGTGGATCCTGCAGCGAACCGACACCAATACAATTTCAAAGAGCTTTTTCATAGCTTTTTTTATGCAACATGATGCAAAGCTCTCCGGGTGCCAACTTTGAGATGGATATTTGCGACATTCTGCTTAAAGTCGAAGACATGATCAAATCTACACTGTGCGGCACCAATTCACAACCGCCATCGCAATCATCCGCAGTGAATTTGGGAGGTGAAACAGATTATCGGTTCGACTTGCCGGATCATAACACCTTGACATATGTTTCTGGATATTTATTTTACAAATGTGTTAGTGAACACAAGTGTGTTAAAATCAGTACCCAGCTTATGTGAAACAAGTTTGTTTACTAGATATAAGGCTTATAACAAACAATCCCGTTTCTACGGTGGCTTGAAAATGCCACCTCAAGAGTTTATCAATTACGTTCAAAATTTAGAAGTAGCATTTACTAAAAAAAATAACCAATTGATTCAAAGTAATTGTTGTTGTTTTAGTTGAATTTTCACACACATTACAAATTACAAATAATTATTAATAAATAAAAATACGAGGAGCTACCTACCTAAAAATATACAGTATATTACTGTGAAATAACTAATAATAGTGCAAGCCGTTTCAATAGCAAAGCAATTTATTAAATGAAATGCAATCGAAGCGAATTCAAATTCATGAAAAGGTTTGAAATTCGGAATATTTCCTGCACACAAACTGTATTGTTGAAAAGTCGATACAAGGGGCTGCCAACCAGAATTTAAAAACAATAGCGCGGAATCCACAATAGAATATTTTGTAGTATTCTACAATTGTTATATTGATTTCTTCGATATTGCATAACAATAGTCTCGATATAAAATTAATCCAGGGGCTGCAATATTATTGAACCGGAAGTAAAAATATCCAAGAATAATAGTAAAATAATATATGTAGCTCACCGAGGGGCACAGGCCTTTATCCGGATAAGAGTAAGATTGAGACATACTCCACAACGCTAGCTCAGTGCGGGTTGATGGAATGAATTTACGACTTCTACAAATGAAGATATAAATTAGATATAATACTTATACTAATCAAATCTTTATTTTTAATCTTGACGTTACAATTACCTTTCTCCAATCAGTTATGTGTGTAATGTGTTTTGACATTTCGACATTCAATTTTAAATTTTCTATTCTTTTATTTTATGACATTATATGTCGAGGGTATTCTGGCAGAACCGGATAAGTGCATTTTTTTCAAAAAATTAGTTAAGTACACAGGCATACCTCGTTTTTTTTCTATTTTTTTCTAGCAAAACCGTTTAACTGCACAAGCAACAACAACGGATTTATTGTCTGTGTAGAGCAGTTATCTGACACTATTTGCCTTATCCATACAAGGAAAAAGTTATAAAATGGCTTATGACGATGCTTAAATAATTAAGTGCAGTGATAACAAAATAAACGCATTTACTCTCTTTACCCTTAGAAATATCTATTCATAATGTCAATTTACATTTACAGGTAAACCAATACATTGGACTTTATCCGGTTCTCGCTGTTGAAATAAAACCAATTCTTAGATTTGTTGACAGGCAAAACAGAATAAGTGCCTGATAATGTTGTAATAGCAAAATCAAATATGTGCGTGTTATCTGAGTGAATATGTTATCTAAGAACCTATTCAAATATTAAATTATGTAATATTTTGTAATTTAAATCCCTAAAAAAGAAAAAGTTTGCGTCAAGGTAGTGCAGTTATTCTGTTTTACCTGAAATACAGAAATCTGCTGTAAATCTCTGAGATACCTACATATGGATACCTGGTATACTACTTACTATTGTTCATACTATATTTGACGAGTTTGTGTCAAATTAATTGAAAAAATCTTGTATTTAACACGTCAAAATACAGAATTGTTAAAACTTATCCGTTTTTACCTGTAAATATTTTTGTGAATGACTGATTTATAAAAACATATAAGTAGTAGGTATTTAATTTTTATTATAAGCAATTAATACACAAGACACAAAATAATATTATTATATCGAGGCAAACTCCAGAAAACCTAAACAGAGAAAATCACAAATTTTCGTCCTCTTCATCAACATCTTCAGCGATATTTTTGACTGTCTTCAAACTTTTGAACCAAGGTTCCAGTTCCTCCGGTATTAAGTCCTTTTTTATTAGGTTAACAGGTCCTTTTTCTTTGACTCTGTGATAGGCAATGATTCTAAATAGATCCTTTTCAATTCTTTTGGGAATTCATTACATTCCTTTTGTTTTGTTCATGTACTTCATGTCTTCTTAACATCTCTGCTAGCAACGTCTATGTAATTAAAATTTTCACTCATGTCATAGTTGAAGAATTTTTTTTTTCTCCTTTTACGAATCTCAGTCGTTTTATTTTAAGCCATTGCACCTTGTTTCCTTCGTTGTCCTTATCTTTGTTATTTATTATCTTAGAAGCCAGATCTTTCAAGTCATAAAACTCATGATACTTGAACTCTTTTGTTTTGTATGGCTCCTTCTTAATTTTCTTGACAATCTTATTATTTTTATTACATATATTTTTCTGCGCCTTGCACGTTGGCATATTGTAATCCAGTCTTGCTTGGAATATACCGAGGTTTCTTTCTTTTGTGTTTCAATAGCGCTGTGCATAGAATCTGCCTCCATGTATGTATGTCCTGATTCCAGAAACTTTTGCTCAATCATTTTCAGATTTTCAATTTTGTGAACAGCCCACAAAAGCAAAGCAGTCACATATTGATTTCTATTCTGACCTGAGCAAGTATCAGAAAAAAGAACTGATTGTCAAGAAAATTAAGAAGGAGCCATACAAAACAAAAGAGTTCAAGTATCATGAGTTTTATTACTTGAAAGATCTGGCTTCTAAGATAATAAATAACAAAGATAAGGACAACGAAGGAAACAAGGTGCAATGGCTTAAAATAAAACGACTGAGATTCGTAAAAGGAGAAAAAAATTATTCTTCAACTATGACATGAGTGAAAATTTTAATTACATAGACGTTGCTAGCGAACAAAACAAAAGGAATGTAATGAATTTCCAAAAGAATTGAAAAGGATCTATTTAGAATCATTGCCTATCACAGAGGCAAAGAAAAAGGACCTGTTAGACCTAATAAAAAAGGACTTAATACCGGAGGAACTGGAACCTTGGTTCAAAAGTTTGAAGACAGTCAAAAATATCGCTGTAGATGTTGATGAAGAGGACGAAAATTTGTGATTTTCTCTGTTTAGGTTTTCTGGAGTTTGCCTCGATATAATAATATTATTTTGTGTCTTGTGTATTAATTGCTTATAATAAAAATCAAATACCTACTACTTATATGTTTTTATAAATCAGTCATTCACAAAACTATTTACAGGTAAAAACGGATAAGTTTTAACAATTCTGTATTTTGACGTGTTAAATACAAGATTTTTTCAATAAATTTGACACAAACTCGTCAAATATAGTATGAACAATAGTAAGTAGTATACCAGGTATCAATAGGTAGGTTTCTCAGAGATTTACAGCAGATTTCTGTATTTCAGGTAAAACAGAATAACTGCACTACCTTGACGCAATCTTTTTCTTTTTTAGGGATTTTAATTACAAAATATTACATAATTTAATATTTGAATAGGTTCTTAGATAACATATTCATACTACAAGTTAAGTTTTATGAAGATAATATGCTTTACCTTTACACTATGATTTCTCAAAACTTAAATTGCGTTTATCTCCGTTTGTCATATTGTGCACATAGCCGGTTCTGCCAGAATACCCTCGATGTATGCATTTTTTATTGTATTTCTGTTTGTATGCCTAATGGCTGGACGTAAGCACATATGTAAAATTTAGAACTAATCTAAAACTACGATCCACAATAAATGTTCTGATTTCTGATTTCTACTTATTAGATAGAATATTGCTTGTGCCCAACAGGGTCCATAATGATCTACCACTATTTTATAAGACCTTAATGTTTTTATGGAGTGCAATAAACTAATATGAATATGAATATTAATATGAATATTCCAGAAATTATACTCGTATTCGTGTGTTAACTTATGGTGCTCCATATATATGCTACATTCTTTGTGTATGCAATTTCTGCATAAACTATTTCTCTTCTGTTTCATTAATTGTTTTAGTTCCAAGAAACGAAACCAATTAAGAGCGTGCAGCTGTTGCTTAAGCGCTTATTACATTACGCTGTCGGCAGGGCACGATTTGTATAGACGTCTCACTCTGATGGAACGACTAGAAAGAGACAGTGAGTCAGGCAGGGCCCTGCCGACAGCGTAGTCTAATAGGTTCATTAGGACGTATGGAATGTGTATTAAACTTTTTTATTATATGTCTAGAAAAATAAAAGATGTTTGAAATGATCTAATTTTGGGTTAAATGTGTAAATTAGTGTCAGGCAGCATGAGTTGCAAGATACTTACTATCACTCATATACAGGTTGTAACAGAAAGGGGTGTACAAGCCACAAGAGGGTTGTTTGGGACATCATTCTGAACAACTTTCACTATCGGACCGACTTGATCATAGCAACTTTATTTTTCACGCCACCATACAGATCAGCTGAAATGCAGTACGGGTTAAAAACAATAAAGTTGCTCTGATCAAGTCGAGCCCATAGTGAAAGTTGTTCAGAATGATGTCCCTAACAACCCTCTTTCAGCTTGTACACCCCTTTCTGTTACACCTGTATTTCTTTGTTTACTTTGTCTTGAATCAAGGCGCCTTTATTTTATTTTATTTGTCTTAAAAATTCCACAGCTAAATTACATTGTTTTTATACGGCTAAATTAAAACTTAACAAAAGCCAATAACGGATTTAAATGACTTAATCTAAACATTTCGACATTGTACAAAGGTAAAACAGTGGAACAAACAAAAGCACAGGTGAGAAGTGGGTGAGTGTGATGTGTACCTATAATTGTAGAGTAGTGTAGTGTAGTGTGGCGGTGTACACACCTGCTTAGCCCTACGACAGTAGTCTTGGGATCGGATATTTGGCAGCATTTGCCACTAAGCAGGGTGCGTGGATTTTGAATCGGAAAATAGTTGCTTCCTAAAAACCAGTTTGGAAGAATGGATAATGTCTAAATGTCTACCTTCCAAAAATTACTGCCGTATTCCCGCCAGAAATGTTAGTGAGGCAATAAACTCATGAATTTCACTCTAAAACACTTCTAAACTAGAAAGCGTAAACTCGTCTAACTCGTCTCGTCTTACATTTAAAGCTCATCCGCATAGTGGTAGGAAGGAGATTTCAATAAACATTTTAAAGCACATTAGCCCATGGAATTCGTAAAAGCATTGCATCAAATGTGGTAGTTTTATTTTTTTATGAGTTGGTAGTGGTTAAATGGGTTACTTATGACAAATCCAAGTTTTCCACCTCGAAAGCCCTCTGGATTACAAACCAAATACCGCAAGCGATAGGAAAAGAAAATCCGAAGGCTACAGGAGAAATTAGAAATAAGAACAAATTAAAACATTTCTCAACCAAAAATCCCTAGTTGCTGTGTCTTTGGGGCCCAGACTACTAAGTACATAAACTGATATAGTATATATATTCTCTAGATTCGCCTGAGAACACACGGAGACATAGCCGCTCTACAACGCCACCACCCAGCGGAGAGGTATCAACGCCACCACCACCCAGCGGAGAGGTAGAGGTAGAGCTAGAGGAGTTGCCTCTTAGTGAAGAACAAGAGGCTAGGGGCTATTGCCTCTGAGGACTAACATAAATTGTCACTCCACCACGAGCTGCCCGCCAGGTGGAAACCATTCTGAAAAATGGCCTACCCAAGGAAGAACGAATTGATCTTGAATCAAAATATGGTGTGTTTCACAATGTGCAGATGGCAACACCAAAGCTTAATCCGGAGGTCAGCGCTGCAGTACCTGAAGGGGTCAAAAAGCGGGATTATTTAGAAGAAGAAGAAGAAGAAGAAGTGTTTATTTGCCACATTAATTAACATACCTAGCATGTAATCTACTTATTTTATTTGTGGCAAAAAGGACTGGACTCAGCTGATGCTGAGTGATGTGACATCATCACAGCGCTGTTTTTCAGGCCAGACCTTTTTACTTAAACTTATTTAATTGAACACCGCCAAAAACTGACCGCAGCTGCCCTGGCCAGCCTGAAGGTCTTCAAGACTCGCTCCTTACTTTAAGAACTCTACAACCACAATGTAGCAATAAATAATTTGGAATTTGTTGTATCGTCCGAAGATGATGAGTCCCACCTCTCCCATCGATCTAAGACCTCCTTAGTCGACCCCCTTTAGGAGTTATAGAATCAGCCTAGACTAAAACGAACTTTGAACTAAATGACGCGTTCCGATTTGATATGTTAGTATATATAGTAATATTTTTTGTTTGTTTTTATAAACTTATGTGACACGGAAGCTAGCATCAAGACGATACGACACGAGTTTTCTCTTCATCTTCGGACGATACAACAACGAGCATAATATCAATCGAACATCACTTACAGGTAAGTTCATTTGATTATTCAATTATAATGGACAAATTCTAGAGGAGACTAATAGTGTGATATTTTTAGGTATTAATATAGATATTTAAATTGGAAAACTCACACTAACAATGTATGTAAACAAATTTTCGTAAATAGTAGGCTTTCTGGTATAATTCAGTTTGAATATGTGATTCAGTCACTTATCAACATATTCAAACTGAATTATCTCAGAAAGAAAGCCTACTATTTACGACAGTTTGTCAAAAATTATTTGCTGTTTGTAATTAAATTCTCGATCGATAAAAATTATGTTTTATATACGTAAGTAAACATTAATAAGCGAAATTTTAGGGTACTTACTGTGAAGAACCAAGTATCCCAGGCTCCATACAAAAATGTTCAAACCCTGTTCCCCCGTTTCACCGTGTATTAACTTATAAACTAATTATAATCTATTAGCTCACCTAACATTCTTAGCGATTTCTTTTGTACGAACAGACACCACTCTGAGCGCTAATGAGGCTGTGCTAGCTACTACATAGAATATTCTAGACCTAGAGCATAATCACGGAACAGAAAAAACAGTGGAACTGTCAAGTAGGCGTGGCGAGTGTGCCATCATTTAATAAGCGTCGTTGACCATAAATTGCTGTAGTCCGTCACAGTGATTTGTGCGTGACAGTTGTGCAAATCTCAAAATCGAGTAATAGAAAAAAGCGGTAGAGATGCCTTATATAGCTCCATTTTGGAATTCAAAAATGCTAGCCGCACCAAAAATGTCACGCATGGTGGCATTTCGTACCATCGGTAATTAGTAATTAATATAATTTTAATAAATTTCTAATTTTTCTTTCCACGCACGCTCAATGGTGCCATCAAGGGTCGAGTGGCTAAACTACTGCCACTACTCGACGCTAGATGACAGAATGTAGTATGCATATTTTAGTTCTGTATCCGAACATCGTAAATAACAAACATGTTCAATGTAAAGTGAACAGTATTCGTCAGATATAAGGCTTAAAATACATTAACTGGCAGTGGTTTATAAACTCATTTTTACTGAAATGCTACGGCCAATCATGGCCAAGATTTCTTTGTAGTTTAGGATTTGATAGTGTGAGTGTTGGCGACATCGAATCTGATAGTAATCGAGGCGTATGCGGCTTCCACTAGTTTTTTCTATTCCGTGAGCATAATGGTCTTATAGAGGCATCCCTTTGAAAGAGTTATTCCAGCAGAATCAGACACTCATAAAGAGGCATCCCTTTGAAAGAGTTATTCCAGCAGAATCAGACACTCTTATAGAGGCATCCCTTTGAAAGAGTTATTCCAGCAGAATCAGACACTCTTGTAGAGGCATCCCTTTGAAAGAGTTATTCCAGCAGAATCAGACACTCTTATAGAGGCATCCCTTTGAAAGAGTTATTCCAGCAGAATCAGACACTCTTATAGAGGCATCCCTTTGAAAGAGTTATTCCAGCAGAATCAGACACTCTTATAGAGGCATGTCGTGAGCGACCGCATTCGCCCAGGCGCATATGTACCGGGCTCCGAATTGCCCCGTCGGGAGTGGTGCCGACTGAATAGAATCCGAACAGGTCACGGACGCAGCGCCTACTACAGATACCGCTGCGGTTGGTCTGCGTCTCCAAGCTGCGACTGCGGTGCCAAGCTCCAGACAGTTGAGCACATAGTTCAAGAATGCCCCCTTCGGGCTTACCCTGGAGACCCCGACGACTTCATCTCCTTAACAAATGACGCCACCAACTGGTTAAGAAATTTGGATATATGCCTGTGACGTTCCTACTCGGAGATGTCATACGAATAAATAAATAAATAAATAGAGGCATCCCTTTGAAAGAGTTATTCCAGCAGAATCAGACACTCTTACAGAGGCATCCCAACAAGAGCGTCACAAAATGAAGAAATCTTCATTTTGCGACGCTCTTGTTTGGATTGGTAAGATTTAAGGTTCCGGAATACCTTTAAACTTAACTGGTCCCGCAGGACCCCGATTAACTCAAGAGCAGCCACGCTACTGCTGTCGTGTCCGAGACACAAGACTGCTGCATTCCGTGGTAGTTTTCGCTATGCTGCTACCAAGTGCTGGAATATTATACCACCTCCGTTTCATGATCTGAAATCAGTTGGCTCCTTCAGAAACACGCTCAAGGCACATCTGTTAGCAGCACAAAAAAACAGGCGACAGTAATAGGTACCAGGTCCACCCTAACTCACTAACTCCCGAACGCACAAACTCCACGTATTCCACATTACCTCCATATTTTCACTATGTACTTATGCTAAATTACACTTTACCCCATACCCCAACATTTAACTTAAGATTGTATGATTGTTTTGACGTGACAACGTCTTATAAATTGGTTTGCCGGGTGACACTTCAAGAAACTGCGTTACGCTCCGCTCACGTTATGCGCTCACAATGAGAGCGAGTGAGAGGCACGCGTCCCTTCCACTCGGGCATGGTTAGCCCTCCTAAGAGCGAGAGAGACAGACATAAAAAGTGAAAGGCGTGAAATTGTACGCAAATGTATTGCAAGTTATTGTATGTATATTTGTATATAAATACGTATGTATGTGTAAAGGTAAAAATAAAATTTTGTTAATATGAAATTCAGTGCGAGATTCTTTGTATAAATTAATGTTTTAAATATAATTCTTTGTATAAATAAATGTTTTAAATTGTTACTATTATTTCATCCTTCTTCCTACTATACGAATGAATATTCACATTAAAATTATTTTACCACTCAAAGTCTTTGTCACGTAAAACTTTCGCCCGTATACCGACTTTACAGGCAACCATTTTTTTTCTTGTTCGTTTGTTTGTTTTTAACATATAATTGGCTTTATTTATTTTTATTTTCCGATCGTTTCTTGATGTTGCCTTTGGTGCATGGCGCCACTGGTGCATAATTATGCTCTTTCGGTGTATTTAGTTTTACTCGGATTATACATTTAGTTTTAAGATTCATAGAGGCATCCCTTTGAAAGAGTTATTCCAGCAGAATGAGACACTCTCATAGAGGCATCCCTTTGAAAGAGTTATTCCAGCAGAATCAGACACTCTTATAGAGGCATCCCTTTGAAAGAGTTATTCCAGCAGAATCAGACACTCTCATAGAGGCATCCCTTTGAAAGAGTTATTCCAGCAGAATCAGACACTCATAAAGAGGCATCCCTCTGAAAGAGTTATTCCAGCAGAATCAGACACTCTTATAGAGGCATCCCTTTGAAAGAGTTATTCCAGCAGAATCAGACACTCTTATAGAGGCATCCCTTTGAAAGAGTTATTCCAGCAGAATCAGACACTCTCATAGAGGCATCCCTTTGAAAGAGTTATTCCAGCAGAATCAGACACTCTTATAGAGGCATCCCTTTGCTTCCACCACAAATCCAGTTGCTAATTTGACACTACCAGACCGACGAACAAAAGAGCGTATCGTGGCTGTCGCGAAAGTCGCGAATGCCAACTACGATATGATCATAATATTGCTATCAAACATAATCAGGCGCTAAAGCATAAAGATGCGGTACGTTTTTAATATTGGTTAGTTTCGAGGGTAGAAGTATTGTTTTCGCGGCCGCTGCGGGGCGAGCGAGCGAGCGCCCGCCAGACTGGATCGAGACGCGACAAGGAGTGCACAGGCGTGTCTTCGACGGATCCTTGGTGAGTTTTTGCTCATGTAACTTTATCAGATGACTATTTGCGCATCACCATCGAGTTGGTGATGATGTTTAGACCAGTAAACCAGAGATTTAGTGTCGTCCAGTATGGTGGAGTTCCACATACTGGGCCGGACGTTTTTAGATCAGATGACCAGATTTAGCGTGACCTGGTTGTGTAACAACAGGTTTTAGTGTCGTCCAGTATGGTGGGATTCCACATACTGGACCGGACGTTTTTAGATCAGACGAGCAGATTTGGCGTGACCTGGTTGTGTAACAACAGGATTTAGTGTCATCCAGTATGGTGGAGTTCCACATACTGGACCGGACGTTTTTAGATGAGATGAGCAGATTTAGCGTGTCCTGGTTGTGTAGCAACCAGGATTCAGTGTCACTCAGTGAGGTGGAGTTTTCTACTTACTGGGCTGGGCATATTCAGTAATCAGACGAATAGAGATTCAGATCAGATCAGATTTAGTTGTGAGGAAAGGGCGTAGCTATAGGGGAGGTTGGAGGCTACGAGGAGGTGTTTACCTCCTGATCAGAGTTGAGTGTTTTATTTGTTACCTACGAGTATTTGTACGACGAGATATCCAGTATTCTCAAATTGATGGTCATTGATATGTAATTTTTTGTGTTCGTGTATAACTATAAGAATAACCTTAGATATTCTCCATGCCACGGAAAGAATCCGTGGTGATGGCGACATGGTGGAGATGCTGGGATCGAAACTGTGGCATTGGCACAGTTACCAGATATAAATCTAAATAAAATAATATGATACAATATAAAAATAAATAAATCTGACATAAACAAATAATTATACCTGTTGAAAGTGTGTAAACCAACAATATAACAATATCAATTTAACTAATATAACATTCACAATTTAACTAATATAAATAAGTAACTAATTATTGAGCGAGCGAGACGGCAAGAAAACTGGCCGGAATAAAAAAAGCCCGATATTTTTTTACGTAACGCATACTTTAAAGTCTTTGTGTGTATAGTGTATGTGTGGTGCGGGAGTTCTAGTAGAGATGGCTGGTTTCTAGTGTCGAGTGGTGGTAGTGATCTCTCGGTCTGTTTCACTATGCTAGAAAGAGAGAGGTGTTACCGCGCCATCCGTATGCGTAACGCATACTTGGCGTAGCAACTCGTAGCACTCAGTTCGGCGGCCGCGCCGCCGCCGCCGGCGTGGCGGCGTAACACTTCGTAGCACCCAAATATTTCGTAACGCAGGCAGGTTGACATGGCACAAACAAATAATAATATCGTTCTAGTTCGAATCCGACCCTACTGCGTGTGATAATAAGAACGCGCGTTCATATTTTATGTTGAAATAGGGTAACCGTTGATGCTACAGCGTACAAACGTTGCGATTGCGCGCAATGAGTCACATGCAAAATGGTCTTTGTTATACTGTATGCTGCTACTATGATAGTATAGAAATTAGCAGATATCTGTGTGCGTCGAGTTAAGAATGAATATCAGTTATTTGAGACACTTTCACTTGTTACAGTTGAGAGAAGATATAGAAGTACCTACGTAGGTCTGGTTCAGTCTCATTTTCCGATTAGTGGCCTGTTTTGTATCAGCGACTAGTAAGAGAACGTTCAGTAAAATGGAGGTTGTAGTCCGGACTCGTTTAAAAATTATAATTGAATCAGTTCAATCCTTAACCCTATCTGCTGAAGATGCATTATTGCGCCTGAAAAACAATGTCATTACTGTAGAAAATTCACAGAGCATAGCGACGCAATTGAGTTCGGTTACTGAGCGATCTATATCTGAAATGTACAATTACTTCAAATTAATCGAAAATCCATCCCAAACTGAAGTAGAGGAATACACGAATATTCAGCTGAAAGCAGAAAAATTGATTGCGGAATTAAACACTAAAATTAGACAAGTAGAGAAGCCAATAGGGACACCAGCGGCAACGGCAGCCAATCACAATGTTACCAGTAAGCTACCGAAGATGGAGTTGGCAAAATTCGACGGCGATATTTTGAAATGGTACCAATTTTGGGATCAATTCTCATCAAACGTAGATACCAGAAATATACAAGATGTAGACAAGTTGCTATACTTACAGTCAGTATTAGAAGGTGAAGCTAAACAGGTCATCGAAGGACTTAATACGACCAGCGCTAACTATCAGATCGCGGTAAATACGTTGAAGGAGAGGTACGGCAAACCAGGCGCTGTTATTGATGCACACTATGTAGCGCTCTATAGACTAGAGAATGCAGACCAGTCAGTGAAAGGGTGCCGTAACGTCTTAAACGAGATCGAAAGACATTTGAGGATCCTAAAATCGCTAGGTGAAGATGTGAATCATAATCATTTGAGAGTGATGATTATCGAGAAATTTCCCGAAGATCTCATGTATGAGTTACGCATGAAGATGGTTAATGAAGATGAATCTATTGAGAACATCAGGAAGTACTTAGAACATATCATCACTGCAAGGGAAACTTCCAATAGATTGAAGAAAAACAAGTTACATATTGTTGTACCAACCAGTAAGAACGATGAAGGAAATTTTACAACAGAATCACTACATGTACAAACAGACAGAAGGGACATAAGAAGAAACTATGCAGGTAAAGGATCATTTTCAAGAGACAGCAGAAATCAAAGATTCGAGAAGTATAATAACAGGAACAAAGTCTTTGAACCATCAAGCACAAGAAAAAGACCGTTTAAAGGCGAGTATTCAAGAGACAGAGGAGAACCAAGTGAGAAGAAAAGAAGACAAGGGTGCATATTCTGTGGAAAGGAGCACTTTAATGACGAATGTAATACTTTCAAGACGATTCATGAGAGGAAGTCAAAACTACGCAACAGGTGCTACATTTGCTTCAGCGAAGGACACAAAGTCCGAGATTGTAGATCAACCAAGACCTGTAGACATTGCAGCAAGTCTGGAGAACATAATAGAGCACTATGTCCTCAAAAACTAAGTAGTTCAAAGAATACAACAAATGCTCTGCACATTGCCGTCGACAAAAGAGACGTCTTACTGCAAACAGGTGTAGTAGATATTCAGAAGACAGGAGATACAAGTCCACAGATAAAATGTCGCGTTCTTTTAGACTGTGGTAGTCAACGTACATACATAACAGCGCAAGCAGCTCAAGAATTAAACCTATCGACTATCGAAGAACATTCTTTGTCTGTCTTCACATTTGGGGCAAAGAATCCACAAGATATTACAAGTGCAATGGTTTGCTTTGAGATGATAACTCGAACGGGTGTGAGAAGATTAATCTACGCAAATGTTGTGCCTAGCATTACTAGAGGTATTCGTTGTCCAGATCAGAAGCATCACCTTAAGTATTCAAAGAAAATTCGAAGTGACATGATATTGGCTGACGATGGGTCAAGAAAAGATAATATCGACATTTTAATCGGTAACGATTATTATTATTCCTTCATGCAAAACGAAAAGATAGAGGTTCAGCAAGATCTATATCTAGTTAATTCAGATTTCGGTTGGGTTTGGTCGGGTAGATGGAATCAGGTAGCAGCTAATGAGGACAAACTGTTTGTACTAACATACTTCCAATCATGCATCGAGAGTGAAAACAAGTTTCACCAGCCTGATCTCCCATTAAGGAATGACAAAATCCACAACCTTTGGGATCTTGAATCAATCGGTATTACAGACTCTCCAAAGGCAAATCGAGATGAAGAAGCGATCAAACAATTCAATGATACAACGGAATACATTGATCAGCGATACCACGTCAAATGGCCATGGATAGAAAACCCCCCTACCTCACTACCGTTGAACTTCGGCTTAGCCTCCGGGAGACTGAGTAGCCTAGTAAAGAGACTAGCACCTGATACGTTATCAGCCTATGATAACATACTTAGAGAACAACTACGGAAACACATTATTGAGATTGTAGAAGACACGAATGTGAATCGTTCAGATAGGAACATTCATTATTTGCCACACCACTGCGTGCTTCAAGGTAGTAAACAACCAAGAATTGTTTATGACGCATCTGCAAAAGCAAAAGACAATAACAGTCTTAATGAATGTCTTTATCGCGGACCACTGATGCTGGAAGATCTAACAGGATTGATTATCAGATTTAGAGAACATGCGATCGGGATAGTCGCCGATGTGGAGAAGGCCTTTCTTCAGATCGGCCTGCAGGAAGATGACAGAGACGTTTTTATGGCTGAAGGATTTAAAGAAAGAACCTACATCAGACAATCTTCTGCATCTGAGATTTTGTCGTGTCCCTTTCGGGGTGATAGCAAGCCCTTTCCTGCTTAATGCTACGATCAAGCATCATCTCCAAAAATCGAATAATGCTATGAACAAACAGGTGTCAGAAGATATTTACGTAGATAATCTCGTAACAGGTGTTCAAACGGTCCAAGAAGCAAAATCGTTGTATAGAGTATCGAAACAATCTTTCTCAGAGCTGTCTATGAACTTGCGAGAGTGGAGTTCGAATTCACCAGAATTTGTTAATGATATTCCTCAAGAGTTTCGTGGAAAAGATAACGAATCGGTAAAAGTTCTTGGCATGGAATGGAATCTAAAGGATGATGTTTTGTTGCTAAGGTTTAACTACGATGATAAATCTGCCGGAAACGTACAAACAAAGAGAGACATTTTACGGGTAATCGCTTCTATTTATGATCCATGTGGGTTTGTTGCTCCGATCGTTCTACCAGCAAAAGCTTTTTTACAGAAGCTTTGGAAAAGCAAAGTAAAATGGGATACGATACTTCCAAAAGAGGATCTAGAACAGTGGCAATCAATTGTTGCAAATTTCAAAACGATAAGACAAGTACGGGTATCAAGATATTACGCACATGATTTAAAATCTAGAGGGGCACACAACATTGAGGAAACAACCTTTGAACTCCATTGTTTTACGGACTCGTCGAAAGAAGCATACGCAGCAGTTGTCTATTTACGCGGCGTCTACAGACACAAGACTTTCACCAATTTCATTATTGGAAAGTCCCGTTTGGTACCCATAAAGGACCAAGATGATTTGCACATACCAAGACTAGAGCTACTAGGTGCACTGATAGGTAGTCGGCTATTGAAGTACGTGGCGAAATTTCTCCGTATAGAAATTAGAAGACAGTTCTTGTGGACGGATAGTCAGATTGTTCTGAGTTGGTGCAAGTCGGAAAATCTGTTACCACCATTTGTGGCTCGAAGAGTAAATGAGATCAGGCTTAATAAGGATTTAATTATCCGATATGTCTCAACCGCCTCGAATCCAGCAGACGTAGCGACTAGGTCTGACAACTCCCGTATAGATAATAAAAAATGGCTATCTGGACCAAAATTTCTGCGAACGAGTTACAAAAATTGGCCATCCAACCAACCACAAACCGTTCATACGTATGTTCAAAATCCTGCTGTTGCGGAGGGCCTCTCGGATATAACAGCAGAAGCACAAGATAGGGTTATTAATTCAGAAATAGAACCAGATATAAACATGACAGAACAAGAAGATATGGATACTAATAGTAATGATTTAGACGAGAAGGAAATAATAAGACAAATACAGAAACAAATATTTACAAAAGAGGTAGAAGGGATAAAGACGGACCTATTAACTTCATTGCGACTGTACAAAGATGATGATGGAATATTACGATGCAAAGGGAGGTTTCAGTACACGGATTGGCCAGAAGATCAGAAAAATCCGATTTTGTTACCGAAGAATACAGATTTGACTACAAAGATTATAGAGGATATTCACACTAAAAACTACCATGTGGGCGTATCACAAACACTAGCGCAGCTAAGAAAAAGATTCTGGGTTCCTCAAGGGAGATATCAAGTGCAAAAGGTGTTACGAAAATGTGCCCAGTGTCGTAAATACGGTGGTGGACCTTACAAGCTACCACAAATGCCACCACTACCAGCAGAGAGAGTTAATTACAGTCCAGCATTTACCTACACAGGTGTAGATTATTTTGGCCCTTTAGTAATCGATGTTAATGGATGTACGGAAAAACGTTGGGTCTGTTTATTCACATGTTTGGCAGTCAGAGGCATCCATATGGAAGTAGTCAAGGATGCATCAGCAGAGGAGTGTCTGCTTGCTATTAGGAGATTTGTCGCATCAAGAGGTTTGCCCAAAATGATAGTATCAGACAACGCGTTGCAATTTAAATTGACTTCCGACGTACTTACCAACAAATTCTGCATTGAGAACCATATTCAATGGAAATTCATTCCGGAACTAGCTCCCTGGTTTGGGGGTTTCTATGAAAGACTGATAGGGCTTGTAAAGCATTGCCTAAAGAGGACGATTGAAAAACATCTTCTAAATAATGACCAGCTATGTACAATAATCAAAGAAGTTGAAGCTGTAGTTAATTCTAGACCGCTGACCACGGTGGGCGAAGAATTAGAGCATGTCTTAACACCATCTGATTTTCTGCGCATTGGTGGTCCTCTACTAACCGAATCATCAGACAGAGAATTCATAGAACCTGCTACTGTAACTAAAATCAATCTCATCGATGGGTGGAAACGGGGACAGACAATTCTTGAAGAGTATACAAGGATGTTCGCCAATCAGTATTTGAACAGTCTCAGAGATCGTAGAAGTATTCATAAGCAGTCACGAGTTTTAGTGGATCGAGTTCCAACAATTGGTGATATCGTGCAGATCAAGGGTGGGTTCAATCGAGCTCATTGGAAAGTAGGCAAGATAACGAATTTGATAAAGGGTCCGGACGATAATATAAGAGTTGCAAAGGTTCAAACAACATCTGGTGAGATATTAACCAGATCCATAGCACACCTTTATCCTCTTGAACTTAACGAGAGTCCCAGAGAAACAGATGATAATGAAAGATCAACCTTCCAAAGTTTAGAAAATCAGCATAGCGAATCAGACTTAACTAGTAAACAAGACATACAGGCTACTCAATCTGAACCAGAACCTTCCTCGAGCCGGCCTATCAGATCATCAGCTCGTCGGGCAAGAGAGAAGGTTAAACAGTGGACGGCACAACTGCTCGCCATCCTGATGAGATGAAAATTTGTAGAAATTCACTAAATTATTGTAAATTTAATTGATCATTAAACTTGCTGATTCAGTATAAAGAGAGTTTATTCTGTCGAGGCGGGGAGTGTCGCGAAAGTCGCGAATGCCAACTACGATATGATCATAATATTGCTATCAAACATAATCAGGCGCTAAAGCATAAAGATGCGGTACGTTTTTAATATTGGTTAGTTTCGAGGGTAGAAGTATTGTTTTCGCGGCCGCTGCGGGGCGAGCGAGCGAGCGCCCGCCAGACTGGATCGAGACGCGACAAGGAGTGCACAGGCGTGTCTTCGACGGATCCTTGGTGAGTTTTTGCTCATGTAACTTTATCAGATGACTATTTGCGCATCACCATCGAGTTGGTGATGATGTTTAGACCAGTAAACCAGAGATTTAGTGTCGTCCAGTATGGTGGAGTTCCACATACTGGGCCGGACGTTTTTAGATCAGATGACCAGATTTAGCGTGACCTGGTTGTGTAACAACAGGTTTTAGTGTCGTCCAGTATGGTGGGATTCCACATACTGGACCGGACGTTTTTAGATCAGACGAGCAGATTTGGCGTGACCTGGTTGTGTAACAACAGGATTTAGTGTCATCCAGTATGGTGGAGTTCCACATACTGGACCGGACGTTTTTAGATGAGATGAGCAGATTTAGCGTGTCCTGGTTGTGTAGCAACCAGGATTCAGTGTCACTCAGTGAGGTGGAGTTTTCTACTTACTGGGCTGGGCATATTCAGTAATCAGACGAATAGAGATTCAGATCAGATCAGATTTAGTTGTGAGGAAAGGGCGTAGCTATAGGGGAGGTTGGAGGCTACGAGGAGGTGTTTACCTCCTGATCAGAGTTGAGTGTTTTATTTGTTACCTACGAGTATTTGTACGACGAGATATCCAGTATTCTCAAATTGATGGTCATTGATATGTAATTTTTTGTGTTCGTGTATAACTATAAGAATAACCTTAGATATTCTCCATGCCACGGAAAGAATCCGTGGTGATGGCGACAGTGGCGTCCTTCGTTCTGTTTGTATGTTTGTCTGTGGCAAACGTAATAGACATCTAGATAGTAGACATCTCAGCGATGATTCTTAGATAAGTATTATTAAGGGTTATTAATGTGTCGGGTCTTTTTATATGAGTTATTTCATAATTGTAGTTTAGTAAAATGCACACTTTAAAATAATGAAGGTCCTCTAGCTGACGGTAACTCCCTACATCACGGTAACAGAGTAACACTATAGAAGAAACTTCATCCTAGATTGCCCCAAGAATAGGACCTTTGTGTGAGCTTAAAAGCACCTTGTATGTTGCGGCAGAAAACCTCACTACCTATATGATGATAATCATATTACATACATATGGTAGATGAAGATGTCATTTGGTTTGCTGGAATAGATTTCTTATAAGAAATAAGTTCGCCTTTGAACACAACTTTTATGTACTTTTTATCCTAATAAAGGTTCAAAAATCTCCAGGTCTTGAATGTTTACATGTTTTACCTCGCTGATTTTGGTACCCACGACGCAGGATATCTTAGTGTGGGGACAGAAGCAATATGTATGTCTGCATGTATGTAAATTTATGTTAATTATTATAAATCCAGAGAAGTTATAAAATGTTTAGCGTGACCTTTTTGTTGTGAATTAACTCAGACACAAGTAGATATAATACAACTTAGATTTATCATTTATAAACATATTATGAATGTCTTATATTGATCCATTGAAATATCCATTTAATTAAATTTACACCCAGTGAATTAACTTCGTAACCCGTGCCAGCCCTTGGCGCTTAATCTTCAATATTGAAGATGAATCTGATATTAAACCTCAGGTTATTAAAGGGTTCGGACACAACACAATTTGAATTTCAATGGCCGTCGTATGACCCCGGTGTCAAAGCAATCTGGAGCCTAGTGCCCTTATTACAGGGCTTTTTGGGACGCCTTTTGTCGGTATATCGGACTATCTAAACTACTACGATATTGCTTCCTCTTCTTCATGTGTTTCTTTCATTACTCCGTGCTACACAAAATTGTTGCAGTATCACCAATCAGTGGGGGTTGATGGAGTATTAAGAAGAGTATTGTAACGTTTTTTCGTTCCGCCATTCCCACCCACACGTTCCACTGAAGAAAAAAAAGTTTTTATTACAGTTTTCACAAGGAGTTTGATAGGCTCGAAGTGTTCATGTTTATTTTACTTATTTTATTTTATTTGGGACATCAAAAGCACATAGACATACAAATTACAAAGAGCAGAGATACAGAAAGCCACAAAAATACAAGAAATAATGCAAATGGATCAAAGTTGTTAAAAAGTTTATTAAATTGATTGGTAAGGCGGACCATAGTGGAATTTTGAGCATAATACAGCGAAAAACCTTTTGGAAGTTTGACGAGTACAACGCGAAGGGACACAGAAAGATAGTTCAGAGAAAAGAGGTAAAGAATCAAGGCGGCCGGACAGAATATCATGGAGTAACATCATATCAAGCAAAGTTCTGGGATCCTTGAGACTGGAGAGGTTATACTGATGACAAGACTCCTCGTGAGGAGTTATTATATTATATATTATTTTTTTTATACCAAAAAAATCCTCAGAGCTCTAGTACAATTTCTAAATTAGAAAAAAAGTAAAAGTAAATTCGAAAAAACACCAAATTTTTAACGTCGCCGCCACCTTGAACTTTTTCTTTACCTTTCGAGTTAGTCCACTCGAATCACAGAAATGGATCACAGTCTCAACGGATCACATCAAACCAAGCAAAATATGCTACTCGGATCATGTGATCCCAGTGGACTACATTTTTAATTATATTTTTTCCATTCGAATCACAAATAAGGTCGCAACTTCAATGATAAAGATGGCGATTTAAGGCCGCCATTTTGAAATTTTTAGTTACTGTGGTTTGCTTCAAAATCGATATCTGAGGATACGGTTGGAGCCCAATCACGATTCTAAAGTCAGATTTTGAAAAAAAAACACCGCCATCTTGAACTTTTTAGTTTCTGCTCTGATTTGGTTCAAAATCGATACCTGAAGATTCGGTTGGATGGAGTCCAATCATGATTCTGTACTCAGATTTTGAAAAAGACACCGCTATCTTGAACTTTTTAACCGATTTGCATCGTAATCGATATCTGGTGATCCGGATGGAGTCCAGTCATGATTTTGAAGTAAAATATTGAAATAGTCACCGCCATCTTGAACTTTTTCGTTACTAGACCGATTTGCCTCAAAGATGCGAAGGACCTCCCAGTCATTTTGAACTTTTCCAAGTTAGTCCACTTGAATCACAGAAATGGATCACAGTCTCAACATAAACATAAACATTATCGTAAACATTTACATACAGGCACATAACATTGCTTCTCGCCCCACACTAGGATACCCTGTATCGTGGGAACCAGAAACAGCGACATCACAAACATGTAAACATCTAAAGACCTGGGGATGTTTTTTTTTCTCAGCCGGGATTCGAACCCGGGACCTCTCGCAATGCGTATCCAGAAGACAGTATATTTTGACTTTGAAATCGGTACTTATATCTTCGAAGGAGGTGCTTCGCATAATTATGATTTTTATGATAGACAAATATTTACCTTAATGCATGTAAAGATAAAATTCCCAAAAGGCAACGGGGTACAGAGTAACGAGGAGAAGGAAAAGAAAACCAATGCGTATCCAGAAGACAGTATATTTTGACTTTGAAATTGGTACTTATCTCTTCGGACGAGGTGCTTCGCATAATTATGATAGAACTTCACTTGGTAAGTTCGTTTACTCATTAAAAATTGATGTTAAAATATACCTATACTGAAAACTGTATAACCTGCGAGAGAGTGAGAGAGCACCGTGATAAATTACTACCTAGATAAATGGTGAAATAAAACATACTGGTGATTGCTGAATAAATTATACTGATGAACGTATAAAAGCAAATGACAACAGAAAACAAAAAGATGACAACAGAAAACAAAAAGATGACGTCACGTCCTTATTTCTCAACCTGTTTGTTTTCATAAATGTTTTAATTATTCATGTGTACAAAAAGGTGTACCTCCCTCTATTTGTTAGCTTATGTATTTAAATAACTCTCATAATATCAATGAAGGCGGGAATAGCGATATATTATACGACTATTATTAAATATCGAGAACAGACTCATAAAACAAAGGCATAAAGATCAAATATCGCTCATGTCATACTCAGGAACCAATAACTCCCACATGAGCTAGCAATATTTGTTACAGACAAACAAATACACTGGAAACAAATCTGCCTTTCGTATCGGGCAACTCTTGACATTTGTGTAAACAGTTTTATTAAAATGGTAATCCAATCTTGTAAAATTCAATAACTTGCTTGACTGACTGACACCCTAAACTGCTGCTCCTAGAGAACTTAAGAACAGGGGTTCCTAAAGAAGAGATTAGGCGAAATTATCGCCGTATGTGGGAAATGGGGGGTAAATGTTTGTATGAAAACATTTCTGTGTATGAAAATCAAAAATTATGAAAAGAAAAATCTAGCAGACGGTGTTTGTGACTTGTGCAGACTGCAAACTATGTAGTATGAAAATTAAGAAGTTGTCGAGGTTAATTGTTAGTCGTAGTAAAACAAAGCCTAGTATTATAATACCCGACAAGGAAGTATGGTAACTCATCATGTGACAGCTCTATGCCTCTAATGCCTTGATTCCTCGAGTATTAGAAATTGAGCAAAAATAATAATAAAATCTCTTGGGCGTTGTTTACAAAAAGAGACGATATCTCAGTTATACATAGAGTAATTTAGGACATCACATATCAGACACCTGTAATTTGTATGCAAATTATTCACCCTGCTCCTGCTACGATCAGGGGTAGCAACCGAAACGCAACAAACCAAAATGAAAATAGATACAGAAGGTAGGTTTGTGGTAGGGCGGAACCCAAAAATGTAAATATTACCATAGATAAGCAACAGCCCGCTTTCGAACAGCCGCCGCGCCGCCGCCGCCGCCGCGCCGGTCCGCTTGGTCTGGCATCCTCCAAAGAATACTTATATTTCACACCCGCCCTACCTCTGCCCCGCAACCGACCCGCCAAGTATGCTAGGTGGCGTGTGACGCACTATCCGGCACACCGATCTATGACGTCATTTCGTTCAGACTGTTTTGGGCGAGTGGCGGAAAAACAAGTTGGATGCTATGATTGATGACGCTGACGATGTTAGTAAGTGCTTCAAAGTTATCGTTTGTAAATACGAAACTGATTTGCATAGCTGTCAGAGCTAGGGCTGTTCTGTATATTAGGTGCTGTTAACAGTGTACAGTCGTGGTTTATTTATTGTGCTAGGGTCTTAGTACAAGCTTCTATACTCGAAGGACATAAGGACATAGTACAGTCAGCCAAGCAGCAGTGGCGGACTATGGGGGGGGGGGGAGGCAGGGCGGCGGCTAGGTATCCTTAGATCGAAATTCTATAACCAGCACCCAGGGTCTATAACAGGGGTTTGGCTTCTATGAGAAAAGAGGGTTTTTAGATCTGGTTTCAAGCAGGCCTGTTGCTTCATTTGCGCAAAATAAGTCGTCTATACATATATATACAAAATTGTCCATAAACACACGTTCATATAAGAATACTTATTTAATAAGTTTGCCCCTTGTCTATCTGTTTAAGTTTCTCGATCTAAATTTATTTCTTGTATTTTTTGTGGATATCTGTTATTGGCTTTCATTCTGTATCTTTGCTCTTTGTAATTTGTTTGTCTATGTGCTGTTGATGTCCGAAATAAAATAAAATAATAATAAAGGAACAAATATGCACAAGTATAAAAATACGGCATCAATTGAAGAGGCTGAGAAACCGGTGCAATTTAAAGATTTCACACTGGCTGAATATTATGACGGTGATATCAGAATATTGATATTTTGCTCCAAAGATGGCAAGACGCAAATGGTGAAACTGAAGGATTTCTTTATGGACGGTACCTTCAAATCTTGTCCGCCACCATTCAAACAAATGTTTATCCAAAGAGGGGCGATGGACTGAGTCAGTACGTCTCTCCTCGGTGTATTTCCTTAGACTTAAGTAGAAATACATAACATTGTATTTTTAAGGCTCTGATATTTTAAAAGAGGTACGGGGGAGGTTTCTTGCCCTTCTTTGCTCCATCCCTAAGCCCACAACTTCCGAACGGGCGGTAGTATACAAAAATATTAATATTATATTGACGTTGACTAAGTAATATGTATGATTTTATGGTCAATAAAATTTTGAATTGAATTGAATTGAATTTCATGGCGATCTAGGCAGTGATATAAGAAACACCAATACAATGCCACTGATTTAGGCATTTATCGCAATGAAAAGGCACATACAAAATTGTTTGAAGTTGTAAAGAGCCAGATCCAAGGAATGGTAACCAAATCAAGCGACAGTTATTTCCGAAGAGGCAACTCCATGTGCTATCCAAGTTAAATGTGCATATTAACGGCTGTCACTACCATTTCTCTAATAGCATTTGGCGTAAAGCCAAAGCTTTTGGATTGAATAATAAAAAGCATGACAAGAATTATCTAAGACCTCAACTTAATTTGTCCCACGCAAACACGCAAACCAAATTAAGCTTCATGCAAATTGTGAACATCCGTTATGCGTGAATGGAGAAAATTACGAACAAACCTCATGCAGATGAATGCAAACTCTTTACGCAAACCGACGCAGATTGACATAAAGGTAAAAAAAGCGCGGGAAATAACAAAATAGAACTTTGCTTTTATATTGTTGGATGTGTTTGACAAAAGATAACTTACTTACCTAAATTCCTATTTAAAAAATAAACCGAAACACCTTTAGATCTATAATTTAAACATATTGCCTGCTAAATAAATTCGTGATTCGTGATAGTGGGAGCTTACCGCAACTGAAGGTTTCCTCGCGATGTCTTCCTTGCATTTCATTTCATTTCATTTGTTTATTTTCCATTTCACAGCCTATGAAAATAAATAATACAATCAATATTAAATACATAAAATGCCAATTACGAAATAGTGCAATTACAGAATAGATAGGGTAAGGTAGAAATAATGAAAAATAAAATCGTCGCATCGTTGCATCATCGTTATCGTTTCCAGGTCTCTACTGTAGGTCCTGAAATATCTTGGTTTCATCATTTTCATAATTTCTTTATTGCACACAATTAATTGCAATGACAAAAAGTAAATAAAAACAGTGTACAAAGGCGAGCTTATCTCTAAAAAGAGATCTCTTCCAGCAAACCAAGTTCCGATGAGAGAGTTTGATATCAGCAAGTTGGTTCATAGTATAGCTCACCGAAGTAAATACCACTTTTTTCGCCTGTCATTATCAGTATAAAAAGTTATTTCCAACGCGGGAATTCAACCGAACGACCAGTTACATTGTGGCTATTTCGCAAACCATTTTGTTTGGGAAGGAGGCATGGAATTGTGTTTATATTGCCTAAACGTGTCACAGGAAAACAAGGTGCGAGTCGGACTCGCGCATGAAGGGTTCCGTATAGATGGTACTATAAAATCGGCAAAAAAATCATGTCTGTTGTATGGGAGCCCCCTGTAATATTTATTATTATCTGTTTTTTTTTGTATTTGTTGTTATAGCGGCAACAGAAATACATCATCTGTGAAAATTTCAACTGTCTAGCTATTTATTTATTTTATTTATTATCAAAGAGCATTTGTGCCATAACAGCTAACCAGAGCGACACAAACATTATATTTAATTACATATTACATTTATTTAATCCTATCACGGTTCGTGAGATACAGCCCGGTGATAGACGGAGCGACGGACAGACGGACAGCGGAGGCTTAGTAATAGGGTCCCGTTTGGCACCCTTCGGGTACAGATCCCTAAAAATATGGTTCTCAGAACATGTAGCTGCCGTAAAAATACTACAACTTTTTATACAACTTTGTCCAATCTAATCACGAATTTTCCACCTTGTAGCACAAATATGAAATGGCCTGCACAAAAAAGATAATTTATAAACGTCATAGTCAAAGGTTTTATATACTGGCCATTGTTTACCTTTTTTCTAAGAGATTAGTAGGTAATTCGACTATAGGCAATGGGCTAAAGCGACACGTCAGTTTCGAACAAGACAAGCCCCCTCAAACTTTGGCTTCCATTTGTTTTAGGCAAGCTCCTTTACACCCCTTACAGCCAAACACTAAACTTGAGAAAGATACGACAGTAACAATAAACAGCATTTAAATACGGGCCTAAGAATCTACACACACACACTGGCTTACAGTATGCTGGTACACCTACAGTAAGATTGCCACGGAATATTCCGACTTTTGCCAAAGCATGGCCAAGCTCATGATAGAGGTCCAGTTTACGACTACGTGACGTGTGTCATAAAACGCGGACGTACTCAGACGTAAAAAGTTTATTTACTGGACCTTCGTAAGCTTCTGAAAAGAACTTGATTGAATTTCCAAGAAAATTTCATATTGCAGTATTTTAGCCGCCACTAAACAAATATTATAATATATTGTTTAACAATATATTGTAATCGCAACTTAATCGAAACGAGCCAAAAGATACTACTTACTAAGACAAGAAGAATCTGTGGTGGGTGACACAAAATCAGTGAACATTTCCAACCCTGAAAACCCTGTACGAGTTTAACAACAATGGTGCCGAGTTTTACAGCAAATTCGTCCACCACACCAGTCAAGACATTTTTGGCCCTGATGACTCCGACAAAAAACAGTCTTTTGATTCACGTGATCATGCAGGACCGACCGACCGATGTTTAGAATCATCTGAAGGTTATATTCCTGTCCACTCAGACCTAAGTACAACCTCACTGTTCCGGAGTGTTTAGAGTCAGGAGATGACGTGAAAGTAACAAAAAAGGGAACAGAACAGAAAGGAAACGACGCAACTACCAAATGGGAGTAAATAAAATGTGTCAAGTGTGGGTCGGAATCGCACTCAAATGGACCCTACTATCGTAGAAGCACTCAAAACAATAAAACAAAACACAAAAAAAAAAAAAAAATATGCCCTCCTAGGTTTGCTGAAAGAAATCTCTTTTTAGATATAAGCCCACCTTTTGCCATATCTTTCTGTAAATGTTACGTGTCTTTTATGTTTTTGTGCAACAAAGTATAAATGAAAATTAAAATGAGGATTTGAACTCCTGACCCACGGATTGAGAGCCTACATCATACCCGCTGAGCTACATCAACGATGTAGGTTGACGAAATATACCATCATATTGAAATGCGTGGGTGTATCAAAACAAGTCTCCCTTTAATTTGTAATCTCTCGTATTTCAGTATTTGTTGTTGTTGTTGTTGCGGCAACAGATATACACATTCTGTGAAAATTTCAACTTCTAACTATTACGGTTCGTCCTGTAGGACCCGATGACGGGCAGACGGACAGCGTGGGCTTAGTAATAGGGTCCCGTTTGGCACGGTACGGTACGGTACCCTAAAAAAATAAAAGAAAATCAAAAGAAAATACGAGACAATGAAACAAAACATGCTGTGAAATCTGGCTGTAATTAATTCCTGGGAAAGGAAGTGTTCCTTGCCAATATTTTTTCAGCAGACCATCGCTGAAATGTTAACGAGAATTCTTTATTGAAAAATATTGGAAAATATTTATTGGAAAATACTTTTTTGTATTCCATATAACAGTAAAGACAGATATGAATAAGTTTGTAACTGACAACATTGGAATTTGGCCGTAATCGTGATAAACCAGTACGAAATGTAACTGTTTAGTATTATTGTTTTTTTTTTTATGTCTGTGTGCAATAACGAAATTATGAATTATGAAATGCTTTGAAATGGTCACTAATGAAGAGCCAGTAGATAATCGCAGACAGAATTCCAATCCCAACAAGGTTGAAATGAAATGAAAAATGAAATGAAAACGTTTTATTTGCCTACTTAGTTTACATTTTGGGTTCCTGGCTCCCAAACTAGGATACCCTGTGCCATGGGTAGCCAGGCATCTTTCGTATACTTGGTTGGCAATAAAATAAAATTTAACATATCTAAGTACGTATGGACTTTTAAAAATTACTTTGTAAGTTACATGTAAGTCAATATTTTAGAAAAATAATACTGTAGTAAGGAAGTAGGTTCATTACAATAGTAAGTATAACATGTTTATCGTAATCAGTTAGGAAGGTTTTACAAATTACTTATAGATAAATATTTAGTTATTTAGTTGACAACAAAAAGATTATGGGTTGTTCAAGAGTGGTTCAAATCACCGTTCTATGCCGTAAATTGGTACTACATATATTTTTTATTTTCTATTAGGAAGGAAGACCTCTAAAAGTTAATAGTCTTTAACGGCGTAGGCCTTTAGATAATTGAGATAATTATAAAAAACTTGACCACCAACTTCGAATTCATCGATGTTTTTAAGAACCTTCTGAAAAGGAAACCCCCTAATTTTTTAGTGGGCCTGTTCGAGCAACTAATAAAATTCCTCTCCGTTCCCGTCCCGCCCGTTCCGTTAAAGTTCCTCTGTTCTCCTAGATCAAGCAATATTGATGAAGCTGACCAGGAATCGCACAAAGAAAACACTGCTTTAAAGTAGGTATAACTTGGACGATTGGGTTATAGTAAATTACAAAATAAAAGATAACTTTATTGGAAAAATTGTTATTCGAGATTATACTCGAGATGAAGTGTCACATGAGTATGTTGCCTTTTTGAAGTAAGGTCAGGGAAAGGTAATTAAAGTCCTTATAAAAGGCTTATGATTTCGAGGGTTTCCACCAAGCTGTAGTAAATAATCGCAAAGCTTAGGTAGTTAAGAAAATGGTCTTTTTCAAGGTGAAAGATTGTTCGTCCATTCAAAAAGTCATCGATATTACCTTTGTACTTTTTATAGACATTTTTGTCATAAAGTCAACTTTTGAAGCATGAAGTAAAAATAACAACTTTTGTCCCTTTCAATTCAAGATAGCGGCAACGAGGACACGCCTTGTGGTCGAATAGTCTCATTTTTTCAAATCTTAAACATCTTCTACTCCTACTAAAATACCTGCTGATGCTGGGGAAAGATGAAGATTGGTTTCAAAATAGTAAGTAGTCAATGCATTTCATATTTTTGTATTTTACACAGAATATATTTTCAAAATGTTAGCTGGAAAATACAATTCCGATATTGACGATCCTTTTCGTTCTGACTACAAAGCCAGAAGAAACCTTATTCAGGTATCTTTAGAACTAATTAAGCAAGACGTTTATGTAAGAGTTTTCCGGCGTCATTTTCTTTTTCTTTAATTTCATAGGAACGTTAAAGTTATCCACTTACAGCGCAGCCAATTTGCCAGGTGCGACACTGCACTGTCCGACTTTGTCTTTTATTTCATTTTTATTTCTGTTCGGTTTTTCCTGGAAGTTGTGGTAAGCAAGGCAGGTCAAACTGGCGTGTCAAACAAAAGACTGTCATTCCTTTAGAATATTTTTTCTATGTGGCCTGCGTTCTTCTCAGTAGGTATACGACCTTATTATTGAATTTCGCTCCTAGGCAGCATACAACAACCTCACTATATAGGAACACAGCCTACATGTTCATGACAAGTTAACAAGACCGCAATGACGTCACGCGACACCCCCTATATATACGCTTCATTTACTTTTACTGTGCAACAGAAACTCTCTTCACGCAATATGGACGTCTCTCCAGACTCCGGAGGCTAATTTACAAGTCAAGTGAAATATCGCATTTCCTTTGGGTCAAAAGGGTTCAAAGCGTAGCGCTTGCTTCCTATCAGGAAGCGGTATTTCATCTCTTTTGGGAAAAGAAGATAGTCTACGCTAGTGTTTCCAAAACCAGCAAGAAAGAAAATGCGATAAACGAGTTATTAGCACGGCCCTTGTCGCCCAAAATACAGTTAAGCACGACGTCTATTGGGACCTCTCACGACGTGTCTTCCAGGACTCTAGCGACCCCTCAATCTAGCGATTAGTTCGACTGTATATCCGACGTTTCCAAGAATAGCTAACAACTTGTAAATTGGTGCGATCACTGAAAGTTACTGAAACAGTTAATTAAGTTACAGAACCTTTTTGTGGCTACACAATCTGGCACCGTTCTACAAATTTCACTTAAAAAGTCAATAGATGCCAGCGATTCTGGAGGTGACACGAACTAAACTACGCAAACTAATTAAAATTGTGTGTTTCAAAATGGAATCTGCGGTCAGTTTAATGCCTTAGTTTTGTGTGGTTTTGTTTGACACCCCATAAATCACACCCAATATCTGTTAGGTGCTCGGTCAAATCGAAAAATAAAGTTGCTGTGATAAAATTCTAAAAAAAACAACGTCTCCAAAACATTTCTTTTCTGGATTTAGAAACTGTCTTCCTTCGGGGGAATATCGCTTCATAATTCCAGAAAAACATGGGCATTCGATAAACCCCATCGTCTTAAATGGGCTACATTTATTTATTTCGTAGAGTTTTATCGAACTGAGCGCCCGCGCCGTAAAATAAAGACAGTAAATAAATTATTACTAAATTATTTACCGCATAAAGTCTCGCTTACTGCTCTGTACTAAAACGCGAAGGTTTGTGTACTTACTTTATTGCTTGCAATTTGAACATTATTATGTCCGTTTTCGTGGGGCTATTTGACGTTGGCCCCTTTTTTGGGACGCTTATTGGGCCAGTGGGCCATTTATATTTTCAGATTTTGCTATTAGTTAAGTTTATTAGGTAATCAAAGAAATCGAGGAACAGTGTACAAAAATGAACAAAATGTCTTTAAAAAAAAGTATTTACTTATGACGTCACTATGTATTTCAATGAACCAGCTCCTAAAATGTCATCTCTTAAGTAGCAGTAAAATACCGTAGATATTTTGCGTGACCGAGGAGCTTTTGGCACGATATGGCGCGATCACACGACTGGTATTCAGATCCCTGTGCTCATGATCAATTGCTAAAATACGTAGGTATTTCGTTTCCCATGGCTAACCATTACGAAACAAAATATCCTTGTCAAAGATCACAAACAACGTACTTATAAAGGGAAACTTCCAAGACATCTGTCTTCGCTTCCTGCGCTCACTTTATTTTGTTTAGTATTTGAAAACCTAGCTGAAACTGAGGAATCACTAGCAACTTCCATAAAACCAAAATCCACCTCCAAGGACTCCTTTTTTCTGGTTGGTTGGTTGGTTAGAAAACTCATGAAGCACCAGATAAAAAGATAATAAAGCACCAGGTGTAGATGGATTAAGAAACGTGCTTCTGTAATAGTTATTTATCCAACAAGTGAGGAAAGTTCGTTTTTCCTATGAGTTTTGATTTTGAGTCTTGAGCGAACGAAGGATTGAAAAATAGAATCACGAGCGCAGCGAGTGATTATAAAATTCAATCCTGAGTAAGCGAAAGACTCAACAAAACGAATAGCAAATGAACTTGCTCACATGTTGCATACAAAACTTTTCACCACTCCCAGCAAGAAAGTATTCAGTCACCATAGGTAAATAAATTAAATAGTCACAAAGCAAATCAAAATAATTCCTTATTATAAAATAATAAAACTGGCCAAGTGCGAGTCGGACTCGCGCACGAAGGGTTCCGTACCATTATGTATAAAAAACCGCAAAAAAAAAAAAAAGTATGGGAGCCCCCCCTAAATATTAATTTAATTTTAATTTAATTATTTATTTTTTAAGTAAATAATATACTCAATATATTGTAAACATTTTAAGCGTCTACCTGCTACCATTATCAATATCGAGCAAAAATGAGCAAAAAAAAATCACGTTTGTTGTATGGGAGCCCCCCTTAATATTAAATTTCTTTTGATTTTTAGTATTTGTTGTTATAGCGGCAACAGAAATACATCATCTGTGAAAATTTCACCTGTCTAGCTACCACGGTTCATGAGTTACAGCCTGGTTACAGACAGGACGGACGGACGGACGGACGGACAGACGGACAGCGAAGTCTCAGTAATAGGGTCCCGTTTGGCACCCTTCGGGTACGGAACCCTAAAAAGAGCTGTTATTCATGAAAATAATTTAAAAATGAAATGTAAAATTACTGCAATTTTTCAAGTTAAAAGTAACGTTTTTAATGTTTCTGAACTTACAATAATTTGATAAATTTTATAAAAAACATTAATCTTAACTTTAAGTATTTCTATTCTAAGTATAAAATTATTAATTTTTTAAAATATCTTTAAAACTTAACATAAAAATCAGGCAAGGTTAGTTTCTGAACGGGATCATTACTTTCCTCACTGTTCAAACAGTGAGGAAAAACTAACTTTCCTCACTGTTTTCGTAGAGGAAAGACACTTCTTTCGTGCGGGAGTGGTGAAAAGGATATTTCATGTTATAGCCCTTTACATTTATCTGCAATCACAGCCATTCCACGGGACATTTTCCCGATCAGTGGAACACTAAACGCATCAAAAACCAAATACCTTTGCGTTCACAATACATCTGCATCGGCCCCTCCAGTTTCCACTGCCTTGAAGATTCACCTGTGTTCAGTAAAAGACAAATGCGACTGTAAGAGCATATCTGGGGCTCAGGTAATCAGATACCTAGGTGTGATGGTAGATGAAAAACTAAATTTCCACGAACACCTGAAAATTCTTTCAGGACGTGTCCGTAGGATCGCCTACATTATGAGAAACCTCAGAAACGCAGCCTCCGTAGAAACACTTAAAACAGTTTACTATGCCGTGTCAATCGATTCTTGTTTATTGTATTTCTGTCTGGGTAGCGAGGGCGCAACGCTCCGTTCTGAAATCAATGTTACGGAGACCCTTCAGATATGCCACAACTGACCTCTACAATGAAGCTGAAGTCCTAACCGTGCGCCAGCTATATCTGTTAAAAGTCAGCCTATCAGCCCACAAAATAATCATAATCTCTAATAGTTATGCCCACATGTGTTCGCCTCGAACTTACAGGGCCCCGGCACCACGTACTTGCACTAACTTTGCTCGCCGCTTTGGGGATGCGGCCGCGCTGTTGGTCTACAATGGTATACACAGGAAGTTAGGAAATTTAGGAAATTCTGGGTCAATGTCAATCCACGAAAGTAAAATTGTAATCACGAAACTTCTGAAAACCCTTTCGTATGAGGAAACGGAACAACTCCTTAAACCCCTTTCTTAAATATTAGTATTATATCCCTATTCAATATATTATTTAACTTTTATTACTTAAAATAAAGTAAGTAAATAAGATTAATAAGATAACTTAATGTAGATTATATTAAAAACCAAAAGTGTTAAAGCTGTACCTATCTAAAACTTTCTCCAAGTGATGGCAAAATATGCTAGAAATCGTTAAATGGTCACTCACGATACAGGCTTACCTAGTGTGAGGACCGAAAGTAATACAAACTGTAATTTCCGCCAAAATAGCTAACAAAATGGTATATTATTTAAGAACTAATGTACTCACCTATAATGTTAAACCGTACATACTATAACTGTGCTATTTTAGATAAATAATTTTTCATTTTCATTTTCATCTTTTTAATTAAATTTAGGTTTTATTAAATGGAGAATTGTCGCGACAGGCAACAATTTGACAGGCTGACATATGTCGGCCTCTCAGCTTTATTAAATAGGGGCCAGTTCGCATTATAAATTAAGGTGACTAGGAACCATTAGTCCCCAAGTGTGATCGCTTCAAATTGCCGCGTATTCGATGGGAAGCATGCGTTTTGACATTTGGATTCGCTGCCTATCGAATCCAAATGTCAAATCGCATACATAAAAAGTTTAGTTTCGTTTTGTTATCGTAGCGTTTTGCATTTTGTCCAGGACGTGTTGACAACGCGACAATGCATAGCGATCACACTGGGGAGCTAATCGATCCTAAAATAGCCCTCACTTTCGGTGGCCACTGGAGGCGAAAGAAGTGGGGGCGGGGCGACTATGATGTACAACTTCTTCATTTATACATTTTGCTACCTATTTTGATCTCATTTAAATTTCTCTTTAGGTTGTGCTATTATTCATCATGAAACTGACATACTACGTGTTAGAAATAGATACTAACAGACACAGTGTGAACGTCAGACGCTTCACTAATATATTAGACGAGTTTCAAGTAATCTTCGCTACATACCAAGGTGGGTGCTGTAAAGCACTTTGCGAAGATGAAGAAAATTTAAAATTATACAGAGAATACGAATCAAACTACCCATATCAATATGATAGTTTTGTAAAAGAGAGCAATAAACCGGAAGAGATCATAACATTGTATAATACTGTAAACGATGGCGGAATAATTATTATCGATAGATGGAATGATTTATAAGTACCTGACTATAGATTTGTGAGTTATGAAAGATTTTAGTAGTTAGTGTAATGTAAAGACTAAAAATAAGTTGACTGATATATGATAATATTTTTAGTAGTATTGTTACTTTAAATCAAAAGGATGAACAAGGTAATTACCTAAGTTGAATATAGAAAATTGTTGATGTATCAAAACCTTCGTGTTCCAAAGACTTAGTCTGAACTAGCTTAAATGTAAATGAAGGTATTTTATACATCATATTAAGTAATTAAGTTGACGGATATATGATTATATTTTTGATAATATTGTTACTTTAAATCAAAAAGACAAGAAGAACTTACCTAAGTTGAATATAGAAATTTGTTTATGTATCAAAACCTTCGTGTTCCTAAGACTTAGCCTGATCTAGTTTAAGTTAATGAAGAAATGAAGATTATATTTAGAACTTAAGTTGACTGTTAATGTTGGCTGTGATAATATTATTACTTTTAATCAAAAGGACAAGAAGAACAGGGTAATTATCTAAGTTGAATTTAGAAAGGGCAAGTGTGTAACATTTTACTATGGAGCTTGGCATATACCTTGAAAAAGAAAAAGAAAATACCCCCGTTACCCATGAAACTGGTGTTAATTGGTAGTAAATGCATTAGAAACACTAAGTATTCTTTGTCAAATTCTCGTAAATACACTTTTGGAACTAGACGAGATGGAAACATAAATTTGGGCCTTCCTGGAGGGAAACTAGGGCCTCGTCTAGCTCCGAAAGTGCACATGTTACGGGAATTTGACAAAGAATAGTTTCTATTTTTAGTGCGTTTTACTATCGATTGACACCAGTTTAATGAGTGGCGGCGACATTGTGATTTTTTTAAAGGTGGCGGAGGGTAGGTGTCCAAAGCTCTATAGTAAAATGTTACATGTCCTTTATTGGATCTATATAATCTTAGTGGTTAACTATCATGTGCCTCCAACCATAGTTTGATTTTGTACTAGAAACGTTGACGTTGCACTTAATTCGGGTTTGTACCAACTTAGTTTAGAAAGTGATTGACAAAAAGAATACAACCAAAGTGATTTTGTGTACTTGGTAGCTTGTTTTCTTACGGCGTACCCCATATTTAATCTTATCGTGCCCAGTCGCCCCCACTTTCGGTGGCCACCGGAGGCGAACGAAAGGGGGGCGACTGGGAACTATTAGCCCCCAAGTGTGATCGCTGTACATTGCCGCGTATTCGACGCACCCTGGGAACCTACAGCGTTCACACTTGTTAATCGTTCCCAGGCGCCCCCACTTCGTTCACCACCGGAGGGGAACGAATCGGGGGCGACTGGGAATAAAATTAAATGTTTTACTTGACTTGAGCTCCACTGTACTTCCCCAGGTGGACTTTGCAAAAAACTTTGGTCACCTTTATTTTCAATTCGTCATTCTTAGCAAAACTCCATCATTATGGGAAACAATAACGTCATTAGTCTCTCAAATCGTCATTATTAGCAACATGCAAAAATAAAAAATATTAATTATTTCCAAAACTACTTAACTTTTTGAAGTGCCTCCTACTTAAAGTTTCATCTTTCCCACAGTACTGTACTTCCAGCTTAAAATTAGAGTTCTGGCACAATTATTAAAAAAATGATATTTTCTTCTCAAGAATAACTTTTTTCGAAGAACTATCCAGTCTATGGTTTTTATACCTGATTATATATTTTTTGAAGTGGCAACACCTGATTGTCTATGGAGTGTAGCGTAAAAGAAAAATAACGCCACAAAGTTAACTGAGCATTTCACTTCAAATTTTGGCTCCGAAAACTTCACACGGAAAAGTGGTGAGATTTTCGAAACAAAGGTTTTATTTTAAGCGACGAGCAATTTTTTGATATTGTAGTAGGTAATTACTTCTTCATTCGATTTGGTAAAATTCATAAAAACGTGAACCTAGGAATTTTGACCATTGATACGAGGATATAGATACGCTAAAGGGGGAACTGGCTGGATACGACGTATGGGGTGAATGGTTACGACGTACGGGATGATTCGATACCTGAAGGCTTGAATAGCAACACGATGGGGGTTATTGGGAACGATGCTGTTTGTCACATTTTTATTATATATTAGATAGGTAGGTACTTAGGTGGTACCTACCCCTACCTACCTATTTTTGTACTTTACTGCAACTTTAATTTTTATTCTGTCTTGCCATACCTACATATTTTAATTTGCAAAAATCCAGAAACAATGATGATACTAAAATAAGTAGGTAGATACTTATATAGCAGAGGACGGTATTAATTATTTAGTTAGTACCTACCTACCCATCTGAAACATTTTTATTATTTTGCAGGTGCGAAATGCCGCGCACTTATAAACCCGAACCAGGCAGCAGACGTTATAAAAAATATGATGAGGAAGTGCTCAATCAAGCGGTTCGGGAATACCAATCTAAAACAGATGACTCAATATCATTAAAAACGGTGGCTGATAAATACGGTATAAACAAGTGTATTATACAGGCACTGCACGAGAACCGTAAAGAAACAAGGAGGGCAAACGGTTTTCTCACAGGAATTTGAAGAACATCTCATAAAATATGTAAATATTTGTGCGGAGTGGGGGTACCCCATGGATGCTGTAGATTTACGATATTTTATCAAAAGTTACCTGGATAAAATAGGAAGGACTGTCTTAAGATTTAAAAACAATTTGCCCGGGCCTGACTTTATGCCACATTTTCTTAAGCGGCATAAGGATAAAATAACCCAAAGGAATTGCCAAAACATAAAAAGAAACAGGGCAGGGGTAGCCCCAGATGCTATTAAAGAATATTTTCAAGAACTGGAGATATCTTTAATAGACATTGAACCAAAAAATATCGTAAATTATGATGAAACCAACCTATGCGACGACCCAGGAAGAATAAAATTTTTGACCAAATGCGGCACTAAATATCCGGAAAGAATTGTAAATCAGTCAAAAGCATCAATATCCATAATGATCTCTGCAACTGCTACTGGAGATATCCTGCCACCCTAAGTGGTATACAAGTCACAAAACCTCTACGACACATGGACCGAAAATGGGCCACCTGGGACACGGTACAACCGGTCTCAAAGTGGGTGGTTTGACGCTAACATATTTGAAGATTGGGTTCAAACGATTGTCCTTCCATATTTCAGAGAACAAAAAAAAGATTCTGATTGGAGATAATCTATCTTCACATCTATCCCTAGATGTGATAGAAAAGTGTCGAGCGGAGAATATATGGTTCGCATTTTTACCATCCAATAGCACACATCTTACACAGCCTTTAGATGTGGCTTTCTTCAAGCCTATGAAGACAGCATGGTGGAATATTCTTCTAGAATGGAAGTTAAAAGACGGCAAAAATGAAACATGTGTTCCAAAAAGTTGTTTCCCAAAACTTTTAAACAAACTTATGAAAGAACTAGATAAAAATAAGAACGAAAACTTATCGTCCGGTTTTAGAAAAACAGGAATTTATCCTTTGTATCAGAACCAGGTTTTAGGTAAATTGCCAGCTGAAGATCATCAAGAAGAAGTGGAACAGTCCATTTTGGACATGCTCAAAGAACACACATGCACATGGAACAACAGGCATCAAACAGTCTTCCAGAAAAAGGAGATTAAATGTGGTTCCCGGGAGAAGTGTTGGCGACGGAGCTGAGAAAGACAAAGGTGAAAATGGGAATAAACCTGTAATCAAGAAAAAGGCAAATAAAAGTACCAAAATATCAATAAAGGGAAAAGACACAGGAAAAGGAAAAGGAGCGGGGAAGAAGACAAGAAGTGTTGGCGACGGAGCTCAAGGCGAAAACTCACATATAGATGACGAAACTGAAAATGACGATGAACCTGTAATCAAGAAAAAGGCAAACATAATTACCAAAATATCGATGAACGGAAAAGGCAAAGGAAAAAAAACAAGGAAGGAGACAAACAACCGGAATGAAAAAAATGAGAACAATAATAAAAATATCGCTGGAAGAATTAGTGAAGAAAGGTTACTACTCGCAAATAATGAAAAAGTGGATGAAGATGTCGTTATAGACCACACACAATTTGATATAGAATCAATGTCGATCGTTTTTGAAGATGCATGTTTGATAGACAGAAAAGACGAAGTAATGTATGAAGCAGATGATAATTATAAATCTGACCAAACTGATATAGATGCACAGGTCTTAACCGATGTAACGATTGAAAATACTAAAAAGGAGGAACAGAAAAAAAATAAAAAAAAATATTATTTCTGTTGAAGTAATTGACACCACAAAAACAAGTAAAAAAATTAAACGGAAGGAACGTAAAATAATACCAGAAGGCTCTTACATGCCTGTAACAAAAAAATATACTTATGATGAACAGAAACCTGGTCCAAGTTTGTGAAATCTAGGCGTCCTTCATATTATACAAACGATAACGATCTCCTCAAAGATTTAATGGATGAAGATGTCTTATAATTTAATTTTGGTATTGATATTTTATAAAAAAAAAAACTAGTTACCTACTTTACCTATTTTTCATGTGTTCAAAATGAGACTGAAGAAACTGTGCTATGTGATTTAAAAAGATTGTTAATTGACCCAATTATATTTTAATTACGTATTTAAAATAATTATGATAAGAGTTTGTCTCATCTTTATTAGATGTCAAACCTGTTCTGGTGTATTAACGGAAAGTGATTTTATGATCTCTTGTTGTATAATCTCTATTGTTTATTTGTGCTTAGTAAAAAATATCTAAAAAGTTCTTTTATGTTAAGTACTTATTAAAATCTCTACCATTCTCAAATAATTTTGTATTTGTATTTATCTATTTATTTGCATCAGCGCACACACACACACTTTTTTTATCCAGCCCATTGCGGTGTCTAAAAAGGCACAGCAATTATGGTCTTAATCAAAATGAAGCACTCACATGCTCACAGGTTCTCGAAACAATGGCATGTAAAATGGTACCAAAAAAACACAATATACTTACAACAGATATGTGTTTTGGAGCAGGAAGCAACAAGAAGAATCTTTCGATTTGTACTACAGCATCCTCGCAAAATTAGCAGAAGAGTGCGACTATAAACAATTAAAAGAAGAAATGCTACGAGACCGGATCGTACTTGGCATAAATAACAGGAAAGTTAAAAAACAAACGGTTGGAAAAGAAAAATTTACTCTCAGTGAAGCAGTTAACTTATGCAGAGCTGCAGAAGCAACCGACTTCCAGATAAGAAACATGTCATTGCCCATATCTGAAGTAAAAAAAGTCAAAGAAAATAAGAAGAGAAAATACCGCTACTGTGGTGATTACCATGTCTTCATGTCCTGCGTGGGGAAAAACGTGCCAGAATTGCACCGGACGAAACCACAATGAAAAGGTACATATGCAAGAAAGGAAAGCAACCGAAGCAGGTTAAGAAAATAGAGAACGACAAAACCACAGAACAAATGAAGGACACAGACAGTGATAGTTCTGAAGTGTCACTAATATATAAGATAATAGATAATGAGAAAAAAAACCTAGCAGAATGCGAAGTATTCTATAAACATGTAACAGCTAGCGGAAAGGAGTGGAAGATGACAACTTGTTTGTTTGTTGGATACAGCTGCAAATGAATGCCTGATTGGTCAGCATTACCCATCGTTTTGGTAGGTTGGTAGTGGGGATCAATTAGCATTATTTTCTTACGCCTACGTTGTTCGTCTGTCAACAGACTGTTTTAATTATCCGCAATATGTAGAGAGTTGACATTGACATTTTCATAGTGATTTATTTATTTTATTTATTTATTTACAATAACTATTGGTGCCATTACAGCCAAAGCCAGGTCGACACAAATATGTGTAATATATATCTACAAAATTACAACATATAATAGAATTCAATTACATAATTAGATATCTCTGTATTTATAATGCCGCTAATACAAATAAAACTATTTCAAAAAAGTTACCATAGCCCTAGAATAACGCGAAAGTACAATCAATAACCAGTAGAACAATAATTTCGGTCATATTGACGCGTTTATTTCTTTCGAGGATCTAGAATTTTTAGTGCGATTCCCTGCTCGTTTGCACGACCACCCGGAACACCACAAGACTATTATCGAAACAAACAGTAAAGGCTCTGGTTTACTTGGCATTACGAGTAATATCACGTCGGAGCTCCTGTCCAAATTTGTTAGGCTCTATGCGAATCACGCACCGGGCTTTTATCTTACGGTTATTTTGATGACACAGCGCCTTTACGACGGCGGCACCATCATTTAGCTATAGATATGAATCCTGTAAATGAGAGTCCTATTGGTGGAATTATCCTTAATCAGGTTTAAAAAAAAATACATGGAAATGGAGGAAAAGCCGTAAAGTTGCTGTTGTTTAACTGGACTGGATGAAGGATTCCCGCCAGATTTTCAACTTGATAATGCGAAATCCTCAAAGTACTCAAAAACACAGTTTTAACTCATCACACCAAGCGAATTGCTTTAAAAATTGTATTGACAACATTTAATGATGAAATCGCGATCCACTGTGCTTTTTCACAAAATTATGAATGCAAAATGTCCGAAGAGATGCAATCACTTGCACTTTGGTGCGTCGAAAACTTGATCAATTCCCAAAACGGTGCCACAATCTGGACAAGAGGACTAAAATAAAACAAAGCAATACAAAATATTGAGCAAGAAAATGAAAAATATGATCAATTCCTCAAGGAAAGTCGGATAAAATACTCTATATTCCTAAATGATATCAACATAACTAGGTACTTACTGACTTACCAATATTATAATTAACGATGACAAAGAAATTACAAAGAAAACAAAGCAAGTAATAAACGTGTAACATCTAAATGATCTGAACAAAAACCACGTCTGCCTGCAGCAAATGTAAAACGCCCTCAACATTACACATTTCCATAATAATAATAAGTTTTATAACAATTAAACTTAATGGATTGGTTTTGATGGCTATTAAAATTATTTTAGGTAATTTTTAGATGTCTTAAAATAAAACCTATTTCGTATGTAGATATTTATTTCTCGAGATAACAGTCTCGAGACAATCGAGAGCAAACGTAATTGATAACGATAGTAATATCTTCCGAGATTTGTACAACAGAAACAGCTTACGCTAAAATAAAAACGATTGTCTTAGAAATATGTCGTTAAAATTTATTTTAGTCGATTAATAATACTACAAAGTACCTAGGTAAGTACCTAATAATTGTTACAAAATATTGACTAGAAGTTAAAATCCAGAATACATGAGATCAAAGTCACACATTTGGCAGTAGTATGAACATCCTTACCATCACTTATTTTAGGCACCAAGCATCTTAGATTTTATAGGATTAGTAAGTTTTTTATCACTTACATCTACCACTATTTTTGCATAAGGTACATTTTATTAATTCGATAGAAAGAGCTCGCTCGCACTATAGTGCAACAGTGCTGACCCTAAACTCGATTTCTAACCTCGTAGCAAACAGTAAAAAAACAAGATTCAAATCGGTTCACCCGTTTACGCTCCACCGAGAGACAGACACAGAGAGAGTGACTCACACGTTAAACTTATAACATCCCTTTTTCCTTCGTCGGGCGGGGGTTGAAAATAACATGTAAGCATGTAGTCCATTAATGTCCCCACCGACAGATACGAGTAAGGTTGAGCCATACTCCACGCAGAATACAAGCGTCACAGATTCGTGACATTGCTGAGTCAGGGCCTACATTGTCGCGGTACATTCACAATACCACATAGTGATGCTTACCGTATCTATGATTATTTATTTGTAAATTGTATTATTTAAATGTGTTTTTTTCCTTGTTAGTCCAGGTTTTATTCTATTTTTTTTTATTATGTGTCTGTGTGTGTACCTTTCAATGAATAAATGAATTTATCTATCTCGCCAGAAACAAAAGCCATATACGAACGGGTCACCCCATCCAGTACTAGTCTCGGTCGGATGTTGCTGCACCCGCACGATCGTTTCCGATCTGCGAATACCGCTCGGAACGACACAGTACAAGCTTTTGTTTACCTTTTTGCTGCGAGGTTACTAATTCGAGTACATAAAGGCGGATTGCTATTCGGTTCGTTTATTTCGAACTAAGATTACTTTTGAGGAACACGCCGCCAATCAGCAGTTTCTAAAAAATATAATTACCTAATTTACTAATTATTGCTACACTTAGTAATTAGGTAGAGAAACGATTTTGTGCGAATATTTTCAATAGTTACGGATTTCAAATGCACTGTATACAATGCAGTATCAAGAAAAATTTGTGCATGTTGTGGGCCAATCGTCGAACTGGGCCGATTGAGATGTGTCTGTGGCCTGGGAATTTGTCGGATGCCCGATTTTGACATAATTAGAGTTAAGGCGATGTGTACATACAATCATCTAATTTTATTACAGTCACAAGACTAAACAAGACCTAAATAGTTAAAACAAAACAAACTAATATTCTTACATACATGGTGTCAATGTTGTTAATAAAAATAAAATGTTAAATTCTTGGCACTTGAAGTTGTTCTACAATACTCTATCAAATCTAAAGTAGCAAATTGAACACCTACATTCTATTACATAGATGGAATGCCTATATTTCCGATAATCCACATAATCAGAGAAAGATATAAAAAAAATGTCAAATCATGTTTAAAGGTCGATTCACACATATCAGTAATCCCACCGATCCGGCACCACCGGTCCGGCACAGGTCCGTGTCAGTGAAAAATATTCTTTTATACATTCTCTATAAGAGTAGTCACACTTGTCAGTGGCCGTGACAGCACACAGGTCCGTGCCAGTGAAAAATATACTCTAATAGAAAATGTACGAAATAATATGTTTCACTGACACGGACCTGTGCCCGATCGGTGGGATCACTGATATGTGTGAATCGACCTTAAATCACCTACTTAATAAGTATATCAACTATCAAAATTCCCCCGGACTCGCTAAACATTTTGTTGGAGTATTTAATTTGACTAGACTCTTTTTACCCGAGCATCAAACAGGAGTAAAATTACATATCCCATCAAAAACATCCTGTAAAAAATACCAAGTCTCGCAGCTCTGTGATTCTACCGTAAAAAGTTGTGAGATCCATGTTATACCAAGTCGGTTAACTGATTTAGTCCCTACTTAAGGGGCCTTCTGTCTTAAGTTAATACGTAAGATATTTTCATATCTATATTCAAATCTTTTACTTTTTAAATAAAAATATCGACTTGGCCATCGCATGCTTAGTTTGTTTAGTCCTTTACAACCAGGGTCTGCTGGAAGAAATCTCTATTTAGAGATAAGCTGACCTTGGTACATGTTATTTCTGTTTTTATGTCCTGTCATGTATCGTGTAATAAATATATACAAATACGTTATCTATCACACAGAACTAAGAGCCAGAAACCTGGTTTTTCATCAAATTCCTTCCGAATGCATAAAGAAGTGAAAGGTACTGGAATTTAATGGACTGAAAATAACTAGAGCATTAGTAATTTTGTTGCACTAGTCTTCCATTTTCTATTGTTGCCGCTTGTTAAAGGTATACATATATTAGTTTTGGAACCAAGTTTTAATCGTGTAGAACGCAATTATACTCTAAACAACCTAATATAATGTAGATATGATTTCGAAGATACATTGTGCCTTCATGCGATGGCCAAGTCGATATTTTTATTTAAAAAGTAAAAGATTTGAATATAGATATGAAAATATCTTACGTATTAACTTAAGACAGAAGGCCCCTTAAGTAGGGACTAAATCAGTTAACCGACTTGGTATAACATGGATCTCACAACTTTTTACGGTAGAATCACAGAGCTGCGAGACTTGGTATTTTTTACAGGATGTTTTTGATGGGATCTCACTTCTTTTTGTAAAGTTCTACTTTTTAAAATTTGGTACCTTTGGTACTTTTACAATAACAATAAAAAACATAGCGTTAATGTAGGGGTCTCCGTGCTCGTCACAAGTATAAACTTGGAACTCTTCCCAATGTGCTACCACATACTCGACTATAGCAAGTCTAATCTCATACGACGACTCAATATTCTCATACATAGAGAATGACAAAGAATGAAACAAACACGACCCATCGCCAGGTATCCGTACAATCCGGTGTGGGCATGGTTGGTCATTCACATACACTATTTCCGAATCCATTGCGACTACTAGTTCTGGCAAATGTGCTAGATGAACAAATCCAAATAGTTAGTAAATATAATAATTAATGCAGATACAAAAATTATCAACAACTAGTTGAAATCGCTGGCGAGCAACTCCGCTACTTAAGCTAGCGACGGTTTCAAACCATAGCGTGAGTTAAAATACAGGCAGCGCCATCTATCGAGCAATTGGATTAATCTGCTACCACTCCCGTCGCATTAGAACGCAATTTGTTATATTGATTGAATAGTTTTATTATATTTGAAGCATTTTGTCGGGAATGTACATCATACATATATACAGGATGTAACAAAAAGGGTTTAACTCCCGGATGTATGTGGTTTGGGACATCATTCTGAGCAACTTTTACTATGGGACCAACTTGATTTGAGCAACTTGATTTTTCACTTCCCCATACATTTCGGTCTGGGCGCTCGGCTGATTTATATGGAGAAGTGAAAAATCAAGTTGCTCTGATCAAGTTGGTCCCATAGTAACCACATACATTCGGGAGTTAAACCCTTTTTGTTACACCCTGTATATAAAATTCTCGTGTCACAGTGTTTGTCTTCGTAGTCTGAGAATCGGCTAACATCTATTTTTCATACCCCTAAGTGTTATAATTATTTATATGGCAAAACAGCGTTTGCCGGGTCAGCTATTAGTAATATATAATTTAAGCATAATGGTAACCAAAGGAAACGAGGGATGTATGCCTGGACCGTGGTAAGTGGTGGTCCCTGGTGGATGTACGTATCCCTCTTCTAGGAAACAGGCGTGATATTATGTATGTATTACATAATATGTTTATAGAATCTTGTTTGTAAAGGCATATTTTCCTAGGGGCATTCAATGATTCATAAACTGCAAATGTAACTTTGTAATCCTATACATTTTATATAAGATTACAAAGTTATTGATGCAGATGGGTTTTCTGGAAAACTATAACATAAGCTTGAAATGTTTAAGTTTTCCCTTGATAAGAATACTAATTACTATTTATATCCCAAATTTGAAGGTTCTATGTCTGCTAGAAGTGCCTGGGAGTTTTGATGATCGGTCAGTCAGTCAGTGACAAAATGAGGAAACTTTGACATGTTACAATTCTTAAACTACTGGTTCAAATTGAATAAAAAATTTAATATATCGTGTTGATATAAGGCCTAATTAGTAACAGAAAAATCAGGCTTCTTGTTTTATCCACAACGAAGTTTTAGTGGGGTCGAATATGGCCTGAATTGCTTCGAGAAAAGGATGGTACGGCTGTGCTTGCTCGACTTGGTGGTGCACTGCCGTGCACCCAGATAAACAGGGTCTTACTAAACTAAAACTAAACCTAATTTCTCTCTCCTTGAAATTGGCAAACATGCCCAATGTCAATCATCATCTTCAACTATTTTGTAAAGATTCTTAGTTTGTAACTATTTTTGGAATTGACTAGCAAAAACAATAACATAAAAAGTTATAGGAAAAGCTAATCGCGTTTCTTAGAGATCAGATTCTTAGAGGTAACAGAGATACCTTAGGTACAACCCATCTTAGGGATAATCTAGGGTTACGTACACCATATTATGGTAACGCACCCCAACCAATGCAATGGAAGTACCAAACATTATTGCAATAAATATATTGAATTGAATTGATCACTTACAATCAGTTCTGAATTAATAAATTCCTATACATAAGACAAGTATAATTTAAAATATTGTAAACAAAGGCGTCAGTTACCAATGCCGGACTAGCAGATAAACATCAACAAGGAATAATGCACCAAGTTAAAAACTTTTTAATTAGTCCCGCTCGGTATTCAAATGTCTTGAAATCTGTCTCCTAGAGTCCTAACATGCAAGTCCAACGAATATGACGATCCTAACAGCAAGAATTAATCTCGTGGCCATGACTATAAACACCAAGTCACAGAAAGGCTGTATGTATAATGTCATCCAGGTAAAAACAAATTAAACTTCACAGTTTTTTCGTGTAGGAGCTGAGTTCTGGACCGATTTCTGCTTTTCAAAAAATGGTACCAAACTATTGGATTGACCCTTAGAACCCTTATTAATCCTGTCAATCCTAGGTTTGCTGGAAGAGATCTCTTATTAGAGATAAACTCGCCTTTGTACATGTTTTTTTCATTGTTAAGTGTCTGTATTGTGCAATAAAGTATAAAGTAAAGTAACGAGGTTTTTTTTTAAAATCGGTTCATAAATATGACCAATTTCGAGGTAACACATAAAAAACACAAACGAATTGATAACCCCCTCCTTTGTCGGTTAAAAAGGAACCTATTTAGGGTTAGTTAAGATTAGGGTGTGTTTTTTCAGTCGACCCGCGCCGCGCGCGCCCGCCTTGCGCCCGCGAAGCCGCGCTCTCACCGCACTGCCTGGTTATGAGCTTACACACGATATGTGTCTTATTGTTCATAACTAAGTCTCATATTACATTGAAGGTTTTCATGTGCGGGTGCGAGGCGGACGCGGTGCGGGTGCGAGGCGGACGCGGTGCGGGTGCTGTGCGGGCGTGATGAAAACCATCCGACGTAATATGAGACTTAGTAATAAATAAGACACAAATCGTAAGTAAGCTCATAGCAAGGCGGTGAGAGCGCTGCTTCGCGGGCGCCGTGCGGGCGCGTCATCATCTGTCCACGCCGTTAGGATTTTTTTTATGTCACTCATCATGCTTGTTTACAATATTTTAAATGCCGGCGTTTCGCGCCGCGACCTCGAAATGGAACCCATACAAAGCCTATGGGCAAGTGCCTGTCGCGGCCTCTGGTTTCGGTCTCGTGTCGCGGTCGCGGCGCAAAACGCGGCCTTTAGACTCGTCTTAACGCCTCTACTTGTTCTAACCTTTGGGTAATAAGCTAAAGTATAATACCAACGCCTGGAACAATAATAGTGCAGTTTTCGTTGGAATGCGGTGATAGGCTTGTGTCTTTTTTATCAAGTTTGTCTTCGTCTATTCTCACTCCATTCATGTCAGCCATTCTTATGATGTAACTCTTCATTCTGCGGTCACTGGAAATAGAAACACAAACATTTTAAGAAAAATTATTCATAAAATTATAGTTTAAAAAATTAAAAAAAACACGCTTTGGACCTCATGCTGCACCAAAGTACTTGTGAAGACGAATAAAATTAGTCCAAACTCGATAGGGTTGTGTCGTTTAGTAACAAAGATGCCTTGTCCACCTTCCGACTCCATCATCAGATCAGCTCCGTGTCAATAAAATATTGCATTGTCATCCAACTTATATCCAATAATTTTTGCCACAAATAAATTAAGTTGGATCTCATGTTATGTTCATTTAACACACATATAACGCCGTTCGGTTACCATGTGGGCGCCTTATGATCGAAGTGTGGGCGGCACTCAAAAAGCCCTGGGAGCCAAGCCAAAAATAGGGTAATGTGTGTCGACCACATGGTGTCTCCCATGCCCTGAATAGAATGGTGTTTTGTATTTACATTTTCAAGTTCAACGGCATTTCCCGTGTCGGCGTTGGTGTTTGAGGTGTTCTGGCATAGGTTTTAGGGGTTGCAGAACTCAATTTTGATAGCTGGAAGTCCGTTTAAAAAAAAAGACTCGACAGTGTGGAGTTCATATTTCAAGATTTGTCACAGGCTTACAGTTTTCCTAGCCTTGTAAGCAGCTAACAAGTGTTGTAGGACGCTACGCTTATAAAAAAATATGAAGTTCAGGAAAATATTGCTCACAAACCATAAATCCTACTACAAAAGTTTATACACCACTTAGAGAAAATTCCATGGAGGTCATTGACACTTTATTACTAACTGCAATACTTTTTGTTTAAAATAGTTAAGACCGCGGTATATTTCCAGGAAAAAGAGGGGGGGAGCAAAAATTTGGCTTGGCAACATTCAGAACCGAATTCAGCAGGCTTTTTTACATCGAAAAGTCATGTTGCCTAAATGGCTCACAACATGTCATTAACACAATAAAGGAAGCTGATTTTTTTATTTTTTTACCATTCTAGTCTAGAATGGAAAAGTAGCTTTTTCGTTCCGGCATCCTAGGTATTGAAACTAACTACATTGACTCACAAGTGAAGTAGATGTAACATAGTTTATAAAATTATGTTTATTTCATTTACCTTATCTTCATACACAGGCAACAGCAACAGCTTATCAATGCCATGGTAACCAATACTCCAATTGTTATAAACACCATATCGTAAAGACTCAAGTCCCACATATTGACTGATGCGTTTTCCTGGAAATTTGCTATATTTATAATTATTAGTGATTCACTAGAGAAGAAATGGCCTGCAGAAACAAATGCCTTAAGTCTATGCAGTGAGTGACCCACTGATTGGCAAAGGCCTCACTGCACTGGTTCAAACCCACAGTATGCCAAAAAAGTATGGAAAGAAGCATGCTGGGAGTCAGCAAAAGAGACAGAATCAGCAACATCACTCTGCAACAAATCACTAAGGTCCTAAAATGGAAGTGGGCTGGACACCTGAGCAGATTTCAAGATAACAGATGGACCAAAGCAACAACGGATTGGATACCTCAAGAAGGAACAAGAAACAGGGGGGACCAAGGCTGAGATGGAGAGATGAGCTGGATGAGTACCAGCCACAATAGTGGAGAGTGGCTCAAGACAGGAGAAGATGGAGGTTCTTGGGAGAGGCCTTTGCTCAAAAATGGGCAACTAAATCAGAGCAATTAAACCAAAATGCAGCAAATTAGTCATTATAAGAGGCTTTATCGTCATTATTACTTATTTTATAATCAAACCAATTTTATGTGGTATGAAGTTCATCGGGTCAGCTAGTTCAAAATATTAATCAAAAATGTTATCATTTTCGTATAAAATGCCGTAGACAATTTGCGTCTACGCTTTCAATTCCCATGGGCTAGAATTTAGGCCCCAAGCTGTCTCTCCATCCCCTTTTGTAGGCATCCATACAGTGAATGACACAGAACACAATTACTTAAAAGGTGAATGATTTCACCCATTTGTTCGGATGCATTTTATTGTGTAACTCTCACTAATTTATTATTACGAACTCATAACTCCTACTTCTATGAAACACTTTCACTATAAACATCTTCGGTCAGTGTCGATAATAAGAGGGCGGAATCTTCTGCGTTCTCAAACAACATTCTTACCTGTTTACTGTGCCAGTTTCATAAACTTTAGTTTAAACCATTTATATTTTTATGCCATTTTTAGCAGCAGCGGCCTAATACAGTTTAGTAAAAGCAGACTTTAAAAAATACCGCTTGTAGGTCGGCTTCATAGAAATCCATGGAAATTTTAAAATTTACCAAGGGTTTAGTGGGTAATCACTGGGTAAATACAATAAGTTGTAGTTTAAAATTCTATTACAACAGCAGACAGAATCACAGAAGACATCAAGACAATACACAAAACTACCAGTACTATGCGAGCCAACTAACAATAGGACTGTCAAGACGCCATCTTGTCCCGCAATATTCACAAACTTCATTAAAATTTGTATGGTGTGCAAAAAAATGCTAGCAAAAAATTTAATCATCTTTCATGAGGTATGTGGTCATTCTAATGTGTTTCTAATAAGATTCCTGTTATGACATGATGTATATTGTAAGGTGTGCAAAAAAAACAAACCAGGAATTATTAATAGTTTATTTTTCTTGATTTGATGAAGCACGTCCCCTCTTTTAGAACTCATAGCGAGTCAAAATTCCACTCAAACGCAGAAACTTAACAAAAACAATAACGATAAAAGTCAACAACAAAGGTAACAAAACAACAAATTTAACAAAAATATCCAATGTGTAACAAACGAGCGCATGTACACGGATGGGAGGGTAGGTAGCTAACGGCAATTTTATTGCTGGCCCTACCCTACAAATTTGGCATTTATCACGTGAAGTTGGCTACAAACGCGATCCTATTGTTAGTTGGCTCGCATAGTACAGTACAACAATGTCGTCAGTCAAAACAAAAGTCAAAATTATGTCAATAGACAAACGTAAAAAAAATTACCAATAACGTTCAAGTGGGACAATAATTCTACCAATAACGTGCAAGTGGGACAATATTTTGTCCAATAACAATCGAGGTAAAAACAACAGAGATTAAGTTCAAGTAGTACTTATTCAATATACTTTCTTTGTCGCTCTCATAGAGCACTACGAGCACCTCAGAACAATAACTACGAGCACTATCCTGGGCCCGAATTCTACTGTACACAAGCATACCACAAGCCTGGCACAAACTTGAATACGACGCATTTGGTATTCTACTAAATCTCACAAGCGCCAGCGAGACGCCGGCGTGACGCCAGCCTACTTCGTATTCTACTGTCCGCTGGCGCCGTTCCTACGCCGCCGGCGTCTCGCTGTCGCTTGTGAGATTTAGTAGAATACCAAATGCGTCGTATTCAAGTTTGTGCCAGGCTTGTGGTATGCTTGTGTACAGTAGAATACGGGCCCTGTTGTTCTGTTGTCAAAGTACCTATATAAATCCGTGCAGTTACCTACGTGGTGTAAAAGTGCCAACATGAACCCAAGAACTGTTCTAAAACTAAAAAAGACACTCGGACACTAAACTAAACTAACGTTCCATTACAAGTTTTACAAGACAAATGTACATACGGAAGGCGGAGTTTTAAAATTGTTTGTTTTATATTTCAGTTTCATTCAGGATTTTACGATGGTTCGATTCAAAATTAAACTGTTGAAAAAACGCAGAAGAGAGCTTGCGAGATTATTTAGTTAAAAATACCAATCGTTAAAATAAATTAAACTCATTAATCAGTCATCATTTGCATATAATTAATTGAACACGGTTTCCCTCTCGCTCCGACGTCTTTTGTTCTCCATTGTAAGTTTGTTCGGCCTATGTCCTAAACATGTCAAATGTATAAAGTAAATACTTATTAGTCGTAACATTATAATAATAATAATAATAATAATTCTTTCTTAGCACTTGGCTACGGCTCGTGCTTTAAGAAACTACACCTCATAGGAGTGAAAAATAAAAATAAACTGTATTAATTTTAGGTTTTTTATTCCAGAAACATCTTATAACATTTCCATAGTAAAACATTTAAAACATGTCATCATCATACACACACAACATAAAATAAACATTCAAAGTAAAATAAATAACACTTCAATTCTATAAATAACTTCAATAAATAACACTTCAATTCACTTCACTTAAAACGTACCTACAAACGATATTTTATTTTAGAGATTATTTATTTAGAAAATAAGATCTCAATGATTTTCGACAAAGACGCCGTTACACAATCACTATGCCCAAGCTCAAACGTAAAGGTGTAATGGTTTCTTCATAATACAATGGATTTGCTGGAATATCGCCTAGCAAAAGGGCTCGCTATATATTTTACCACCAACACAAAATCAATAAATATAACATCAACTTCAAACACACATAACACCAGCATCTTCACAAATTACATTGCAACTTTCTGCTTCGGGCTTTATTTTTGGCTTTGCTGCAGATTTTCGCGGTTTATCGCGTCCTAACTTTTGTTTGATCACTTTAACGTCCTTCTTTAAAGTGTTGTCTCTGAAAACGAATGTAAGTTACTACGTTAGTTAGGTTTAAATAATAGTAATAATAAGTACACATTTTCAGTATCCAAGAGTTAGTAATATAAAATATCCGTAACTACTAACTTGACAACAATGCGACAACAGTAGACACAAGCTGCTACAGTGCAAATTAGAGCACAAGTGAGGAATATTAACGCTGATACAATTATGCCTTTAAATACTCTATCAGCTTCCAGGCGAATTTTCTCTGAAAATAATAATTTTATCATCAAAACCTAACGTAACGTTCAGATTTGGTAAAACATATCAAACAGGCCATACCTTCATTATTATATTTCTCAACCATGATCAGCATTAGAAGCTTCACATCTATTTCACATTCGTTGGACGTCTCATTAAAGCGGTAAACTCTATAAGAAATACAAATAAATACAAATATAAGAATTGACTTATTAATGGCGTCCATTATACGCTAGGTTTTGCTGTCAGTTTTGCCACAGTCAGTGCTGTGACTGACGAATAAAAGTGATCGTCTAATGTGACTGACGGTGACTAAAGTTGATTTGACACTTATTGCTCCCGATAAAATATTGGCAATAACTACAGGGTGTAACAGAAAGGGTGTACAAGCCGAAAGAGGGTTGTTAGGGACATCATTCTGAACAACTTTTATTTTGTGACCGACTTGATCTGAGCAACTTTATTTTTCACTTCACCATACAAATCAGCTGAGCGCTATAGGCCCGACATGTACTGAGTTAATAAAAATAAAGTTGCTCTGATCAAGTCGGTCTCACAGTGAAAGTTATTCAGAATGATATCCCTAACAACCCTCTTTCGGCTTGTACACCCCTTTCTGTTACATCCTGTGTAATAATTAATAACAATATTAAAGTATAGAATGGTACCTAATAACTATATGCGCGCGACGATGGCAAGAGGCCGGATGGCGTTCCCTGGTTCCCTGGCAGAATGAGAGGTCGCTGGTTTGGGACGCGACCTGCGTTGACACGTTGGCTCCGTGCCACTTACCATTACCAGCGACCTCTGCCACGGCCGGCGCATATACGCCGCACTCGGTGACGACCATCTTTTTGTGCCAGTCGGCTTCGAGACCCTCGGGCCTTGGGGCCCTGACCTAACGCCCGACGAGTCTCGAAAGACATCTCCAAGCAACTCGTCACGTCGAAGCGTCAGGAGACCGCAGAGCTGGCACCTACCTCGCTCAACGCATCAGCATCGCGATACAGTGAGGTAACGGCGGTGCCAGCATTCTGGGCACCCTCCCATCCGGTAGCGATCTGGGCGAAATTTTTAGTTTACTATCTTAGTTGTATGTTTAGTTTAGGTTTAATGAATTTTTTCTTTGTATATAACCCTTGCAATTATTATAAATAAATGTATATAATAGACGAAAAAAGTATAGAATGTAGTTAATAATTAGTGTAGTATAGATTAAAGATAAAGCGATTGGAAGCGATACATACACGAACCTGTCACAGCCACATTTTTCAGTGCATTCGTTTGCACAGTCTCCGACTTCAAGACATGGTTTGTCAATGGTTAGCTGAAAAAAATAGCAGGCAGGTATATATTTCTATAAATCGACGACCTCCGTGGCGCAGCGGTTGCGCATCTGCCTACCATGCAAGCGAAAGGTCCCGGGTTCGAATCCCGGCTAGGGACAAAAAAAACAGGTCTTGGATGATTACATGTTTGTGATGTCGCTGTTTCTGGTTCCCACAGAAGCAATATATGTGCCTGTATGTGAATGTTTATGTTTTCTGTTTTAATAATGAATATAATCATAAGTAGTCTCAAAACATTTAGGCAAACAGATTTCTTACATTTTGATTAGAAGTCAAGGGATCCACGGCTGTAAATAATGAATATTGTTTTAGTTTAATATAAAGCAATAGTGATATTGCATAAATACCAACTAAAACTATAACTTACACAACACTGAAGCGCCTAAGATTACCAGTACATAAAACCAACACATTGTACAAAATATATGTAAGTACACTGAAATATCCAGGTAGATAATGTTTATTAGGGAGAGCACAATGTTTTTCTAGCACTTAAGTATGCACCTCACAGATCAGGCTAATATTATTTCAGACTAAATACAGAATAATATAGCCGAAACCAAGTTTTTGCAGTGAATTCAGCACAACAACTACTAGAAATCAGTTCACTGATCTTTAAACGCGTTCTCATTCGGCGACAGAAATAGTTTCAGTCGGTTTATCAACACTACAAAGCATAAGGTAATTTCTACAATGTATTAGATACTTACCTACCCTACTCACATGAATAATTGCCAGTTGTAGAAATATTTGTCCTAGTCTTCTAGGTTTACTGATTATTTTCAAGAATTGAGGAGTGGATTAAAAAAACCTTACGCCTCCATTATAACATTATGTAGGTAACAAAAATAGATGGCCTTGGCTTGGATAGAATAGGTATAGTGAGTGAGCGTCCACTATTTCAATAAAGTATCTTTACTCAAGTCATTGACGTATAGAAATTATAATTTCTGATTTAAAAGCGAGCAAGAGCAATTTCAACCACATGATTTCGATGGGCTAGCCCCCTGTTACACAATATGGATTATTGAATAACTAGCTAAAAGTGGGCGCCACGCCCACCGCGTAATGTTGAAATAGAAAAAATACTAACTAATTGAAAACAAGGGTCCAAGCCATATAGTACCTGAGGTAGGTACCTACCTATCTCATAAATTATCGTAAGATGGCGTCATGCGATGAAGAGTGGTGTTTATTTTATCTGATTATCGGATGTTCTTGAAAACCGGCCAATTTTATTCACCTGCTATGATCTCACAGAAAAAAATGTTTTTACTCCAAACAGAGAAACGGAACGTAGAAGTCCGTTCTGGAACCTCGAGACTAGACAAACGTTTGCTGTCAACTTGACAGTGTCAAGTTGCCAAGTCGAGAACTCACACACCCGTACCCACTGTCGTGTTGCACCGTTGTTGTTGCACACTCCCCCGCTCCCCAACAAACAAAAAAACTATAGCTTATTCACTCTATCTTACAAAACCTGCGTTTCGGAGAGCGAACAGAACAAATTTAGTTTTTTTGGCGGTGCCGGTGGCGTGGCATGGCAGATTGGCAGGCAAGAGAGGTGACGTGGTAAGCAAAGCCCGCTCAAATCAAAAAACCAGTTTATTTACCGAACAAACTACACCGCACTCGCTCGTTCGTTCGTCGTCGTCGTCGCGGGCTGCGCTTTGCTTGCATGCTTTGCTGCCTCGCTACGCGATTATTGTCCGTGTTTCTCACGCCGATTATAATCGGAATTACCTTTCCTCATTACCTTTTTGCTCATTCAATACTGACCGTTTGTCCTACATTCAGTGAACTTCAACAAAAGTGTATAATATTGTAGTTTATTTGTCGTCCAACGGTGATCAACTCAGGCTGGCTCAGTGCAATGATGTTTCGGAGGTGTGTCAAAGTTTTGCTGTGAATTTGTGAAGTGCATTCAGTAGGAAGGAACTGCTAAAAGACAGGTGTTTTCTTGCACTTGCACATTGGGGTTGCCATGAAACAGGTATGTATGAGCAAAAACAGATGTCAAAAGATGTATGCAGTCAAATTAGATTGGTAGGTAGGTACTTTGCTAGCTGCTGCAGTTGATGCAGTTCAGTGATTATTGCATGAGTAGTTCAGTGTGAGTGAACCTACTGGTAGTAGTGAGTACCTACCTACCTACGCTACGACTAAATGGTAAACAAGTGTTTAAAAATAGTTGTGTAATGTCTGGCTGGAAATAAATTTGCTAAATGTGAGCATATAAAAATATTCTAAAAAGTTTCTAATAAGATTTGTGGAAATGTAAATTATAGAATCGCTTATCATGCCAGCCATTATTACTTTGATAGTATTTATCAAAAAGTAGTTAATACAGATCAGGCATTCCCTTGTTAAATAAATTCACTTCAGAAACCTAAATCACACATTTTAAAAACTCCCCAAAACTAGTTTCTATCTACACCTTCACTTTCCACAAAAGAGTTCATACCAAAAACCAACCTGTGTACCATTTTTTTCTTTTGTTACAGGCTACACCCCAAGCGGCCAGTGTGTCCAACCACAGAGTGACATGTGGTTGGCTGTGATGTGGTATACAAACTTACAAAGGGTCGGTGGAGGCGTGATGTAGCGATGGCAAGTGGCAAGGTGTGTTACTCAATAGCCGTTGTTGCTCTTGGGTTCGTTTGTTTCGTTGTCGGTGCAATCGCAGTGGGACTCCCTACTTGGGGATATTTTTATAGCTGTGAGTATTTTTTGAGTAATAAAATTGACCAGAAATAAGTACTAGTGTTACCCTGAGTTGCATGAAACAAGTTTTAAAAAAAGACATCCTATGAGATTCTCGCCAATAAATTAGTTAAGTTTATTCAGGATTTAACCTTTTAGGCTTTCTTATGAACTGAGTAGGAAGCATGAATAAGCATAGAATAATTGAAACAAAAGTATAACTTTAAAAAAACCGACTTCCACAAACCCCACTTGATTAGAAAGCAATATCAAGTGCTTTTTGAGTTTAATACAAACTGTAACCCCCTATTTCCCACATTGGGGAATTAATTTCGTCAAATCCCATCTCAGTGCTACCCTTTGCTACATAAGGAACACCTGTACAAAGTTTCATGGCTCTAGGTCCACCGGTTTAGGCTATGCATTGCATGTCAGCTGTAGATGCTCAGTAGATGGTATTTGTACTAGCGTTAAGCAGTATTGGTGGTCATGTGTGGTCTTGATCATCAGTTCCGCATCACAATATATGCTTACCATGAGTAAATGTATGAGTTATTATGAAAAACACAAAAATCACTATAAGTCTGCCTAAAATATTTGAAGAGAAGACCTGGTATCAATGGGACAAATGGGAAGGTAGGTAAACCCTTTCAAATAAAAAATAATTTTCCAAATCGGTCCATCCGTCTAGGCAATATCAGGGCACATTGAATACATAAAAAAAAGAATATCCCGACGAGTTCTAAACCTCCTCCTTTTCTGAAGTTGGTTAAAAAGTTTACAAATAGAACTATCACCGTCTTATATTCATTGACACAAGGTTCATTTAATCTGAACTTTGTTTCAATTTGCAAATTATTTGTGCTTCTGGCTCTCAAGTCGTGTTGAGATCAATTTTAAAACGATATAACTAACAATCATACATAACATACAAATAAATAAAATCTATGTCACTAAATCTTTATTAGGGTCCTGTGCCTGTAGACAATGTCAAACGCTAAGGATAGCAAAACGAAACGATAACTTTTTATGTATGCGATTTGACATTTGGAATCTCTATGTGACGTCACCTTGACCTTAGCGAAGCCAAATGTTAAATCGCATACATAAAAAGTTATTGTTTCCTTTCGCTAGCGTTAGTGTTTAACTTTGTCCAGGGGGGCTGATAAGACTTCCCTGATCCCTATTTCTATAGATTCAAGCATTAGGGGTGAAAACTTCATTTGCGTAAACTGTCAAAACGGGCCTTTTATTTTGTGAAGACTGTAAACCTACATATACTCAGGTACTCTATGAACTTGGATCATTACATAATTAGTTATAGTTAACTGGCACCACAGAGGCTTCAATAGATATTAGCTAGCCTAGCACCAATATCACTTGCTGTTGTCAATAGATATTAGCTAGCCTAGCACCAATATCACTTGCAGTTGTCAATAGATATTAGCTAGCCTAGCACCAATATCACTTGCTGTTGTCAATAGATATTAGCTAGCCTAGCACCAATATCACTTGCTGTTGTCAATAGATATTAGCTAGCCTAGCACCAATATCACTTGCTGTTGTCAATAGATATTAGCTAGCCTAGCACCAATATCACTTGCAGTTGTCAATAGATATTAGCTAGCCTAGCACCAATATCACTTGCTGTTGTCAATAGATATTAGCTAGCCTAGCACCAATATCACTTGCTGTTGTCAATAGATATTAGCTAGCCTAGCACCAATATCACTTGCTGTTGTCAATAGATATTAGCTAGCCTAGCACCAATATCACTTGCTGTTGTCAATAGATATTAGCTAGCCTAGCACCAATATCACTTGCTGTTGTCAATAGATATTAGCTAGCCTAGCACCAATATCACTTGCAGTTGTCAATAGATATTAGCTAGCCTAGCACCAATATCACTTGCTGTTGTCAATAGTTTCACCCTTCATTCCAGATGACTCTGGTCTAGCCATATCGCTGGAGACCTACTATTGTAAGTACTTCTTTTTAATTCTTAGATTAGACTAACCCTTTATTTGAATTTGAGAGGAATGCATGTGGTTGGGATATTCATCAATTTAATCATAATCTCAATCTCGTCCTTGTTTTTAGGCAGGGAACTACCTGCTTAAAATCCGATGGCTTCACGTAACCAGTTTTAATGCACATAACATACAACATAGCGTCACGCCCGTTCCCATACGAAGTGCGAGAGGCACAGTTTTACAGGCAAACTTTTAGCCGGTTAATCAATATGCCTACTCCAATTTCCAATTTGTTTGAACTGGACGCTTTTTAACTATGTAGTTCGCGAACTAACTAACTTTTTAGTAGTAGGTTTTGACACCCGCACCGCACATCCACTATGATAATCATAGTGGATGTGCGGGTGTCAAAACCTACTACCATCTACCACGATTATAAAACGCGATGTGTATGTCGGCGGCCGATCGTAGAATCGGGCACATCATGATGTTCCTCGCCATTTCATGATATGTCCAAACCATTAGGCTGGATTCACACGGCATAGTCCTGCACGTTTTTTTGCAGTATACGTCTTAACGGATAAACAGTGGCCTTGGTTCACACGGCATAGTCCTGCACGTTTTTTTGCAGTATACGTCGTGTAAACCTAGGCCACTGTTTATCCGTTAAGACGTATACTGCAAAAAAACGTGCAGGACTATGCCGTGTGAACCACGCCTTACTGGGCAGATCATGATATGGCGGGTTTGAGAACATGTCTTTTTAAAAGCATTTTTATTCAGCACTACGTGATGTTTTTTGCGTTATACATGTCAAACGAACACAAAGACTAAAGGGGGCGAGCATGATATTTCACGTTTGGGCACAACATGTACAATTTGACACTCGCAGTTGATGATTGATCAGATTGATTATTTTTTATAGAAACGGAGAAGCCAGTCCTAAGTGGCTATTGCCATTAAAGATTTAACGCTCACTCTGAATCCACTTTGACATATCCGCCAAGCGTGTGAAAACCTAGTCTACCGCCAGTACTTGGTAGGTACTTGGCCCCGCCTAGTTACAGTTTGAAAACGGTATTTCGTATTTATCAGTGAACACGTTTAACGCGAGATAAGCATCGGACCTTGCTAAAGAAAGGAGATGTCCTCATTTTTTTAATAGTGATTTGTTTATTAGGGCCTGTCTATAAAACGAAGGGTGGTTCGGGTAAAATGCCACTAAAATGTCGCAATTTTCATTGGCATTATATGTTCTATAGGTGTACACGAAAAAGCGAAATTTAAGGGTACTTGAAATTTCAAGGCTTTATACAATTTCACAAAGTTTTAAACTTAAAAAAACCGACTTCGAGACCTTATTACTCGATCCTCTCTGCTCGCGTTGCGAATTTCGTCTAAAAACACGAACACGAGCCTACAACATCTGTGATCTACTTCTGGCTGTTAAGTCCACACAAATTACACAATATACTTAGACGATTATCGGTCCCTTCAGTCATACAGTCACAGAAAGAAAACAATACCTACGTGATTTTGTTTACCGTTAATTTAATACGTTGAGACCTAACTACTGGACCGATTCCTGTTTTTCTTTTAAATGGTAAACAAAAAAAAATATTTTGAAATCGGTTCATAAAAGTACCAGTTTCGAGGTAACACACATTAAAAATAATAATGATAAAAAAAATACAACCGAATTGAGAACCCCCTCCTTTTTTGAAGTCGGTTAAAATAAAAACATTCGAACCCCTTACATTTAATCATCTCACACGTCGAAGTCTCATACGAATGGAACAACTAATTCCTCGACTATGTATGTTGGTCAATATCTTAACTTTTCCATATTTCGTGCTTTATAGAGGCAAAGGTCCATCCCATCGCCTCACCAATAGAGGCAGACATTTATGGCTTCCACAAGTTAGTTATGTTATCTACGTCAATTAAAAACATAGTATTCACAGTTTTAGAACAATCCCTTCACTAATCATTGACATATTTCAGAAATATGGAAAGAAAACGTGACGCTGACGCTATCTTAAGTTTAAAAAGATCCCACGTGTTTTATTACAACACCCAAATATTTCCATTTGTGTACATTGTACAAGTAGCAACGAAAACGTGTGTAATACTATCCAAGCGAAGTTGCTTTGTAAGGTATGTGTTTTTTTTTGTATAAAAAGCTGTCCCTATCGTAACGGATGTTACAAAAAGCGGGCCAAACCGCGTCTTCGTACTAGCAAGCAGTGTACTGTTACACGGTACTTGACCCTTAAGTATCAAGATTAGTCCATCCACTACACATATCATTTTATAACATGACATGATATTTACATACAGTGAGAAACATTGCGTCTGGCCCCACACTAGGATACCCTGTGTCTTAGGAACCAGAAACTGTGACGTCACAAACAAGACTCGGGGTTTTTTTCTTCCCCATCCGGGCTTCGAACCCGGTATCTTTCGCTCGAGAAGCACAGCCTCGACAGAAATACCTCAAAGGTTGTTTTGTTATACTTATACGATACGCCATAGACATCAAGACACACGGCAGTTCGACCAAACCACAGATACTATAATACTAATACAGATAGACCACTTAGAACAAAATATGACACAGGCGTAAATTGAGATGCTACGGAAGCTTCTATAGTTCGAGGCCATTATCGCTTGGTACAGCACCATCGAAAAACTGCAAATGCCACAAGATGGCGCTAAGATATATAAGATTTATTCTAAGATTATCGCCATCTAGAAATATGGTAACCGAAACCATTGGCGTTTAAAGTAGAAATCTTACTCCTCACACCATCATTTTTTACGAAGGTACCTAATTCTAATTTGTATGGGATGAGCACCCTGCGGATCAAACTGAGAATATTCTACATTACCTATCGGTTCCTCAAAGCATCCTAGTACAGACAGTCAGGGATTGCCCCTTCACGGCCTTCACTTCACCAAAACATCACCTAGTTCGCTCAGACCTTCTATTCCAACAACGTAACGTAACCGTAACCATTTGATACCAACAGCACTGTCGTTCCTGACTATTGCTATGCATGTTACCAAAGCAGAGTCAGCAAAACGGGTTAGTGACCTCAACAACCTTTAGTGACAAGCGAGATGTGCCAGACTGGTCGCCGTTCCACCTTCGAATATTTTTAACAATTTGTGTACAGAGTGCATTAAACTCTTTATAGTGAAGTCGAAACGAATTCGAATTCACTTGTTATTGTTAGGTATTCGTCTTGCCGATTTTTCAATCTGTCTGGTTGTCTGAAGAATTTGTCATCTCGAAGGTAGTAGGTACATGAAATGTCAAATAAAGTTCTGAGTTTTGGTCTGTGGATGAAAAAGAAAAATTGGCACTGGGTCAATAAAATATACTTAAGTAGGTAACTTATTTTTTCTTTCGAATGCCTATTAGGTACTTATTTATTACTCTATTGCTACATGTGCTGCCTGCAGTGTCATAGTTTCACTGGTAGAGTAACTGATATAGGTACGTAGGAACGAGTTTTACATTCAAATCAGATGGTGTGGGCAAGGTAGATTTGAACATGCGTGTGAACTTCTCAAGTGTTAGCATCTCAAGTGTTAGCATCTCACAATTAAACTAGAGTATTTGTAGCATCCCCCATAGTTCCACAGTTCTAGGTAGTTCTTTAAAATAAAACCCTTCTTTAATTATTATTAATAAAGATGGATATTCATTATTTAATCTCTATTCTTCGTTGTTATTAATTACGACAACAATACATAATACATCATTTAATATAGTAACAAATAGTGTTTTGTTTACCTTAATAATCTTCATATAAACTCGTCGTAAGACACTTTATAATCGGCCTTCCGTATAATAATACCATTTGCTTCTTAAATTATAGATCATTAATATACACCTACACTTAGTAACGGTATGCCATCACTTAACCTTTTTGTCCAGTTGTTATAACAGAAGAATTTCTGTACACCTACCTATCTGTTGTTTGTATCGGTGCAATATTCCAAATTCGATTATTGGATTTGATCAACGGCCTACATTCTATCAAATATCATTAATTCACGCGTATGTCCATCTTTTTTCTGGCCACAAAAAGTACCCAACAACAATCTACAATAGAACATAACTGTTGTTAAGATTCACGAAGCGATCACCGTATCGCTCCATCCCGTCAATGGTAAACATGACAATGCCATTTTTTTGACTGGCAGGCAATGACCTCGGCTTTGGATGCCACGAGACACGAGAAGGTCCAATACCTTTTTCCTTTTTTCCGTTGTTTTTGTCTTGCGATTAGTGTTCAGCTGTTTTCTTTGTCCGGTGTAGCTGCTAAATGAAGTGTCAAGTCCATCGAGAGTCCATCGATTTGTCACAGTTGTAATTGAGTGGCGACGGAACGCATATTTTGCATTCCCACAAACGGCTTCTCGATGACTAGTTATTTGGACAATACTTAATGAATTAATAATGAAATACCTCGTTAGAAAAGATTACAATATACCTATTAATATGTCATCAATTCTGCCGATTAATTCCTGTGTCTTTGCAAAAAGCAACATGAAAGAGGCTTAGGATCAGATGATAAATTAAAAATCTTGATCAAATTCTCTTCAACTTTGCTTCAATCAGAAAATACAGTATGTACAGAAATTGGAGTACAGTATACACAAAGCCTAGATCTAGGCTATCGGGTAATTTAAGACCGGTTTGAGTCATAAAATTTACAGCCAGCAGTTATTGAGCTAGTGTTCTGATAGTGTTATAGGTACTTATTGAACGAAACCGTACAAGTTGAAATTAAAAGGTATCTGCAATGCAAAATTTATCTGGTCATATTTTGTATTGCCGAGGATGGCCATTTAAACGACCATTTAAAATTGACAGAGCGTCCAATCGATTTCCATAAATGCAATGAAACGTTTTTCTCAGAACGAATAACCGATGCTGTAACTTGGTCCGATTTGATTAAAGAGTTAAAGTTTCATGTAAACCATGGCCACAAATAAAAAGTGGAAGAAGTTCAGTTCAGTTCAGTTCAAAAATTTTATTGACCATAAAATCATACATATTACTTAGTCAACGTCAATATAATATTAATACCTATTTTTGTATACTACCGCCCGTTCGGAAGTTGTGGGCTTAGGGATGGAGCAAAAAAGGGCAAGAAACTCCCCCGTACCTCTTTTAAAATATCAGAGCCTTAAAAATACAATGTTATGTATTTCTACTTAAGTCTAAGGAAATACACCGAGAAGAGACGTACTGACTCAGTTTATCGCCCCTCTTTGGATTTCTGTGCGCTGAGATGGTAAAGACCATGCAGTTTTGTCATCTAAATATTCTTTTACAGTGAGTTGTGGCCTCCATATTGGAAATGGCCTGTGTATGTATGCATGCTAATTTCGTGTGGGTCTTTTTGGCTCCTAGTTTTTAGGGTTCCGTACCCGAAGGGTGCCAAACGGGACCCTATTACTGAGACTTCGCTGTCTGTCTGTCTGTCTGTCACCAGGCTGTATCTCAAGAAATGTGGTAGCTAGACAGTTGAAATTTTCACAGATGATGTATTTCTGTTGCCGCTATAACAACAAATACTAAAAAACAAAAGAAACTTAATATTAAGGGGGGCTCCCATACAACAAACGTGATTTTTTTTTTGCTGTACGATAATCGGAAGCGCTCATCGCATCCCTGCCGAACCAGCCAAACCATGCCCCAAGCGAATTAACTCCAAAAAAGTTACTTGTGAGCGTTTGGTGGACTAGTGCTGGTGTCGTTCACTACAGCTATCTTAAATCTGGCCAGACGATTACGGCAGATGTCTATTGTCAGCAACTGCAAACCATGATGGAAAAGCTAGCTGCTAAACAAGCGAGGCTGGTCAATCGCTGTAGGCCACTGCTGCTTCATGATAACGCTAGACCACACACTGTACAACTACGGCTACCAAATTAGAGGAGCTTCAATTGGAATGTCTAAGACATCCACCGTACTCTCCGGACTTTGCTCCAACAAATTACCATTTTTTTCGAAATTTGGATAACTTCTTGAAAGGGAATAAATTCAACTCCGATGGGGCAGTCCAAACCGACTTCAAAGATTTTATTGATTCCCGTCCGAATGTTTTTTTTTTAGTAAAGTGATCGTTGAACTACCTATGAGATGGCAAAAGTGCATAGAAAGCAATGGTACATACTTTGATTAAATAAATATATTATATTTATAAAAAAAGGACTTTAGGTAAGGACCTAATATATGCTATGCAATACTGCTAGTAATATGACCAAAACCATCGGCACCGCCACATCAGATGACAAGGGTCCCATAAACAATGTTGCAACTGCAAGGAAGGGCTATACTAAAGGGCTTTAAACGTTATTTAGTTCACGTCGGTGCCCTCAGAGCCAATTGACACGTGACTCTTGACTCACGGTCCATGTCATTAACGAGGTGCAAATGTGCAACGTTCTTGTGCAACTTGTTATTTTGTGCATTCCTGAGAGGCTATTACGACTATTTAGGCATCGTGCAAGTAAGCGTCAGACGTCGAGTCGAGAACGATTTGCTAAAATCGGTATCGGTATCCCGGTGTTGACCACGTAACAATGAGATAAGTAATTTATCGTATAGGTACATTACAGCATGTTCCAATTCCAACGGTTTTGGAAAACATCGTGAGGAAACCTTCATTACTCCAAAAAAAGGGAATGTTGAATATCTGGCTAACGGGAGGTTTTTTTGCGTGATGGAGAATGGCTCAATCTTGCTTGTTTCCGAGTAAAGGCCTTTGCCTCTCGGTGGGGACATTAATGGGCTAAGTAAACTATATTCTCGTCTTCAATCTCGTTCCAAGTATCATTTCCAATTCGTGATCCTTCTATTTACTTTTACAAAAGACCGTTAAAGTTGCCCCATTTTGATAAGAAACCTTTAGAAAGCCGAGTCTTACGCAATTGGCAAACTGTACAATTCGCGATACTTTCAGAATTGTATTAGTGTTCGGACGTGAAGTCGTGACTGTGCCCTTTGCACGCCTTTTGAAAGAATACTTTATTTATATTACAACTGTAGTTTCTTCGGCAGATTGGGTGTAACATTGCTACGTTGCAATTGAAATGTTGTAGGTACAATGAATTTTCATGACATGACATAGGTCGGAAAACAACTTGGCCAGAGTTTGACGGAGTGGAATAAGAATAAGAATTATTTATTGTGCAAAATAACAGGGTTTACATATTTATGGTCCCTGCCTCCCAAAGTAGGAAAAACGGCTAGGGCAGAAGCGTACATGCGCAAACATTCCACCACTCCGCCAAACGCTCTGGCCAAGTTGTTTTCCGGCCATTATAAAAGACTCGATAATGAAGGAAACTTCTCGCGATCTATCTAGTCGACCTAAGTAGATACTACGTAAGCGAACGGCAACTAACCACGTGACCACATCATAAATATCTCTCAAGTTTTCCTTTTGCATGCAGATACGTACTCTGTATGCATGTTCGTTGCAATTTGTGGTTTCCTTTAGTTGTTGTCTAGTAACACAGCATAACTATAGTCTAGTCCAGACAAAGTAAGTACCTACTTACCAGAATTTCGACACGAAAATGTATCAATTTATCATTCCTGGGGCACAGATTAATAAAGAGTTAGGAACTGGGGCGACAAAACTAACCATAGTTTATTTTATTCATAAATATTATTTTGCGGAATTGTTTGCCTAAAATAGAGCCCACAGCACAATATAAAAAATGTACAGCACATTGAATAACTTAATACCTAGGCCAATTAGGGGCTCTTATTATACAACTAGTTCTTCAATGTAGTCTCATGTGATGTTATGGTATGGACGGGAACCCAATACGCAAGGAGAGATGACTCACATTTCCACCAAGTTAAGCTCTCATGCCATTTTTCATATAACTAACTTATTGTTTTAGAATCATCGTCGTATTATTAAAATTAAATTAAAACTAAGGTTTAACCGGTGACGGTTGGTGATGGATAGAAAATGTACTAATAACGGAATTCTTAAGGTCGGGAACATTATCATTAGATTAGCCCAGTGTAACACCCTTATTTAGGTCCACTTGTAACTAAATATTTAAACATGTGTGCACGGGAACCCTATGACTCTTTTGAGAATCAGAAGAGAAGCAAATAAGCCCAAACCCATCGAGTTTGGACTCATTGGATTTGTCGTGACAAGTCCAATTCATATCTCCTAGCGATGATCTCATTATCATCACCATGGAGTTGGACCGTAGTCGAAGAAACCCTGGGATTCTTTCTTACCCAGCGAGTTTGGGCTAATTTGATTCTTCTTAATAATGCCTCTTGATTTCGAGAGGGTGTTTTTAATTTTTAAACTACTACAATACAGAAACACAGACTGTCCCAAAATACAAATTACAGGGCTAACGAGCGAGCTATCGCGGTTGCGGCATTTTGGCCTGCCCGTGTTTGATGGCCGTCGACTCGACAAGAAGAAGACTAGAAATAGCTGCTCTTATTTAAACAGAAAAGTGTTATATTCCTCCTAAAATTCCACAGTAGCATTCGTTAACTAACGTAACATTGTAGGTATGTCAACATGTTTTAAAAGCGACATGAATTTTCAAACACATCGTAACAAGTCATCATTGTTCTCGAATATGTTTGGAAAATAACGATAGTATGTGAAGATTGTTGGCAGATATGTAATCGGCAATCGTTGAGGACCACTATAAGGGTTATTTTCCCATGCAGTCCAACAGATGCGACTCAGTTGACAACTATGATCGCCACGTGCTAGCTGCAAAGGAAAATGTTATAAAGTGGTCTTCCACAAATACTGCCGATGGTACTTGGCATGCCTTTGCCTACGCTTCTGTACATATTGCGTACGATAGCAAATACTACGAAATACTTCATATTTGGAGGGCATACCATATTTGTATGATGTTGATGATACCTACTTTACATTGTAACGTTTTTTATTTTGCACATGTAAGGCACATGATAATGGTGATGTGGTCCGTCCGACAGTTTTTCTGTCACGGTGACCGCTTCAACTTGTCGTCTGAAGACGTCGTGCGTGTCGTGGGAACCAGAAACAGCGACAGCGCACAGATATAAATAATCATCAAAAACCTGGGGGTTATAGAACATATCAACAAACAAACATAGCGTCACGGATTCCCAAACGGAGCGGCACAGGCATATTAGCTTCCACGTTTGGCCACTTTTTCAATCCTCCATTTACATTCACATTTCCGTTCTCCGATCCTTTAGTTTAGTGCTCGTATTTCTGCTACACTACGGCCCTGATTCATAACCGAGAAGAGAAGTGTATACTCAAATGATAGAGCCAGTATTCTATATGGCATCTAAGCGAAACTTTATTTCTTTAATAGTTTAACATACTGCTTTGCGACTACATATTTAATTTACTTGTTTGTTTCACCTTTAGACCTTATTGTCTCCGGCTGTAGAGCAAATTCTAAGCTACTTTAAGTATATGTAGTATGTATTGTTGTAGGTATCTCTATATACTCTTGTATGATAGGTCTATGCGAGATCGCAATCCAATCATTTCTAAACAATAGCACGACAGTAATAGCTCGGGGAATCCTTGAATCGTGTGCGGACGCATTCATAGGTAATAAGGTTTCTTTATAGTCGCAACGAATATACGCTTAATTTTCGTTATTCGACCAGCTCAGCTCATGATTACACACTAGCGTCACGCCTTTTCCCATACGGGGTGGCGGAGGCACAACTGCGCCCACTTTTAGCCAATAGGGGTGTTTTAATATGTTTAATTAATATAAAAGTTATCACAGGTGGTTTATCTGTCGTTTTGTTCTGCAGTGGAGAACCCGAACTTCGACCAGGGCTACTTCGGACCATGGCGGGTCTGCAAGAAGCTGCTCTACAACAGAGAAAAATGCGGCAGCGAAGTCTCCAAGTTTCGCCCGAACAGTAAGTTTTTCCATGTATTTATTAGTATGGGCTGGGTAGATGTCACCTTACACTTTATTACTGTGATTGATCCTGCCCGGCCCCTTCTCCGGGACAATAGCGTGCCACCGGCGAACCAGCCATGGATGGATAATTATTTATTTTCCTAATTGTACAAAATCAAGCACATCTCATACAAGAGATTTGTTTTACCTCTGTTAAAAATCCGATATCAAAGGGTGTTTTTCAAGAAAAGTTTCGGCCGTTTTACGAATCATCATATTCATAGATGTATTTGTAAACACGTACATGGGGGTTACAGGTGGAGGTGTAAATACAAGTACCTAGCGTACATTTTTCTCTAACTCATGATTAGGTTATATACATAATTGAAACAAAAAGTAAACTTTAGAAAAAACCGACTTCCACAAACCCTATTTGATTAGATTGAGTTCAATACTATATGTAACCCCTTATCCCCCCCCCCATTGGGGAATTAATTTTGTCAAATCCTATATCAGTGCTACCCCACGCGACTAAGGAACCCCTGTACAAAGTTTCATGGCTCTAGGTCCACCGGTTTAGGCTATGCGTTGCCTGCCCGTCAGCCACGCGTTGCATTTGTACCTAGTATTGAGCAGATCTGGTGGCCATATGTGGTCTTCATCAGCAGTTCCGCATCACAATATTATGCTATGTGCATTTGCACGAGTTATTATGAAAAACACAAAAATCACTATAGGTCTGCCTATAATATTTGAAGAGTTCTCTCGATTTCTCCAGGATCCCATCATCAGATCCTGACCTGGTGTCAATGGGACCACCCTTGAGGTATTACCTATACGCCGAAAAAAGATTTGTTCAAATCGGTTCATAATTGGCGGAGTTATCGCGTAACAAACATAGAAAAAAAAAAAAACAAAAAAAAAACATACGGGTCGAATTGAGAACCTCCTCCTTTTTTTGAAGTCGGTTGAAAACTAAACTAGAACCACACCGTTTCAATGAAACATTGCAGAACCGACGTGTGCGCAATACCGATCATCTATTCTATAAATATTTACAACTCATACTATAGTTGCTTCATACTTTCGGTCTTTTACCCGTGATCCTCTTCAGAAATCTACTTGTAGTATAATGTATTGTAAATGTAAGAAAAAAAATCTGAATTGCTTTGTTTGTTGACAAAAACAAATAATTTGGGTTTAGTTTTGAAGCCTGCGAAATTGATAGTTTAGTTTAGCTACTTAAAAATCTAATTTCGCAAAGTCGCAATCGAAAACGAAAATTCGACTTTCAGTATATTGACCTCATCAGCTGATTGTAGTTTAACTTATTATAGGAGCACCAAATTCTCTTTTCGTTTGTTAGCTTATATTTCTTGGGAAAAGTTGTTCATATTAATGGGTACCTACTATGATTCCCCAAACCGCACAAAATGGCTTAAATTTCACCGCGTTTGTACACAGGCGTAACATAGCTTCTGAGAAACAGTGGCGTCAGTTACATATAAAACATCTAGCTTATGCCTTCACACAGGCTTTACTATAATAGATAAATATATCGAACATTATGGTATAAGGTAGTATGCGTAGTTCTTCCATCGGGAAGTCCCCTTGTCATGTTATAGGCACATTAATATCGTGCCTTCGACTAAATGTTACCACTGACCTATTTTCTGCCCTTCGTCGCCCACTGCGTTCCCGGTTTATTTTTGGGGTTCCACGGCGAAGCTAAGGTTGCAAGACATGCATGTTTTTCGTGGGCGGGCGTGGACATCTGAATTATTATTTACCGGGACATGACAAAGAGACTACGGACTCAAACAACACAAGTAAACTGACTGTAAAGTGAATTTGAAAATGGTGTCTATGACTACCGCATAAGAGCTGTCGCATTCAGGGTTGTCAGTTTAGCGCCTAGTTTGTGTTGACACAATAAGAATCCCACTGAAAATCTAATGATCGTATCTAATCGTCTGTATCGGCAGACGTTGTGTTCAGGGCCCAGCAGAGTGCCACATCGAAATCCGTTCAGCCGTATTCGTACGAGTTGCATTCGAATATATCAATCACACTTATTTACAGCACTAATTAAGGTCATTAGGATCAAAAGGATTTCTTGGCATTTAGTCGCTGATCTGAATTATCGTCTGCAGAATCTTTCAGCTAAGATATAGATCAGAGCTGAGCTTAACTCTTTATTAATCTGTGGCTGAGCTAGATATTAATATCTAGATATGTATAACTCCCGGAATGTAACTTGGCCACTCTTGCTGTGTGTGTCTCACTCTCCCACAAAGACAGACTTTGTGAGAGAGAGACACACACAGCAAATGAAAAAATAAAATTAAAAATCTGTGATGCATGTATATACATGTGAATACACGCCTTACACAATATTGACGATAAGATGAAAACATTTGTATTTTGACGTGTTAGATATATTATAACAAAATGGCGTCACACCGTCTCCCATAATAAGTGGCAGGAGCACAGTTGTGCCAATCTTATGGAGATATGAACATTTTCTGTCGATGTTTTCTTTCACCATGTGAAATCAAATATAAATAAATAAATAAGTCATCAACACAATCTGGCCATTTCACTAACCGGAATCAAGAATGGAGCCTCTACCTTCTGTCTAGACAAGCCTCCAGACTACCATTTTTTAAATAATTTTCTCGCGCCAGTCCGTAACATCTACGTAAATAGATACAGTTCTTGAACAGAGAATGTGTACGGAACCCGCGGTCCGGAACGCACTCACGCTTGACCGGTTTCTTGGTTGAAGGGACAGGTACGGCAGAGTTCATTGTTATTGTTTCCCTCGTGTTTTATGTAGGTACTGTAAGTATTTATCTTTATGACTTTGGATTAAAAACTTCTTTGTTGTTTTAAAACCATATTTTACAAAGAATTTTTATTATAATTAAAACAACATACTACCTGAAATAGTTAACAGACAGCATTACATAAAAACCCGAACAAAAATAAAGTTTGGACAGTTCTCAAAAAGTACTTTTTTAACCGACTTCCCAAAGGAGGAGGTTTACAATTCGTCCGGATATTTGTTTTTTTTTTTTTTTTATTTTTTTTTTTATTTATGTGCCTCGATAGCGCCTAGACGGATGGACCGATTTGAAAAATTATTTTTTTGTTTGAAAGGGTTTACCTTCCCATTGGTCCCATTGACACCAGGTCAGGATCTGATGATGGGATCCTGGAGAAATCGAGGGAACTCTTCAAATATTATAGGTAGACCTATAGTGATTTTTGTGTTTTTCATAATAACTCGTGCAAATGCACATGGTAAGCATAATATTGTGATGCGGAACTGCTGATGAAGACCACATATGGCCACCAGATCTGCTCAATACTAGGTACAAATACAATGCGTGGCTGACGGGCAGGCAACGCATAGCCTAAACCGGTGGACCTAGAGCCATGAAACTTTGTACAGGGGTTCCTTAGTAACGTGCTACCCACTGATACGGGATTTGACAAAATTAATTCCCCAAGGGGGGGGGGGATAAGGGGTTACATTTTGTATTAAACTCAATCTAATCAAATAGGGTTTGTGGAAGTCGGTTTTTTTCTAAAGTTTACTTTTTGTTTCAATTATTTAACAAACAGTACAATACTGTATTTCATTTGAACAATCACACTACTCTAACTCTAGACATTTATAAGCAAGCACTAATGTACTAGCAGTTCTATACAATAATTATCCTTTGCATAAAATTATAGGGTCAAGGAAATCAGTGCAGTTGAAGCACAGCGCTTTCAAGACAGTCTATTTTGCCATATAAACTGCACAAAGGGTTGCAAGGGTCGTTGTCGGTTTCCAAGACAATATAAATGGGCAAACTTACGCAAGCAAGGAAAACGACCAGATTAACAAACAGCGATAGGGGGCGTTACACGGTGTGCAGTTAGGGTTACCATCCGTCCGGATAAGTCCGGACATGTCCGGACTTTTAGACTCTTTTCCGGACTTTTTCCGGCCCTTTAATGTCCGGATTTTTTTAATTAGATGGAATATGAGTAATAAAACTACATATTAGGTAATCTAATATTAAATCAGTCTTAAATCAACAACGAACTTCTCATTTATCAAAAAACTAAGTATAAAATCTTTTCAATCAACTTACCAATAAATCTTCTATTGCATACAATCAACTTTCAAAAATACCTCGCAGTGCGAGCATCTGCTGCCATGCCTACCATAGCACTTTAACTAATTTGGTTAAAATTTTTGACTAAAAAGTCCGGACTTTTATCGAAATGTCCGGCTTTTTGCCAGGACTTTTCAAATTCCTAAATGGTAACCCTATGTGCAGTGCAAGTATCACCGTTCGATGCGGCAGTGCAGTGACAGCACAGAGTGACAGTGACAGTTCCATTGGAGTTGCATGTCCCGCCGTCTGAATGATTGATACAGCAATTTTAACTTCTTCAGCATTTTATAAGGATGTAGCAAGCCACCGTTAAGTATGCATGGTATCAATGAATGGAATTGGTCTTCACAAAATAAAAGGCCCGTTTTGACAGTTCACGCCCATGAAGTTTTAACCCCTAACGCGTTGGTAATATACCTACCTAATATATTTACCTACGCATTAGGGGTTGAAACTTCATGGGCGTGAACTGTCAAAACGGGCCTTTTATTTTGTGAAGACTATGTCTATGCGGTAAGCACCGCTGTTCTATTCGTTGTGTTATATTTTATAAGGTGCTTGCAAACATTAAAACCATTTAGTATATTTCTATTGAATTTCCCCCCTTCAATTCGTATTAAAATTGACGCATTTTGACATCACTTTTGGTTTATTCTATGGGAAAACTGTCGGTCCATTTAGTTTTTTTATCGGTCGCTTTATGTATAAAACGAACAACTTAGACCATGAATGCCATGAGACTGCAGAATTTTCTATTCATTATATTATTCGTAATTTGAAATGGATTCAATTATTATGGTATCTATTAATAATTATTTGTATTAATGGCTATGTATTTAGTGTACTGATCTGCAATGTATTTGTACTATTAATTTATTGTAATGTGATTTAAAATAATGTTCGTCGCTTTAGTTCGCTGTTATGGCACAAATACTTGTGATAAATAAATAAATTAAATATAAATAGTTTCGGCGCTTTTAAGGCAATTGCATGTCAGTGAGGTCTCAAGTCCACTCGACCGGGTAGTATTTGTAGGTATGCTATTTCTATATACTTATCAATTAACTATCCCCCAAAAGTCAATCAACGTAATTGGTCTGTTATTTATTGTATTTGTAGATACTAGTTCAGAGTAGATCGGTTGCTACTTGCTACGCCATTAGTTGCTACATACTAATTGAATTTTCCTTCACTGAACCATGTACATTTTCTACCCGCACTGAGCCAGTGTGGTGGAGTGTGGCTCAGGTTCAACTTTTTAAAGATGGGCATTTGATAATCCGAATCGCCTCAATGGGCTAAATTTATTTAAATTCTTTCCTAAAAATCTTTGATTGCGTTTACTAAGAAATCATCTCTTGCCAGGACAAAAGATGTAAGTACCCTATTGCCGATTACAATAAATCTAACTAAAAACTTATGTGTGCTGAATACATATAAACTTTGAAATTTATTACATTAGCGGATATTCCATTTCGCGATACTCATTTAGTCCAAATAGGCCAAAAATGTCACGAACGCAAAAATCAACAGGTCGTGTCATAAATCACTGTTTATATTGGACCTTATTACGGTGACCCAAAGACCTTGTTAACACCTGTGTCTTTATTCACTGTTTACGTGTCGCGGTTCATTTAGTCTGACTGACACCTAAAATATAATGCGAATAATAATTAGCATTTTAAGGGAATGTTCTACTTTAAGTTGTTTAATACATGTTACAGGTCTAAATGAATTAACGCAAATAAGAAACTACTTTGTTAGGGACATCATTCTGAGCAACTTTCACTATGAAAACTATTTGTTCAAAGCAACTTTATTTTTCACTTCTCCATACAAATCAGTTGACCCACTCACTTCCCAGTACATTTTGGCCTGAGTGGGTCAGCTAATTTGTATGGAAAAGTGAACAATAAAGTTGCTCTGATCAAATCGGTTTCGTAATGAAAGTTGCTCAGAATGATGTCCCTAAGAAAGTAGTTTCTCATTTGCGTTAATTCACTTACACTTTGTATATTATTGTATCATATTCTTATAGCGCAAAAAGCAAAATGTTACCATTAATTTCCAATGTTACCATAAACCTTAATTTTAGGCTAGCCCCCTACCTCGCAAAGTGAAGTATCGAATAATGGCCTACGCAGACTGGGACGGCATGGCAAGGGATTTTAGATTTTTACCAATGGATATTCAAACGTATCGATATAGAAATAAGACACAAATTGACATGGTTTCGGGATGCCACGGCATTATGTTAAACCATGTCTGTATGTCTTATTTCTAAATCGATACGTTTGAATGTCCATTGGTAAAAACTTGCCATGCCGTCCCGGTTTGCGTAGGCCTTAACTGGTTAAACTTGGGCGCAAATCTGCCTCTGCCACCGCATGTGGGAAAAGGTGTGACGCTATGTTTTGTTTATATGCATGTCCCTGAAATGCATGTCGCTATAAAAATTCTGGCCGCTAAGAGAATGCGATCCTGCCTGACACATGTATAAATGTCCGTGTCTGTCCCGCGCTACTTTTCGCTCTATTTCACTTGTGTAGAAGTATTTCTCAGATAATGTAAAACTAGCGTAATTACATCAACAACAAAATAAGGCACAGTACCCATTGGACGGACAAGTCTGAGACAACACGGACAAGACACGAGACAGAGACAGGAGAAATGGAACAGAAAGACAAAGAAACAAAACATGCTTTCTCGTTCTGTTCTGTGTCCTCTGTCTTGTATTCCGTCGTTTCTCAGACTCAGACTTGTCTGTTCAATGGGGATTACGCCTTACAAATAGGCCTATTGCCATTAAGCTACTGTTTACGAGTCTGTTTTCATTTAAAACCTAACACGTGTTGTTGAAAGTTGACTCTAGACGCAATGTCAATATAAACGGTTGCACAGCTCAAATACCGACAGCTTTACAACGATCTTTTGGCGCGAGAGTTACTTTTACAGGATGGCGCCAGTTCTACGCAACATAAGGCAACGAACCTGTCGAAAAGCGTTGGTTCCGCCTGGCACCGCAACGCAAGGAGATCGTTGGAGACTGTTCCTGTCAGTATAACTCCCTAACCGGGATTTAAAATTTGAATTTACATACAAAATCCTCTACTTAGTAATCCTTAATGAATCATTAAATGACTCTGGGTACGGCGGTAAGTGTAACTTGGCCGCGTTTGCTGTGTGTCTCTCGTTCTCTCACAAAAACAGACTTTGTGAGATAGCGAGACACACACAGCAAACAATGCCCAAGTTACATTCCGGGAGTAATATGTGTATCTGAAGTCGCGATTATAACGGGGATCTAAGGGTATTGCATGCCCGGAAGGTCCACAGAGCAGGATATAGTAACCATTAAATATGTAGTAGCCAGATCATAAAAGTGATCTAACATTCTGTGGATAACCGATCATTGTATGATGCACGAGTGACATGCATGACGTATACATGTCGAACTAAGGCTTTTGTTCGAGGCTTTTGTTTTATCTTCAAGCTAGCAGAGTTTTGCCCAAATAAAGTATTTCTCCAAAGTTAATTCTAATTTGACCGTGGGTGGTCATATCTTATGGGGATACATTGAAATGGTTACGACACGATCTTATGACGAACATAAAATGCTGCTCATCAGCTTACCACTTGGGTGATCAGGTTTAAATGGAGAAGTTGGCACTAAAACTACAATATTAGCGAAGTAAAATTGTTGGGGCTTAATTGGCTCATGATTTAACTATGAGAGATAGATTCTTGTATGCTATCTATGAGTCTCAGCTGGACTAAACAAAATAAACAAAAAATTCTTACATATTATCCTTGTTCTTGGTACTGTAAATATATCTTACGAGCAACGAATACTCTATAATTTCCAAATTATCCAAAGAAAACCTGTCTAAAAACCATTAATAAATATCAGGTGAAAAAGAAACTCCGTAGTGAGACCGTCTCATTAATTAAGAATTAGAGACATTTTTAAAGGTGGTCGGGCAAATAGGTTCATGTACAAATAGGTTCATATACAAATAGGTTCATGTACAAATAGGTTCATGTACAAATAAATAATAATCATAATCCAGTCATCTACACGAGTCTAAGATGATGGTTCATAACTAACTGGCATCTACATGGCGCCAACATTACCCGTTATCTGACCTCCGCGTTTGCACATCATAACTTTATGTCTGATGATCATATCTTGTTCAAATTAATTAGAAAATCTGGAAGATAAATATACCATAAACATTATTAGCAAGGCAAATTGCATTTAGCCTCACACGAGGACACACTGTATGGTGAAAATGGCCATTAAAACAGCGACACTTCACAAAATATTATAGTCAAAGTCAAAAAGTTTTTATTGACCATAAAATCATACAGATTGCTTAGTCAACGTCAATATAATATTAATAATTTTGTATGCTACCGCCCGTCCGTGTAGGTACGACCCGGAGGGTATATATATGAGCCTCGGGACTTATTGGTCATGCTTATTTTTCGTTGGAAAAATGGTTCAACACGATCGATGTATGCAAAGTGTCAAAATCTAAGTAATTTTCCATATTACTGAAGATATAATTTTTGCCACTTCTCTACATTGGACCCTGTGGAAGAAATTTTCATGTAAATCATATTATCTCCTTGTATGCCGGGATCTTAATCGCCATATTTAAACAGGGTGTACCAGAAGGGTGTTGTCATATTTTAGGGGGTTGTTATTGTTAGGGACACCATTCTGAGCAACTTTTACTATCAAACCGATTTGATCAGAGCAACTTTATTTTTTATTTCTCCATACGTTTTGCTCCGGGCGGTCAGCTGATTTGTATAGGGAAGTGTAAATTAAAGTTGCTCTGATCAAATTGGTTTCATAGTGAAAGTTGCTCTGAATGATGTCCCCCCTAACAACCCCCTAAAATATGACCACACCTTTCTGTTACACCCTGTGAAACCGCGTTCTAAAGTAAAAGTTCTTCCAAAAACATACCCTTAAAAAGTACACCAAGGCTACACCCATTTTACATTTCGTGTCACAACAACTCGCCGAGCCTCAGTCTGCCCTTGCTCTCTGATAGATTAACGCGCAAGCAATTAGTTCGAGTTATTCGTTCTTATCAGTATCCCTAATGGTGCGTTTCGGATGCCTGTGACCCAGGTGTCGGGTTCGATGTCTCGTTGAGCTGTGGGGAATTTTTGGGTGGTGCGGAGACAGTTATACTTTTTACTGTGAAGAGAAGAGTGTTAGTTGTTGAGTTGACGACATCTCTGGTGTTGCGGTCGAGGTTGCGCCAAGCGAGAGGTCCCGGTTTCGAATCCCGGTTGGGAAGGAAAAAAATCCACAGTTCTTGGATGTTTGTGATGTCGCTGTTTATGTTTCCCACGACACAGAGTATCCTATTGTGATAAGATAAGTTATGCTAGTTCCAATTTAGTTCTCGCGGACAACATCTTCAAGATTGCTTGTAATCAATGGATGACGTCTGACTGTAAAAGACGTACTGAAGGTTTTACACAGCACTGGATTGAGTACATTTACATAGGTTAGTATCATAGCACTGTATGTTGCAGCCGTTTTGTTATACAGGCTTTCAACCAAAATTTCCCATTAATATTACTCAATTCTAGCATTCAATATGATTTAAAATGCATCGTCGAAAATGTTTGATTAAATTCGGATTCTCGATTCAGTGCCTAGTTTATCCAAATGGCGGCAACATGTTTCCGATGTTGACCAGATTCGATATTTCAGGGAACAGAGATAAAGCTAAATATCAAATTCGTTTTCCAAAAAACACCGCAGTGCTATAAAATATATTCCGAAATGTTTGATAACATTCTGAGTCCGTTGTCATTTGGCAACGTTCTCGCTTCCCTCATAAGGTCTGGTAGGGCTAACAGTCACCATCAAGTGTCTTGAATCCTAATCTAACATAGGTAACACCTGCATTATCCTTTTATTGTTTCAAACGCGACTCTGTATGCAATGTTGGCGTCAACCCTGATATAGCTGTTGGATTGTGTTGGTGTCATAGCAAACAGGTTTGTAAGTAGCAGATTGAACTACAAATATATAGTTAGGATGGTATAGATAGATAGGTAGGTATTCTTGACTGTGCTAATGCTGCTTCTGGGATAACTGAGTTGTAACTAAAACGTACCCTATCCTCTATTCTGATCGAACTATAAGAGATATCTTCTATTTTAGCAAACCTTGAATGAAAAATACAGGGTGATATTGAAACCCCTAACTATATTTTAAAGGGTTGTTGGGAACATCATTCTGACTAACTTTTATGAAAAGATTATAGAGAACTTACTTATATTAGGATTGTTATTAATTAGATTATGTTGAAACCGATTTGATCAGAACAACTTTATTTTCACTTCCCTCCCGGGCCAATTCAGTCCATATTACTTTTAAAGTGGATAATTTTTGACCGGATTATCCGAAGCATTATCTTAACCTTTATCCTTAACATCCGTCCGCGTTTGATAAACAAACAATAATTTTATTTCCATTATTATCTGTATCATTATGTTAACCCGCCTCTAAACTATTAAAAAAATACTTGTTTGGATGGGGACAGGTCAGTCTAACCTTTTAACCACTAGGTACTTAATTAATCATTATTAATATATTTTTTTCTTAGTGCATTTTGACAAAAATTGCTGTGGTCACATATCGGTTTCATTTTGAAAGTTGCTCATAATGTTGTCCCTAACAATCCCATAAAATATAGCTAGGGGTTTCAATTTCACCCGGTGTTAAGTGCACATGAATACAGACATCCTACATTTCCTTCAATGACTTTCCTACAGACTACATACATCTAATCCAATTAGCCAGCTTATGATTCAATGAAACATACAAATGAGCAATTTAAGTACCTTTGTTCTCGTAAATCCCGTTAGCTAGACGAAATTAGCTCTAATTCATAGCGTCCTACCAGTTATTACACGTGGCATATCAATGTGCTCATATCGCGTAATTTGGTCCATTCACCGGCAAGTCTGGCTCCGGCTCGCAAGTTGGGCAATTGGATCGCAAACGCAAACCTTTGCTAGTAGTTAGGTCGATGAAAAATAGGGCACCTAAATGTAACTGTGATATTTATCTGACTTTTCCGGGATATATCGGTACGATTAACTTTTATGTTTATACATATTTTGTTTAATTTTCACTTGTTTGTTGCAGTCTCTCCGCATGCTCTCCGTCTATATTGACAGTGCGCGCTAATGGGCTCTACTCACGATGCAATCTGTCTCGCGATTTGTTGCTGCAACTTGTATTTCTCTCTCTGTCTATCTTCCTGTTCTGTCCTTCTCTAGCGGTTGCAAGGCAACCTGCTGCCTTCTATGAGTTGCAGCGACAGATTGCAATCCAGGTTGCATCGTAAGTAGAGCCCATATAAGTCTCTCTGTCTCCAAATAACCGGCCAAGTGCGAGTAGGACTCGCGCACCAAGGGTTCCGGTCACACTTAAAGAGCGTAACACGTGTAATTAGGTTTCTACATAAAAACTAAAGTGTGATGTTATCCATGTAAACCAACCAAATTGAATATTTTTTTAGAAAGACAGAAATTTTCAGTTTTCAAATTTTTCCCTTTATTTGTGCTATAAGACCTTGCTTCGTGCCAAATATCATGATTCTAGGTCAACGGGAAATACCCTATAGGTTTTGATTCCCTTGCGAGTTCCACGCGAGTTCATACAAATTCAGCAAAATTATGACATAATATCGCGGTATCTTTTGATTTCGTGGACCTAGAAGTTTAATTTTTTCACAGCTCCAAGGGACCATAGACCTGAGTAATCGATATTAATTTCAACATGGTACCTCCATGCGTTCCTGAGAAAAGGGGTCGTGACAGACGGACAGACAGACGGACAACAAAGTGATCCGGGTTCCTTTTTTTCCTTTTAAGGATCGGAACCCTAAAAAGATGGGATCATCTAAAAAAAGAGACTTTACCCTCACCCTGCCTTCGCTCAACGACTGAAGTATCTACTGTCGGGCCCAGGGCGCGTGTTTTGTCACGGAAAAGATTCTTGTATACTTCTAGCTCCCGCGAACTTCTTCCTTACCTCCTATCATCTCCGTCTTCTTCCCTATACGGTATGCTCGAAGAAATCTCTTAATAGAGATAAGCTCGCCTTTGTACATCTTTTGTCTATAATAAGCTATCTGTATAATTTTATGTGAGTACAATAAATAAATTACGAATTACGAAGTTCGTCCGTGCATAAGCCGGTTAATGACTCACACGCATACATATATGGTACGTGCAAATATGTGCCTGACCTTAGTCTATGCGCGTTGATTTTGTGGACTAGGCAACTCTTGTTTATTTACCTGTGATATAATCGCTTCTCAAATATCCGATGCCGTAATTGATGTGTGTGTGTGTGCAAATATTTTGATCTTCATTCGTTTCTTCTTCATGCCCGGTTTCCTGGGCGATGATTAATCCAGAAAACCGGGCATAAGCACATGATTTGATCAAACAATCAATCTATCTCGAAGCACAAATCGATGGAAAAACTCAAAAGGAACAGCCGATAATTATTTGTTTCAGGCTTCAATAGTGGATCTTGTGTTTGACAGGTGCAAATTGATGCGGAAATATGGAATGCCGTAGCCGGAACAGCTTTTAACAGATAAACCTACAATCACTACATTCAATGTTTTCCATCTACGTTAAATTCAACGTCAGCCTATTATCACAATAATTATATTTTTACAATTTTGTCAAGGCCGAATCTGTATTATATTCTATTTTTCATGACCCACATCGCAACTCATTAATTCCGAGTAACATTGTTGTTTCCAGAGGCGATGTGGTAATCCTCTGCGTATTATGACATCATGTGGGAACGCCTGCGTGTCCGTCTGTCCCAGTTAGGCTATCCTAGTCTTTGTGTGGGAGTAGCTTTAGTCTGGGCCCTAAAAACAAACAAATGATCGATCAAGTGCGGGTCGGACTTTGACACGAAGGGTTCCGCACCATCGTACAAGAAAAAGTACAAAAAACACGTTTCTTGTATGGCGACACCCTTACTTTATACAATTTCAACTCTCCACCTATTACGGTTCGTGACGTGAGATAGAGGCTTAATTGGTGGGGTCCCGTTTAGCAACCTTGGGCTACGGAACCTTAAAAACTTAGCATCACGCCTTTTCTCTTGTGGGGTGGGTAGATCAGAGTGCAATCATTTAGGTCTTCAGTGCATCACCGGAGCCGGAGGTTCGGTGCTATGGAAACCAGCGAACGGCGTCCGTGGTTATATTTTCCGACGAACACATACCTATTCTGTTGCGTACTTCAAACGTATTTTTATTTTACTTCAATTTACGGCGCAGTAAATTCAGTTGACTGTCGGCAGCAAAATGGCTTTGCACGAGAGTGTAATGTAATAATGAACAATTACCCATGCAGTCCTCATCTCAATGTCACCGCTTTAGACTAACTAGATTTACACTGGACTTTGCCTTTGCAAAACTCAGGCCATTTTGGTGAAAACAACAGACACTTGTTGTATTAGACGACCTCTGTCTGGCGTTTTGGTCGAGGCTGTGCTTCCCGAGCCAGAGATTCCGGGTTCAAAACCGGCTGGGGAAGGAGAAAAAATAAAAATCGAATCAAGTGCGAGTCGGAATCTCACAAGAAGGGTGCCACACCATCGTACAACACAACTTAAGCCCTCAAAACAATAAAACAAAAAGAAAATTAAAAACACGTCAGTTGTATGGGGACCCCTTTTAAATTTTAATATCTCTCGTATTTCAGTATTTGTTGTTGTTGCGGCAACAGATGTACACATTCTGTGAAAATTTCAACTTTCTAGCTATTGCGGTTCGTGCTCTAGGACCCGCTGACGGACGGACGGACGGACAGACGGACAGCGGAGCTTAGTAATAGGGTCCCGTTTGGCACTCTTCTGTACGGTGGTACCCTAAAAAGACAGGTCTTGGATGTTTACATGTTTATGATGTCGCTGTTTCTGGTTCCCACGCCACAGGGCATCCTAGTGTGGGGCCAAAGCCAATGTAAATGTAGCTGTATGTAAATGTTATGTTATGTGTATTCAAATAGGCCACACGACGTACTTCTTCTTCTTAGAGTGTCTCTCCATGATTGGAGGTTGGCAGCTCTCCATATTCCTCTCCGCTCTTCACTAAGCGCATCAGCTATTCTACCCTGGTCACTCACGTCCATTCCCTGCTGTTGCGAAGCCAGTGTTTGTGACTCGTCTCCGATTCAGTTTCGTTTCTTTCCAGTAGGTCTCTGTACGTATAGGATAGGCATGGTGCCAATTTTGATAGCAAGGTCTCCTTGGAAATCTCCCTGATTAGCGGAACTACGGAAATGAAATTTCGCTAATAGGAGTAGCGAGTCCTAAGGTCATCTTGTGTCCGGCTAAGGTTCATGGGGATTGGCTCTAAAGAGATGAGGCCCTTACCCAGCGATAGATAGAGGAGCATGATTCTCGCGCATTCGATATACGATATCTATATCTATATCGAGTGTTTTTTATGGGAATCTGTCATTAGGTCTCGATATCCGTGTATATCGAAGGCGCGAGAATCGTGCTGTCAACGCATTTATCTACGTTGTAGTTTTCAATGTCACCTTCACCATTGTGTTATGACTTTATGAGACTGATTGATTTTATGTCAAACAGGCGTCAAACAGTGGTTGGCGAAAGAGGCACAATAAAATCCAACGAATTGGAAACAGACATTGGTGTGCCGCAAGGTTCATCAGTGTCCAATATTATGTTTTCCTTGTTGCTGAATGACCTTCCGTGCTGCATACCAGACGCGCAGGTCTACATGTATGCCGATGATGTCGCTGCTGTCGTGACGGCACGTTCCGTTGACGAGCTCGAAGCACGACTGTGCACGGCCGCCGAGCGGCTACATCTGTGGTTCCGTGCAAACGGACTCGCTCTGAACCCCAGGAAAACGCAACTCATGCACTTTAACCTGGCAGGGAGACCGAACCGTCCACTGCGTGTGGCGATAGAGTCTGTAGACCTGCCTCAGGTCGATGAGACCTGTTTCCTGGGGTTTAAACTAGACCGTGGATTGTCCTGGGCCACACACATTGAGTGGTTATGCGGGCGACTCAGCGGCGCATGCTTCGCCATACGCAGGCTGTCGTCGACCGTGAGGAGAGACGTAGTCAGAACGTGTTACTTCGCAACGGTACAGTCACTCCTCCTGTACGGTGTTGAGCTGTGGGGTCGGGCGGCGGATTGGCATAGGGTATTCGTCATGCAGAAGCGCGCCATCCGTGCGATTGTGGGTATACCCACTTGCGAGTCCGCACGACCACATTTCGCGGACTTAAAAATCATGACGGTACCTTCCCTGTTCATATTGCAAGTCGCCTTATTCGTGAGGCAAAATCTGCACTTGTACAGGGTATGTCAGCGAGCCCGCAGCTCGGGCACACTGTTAGCTGTGCGGCACAAGCTGGCCAAGAGCGAGCAGTCCGTGTACGTGTGCGGCCCACAGATATATAATCATCTGCCGGACGAGGTGAAGAGAGCTGAGTCTCTGGCAGAATTTAAACGTCACCTCAAAAAATGGCTTACAGAGCAGACTTTCTACACAGTGACGGAATTCATTGACAGGAAGATGTAGATTTCTCGTGGAATGTATTTTATTACTAATTATTTTATTTCTTATACTTGACATTGGTTTGATTGGATTTCGTTTTACTTGACTATACATGATGATATGGTACTGTATGTACATATCTAAGATGATGACATTGTTTTGACATTTTAATCTAATGAATTATTATTACTTAGTATTTTAATTATTTCGTGACTTTTAATTTTATGTTTTTGACATTGAATTATTTATGGTTATGATTTATTCTTAATACAAAACTGACATGTAATGTATAATTATCAATAAATAATCTTATCTTATCTTATCTTATCTGATACAGTGTTTCTTTTAGTCACGGTGCACTTTTCATGAAAATGAATCATAGGATGCTATAACAAGCGTTAGTATCCATTGTTACTCAGGTAATCTTGAATGGCATGCAGGAATTATGAGAAAAACTGCCACTATTGTTATGAGTTTTAGTAGTTTGCTGGCTACATTCGTAAATCTAGTTTTAAAGGCTTGATACAGCCTGAGCAATCTCTCACCAGTCTTTTTGATTAGCCGATATATTCCCCTGCATTCTAGGTTCTAGGTTTGCTATTAGAACGCACTTAGCTGGGCCGGTCTAGATAAATGTTTGATTATGAAAGCTGGCCCAAGAGTTTCAGACAAGAAACTACCTACCTACCTACATTACATAATTGACATCCTTCGTCATTCAACTGCATAATGTTTAGAACATAGAAAGAAAACCGAAAACAGCCTTGAGTAATCTTCCTAATATGCAAATACAAAACATTATCCTGAATAACCACAGTACCGGTGACTACGACAACTGTGAACTTAGTGATTTGTGTGCACGCTGATTAGTCACTTACACATTGGCTATGTAAATAGTTTCTTGATGGTAGACCCAAGTCTCTAATTAGTGGATTACTTCGGTTAAATTAGTCAAACCAAATATTTTATTTAAAACTAGCTCTGTGAGCTGTAGACCTCGCGAGTATGTCGGTGGGAAAGCTGAACTGCTAACACACATAAAAAAAATAACCCAAATAATTTTCTTTCAATAACACATACAAACTTATGAATGTACCTGGTTACGTACATGCAGTATGAAAGTAGCCGCACCAATAACTTTGTAAACTACATTTCGCGATCTTTAATACAACCTATTGACTTTTTACTAAAATTATATAGTCTGTTTCACTCTCGTGGTCTTTACGAATCCAACGACACCTCATTTGTTAATATCCATCGAGCCGTTTGGGTTGTAGCGATTTTTTTACATTTTAAAACCCCATATCTCCGCAATTTTGAAAAAAATCTAAAAACTGGCTCGAGTAAAAAATTCTATTTATTTTTCCAACCTGCTCACAACCCAAAGGTTGTAGCGATTTTTTTACATTTTAAAACCCCATATCTCCGCCGTTTTGAAAAAAATCTAAAAACTGGCTCGAGTAAAAAATTCTATTTATTTTTCCAACCTGCTCACAAAATTTCACGAGAATCGGTTCATAAATGCGACCTGTAGAGGAGAACAACCGGACAGACATACGAAAGCATTTTTGCCCAAACCTGAAACGGAGACGCTTCGCTCGCTCGGTCAATAATATATCCCAAATAATTACTGATACAATTTACATGTCGGAAATATATACTGAGATGAAAACCAAACGATAGCGCGAGGCAGACTACAACTAACGCCATCTAGTTACTACAATTTACATGTTGGAAATATATACTGAGATGAAAACCAAACGATAGCGCGAGGCAGACTACAACTAACGCCATCTAGGGGTGCCAAAAAATAACCCGACTGCATTTTCTTTCAATAAATACAAACTTATACCTGGTTACGGTCTACGGTAGGTACCTACCAAAATTGTTTATTTGGGACATCAACAGCAGAGGAGCATATTAAAATTATAAAACACATTAATTACAAATAAAATCAATACTTTATACCTGGTTACGTACATGGACTCATAGAGTATGAAAGTAAGAAAGAATGCAATAGAATCGAAGTGAAAAGCAGAGTGTATAACTGACCAAAATGTGACTTAAGAAAGTACCTAGTTACGTACATGGAGTTGGAGTATGAAAGTAGCCGCACCAATAACTTTGTAAACTACATTTTGCGATTTGAAATACAGGAGAGGAGAACAACCAGACAGACATACGAAAGCATTTTTGCCCAAACCTGAAACGGAGACGCTTCGCTCGCTTCGCTCGCTCGGTCAAAAAATAACCCAAATAATTTTCTTTCAATAACACATACAAACTTATGAATGTACCTGGTTACGTACATGCAGTATGAAAGTAGCCGCACCAATAACTTTGTAAACTACATTTCGCGATCTTTAATACAACCTATTGACTTTTTACTAAAATTATATAGTCTGTTTCACTCTCATGGTCTTTACGAATCCAACGACACCTCATTTGTTAATATCCATCGAGCCGTTTGGGTTGTAGCGATTTTTTTACATTTTAAAACCCCATATCTCCGCAATTTTGAAAAAAATCTAAAAACTGGCTCGAGTAAAAAATTCTATTTATTTTTCCAACCTGCTCACAAAATTTCACGAGAATCGGTTCATAAATGCGACCTGTAGAGGAGAACAACCGGACATACGAAAGCATTTTTGCCCAAACCTGAAACAGAGACGCTTCGCTCGCTCGGTCAAAAATAACATGCAGCGTAGTCCACATTACGTTGAACAATTTTCCCCTTGCAACTTGTCCGCGGACCAGTTGTACCATTTTGGCTAATTCTATTGATAGTACAACCTGGTACTGCATTGCATAGTATATCTCACTTTGGCTGCAAACGAAATGACGCATAATTTTAGCAGTGGGTTAAAATAGGAAAACTAGAACATAACACAATATCACACTTTTACCATACGGGGTGACAGAGGTTTAGCCAGTTGAATTCAATTTGTTTACGTTGTTCAGAATACCTACTTGGGTTCACTATAAGCTAATACTGCTCAAGTCCATACTATTCACGGTTCCGCCATACAATGGAGTAAGAGGAAAGTTGTCATGTCAACCCAGTGACTAACCGAGCGATGTTTCATCAACAAGATTTATATTCTATGCGAGGATGTTTTAGTTGTTTCCTGGACGTACGACAAACCATTAGTTTTTTGTGTTACTCTCGTAATTTTGTGTGTGAGTGTTTGTTCTGTGTGTAAATTATATTTTGGTAAAAGGATTGACATAAAGGTATTATTAAATAGATCTAGGTCAACACAAATTAAAAGCCTAAAATATCATCAAAACTATTGACACATTGTATTTCATTTCAGTCTTTAGAATTTACGGTGTTCGATTTGTAGTGATTATTATTATCCGTGCCCAATCATTTCTAAGCAATTCACAAGCGCCAGCCTGACAGCCAGCCTACTGTCCGACAGTAGAATACGAAATAGGCTGGCGTCAGGCTGGTGCTTGTGAATTGCGATTCCTGTTTTAGTAGAATACCAAATGCGTCGTATTGAAGCTTGTGCCAGGCTTGTGGTATGCTTGTGTACAGTAGAATTCGGGCCCTGAACGAAAACTTTGGAACCAAAAACGCACTGTGTTTTCTTTTGCGGCACCGTCGCCATACACATCAATAAATCCTTCTAGCCGTTTCTGCAGCACTGGTGCCACGGTGGAACTCTCGTAAATAACGTGATATTTCAAGTTTTCCATTTTGTAAACTGAGTGACGCAAAGAAAAAAAAAATTGAGGAAATAACAAATGAATTATAATTTTCGAAACACAAATACATGAGTATAAATTTGAATTTGGAATTCCTAACCATAGATAGAGGAGATATTTGAGATCAAAGTGGCCAGTACCAGTAAGGCAAAACGCCAATTTCATATGTAAGGACCTAATATTTGTATTTATTTAGATGAGATTTAGATTTATCTAGTTCAATATATATCTTATGCCCGTTTTCACTAACGACGAACAAGGCAACAACGCCTTACAAAGTAACTCCTAATTTATGGCAATGCTTAGCATAAAGTTCCGTTTCACTGATTTAGGCGTGTCCTATGATTAGTGAAAACGGGTCTTAGTTATTTACGAAGTTGTCACGTCGTAGACTGCCGCCGGGTATGTCCTGTCAATTACTCTACTAATTATACCTTTTTACTACCTGTCAGTAGGTAATGCGGAAGCCGCGGCCTTAGCCTGCTTTCTTGAGATTTTCTTTTTATTTCTACACATTTTATTAAAAACTTAAACTATTATTAAATAAGAAAACATTTCACCTAATGGTATTGGCACCTGCTATCTTTGATGAACCTTCTGCCTTCCAGAGAAACTTTTTGTGGTGTGTCTCATTTTCGCAATTATGCAATATTTCGCAGTAATCTTTCAGTAACATGTTGCCGTCTCTTTGTAAAGGACAGTGATAACTGGGTAGGAGGTTATACTCACTAGAACTTAAACTACCCCGCCGACATAATATAGTAAACTCAAAAATTACCCCAAATATTTATCCCGAAAAAAACCCCAGGCTCAAATAGCCAAAATAAACTTAAACATGTGTATTTTATTAATTAGGAAGGGCGGAAATAGCCGTGAAAAAGTGTGACAAATTAACTGAGAAATCTCCGCTCATATAAGTTAATATGGCGAAAGGTGTCCCAGATGTGTGGTCGTACTATAATATTGTACAAACCTGTCCATGGCTGGATGAGTTTCTGATCCATTGACTGACGACAGTTGCGAAGTTATGGCTTCTGAAGAGCAGTTGCTGTGTTAAATGAGCGTTTGGTAAAACATTCTACAACCTGAATATTTAAAAAATATTCCTTTGGTGCTTTGAAGATGACGATCGCTGATGACGCTGATTTCTTTTCTTTATTGGAAAACGTTTTTCTCGCCTGTTTTAGCGATCTTTCAAAGATAATGAAGCCCTAATCTCTCTGCAATACTGACTCCATGCTGAAGAGCACGGTTTTGTTTTGATGAAACACGAACGGAATGGAATTTTAGTAACTGTACATTTACCAATTGTTATTTTTATTAAATTATTACTAGGTATATTAAGCTGGTTAATTTCATTAGCATTGTCTTTATAGTAATAGCATTGTTTGAGTAAAGCACTATACAAGCACTACAGTCCGCAATGACTGCACTGCTGGCCACGCCACGCTATGACAACCTCTGTGGCGCAGCGGTTGCGCATCTGCCTACCATGCGAGAGGGCCCCGGTTCGAATCCCGGCTGGAGACAAAAAAAACCCCAGGTCTGGATGTTTACATGTTTGTGATGTCGCTGTTTCTGGTTCCCACGACACGGGGTATCCTAGAGAGAGGGGCCAGAAGCAATGTATCGGCTTGTATGTAAATGATGATGGCCTCGAGCTTGGCTTAGCTTGGAGCTTGGTCTCTTTATTAATCTATGGCTTGGTCAGCATTGCAACCTTTGATGTCCGCCTTCGGTCTCGGCCTTTCTATGCTGACCGCGCTGTGCCTTGAGGTGCGTTACGCTGCGCTTTCGGCCAACAGCAGCGCGACCAGCAACGCCGTCATTACAGACCGCGGCAGTAATGTACTAAATATCTGTGTCTCCTCTCCCACAGCGGCGGTGTACATAGCGGGCGTGGTCGGCGTGGTGGGCGTGTGCTCGCTGGGCGCGTGCTGCGTGCTGGCGGTGCTGCAGCTGGCGATGATCTCGTCCAAGGAGCGCGTCGGGCTGCGCTACACGCGCCTGCTCGTGCTCAAGCTGGCGCTGGCGCTGGCAGCGAGTGAGTTTTGTGCCGAGAGGTTGTTACTGTAGCCTGTGCAGAGTGGAGCCGACTGCGGCCCGCGGGGCGACGAGCCGGACGTACTGAAGTTGGTTGGTTGTGCGGCGGTGCTGCAGCCGGCGCTGGCGCTGGCAGCGAGTGAGTGTTGTGCCTCAGGCGCCCAATTGAACACGCGAATAGCGGCAAGCATAGCTGAGGCGCAGAATACGCGAAGCAACTGACAGAGAAAGTCACGATTTCAAAGTGGCCTCAGCAGTTTTCCGCTTTGTCCGTTCTACGGATACCATGGTGGCTCTGTAACTTAAAATTAATGTCAATTGTCAATTAATCAGTCCTGTGGACCCTCAAAGCTGTTATAAATTCAACGCAATCAAAAACTGACATCACTATGAAAATGAACGTCACATAGTTGTTTGCTTGCATGGTGTATGTTGTTCAGTTGGAGACTTGTTTAAATGTTGCCGCCTGACTGTTGAATTGTTGATGGCTCATTCTACGGATTAGGGTGCCAGCCACTGGACCTATTTCACAGGAATTATCTCTTCGATTATCACCTGCTTTACTTACTATTTCTTTAAGTTATAAAACCCAATTAAATATCTTTAACAATGTATTTCATTGTAAATGCCAGTTATTCGCTCTTCCCCTAGTTCCAAGTTTACGACGTTCATTCTATGCTAATACGTCTGAGAATCAGGTGCGGTTACTAGTCTGGGAAAATTATGAGTATTGTATAGGCTCGTTTAGGTTTTATCAAAACTATACAACATTGTTGTAAAGTGAGAAAGAGACATGGAGTTTTGATTCGTGAAAATTTCCTGGATTTTACTAAATTACAAGGTTTTATAAGGTTTATTTATCTGACAGCCACAGCGTTTACAATGGATGTAACAGTTAGAGTCGACAACGTCGTATTAACTAACCGCTCAGTTGATTTCAGTTTTAAACTAAAAATAAGGCCAATTACGGCTATCTATTTTATAATACTGCTATTTTATAAGCTACACGATTCAACTAGTTCATCAAGTTAATTATTATAAGAACAAATGCTAAATACTAATATAGTGCGTAAAAGAATAAATAAAAATATATATAATTAAATCTCAATTAAACATCGTGTGTGTGTGAAGTAGTAATTGCGTAGGCAGGGCTTACATGCCACCAACATTTGTAATTTAAATAGCGTGAGTAGAATAGATTACACCAGAAGGAAAGAAAGATTTTCATCACCTCACAATCATTGTACCTGTCCTGTCATTGTCTGGGATAAATAAATTTAATTATCTAAATTTAAATGCATTTTTAGACAATTGAAAAAATGACAATATCCGAGAAGACCTTATTATATCTATTTGGAATTCTGCATGTCGGTGTGCTGGCAGCATAATTAGTTCGTCTAAAAGGTACGTACAGCAGTTTGGTATTCCTAGTTCTACGGGCTGGGGCATTGAGGAGTAGCATATTGGATACGAGGATGCAATACATACAATTGTAGTCATGCATGTGCCCTATGGGTTGGAGTGGTCCCAAAAAAGAAATGATTACTATATCAATTCTTCTTTGAGTGCTATCTCCTATCGGAGGTCGGCTATAGTTATGACTATTTGTGTCGATGATGCGGCTCGAAAAGTTCCTTCGGGGTGTTCAAATGAAACCATTCGGTAGGGTTCTTGGTCGGCCAGGTCGCCGGCATCAATAGAATCGCCCGGACCAGACTTAGGTCAAAGCAAAACTACCGCTAGCTGCTAAAACGTCCAACGACCTCAAATGACCCAAATATTTTTTTCTGTTTTTTTTCTTACGGAACTTTATCTCGATGGAAATCGGCCGTGGACTTTGGACAGATGGTTCTGTAGACAAGTAACCCCCGGAATAAAGTGATGCAGTAATTCATGAGTGCTGTAAGCTAGTGAGAAGTCTTTGTACGCTTCTGGGGCACATTATTAGCCATGTCATTTAGAATATTGTTTGTCTGTGTTCCAGCACTGCTGTCTGTGGCGGCGGCGGGCCTGTTCGCCGTGCAGGGCGATGACCGAGGCTTCCACCTGACGAGGGGCGAGGCCTTCTACGTACAGGTAACTGCCGCGCAGAGATAAGCTCGCCTTTAGTAACAAAGTAAATACCCATTAAGCTTGGAGGAACGCGGCCTTTTCTACGGCCATTAAGGTATAATTCCGGGACGGACCGCTTTAAGTAGACATAGACATACATAGACATACGTTTATTCACTGAACAAAACATATGTAGTAATCAACAAGAAATATAGGGGCAGGAAATAGACATTAAATTATAGAAGAAAACACATATTTTCTAAACAAAACAGAAAGATGATGTACGCTTGCCTCGCAGTGAAATGGCTCCAACTCAGCATAAGGCTACAATGTGCATGTCCATTGATGCCCCTACCGCGCGGGGCGCAGGTCTTTGATGAGTAAGATTGAGCTATACTCACAGCAGGAAGCACTTATCCAGTGGAGAGCGCATAGATACATTTTCCTTTGAAACACAACTCACCAATTTACGGGCGACCGGGGACGCGGTAAGAGAGCTGTGATTGGTCAGCCGCTGTGAAACTGTCTGGCGGTCCGTCATCGTACATAGGTTGCGTATGCGAGCGTATGTTGAATACAAAAAACTTTTGGCGAGCCGCATTGCCCCGCAGGCGCAGTCAATTGGATATATAGTCTGACTCACAGGAACCCGGATTCGAGTAAGATTGAGCCATACTCCACCATGATGGCTCAGCGGCCAGATTCTACAAACGAATGGCATAGCAATAGCTATGGAGAGGGCGCAGAATACAGTTTTGTTTGCCGCCACGAATCACGGCCCGGCAGCTTAGCGTTACATCCGCATTAATTAACTCTTATCTCCGCATTTCAGATAGTATGCATAGTGTTAAACGCGATCCTCTTCATAATGACAGTGTACGACACGTTGAACTCCAGGAAGATGGGTGGTGACCCCACGAACCCGCTGGGTGAACCCGACGGGACCACCATCAACAACCCTGGGTTCAAAGATGGCCGGGGTGAGATATTTACATATTTATTTACAATAATTTTATTTGGGTTTGGCTGCCAAAGCCAGATCGACACAAGTTACATTAATAAATAACTAACTTATGTTAATACCAGACAAATACGGTATTTTCCTGTGCCGTTCTCTGATTCCTCAGATAGCGTTTATCTGTCTGTTTATCTGGTTCTTTTGACATTTCGCACACATATAAAAAGTGTCAAAAAAGTTATCTGACTGTTTATCTGTCTCTTGAAAGACCCGGGCTAACTAGGTAGTCAAATAAATCCAGGTAATAAACCTTAATTTCTCTATAATTGCGGCGATGGGCTAGCCCCCTGTCATGCTAAATGTGCCTCTGCCACCCCGTATGGGAAAATGAGTGACGCTATGTTATGTGTTATTATCAATCTAGCTAGGTGCATGTTTGAAGTTGAAGAATTATCTACTAATTTGTACGACTTCCACAAAATAGCCAGGTCAAAATGGCTTGACAAATATCTGAATTGTATTTTAAAGTACTTATCTATTTATTGTTTTATGTAGTAATTTTTTATTTAGCCATTAAAGTGTCCCACTGCTGGGCAAAGGCCTCCCCCTCTTTCGTCCGCACTTCCCTGGTCGGTGCCACCTCCGGCCACCCCGGAAAAAACTTGTCGAGGTCGTCCCGCCATCTCCGTCTAGGGCTGCCCCTACACCGTTACAAGTAGTTATTTATGTTTTACTAATTTTTCGTCTAATTTCCAGGCATATCCATGACAGACGCTTCTGGGAAGCCATACAGCACCAACGGCCACGGCAGCGTCGCTTCCATGAACACCACCACCACTACAGTCACAGGTACACACACACACACACACACACACACACCGACGGGCACAGGCCTTCCACCTGCATAGCTGCCATGATGACGGAGGGCGCCGCCCGTTGAAACATTTGTGTTGTTGATTCAACATGTGATTCCCCAATCTTCGTGTTCTTCTCGTGAAACAACAAATGAAAGAGCATGATAAGTAACAATAGTAGTTTATGAAACTGTCGCATAATGAGGGGTATTAAAACACGGCTGGGTGTTGAAAAACCGAGCCATAGCGGAGGGAGGTTTTAATAGTATCCCACGAGAGTTTTAGTACCTATTTATGTGCAGTTTTATACACTACTTTATCAACTCTCATACATAAGTGTCTCATACAAAGATCAGAGTCAAAAACTTAAAACATAAAACAATATTTCCACAAAATTCAGTGCCTAATTTAATTACCACCTGTAACGCACTGGTTTATCTGTAACGTAGGCTGAAAGATTGAACATATCTGTGCCTCTCGGCCACCAATAGTGGTTACTAACGTAACCTACTAAAGTCTTCACAAAATAAAAGGCCCGTTTTGACAGTTCACGCCCATGAAGTTTTAACCCCTAACACGTAGGTAATAGAAGCGGTTTTAGGTGCAACTTGTACGCTTTGCTTGTACGCAACAGTTGACTTTTATTACCTACGCATTAGGGGTTAAAACTTCATGGGCGTGAACTGTCAAAACGGGCCTTTTATTTTGTGAAGACAGTATGTTACAATAACAAACTATTTCACGTTCCAGGCCTCTCGGACGCGTCGACAATCAACAAGTTCCCGCTCCGGCCAAGCCTGAAAAAGCCGCGGCCGCCACAGGACGCGGCCGGACTCGGCATTCAGAACCCCGGCTACTCCGGCCACTCGCCCACACTCGGCCGGAACGGCAGCCAGAAGAAAGTGCGGATCCAGACGCACAGTACTGACGTGTGAATAGATCAATAGACCGACAACCGGTTTCCGGAAGTGCAATCAAATGTAACAGACTGTTAATCTCATGCCACTCATTTCAGCTAATCACGTTCCGTTCCGTATTTTGAATCGATCTTTGATTAGTCGGCTTACATTTGACCACTGTTTCAGAAACTGGTAGTGAATAGTGCCATCCGGAGGACAGCGGTAATGCAGGGTCACATGACTTATCCGGGTGACGTCATCACGCGTATCTGATATCTACCCCAGGGGCCCGATTCTCGCCCACGCGAATGGAAAGCGTACACGCAAATTTTTTAAGACATGTCATACGTAAATGGCAATATTTTCGCTTTCGATTCGCATGATGTTCGATGCTTTGAATGCTAAACTGATCAGGGACCCAATTCTGTAAGCAAAATGACCGCCCAGTGACAATGACGACGACGCTCAACTTAAGATACAAAATCAAATACAAATACAAAATCCTTTATTTACTAAAAAAGTTTTTTACATATGGTTACTTATGGTCTCCACACTAGGTGAAACCTGTGTCGTGGAGGCCGTACATTCTAGACATTACAATTGAGACAAACAGTGGAGCTATCTGTAGCAAGGATTTCATTATATAATGAGCAAAGATTTAGAAATAATCAAAATACTACCCTTTATCCAAGATATCCAGGTAATCAATCTCTTTCAGCAAACCAAGTTCCGATGAGAGAGGTTGATAGCTGGGCAAGAGGAGACATGTGTGAACAATAATATACGAGTACTTACTCCAAACGATACTCCACTCTCCAATGGACGATGGAAGTTGAACACACTAACAAACCAAATTAATGTGAGAAGTGACTAACCTCCTCGACACAGGGAATCCTAGTGAGGAGGTTAGAAACTAAACCTAACCTAGCCCTAGCACAAACAGATGATTTATTTGTTTTTTCTAAAAGTTTGTACATTCTGTTACTAGGGTAAGATTGTGTAAACTTTTTAAGTATAAAATAAAAAAATAAAATTCATAAATTCACTCTCCAATGGACACATGTACTCTAAACGCAAGATAATGGACACCTAATATTTAGCGTTCTGGTCACGTCAATGTCACTGAGGGGTCATTGCGCTGCCGGAAGCCAGACAGATAAGACCCGGACGCGATTATTCCAACGCCCTGTCATTTAAAACTAAATGGTCATGTTGACCGTAACGGGACCAAAGCCCTTACAGATCTGCCAAGTTAACTGTGAAATGACGGGTGTCGCTAGTGGCTTTGTAGTATTGCCATATTTGGGAATTGAGTCCGAGCATAGCAATGGCAGTCGTAGTTCTGAATTCTGACATTTCAAAGAAAGTTAAACGCTAACGCTAGCGAAACGAAACGATAACTTTAAATGTATGCGATTTGGCTTCGCTAAGGTGACGTCACGTAGCGATTCCAAAAGTTATCGTTTCGTTTCGCTATCCTTAAAAAAAAAACATTGTCTTCAGGCGCAGTGACTGCACTGTCTAAGCAGGTCTTAACTTATTGCGTAACATTTTCGGGGCCAATTTTAATATAGGCTAGGTAATTTTCTAAACTATTATATTCCAAATTCATATGAATTATTCTCTGTACGTTGCTTTTTAACTTTTGACCGTTCCTCAGTAAGCAATACTTTTCATTGTAGATGTCATGAGTGTAGGTTTTGAGCTGTCATAATTGAAACAAAAAGTAAACTTTAGAAAAAACCGACTTCCACAAACCCTATTTGATTAGATTGAGTTTAATACTAACTATAACCCCTTATCCCCCCCCCTTGGGGAATTAATTTTGTCAAATCCTATATCAGTGCTACCCCACGCGACTAAGGAACCCCTGTACAAAGTTTCATGGCTCTAGGTCCACCGGTTTAGGCTATGCGTTGCCTGCCCGTCAGCCACGCATTGTATTTGTACCTAGTATTGAGCAGATCTGGTGGCCATATGTGGTCTTCATCAGCAGTTCCGCATCACAATATTATAATAATAATAATAATAATTTATTTAATTCTCAGATAATACAATCCATTATTGTTAGTAGTTAATTCATATTTTTAATAAAATAGTGTTAGTAGGACTTATTATTATTTACATGTATATTACACCAGTGCTTCAGTAGGCGGCCATCACATCTGTCTGCGATCACCGCCAGTATGCTTACCATGTGCATTTGCACGAGTTATTATGAAAAACACAAAAATCACTATAGGTCTGCCTATAATATTTGAAGATTTCTCTCGATTTCTCCAGGATCCCATCATCAGATCCTGACCTGGTGTCAATGGGACCACCCTTGAGGTATCTATACGCCGAAAAAAGATTTGTTCAAATCGGTTCATAATTGGCGGAGTTATCGCGTAACAAACATAGAAAAAAAAAACAAAAAAAAAACACGGGTCGAATTGAGAACCTCCTCCTTTTTCAACCGACTTCAAAAAAGGAGGAGGTTCTCAATTCGACCCGTATGTTTTTTTTTGAAGTCGGTTGAAAAGTAAATACAGTCGCTGTATAGATTATATTTATGAGGCTCGATCACGAACGTTTTCGAGATCGTAAAATGTTTTCGAGAACGCAGGATTATGTGTCATAAACAGAATCTAAAGAATCACTGACATTTGGCGTTTCGATAGTTTTCTATAGAATCTTTGTTCGTGATTGGGCTACTATGTGCCTCAAAGGAAGATACTTTACGGTAACACCATTATTTGGCTACTGAAATGAAATGTATTTGTATTTTATCTATTTATTTGCATCAGCGCACACACACACAATATAAAACATAGAAGATACTTAGCGCTAAACAAAATAAAACATACAGACACAGATAATTTGCAAATGATGTTTACTTGCTGTTTTACTGTCATAATTTTCACATTATCTACACAAATACCAGACGAAACTTTTAGGAAAGGGTAAGCGATGCGTCATGCTGCTCTGTCCTTTTCATAGATATAATCTTTGCCGTACGGATATTGTATCGTTACTGTGGACCATATAAATGGTGCTCCTAAACGGGCCAGGTGTTGCTGCACCACCAATAGTTGCCGGCCACATATTGCAGTGCAAATATGGCCCATTTAGGAGCATCAAAAATGGAAATGTTGTGCAATTAGCTCACGACAGTGCTCGGTACAAATTGCATCTCATCGTGAGTACAGGCCGTGCCAACTTTCTTTGTCCCTGAGCGAATTGTGACCTCCCTTTCTCGCAAAGGGTTAGATAGGGTGAAAGCACAGAGCCAAAGAAAATGACGCGTTCTGTGTGTATCATGTTGTATAGAAGCCAGCACAAAGTGTTGTTTAGAAAAAATATTTTTATTAGAGCTTTTTTATATACTTACTGCTTGATGTATAATTTATACTAAGTATACAGTTTTACGTCTCATATCACTAGTGTTTTAATATCATATTTTCTATCCGTGTATTTTATTAGTGGCAATATTTTGTAATTAACTTGATATAACAATTCCCTGGGAACCATTTTACTTATTTCTAAGTTTTATCATTATTATTGGACCTGAGTAAGACTAGAATATTCGGATCTTCCGAATCGGAAGTGAGACTTAGATAGTATTACCAGATTATTATAAAATATGTACTATCGGGTAGTATTTGTGAATACTATCTAGATATTCTTGAGAAAGCCTTCATCACTCCGTTGCTGCGGCTAAGAGCTTGTCACAGAGTCACAGGAGAGCAAGGCATGGAGTATAAACACATTACAATGGATGTATTATTTCCTTTACTTTATTCTTGTAACATAAATAAGTGTATGTATGTATACCGACTTATTATGTTTTAAATTTTAATTAAGTATAATTAAGATTTTATGTGTACATGGAATATAGAATAATCAAAGGGCACACGCTGTAAAATATAGCTTTAAAATAAACCCCGAAAATCGTTGTTTTATAAATAAAAAACGTTTTTCTATATCAGTTTCACAGTATTGTAAATACACGATTTTACATGGTATTAAATGAGACCCCACCAGGTTTTTAAAAACCAATATCAGTAAGCTATGTGCAGTTTTCCAACGATATTTTGGCTTGCAGTGATTTGTGGAACTAACGCTTTTTGACAGCTTTAAGTTGCTTAGAACTGGCGCCCCCTGTAAACTTTTCTCACGCGCGAAAAGGTTGTTGGGAAGCTGTATATGTACAGTTAGCATCAGATAAACATAAACAACAAGAAATACAACCAAAGATGTATCAAAATGATGTCAACATCATCTGTGTTAACGAGGATGTTGACATAATTTTTTCTGCTTTTGCTGTAGATCTTTGGTTGTAAAAAATAGATCTTTTTGATTAGCTTGCCTGGTCATATCTGAAGTTGACTGTACTATTTGTACCTTTTCTAAATAACAATATGTTTGTATTGTGAATGTTATTTCGATCTGATATTCTACCTAAGTGACAATTCTAATAATTCTATTGATAAATTATCTTCTAGGTTGGTAATTTGTTGTTTACCTTGTAATTTTTATGGTTCCGTACCGTACCCCTCGTTAGCCTTTGGTAAGGCTTCGCTGTCCGTCCGTCTGGTGGGTTACTAACTTACTACCAACTCTTATAGCATTACCTAAACCGGGCAGTTCTGCTTCTCAATACTAAAATGTGTAAGAATTTGTATGAAATAATATTTCACCAAGTTAAAAAAACTACTTCATGACCTATTACTTAGTCCTCCCCGCTCGGTATATAAATGTCGTCTTTGAACCCGAAGACGACCTACAAAATCTGTCTCCTAATGGTGAAGTCCAAACATATTACATAATATAAACGAATATACGATCCTAACAGCCAGTATTTATCTCGTGACAATGACTATAAACACCGAAAAATCACAAAAAGGCTGGGTATATATAATGTCATCCAGGTAAAACCAAATTAACCTTCACAGTTTTTTCATGTAGGAACCTAACTATGCAACTGATTCCTGATTTTCAAAAAATGGGACCAAACTATTAGATTGACCATTCGAAGGCAGAAAGAAATCGGTCGGTTTTTATTTTAAATTGGTTCATAAATAAATCTTTTAAACATTTAAAACATTTAAACATGTATTTATTTGACACAAACATATGTAGTTACATAATATAGGGATCCTTGACCCCTGAGCTAGGTTTATCACCTGTATTTCAGGGGTCAGGGCTCTTCCAGGTATAAGGCTCTGTAATATAACTACTACTATCTAAACATTTGGGAAATAACAGACAGATACAGTTAACATAAAAAAAATCAGACAACCAAATTGATAACCCCCTTTTTTGAAGTCGGTTAAAAATCAGAACTGCCCGGTCCAGGTCCTGCGATAAGAGTTGGTAGTTCCTACCTTTACAACTGCGGATGCGGACTGCTGTATGTATCTCATAAACCGTAAAAGGAGAAGAGATACAAAAATTACAGAAAGTACTACAGGCTGTAACAGAAAGGTGTAGTCAAGTTTTAGGGGGTTGTTAGTGACATCATTCTGAGCAACTTTCACTATGAAACTGATTTGAACAGAGCAACTTAAATTTTCATTTCTCCATACAAATCCGCTGACCGTCCGGACCAAAACATATGGAGCAATGAAAAATAAAGCTGCTTTGATCAAATCGGTTTCATAGTACAAGTCGCTCAGAATGGTCTTCCTAACAACCCCCTAAAATATGACTACACCCTTCACAACCCACAACAACCCTTCTGTTACACCCTGTAAATCTTCAAATAGTGAAAAACACAATTTATACAAGTTGTAAATGAATTAACGCAAAATGAGACTCTACTTTGTAAGGGACATCATTCTGATCAACTTTAATTATGAAACCGATTTGATCAGAGTAACTTTATTTTTCACTTCTCCATGCAAATCAGCTCACCTACTCAGGCCAAAATGTACTGGGAAGTGAAAAATATAGTTGCTCTGATCAAATCGGTATCATAGTAAAAGTTGCTCAGAATGATGTCCCAAGGATGTCCCTAACAAAGTACTACCCGTTCGCTGTAGGTTTGCCGGTGCGTTGGGCTTTATTAATCTGTGCGTAAGGTGGAATTTCCACCCAGGCACCGGCAAACCTACAGCGAACGGGTAATAGTTTCTCATTTTGCGTTAATTCGTTTACACCTTTTATGTAATTCTCTAGGTAAGTACCTAGTTATTTGTAAAATTATTTATTAGGTATAGGATGGGATTGTTTATATATGGATATTATATTATATTGTAGGATGGCCACGGAATCCTTCGTTCGTATGAGAGTCCAACTCACAATTGACGAGATTTTTTTAAATATCAGATCTGGTTAATTTTATCTGTGCCTTTAATCCACTATTAAATGTGCCTTTACCTTACCACACCCTGCAAATTATATTCATTTAAAAATGAAATAATTCTTACCTATTTTAGTTTTAGGGTGCTCCGTGGTCTAGTGGGTTTCACCTTGCTTCTCACGCTGGAGATGCAGGTTCGAATCCCGGTGCTGACCGTGTACCAATGAGATGATTAATTTGTCTTAAGTACATTATCGGACACTCCGTGTTTCGGATGGCACGTTAAGCTGTAGGTCCCGGCTACTATCACTACTTCGTAGTATGTAGTAGTCGTAAAACCCCTCCACCAACCCGCACTGAGCCAGCGTGGTGGAGTATGGCTCAATCTTACTCGGATCCGGGTAAAGGCCTGTGCCCCTCGGTGGGGACATTAATGGGCTACATTTACATTTTAGTTTTATATCTGTCTGTCCGTCCAGATGTTTACCTAATCGCTTAGATATAAGATAGTAAATTGTATTATCGGAAGTCAGAATTTTATCATTGTTATAATTTGTTTTGTTCACAAGCGAAGAAGTGAAAAACTTTGTTATTATTAGTTACATTTCGCATCTAAGTTTTATACCGTTGCAATTCTGAAGGCGTCAATCTCAACACACATCTTGAAATGCTATTCAATTTAGTTGTGACGGTGACGCCTCTCGAATCATCTGAATGTCTATTGTCTACCTATTAAGTTAATTCCATTATAAATACGATAACGTGTATAGTTATACCTACGGTGTTAGCAAAGCAATTCATTCTTGAGTCTTATTAATTAGTTATGTTGATTATTGTCTCCGTCCAATATATAATAGCAAAGTGTAGTTATTTTATTATGACGTATTAAATAAGTTCAAAGTAAACTGTCTTTTAACTACCTTCCATAATCCGTATGACAGGCTAGTGATGTGTTTATGTTTATTTGATAATATCTATAGGTACCTACTGAAATAAAGATTTTTTGAACTTGAACTTTGTAAAAGGCGCTAAAAAAACAACATCTAACAACTAACGTAATTGCTGGAATAAACTACCTACCTTTACCACGTAAGTCCAGTAGGTAAGAAATAAGTGTATTAATATTGGTAGGGGTAGGTACCACCTAAGTACCTACCTATATAATATATAATAAAAATGTGACAACCCTAACAGCATCGTTCCCAATAACCCCCATCGTGTTGCTATTCAAGCCTTCAGGTATCGAATCATCCCGTACGTCGTAACCATTCACCCCATACGTCGTATCCAGTCCCCCCTTTAGCGTATCTATTAACCTCGTATCAATGGTCAAAATTCCTAGGTTCACGTTTTTATGAATTTTACCAAATCGAATGAAGAAGTAATTACTACAATATCAAAAAATTGCTCGTCGATGACTAGTTCTTAAAATAAAACCAAATTTGTTTCGAAAATCTCACTACTAACCACTTTTCCGTGTGAAGTTTTCGGAGCCAAAGTGAAGAAATGCTCAGTCAACTTTGTGGCGTTATTTTGCTTTTACACTGCACCGTAGACAGAGAAAGGAATAGACGGAGTGCATGCGTACACCTTTGAGATGGAAATAGAGTTGGTTCTCAATAACAATAAGGTTCAAAATCAGAGATTTTTCTGCCACACATCTGTCAAAACAAGGTCAAAACCGTCAAAACAAGCATTTGACAATACTGTGGCTCGATAAAAACGCATACGCGGGTAAGGGACAGGTGATCGTTATTTTTTCTCGCTTAGACAATAATGTTTCGTATTGTGTCATCTCTTTCTTTTCTTTTTTTTCTGACGATGTGTCATCTCTATATTATTTATACTCTTGGACGAACTACCATTATAGGTACTCCCCGTCCCCCTACGCACTGCACTCCATAGACAATCAGGTGTTGCCACTTCAAAAAATATATAATCTGGTGTAAAAACCATAGACTACATTTATTTTTTTACCTTTAGTGACTTGGATAAACTCCCCTGAAAATCTTTTTTAGATTTGGTTGATTTGGTTCTAATCACCCCGTGAATTTTATTGACCCCGGATTACGGTAGTAGCATAGAGTAAACCAGATAATATTTAGTAGGTAGTTTCTATTCTACGATTACTGATATCTGGGGGTTTTAGGCTTAAGTTTTGGGCGTTTTGGGTTTATATTATAACTCTGAGTTTTGGCACAGACTATTATCTCTTCTGTGGCACAGATTATTAAAGATGGTTTTGGGTAGGTAACACATTTTTTAAAGCTGGCAACACTGGTTCTATGCTGCCAACTTGACGGCTACGACGGGTTGTAAAGTTATGAGAAATGCCTCTAATCGAATAGTTATCGATCGATGGAGCACCATTCAAAAATAATAATAATAATAATATATATTATAACCAGGGATCGGAATTGAGGTGTGAATTTACCTAAAGTTTGCAGTGAGACATAACATGGAGCTGTTACAACTACAACCACTTGAGTTGAACCGGTTTGTATTTAACCGGTTAAATTTCGGGTTTTTTGTCATAGCAACCATGTCATAGACACATACACTACACATTTAAATATGATAGCATATTTCGCGTCAACCCACATGGTTGTGGTAGGTATGATGTAGACTCTCAATCCGGAGGTCGTCGGTTCAAATCTCGTGAAGGCATAAACTTTTTAAATTTTCTTTTTGTTTATTTTTTTTATTGTTTTGAGTGCTTTTGATTTGTTGTACGATGGTACGGTACCCTTCGTGTGCGATACCGACCCGCACTTAACCGATTATTTTCTGACGATGTGCCATCTCTATACTATACTCCCTTTACGGCCTCCACGTAACATACAGTGAATTCCGTCTTACATCCGAAATATTGTAGTATTTATCTTCATTGATAATTTCTTTGATTTATGATGCTAAAAATCGATTTGGGGTAATATCGTATAATCTTAGACAAAAGAGAATCGATCGATCGATTGAGAATGAACTTCACTACTCACAGAGACTGGCTGGGCCTGGGCTAACTCACTTCACTATAGATAAGCCGGGCGTGGCCGGTGCGTCGCTTGCGTGATTTGTCGCTCGGCTCGAGTTCAGTGCTGCCAACTTGGGGGTTTTCCCCCAAATTTAGGGGGCTGAGGTAGTAAAAGGGGGATTTTTAGGGGGAAGATTTTTTTGGGGGGTTTATTAGGGGATTCTCCTGACGATGGATTGCATCAGAACAGTTTGTAACTATTTTTCCGACCGCTGCTAATTTATTGCGTAGGTATATTATAATTATTGCCAACCAACCCAACTAACCAACCATAAAATGGTTAGTTCTGAAACGCAGCTTGAGTCCTACCTAACCATGGAGAAAGATGGGTTTGAAACGCAAGGTTTTGACAGCAGGCCAAACGTATATGATGCGTATGTTAGACAGAGAGGCATGCAGTTCCAATTTTTGACCACCGAAAGTAGCGCCACTAGCTGTCAACTAGTGTCAACTAGTTTTGTTTTTCTTAACTGACCTTTAGTTTGAACAAGCAGCTTGTGATTCTAGAAAGAAATCAAGAATACAGATTGTGCATGATGTCGAAAGAACAACTCAAAAAATATCAACAAAAGTATACCAAATCTTGGGAGACGGATCCGTTGCTGAAAGATTCGTAGATACCTCTATTCTCTCATAAGGACACCCTCCATACAAACTCACTTCGCAATATATATGCAATAATAAAAAATAAGTTGAGAAATAAACTATCACTGGAGATGATGCAAAGCATCATGATGGTCAGATTTTCTTTAAAACGGGAATACGGGTCGTGCATTCATTTCAAACCTACAGCAAATATGTTAAAAACTTTTAATTACAAAATGTACGATTTTAAAGCCTCTGATGGTACTGATGACAATGACGATGATGCCGTTTTAGAATTAATAAACAATATTGTTTAATCGGAGCCGAAGCTGCCCTAATGGAGCGCGATCTATTAAATTATTAAAAATTAAAATTGTTTATTTCAAAAACTTTTTACTTATAACTAATACAAGGTAAAGACCTCCTATTAAGTATAAAATACCTGTGCCAGGAGGTCTCGCTCTCCATAACAAAGTATACATTGAAATAATGCAGTTTCAGTTTCAGAAATAAACTTAATTAAGTACATATTGTGGCCAATTCTCTAGGGCACACTCACTAAAATTACTTGACAATATTAGCACCGACGCTCTTATGCGGTTGCCATAGATTCCATTTTCGAACTCACTTTTGAATTAGTTCATCAGAACATTAAAATAATTCAAAAGTAAGTTCGAAAATGGAATCTATGGCGATCGCATAAGAGCTGTCGGACTTAATATTGTCAAGTAATTTTAGTGAGTGTAACCTAGAGAATCGGCCACATTATGTGTGTGGGTGTGTGTGTGAGGGTGTGTAAGGGTGTGTATGTGAGGGTGTGTGTGTGTGTGTGTGTGTGAGGGTGTGTGAGAGGGTGTATGTGTGTGTGTATTATGTCTGTCAATACATATTAATAAGATATAAGATCTTAGCTATTAGCCGCGTACTCACTGAGCGAGGCAGCTCAGCGCGGTCCGTCGACAAAAGTCGACAATCTGCGTCACGGACCGCGTCGTCGCGCGGTTGCCTCAAGCGCTGCCTCGCCCAGTCAAGACCCAGCTATTTTCTACTCCACTATTATTAGCGTGAATTTTGAGGAAAATTAAAAGTGTATAAATATGTCTTAGGATGGGTTTTATTTAGTGACTTAAGGTTAAACCTCACTGGTGTGGCGGGAAATTCAAATCTTAGCTGACAGTAAGCTGTTAACGACAACAAAAAACAGTTATTGTTATAAATCGTAACAATTTTACAATAAAAAGTTCAGCAGATTCGTCATCTAAGTTGAACAACAAGTGATATTGCACAAATATCATGTTTTAGGCAAAGACTGCAAATACGCCGTATAGTTTTAGTGCTACCTACTTTAATAGTAATGACAAAAATAGTGTTTTGATGTCGTGAATAGTTTAAACCACCACTTTGACGCCTAATTTTGCGACAATATTGTAAATTCTTAGAAAATTTTGAATTTCCCTTAACACTACATACATCAGACAAATGGTATTTTAGTATTATATTAGGCACAGTATTTTAGAAAAAATATTTGGGGGTTTTAAGGGGTTTATTTTTATTTTATTAGGGGAATTATTTTGCATGGGTTGGTAACACTGCTCGAGTTCGAGTCGAGTGAAAAATTAAAATGAATGGCGACATATTGGTGACTGACTAGTCTTGTGCCTGCTCGGTCATCAGAGAGAGCGCTCCGTACTAGTACATTTCAGTCAGTGTACTAGTACACTCTAACAGTTCTATTAGTACTATTAGGACATTGGATCTTATGAATAAAACAATATGCCTGCTCGGTCCTCAGAGAGCGCTCCGTACTAGGACATTTCAGTCGGTGTACCAGTAAGCTCTAACAGCTTTATTAGTACTATTAGGACGTTGGATTGGATGAATAAATAATTGAAACAAAAAGTAAACTTTAGAAAAAACCGACTTCCACAAACCCTATTTGATTAGATTGAGTTTAATACAAACTGTTACCCCTTATAACCCCCCCCCCCCCCCCCTTGGGGACTTAATTTCGTCAAATCCCATCTCAGTGCTACCCCACGCTACTAAGGAACCTCTGTACAAAGTTTCATGACTCTAGGTCCACCGGTTTAGGATATGCATTGCCTGCCAATCAGCCACGCATTGTATTTGTACCTAGTATTGAGCAGTTCTGGAGACTATGGTTCTGGTGGTATGAGCATTTCTGGTGGCCATATGTGGTCTTCATCAGCAGTTCCGCATCACAATATTATGCTTACCATGTGCATTTGCACGAGTTATTATGAGAAACACAAAAATCACTATAGGTCTGCCTATAATATTTGAAGAGTTCCCTCGATTTCTCCAGGATCCCATCATCAGATCCTGACCTGGTGTCAATGGGACCACCCTTGAGGTATTACCTATACGGCGAAAAAAGATTTGTTCAAATCGGTTCATAATTGGCGGAGTTATCGCGTAACAAACATAGAAAAAAAAAACATACGGGTCGAATTGAGAACCTCCTCCTTTTTTTGAAGTCGGTTGAAAATGGGCTATTAGATTAACCTTTCTTGTCGTGCAGAGCAGAAACTTCAGGAATATTATACTCTGTATTCACATATTTATACAATTGTACGTGTCAGTTTGCATTGCAGAAATAAAAAGTTAAATAATATTAGATTTTCCTTCATACCTAAACAGGCTTAGGACTGTCATTCTAGTCTCTTGACTACTTGTCACTTCTATTAAAGTATAATAATAATGTAATGTAATGAATGGCTCCCGCCCGCCCCGCCATTCTCCTTCTCGCTGAAAGAAACGTTTCCCTACGCTAGTCGCTAATCGGACATTCGTTCTATTAGGACATGACCGACCGACCGACCGGTCGGTCGGTCGGTCATGTCCTAATAGAACGAATGTCCGATTAGCGACTCGCTCGGTCGGTCGGTCGGTCATGTCCTAATAGAACGAATGTCCGATTAGCGACTCGCTCGGTCGGTCGGTCGGTCATGTCCTAATAGAACGAATGTCCGATTAGCGACTAGCGTAGGGAAACGTTTCTTTTCGTTCATTGCACGGTAACGTTTCCTAATCGTTCTTCGTACATGACCGACACAAGACTATGACTGACGCGCTTTGCGTCAATTTTTTCTGTCTGTCTTTCATTTGTTCTTTGTTGTGATGCGAGGCTTTATGCGCATTTGGAGTTCTTAATTTTGTGATGTGAACAAAATAGCTATAGTTGTGGTGAATGGTGATAGGTAAATAGGTGGTCATTTGGTATTCTTTCTTGCATTCCTTGTTGTTGTTGAGTTCAATCAATCAATTTCTTAAATAATGGCTTCCATCCTTGTTGAGTTGTTGTGTTGGCGTCTATCGGCGGTCAGAAAAGTATTGTTTTACCGATTTCAATAATTTACTTCATCCCAGGCTTCTGCAGTCGCTAGAAGATGCTTTTTGACCTGGACAAGAAGAAGCGGATTCCCAAGATCTGTTGAAGTAAAAGTTTAAGATGCTATCAGAAGATTACGACGCGAGATTAAGTATCTCATTCATTGAGAGCTGGGACGGTAATCTCTGTCTGCTTTAAAATGCCTAAGAAAGATTGCCGATGATGCGAAGACAGCTTGACAAATAGATTTGTTCGGTCAAATAGCTTACAATATCGACTAAGCTGCAAGTACCTATTCATTCCTTTCTGTGTATTTGTCGCTGGGTCCAAATCTTAGTCGATATCATGTAGTGTGTAGCCGTTTAGGCGAGTGAGTACACCACTCCAAGCACACAGGAAGTGGCTCCAGTTTATCACCTTTTTACACCCACGATCTCCACCGATATCATGTTGTGTGTAGCTTTAGCCATACTGGGACCACATCTTTGTTGATATTTGATGTTGTTATTTCTGTATTAGATGCCAGTGGGTATATGACAGTCTTGAGCTGGCTGTTTCAGTTTCATAGAGCAGTATATTTGATCTTTTACCCCCTTATTATTATTTTTTTTTCATAAACCCTCAAGATGCGGTACTGGATGCAGCTTCTGTCGCTGATTTGTAGTCTTCTAACTTGTACATTGACTTCATGAGGCTCCAGGTTCCCTTTTTTCGGTATATCTTAGTCAGAAGTTCAGGCATAGATATCTTCGGGTTGCCCACAATTATACGCATTATTTCGCCTTGTGTAACTCCGATATTTTCTAGAGTCACCTTCCTCTTCTTGATGCCGCTCCTTTTGGGAGGGAGTACAATTCCTTCATTGAGCTGGGCCATGAGGGTGACAGACTCGACGTCCACTGACATTCCGTATGGCTCTCCTGGTTCTTCCACAGAGATACGGTAAGATGACACACTGGGCTCAGGGCTGATGTCTCCGAAACTTTTGATGGTCGCATCTGGGTAACGAGACGTGTTGTCCGAAGAAGCCCCGGACTTCGGCCTCTCAATGTGGGTTATCTGAAATGACCCATCACTCAGAACCGTGGTGGAGAAAGGAGACGATGTACGGGCGGATACCCATTTCATAAGCTCCCATATCTGGCTCACATCTGAAGGAGAGACCCGCATAACAAACTTGTCCTCTTGATTTGTTGAGTATAATGTCTTGACACGGTCTAGCTTGCTTTTGAAGGCTGGGCTCTCTTTGAGTAAGTCAGCCATCCTGTCATTCCTCAGATCACTGTTGGAGTTGTCCAGGCATAAAGCAGGATCTTCCTGTCCGTCATACTCGTAATCAGTCTCCCCACCAGATGGCTTCTTGGACTCGGTCTGAAACCACTGACTCAGATCTTGGACTGTTTCCATAGTCTTAGAAACCACATTCCCCATTTCCTTGTCTATCGGTTCTGACCCCTCTAGGACTTCTCTGGCTTCTTTTTGCAATTTGGCTAAGCAGCCTTTCTGATCCAACTGCTTCCCTTTGCTGTATGCAGGCGAGTTTCGGTCCATCTTGCCATCTGTTCTTTACGTCTGTTGTCTTATAAAAAGTTGTTCTCCGGGATTAAAGTTAATCCAGGACCAACTATGGGACAGAGCTAGAGAGCTGTATCTCAGTCCCATAGTTACTCCTGAATTAACTTTATTCTCAGAGTATAACATTTTATAAGGTGGTAAGAGAGAAAGGGCCAGACTAGTTCCAACACAGAGTCCCATTGCTAGGAGCATGTTTCTCAGTTCCAAGTCCATGCATCCTAATGCTGAATATTAGAAATGAGCTACCGAGGACATTGTAGTCTATTTACATGACCGAGGTATAACAATCAGCTCCTTTCAATTGCAATTTAAGTAGTGGTTGAGATCTAATGTCTCTACTGCATACAAAACTATGTAAGTGAAAGTCGCTAATGATTGCTGTATACTCTGTCCAGTCAATGGTGTAGGTCCTGTAGGTACTAGGTATCTTGATGTATCTAGAGATAAAGATATTGATTGTGATGATGACACATAATAGCCCACAATACATGTTGAAAAAAAACTGTGGGCCCCAGAGGGAAACTACCAAAAGATCTAGCTAATATTTCTTTCAAACAGGTTTGTTCGGTCAAATAGGTGACAATATTGACTAAGCTGCAGTATTCATTCCTTTCTGTGTATTTGTCGCTGGTTCCAAATCTTAGCCATGCTGGGACCACATCTTTACTGATACGTGATGTTCTTATTTCTGTAGTAAGATACCAGTGTAAATGACAGTCTTGAGTTGGCTGTTTCAGTTTCATTGAGCAGTATTAATCTTTTACCCCCTTATTAATAAAAAGTTGTTCTATTGGAGTCTATTTATTTAGAGTAAAGTTAATCCGGTACCAACTACGGGAAAGAGCTAGAGAGCTGTATCTCAGTCCCATAGTTACTCCTGAATTAACTTTATTCAAGTTTACTCTTAGGGATCATTCAACAATTACATGATCACCGGAAGGGGGGGGGGTCGGGTGCTTGTATACAGGGTGACTGGTAAGTCGACCTACATACGTTGGGAGATGCTAGCATGGATCAAAACCAACCATTGTTACTATGAAACACCCTACCCGAAAATTTACCGTTTTCGAATTAGGGGCCTTTAAAGATTTTCGAGGAAAAATCCCACTTCAACATATTTCGCACCAATTTTCCTAATCTAGGTGATTAAGTCCAGATGTTTTGCTGGTATTAGGTAAAAATAGAGTTAATTTAATATTTAGAAACAAAAAAAAAACAGACCACAGCGAAAAAAACCTAGGTATAATACAGGCTTATGGTGAAAACCGAATATCGCATGTTTACTTAATGGGTTGACTTTGAAGCAGTGTCACCAAAAAAAAAACCGTAAAATGGGGCTAAGCGGAACACTTTTCGGTATGAAAGTGCTCGAACTTTAGTTCTATGAGTAGTCACAGCTGTATTATTATTTTTGGATAAAGTATTACCTACTATGCCTTTCATTTAGTGATGTTTATAAATAAGTAAACAAGATACATTAACCCTTTACCGCATGGATTTTTTAAATCTGCTCAAATTAATTTACGGCTTTCTGTGACCTAGTAGCTATGCCAGAAAAATATAAAAAAAATAAAAGACTTCGGAAAATAGGTAAAAACTACAAAAAAACATGATATTCCATATTTGGAACAACATGTAACAGCGGTAATTTGAGGCTTGTTTATTTCAGTGGAACAGTATGCAATAATAGATACTAGCTGACCCGGCGAACTTCGTACCGCCTAACAGTCAAATAAATATCGTGTTAACTTTAGCTAAACTTAATTTAGGTTTTCAATAAGGTGATAACATTAATACAATTTTTTATCACAAATACAGAATTTTTTTATTGCTTGCCATTGCCAAATTGAGATGTTAAATATTCACAGTTTTAAATGGCAATACCTGGTATGTGTACTAAGTATACAATAATCTTATTTAAACATCTTGAGCCTAATAGTTAGGTACAGTAACAATAAAAATTAACTAAATTGTGGTCATTTTTACATTTTTTTACATTTTACACATTAGGCCTCTTCTCTGTAGCGTCAATATTACGATACTGCATTTTAAAGCACTTTCTGATACACAACATTTTTTGTTTTGTTATCCGGCGCAAGAACAAATAATGCAGATGGTTTTCCGACACGTGAACATGCCACATACAATTGACCATGAGAAAAACATGCATTTTCTAGATTTAGACCACAAACACCCAAGGATTGTCCTTGTGCCTTGTTAATCGTCATGGCGAATGCAAGACGGATCGGAAATTGAATTCGCTTGAACTCAAAGGGTAAATCGGTTGGGATCATTGGAATCTTCGGAATGAGAACTTCCTCACCTTTGAATTTTCCTTTCAGTATCGTCGCGTGTATCACATTCACCATCAGTTTTCCAATCACCAAACGCGTACCGTTGCATAATTTTGGTTGGTTTAGATTTCGTAGCATGATGACTACTGAGCCAACCTTAAGTCGTAGATTATGCGGTGGTAAGCCAGGCACATCCAAGGAGTTTAAAAATTCAGTTGGGTAGTTGGTAGCTTCGTCTACATTTGTTACACTGTCAATAGATTTAAATGAATGCAACGTACCAACGATTTGATTCTGAATTTCGACATTTAAGTCATCCACATCTTTGTTCTTAGCCGCCAAAATGGCTCGCTCACTCAACCATTTGTTGTTTTTGTGGTTAGCAATGATGTTAGGGAACACTTGGTTGATGAGCTCGTCTTTTGATGACACGTAATTGCAAAATTTTGGAGGAAACGAAATCAATCCGCTCGATTTGTCGACAGGAACACAACCATTACCGATAGCCAGCAATTGCTTGGAGAATTCTTCAGCAGATAGATCGTTCAGCAATGCAACTCTCATGTTTTCTGTGAGCTGAAGTTTCTTCACATAGCGCCACAGATTTGAGGCTTTGAGGCAAGCGTTTATTTCATCGGCAGCGGTCGATCTCGGAATGACTGGCAGTGTTTGGCGGAAATCGCCTGACAGTAAAATCATTGCGCCTCCAAAACATCTCGAGTCATTGCGCAGATCTTTTAATGTTCGGTCAAGTGCTTCCAATGCGCGTTTGTGCGCCATCGTGCATTCATCCCAGATGATGATTTTAGATGCTACTAAAACTTTGGCCATTGCAGAGTGTTTCGCAATGTTACATGTCGGTTGTTCAGTAGTTTGAAGGTTTAACGGCAATTTTAACGCTGAATGAGCCGTACGGCACCCTTCTAACAATGTAGCTGCTATTCCAGAAGAAGCAACTGCTACCGCAATGTCGGATCTCGCACGAACAGTGGCCAAAATCAATGATATGAGGAATGTCTTCCCAGTTCCACCAGGGGCATCTAGGAAAAATAAGCCACATTTTCCATCATCTATTGCCTTCATTAATGTATCATACACTTGCTTCTGTTGGTGGTTCAACAGGGGTATATTTGTTAGAACTGATTGGTTCAGTTCATGTCGATCATATTCACGTTCACGTTCCAATTCTCGATTAAATACGTCATTCGCTCCACGATCTGGCGCTGTCATTCCCAACTTGACTAACATACTGCCGCACATGAGGTAACACATGTCTTCGATCAAGATCAAAGCCTGGTTATGCATCTCCTCATTCACCTCAAGATCGGAATTTCTTGAACTGACACGAATTCGATGTAAAATGTCTTCTGACATGTTATCCTTGTATTTATTCCACAGGTCGCGTGGGTTCGATGGGAAGCATGTCGAAATGATGATAGCAAATAATGTGCGTATCTGACTTGGAGATGCAGAAATAATTGCTTCAGCGATTGTCGTGTCCCAATGAGTATCGTTTTCAAGCAAATTGAGCTCGAGACATGCAGCACGAAATGTTGGGCACACTATACCATTAACAGTTCGCAGTGATTCAAATGATGTTGGCCCACGAACATTCACCAGCAACAACCGCAAATAGAAGCATTCAGCATTATTCGGATGAACTGTATAAATACGACCAAGAGCATCAGTAGAACGCACACCTGGATGACCAGGAACTGCATCGCCTTGCTTCCGACGTTGAAATGTCTTCGATGAAGAGTTCCAAGTGTAGTAACGTGGCATCTCAGAGTACAGCAACGTTCGTGCAAACGGATCGTTTTGGCAAATCGCAAAGAAGCTGGTCAATGTTGTCGCTGGAGGAGGTGCCACAGCACGTTGAGCAGCATTTGACGCAGTGAAATATACTCGTTGACCATTCTCCAGATGCACCGCCAAATGTACGACAGTGGGATGACGTTCATGAATAGGGAATGAGAATATACGCCAAATTGCCTCATTGCAGTTTACGTATCGACCAACTTGATACCGCGTAATTTCATCGTTGGCATTAGAGGTTTGGATGCCAAAAACCGCCATATCGCTCCCTTTCGTGACATATTTACATATATATTTGATGGACTTCACCGAATTGCAATATTCCACATTGCAATGTGTTTTAAATGTTTTGGAAAGAAGTGGTGAATATGGAACAATCCAACTGTTGTCGACCACGACATCATTTCCTTTCACCTTCGCTGTGATAGTTCTACCGTTATCATCTGGGGAACGACGCCGATATAATGGATATCCATCGTTGCCAGTGATGGTCTCCGCAGTCAATTTTCGTGGATAACGTTTGGAACACTTGCCGTCGACTATGCACGGTGATCGGGGGTTGATGGCGCCACACGGTCCATGAATCATATTCGTAGTTATAACATCATGGAGGTCTGGATCGGTGTCTGGATCAGGAATCTCGGCACATATGATATCATCAATTTGTTCTGGTCGAATTCTTTCGACTAACCAAATAAGAATGTGTGCATGCGGCAAGCCTCTTTTTTGCCATTCGATTGAATACATCCAGCATCGAGTGTCCCCAAATACGCGTTGCTTAACAATGTAGTTCATCAACGACCGGATTTTTTGCTTGAAGACACGTGCGGTGATATCATGCCGATCACTTGAAGTTTGTCCGGGAAGCAGCATTTGAACAATTTCTATCCATTTCGGGTTACACGTAAATGTAATAAATAGATCTGGCCGACCGTAATGGCGGACATATGTCATTGCATCTTGGGCATATTCATGCATATGACGTGGACTACCAGTGTACGTCGCCGGTAAAATAGTCAATCGTCCAACATTAGCAGCATCTCCTTCAGTGCTTACTGCATCTCGTAAATGGATATACTCCTCCGAACGCAGTTTGGCTTGGTTCAACCGAATGAAAGTTAGGCGCTCTGTTTCGATTTTGACATACATGTCGACACAGTATTGCTGAAGCAATTTACGAAATCTCAGCAAATAGTTGTCAGCATTTTGACGAATCATCAAACGATATGCGTAATAATTCATTGAGCTAACCTTTTTGTTAGTTTCCTCACCTGAAATTAAAAAAGTAAAATTAGTATCATAAAATGTCCGTCCTGAAGGGGTGGCCAGAATCATGTGACCAGTAAATCTCCAAACACATAAGCAAGGAGTAGGAAGGAGGAGAGCAAGATCAAAATTAAGTAGTATTTGAAAACTATGACATTGATTCTCACCATTCTGTGGATTTACCATCTTGATATTGAAGTGATATCCATCATCTCCTTGCCAAAACATCAGTGGGTATTGCAACGCATCATAAGAAGGGTGTGTTTCAGATATTTGTTGCAGTTCCCCAGTATCGCGACGTGTAAGTACAATATCGCGAGATTCTAAGTTTTCACCAACAATCACAATTGCAACTTCATCTATTATTGGAGCGTTAAATGTGCGTTCGTGTGTTCCAGCTGGACGTTTATCTGCTCTGATCACGACTTTGTAGTCATCACTTGGCATGCGCTCCAATGCAGTCTTTAACTTCTTGACCAATACATGATGTTCATGAATTAGCTGCTGCAGATCTCGAAGAATTGCTCTTTTCATTTCTGCGTTGATCTCTTGACGCCGATCAAGTTGCTCCTCCATATTTCCAATGAAGTATATTTGTAAGAATTTATGCTGCGCATCTTCAAGAGGTAGCAATGATCCCATTCGATGGTGAATTTGGCCTTGAATCTGTAAAGTCGAAATAAAAAATAAGCACCGTAAACTGGGGCTATTTGGTACATTTTTAGCACATTTATTACAATTACACAATATCTAAGCAGTCGTAACACTAGATTAATTTTTTCTGGAATGTATCTCACCGAGCTCCTACATATACTTGGAGAGCTATCTGTAATGTTAAGTATTATCAGAGATATATTTTTTTTTAACAGGTATTCCAAATATCGCCGCTTTGGGGCTATTTGGAAACAGAGTTATGATGCCTTCTATTTTCTTGTTTTTCTGAAAAAGTTCTAATTAGAAATGATCAGCGATATTTGAAACAGTAATATACCAAGATATACTGTAATGATGATGCATTTTTGAAGTATTTCCTCTTGTAAGAAGCCAAATAATCGAATTCAAATATTTGTCACATAAATTATGACGTCGCCACCTGGGGCTATTTGGAATTTGGCTTACAGTTCACTATGAACAATCATCCATTAAAAGAGCGATATTTGGAACATTTAAGGGTAAGCATAGAATAAATAATTTAAATATTGTTTGTCTTTTATTGATAATTGGTATTATTATATATTATATTAGTATGTTGGTTATTGATTTATTGGTTATGATGTTTATCTGTACAAAAAGCTGCAATAAACGTTTAAAATGATTATGACAGTAAGTAAAATAAAGAGTGCCGAGGCCATAGTAAAAAAAAACTGCTAGGAAATAAGAAATCTTTTTATTTATTTAAACGATATGAAATACACGTCACGCAGAAAACATCAATCAACGCACACAGAACATTACAATAAGAAACATTACAAAATTTAACATATGGTTATCAAATATCATCTGATTAATAACGAAGTTTGGCAAAATTTTCAATTTGAAATAGAACATAGCATATTTACTGTGTAACGTCAACGTAAACCTTTTCTGAAAAAATTAACAGAAATAATAAAAGTTAAATAAAAGCTTTAAAAATAATCTTTGTTTTTATCACAATAATCAGATTCGAAGGCACATTTTTCACATAAGGAGTGGTACACTTACCTACTTAAATACACATATATAAAAGCTTTAAAAATAATCTTTGTTTTTATCACAATAATCAGATTCGAAGGCACATTTTTCACATAAGGAGTAGTACACTTACCTACTTAAATACACATATATAAAGGCTTTAAAAATAATCTTTGTTTTTATCACAATAATCAGATTCGAAGGCACATTTTTCACATAAGGAGTAGTACACTTACCTACTTAAATACACATATATAAAAGCTTTAAAAATAATCTTTGTTTTTATCACAATAATCAGATTCGAAGGCACATTTTTCACATAAGAGTGGTACACTTACCTACTTAAATACACATAGGTATTATTGATATTTACTGGAAGTCTTGCTTAAAAATAAATCTTATCATCGTCATCCATAAGCAGTAACACATTTGTGTTTTTAGTTAGATTTAATTCAATTTTCTTTAATATATTCAAATCTTGTACTTCATCGCGGTCGACTATCCGCATTTTACGAAATTCCAGGCGTGGTTTTTTAACAGTTTTTAGAAAGTTGACTGTGTATGTGTATTTGTTCTCTATCAGACGAATGGTTTGGATCACGCCAACATAATAGGTCCATTTTTTTCTGTTGTAATACCTTACGACAACATAGTCGTTTACGCAATATGTGGGTCCAAGACAATCTTCATGTCTTTCTTCATCCCTAACTTCTTTGTCTCCATGTAAATTAATCAGATTTTGATCATTTTCAAGATTTTCAGTGTTGTTCGTAGTCGTTGTGTCAGTCTTATCAGTTACATCAATGGCATTATACAAAAGAGATCCTTGAGTAATTTCGTTATCGCTAGTCTTATCAGTCGCATCATCTATCATGGTGTCTATAGAGGCATCTTTGGCACTTAAATTATTCTCACACTTTTGGTAATTAGAAGCGCTTTGAAGGTTTTCACCATAATAAAGTGAATCTAAGCTGGTATCATGATCTGTGACACATTCATTTATGTCTGAATCAGTGTGTATACTCATCAGTTCTGTATCAGACTCGCTGGTAGAAAAGTCCTTGCGTTTGGTGGCTTTTTTCTTTAAGTATCTTGCCACAGTGGTGTCACTGAACAGCGATTCGATTATATCAGAATGTTCATTTCTTGGTTTACTTTTCTTGCCAACTCCTTTGCCTTTGCCAACATAAGACTTAGGTACGTTGGCTTTCTTATTTTTTACAGCCACAGTTGCCACACCATCCAAGGAATCAGAGTCCTCAACACAATATTTGTTCTTGCACATTCCCGATGGACCTGCAATTGGTTCTGCTGAAGACGGGAGGAACACTGGTTCTGACATCACCACAGTTCTGTCAGAATCATAATTTACGTCTGCAAAACTCACCGTCACCGAAGACCGCCGATTTTTCGTTTTTTTTGTAACTGTTTTGCTCGTGCGCTTTCGTTTACCTAGCTTTGTTGTTTTTTCTGGCCGTTGTATGACTAAATCAGCTGCCGTAATACTTTTGCCTGGTGGCACATTACATTTTTTTTTCCGTCTGATTGTTGCAGGTGCTTCAGAGGGAACCCTTAGATCCTGTAACATCTGGGATATGACTGATGTTGTTGTGCTTTCTACCAATTCACTGCAATGGCTTGCCATTTGGGGAAGCCGTGATTTTGGGCGGTTAGGATTGACAGGGTATAGCCCGGATTTGTCAAAACCAGCTACGAGGTTGCTAGACTCAGCGTTTTTATCGTTCAACTTCTTTTTCAGTTTGTTTAATAGTGCTGGGAATGTACTTTTTATCAACGTCTTGTGTTTGCGTCCTTCTTTTGCTTTCCAGTTTGTCAGTATTTGCCGCCAATAACTATAAAAGAAAAAACACATTTTTTCAACACTATAAGTTTGCAAATGTTAGAGCCTGAACCTAAACTAAACCTGAGAGTAACGTGCGAGTGTGTATGTTTGATTGTGTGTGTGTGTGTGTGTGTGTGTGTGTGTGTGTGTGAGGGTGTGTGTGTGTGTGTGTGAGGGTGTGTGTGTGTGTGTGAGAGAGAGAGGGTGCAGTTAAATTATTATTGGATGTCTCAAATTTTACGTTAGCAGTTGGCCCTGTAATAAGATATTATTGCTCATTTAACGTCTTACCTCTTCAAAGGAGCAAAAAATGCTACATCCAAAGGTTGTAGTAGGTGTGTGGTTTTAGGCGGCAAGCACACGAAGATAATGTTCCACTCTTCACAAGTTTTCAGCACGCTTTCAGAAAAATGCGAAGATAAATTATCCCCGATGACAATTTTTCGCCCTGGCTTCTTTCGCGCATATGGGACTATGATGGTGTGGAACCAGTCTTCGAAGCAAACTGAGTCGAACCAACCACTTTTTGACCTGTTGTACCTAGTTCCGTCTGGTCCTCCCTCGAGCCATGTGTCCCATAGATGATCTGATTTGTACACCACATATATAGGCAGTGACTGACCATCGGCTGTGCCTGAGAACATTAGCGATATTGCAGATTTGGAGTTGTTTTTGACCCTTTCAGGATATTTAGTGCCTCTTTTATATATGTATTTTTTACTTCCGGGGTCGTCCGTGAGATTTGTTTCATCGTAGTTAATGATGCAGTCGGGGGTGACGCCCTCGACGGCCTCTGCATAATTTTTGAAAAACTCGTCTATGATCTCTGGCGTCACTCTTGCCCGATCGGTTGAAATGTTTGCTCCTGCGCGGTTCGAAATTTGATGTTTGTGCCTTTCCAGAAAATTTCGAGCCCAGTCCTCGCCAGGCATATTTTCATTGAGTGTGGGCATTTGTTTGCCAATTTTATTTAAATATTTCTGCGCAAAAACGCGCAGATCAGTGGTGTCAAATGGGAATCCCCAATTTCCCAATATTATTACATTTCTTATAAAAATGTTCTCTTCATCTGCAGAAAACAATGTAGGATGTCCTGGTTTCTCCTGAGTGCAGTTAATATTTCGGTATTTTCTAGACAGTATACTCTTGGGAACGTTATATTTCTTGGCCGCATCAGTGAGTTTTAAAGTCCCCGTCTGAACAGCGTCTATAGCTCTTTCCATATTTTCTTTTGAGTAACTCTGGTACGGCGTGTGCGATTTTCCATTTCGCGTGTTACTAAATTTTCGTTGATAAACACGAACCATGGTTGTAGTGCTGAAACATAAAGGGAAAACAAAAATAAATAAATAATTTATTACTCAGTTCGCACGTTTGTATTGGCCCGTATACAGTGTCTTACCCTTAAGTGAAGCAAAAACAGCATTTGGGGCTATTTGAAACAGAGAATAAAACATAGCGTAAGACTACAACCAGGCTTAACAGGGGCTAATTGGAATGGATTTCCAAATAGCCCCAAAACTTGTTTCAAAAAGCCCCAAACAGAAAAAAGTATCAAATATGGCGACTGAAAAGACTTGCCAAAGAACCGAAACTAACATTGAAATGTCAGGAAAACGCATGTTTAAATAGCTTATTTCGATATCCACTTACCTTTAAGATTTCGTCACATGAAGCTTAATTTGTCTAATGAAAAAAAACAGCAGAAAACAACTTATTACTTTAAAATATCCTTACACCACACTCACAACACCTGATAACCTAAAAATGTTGCCGGTAAAGTTGCCAGGAGCGGCGGTGTTACCACATGTAAAATATTTTTTTCTACTATTGGTAGGAGTAAAAATACATGCAACCAAATCTTTTATTTCTGAGATTTCCAATTAACCCCACGATTTCAAATAGCCCCAGTTTACGGCACACATTTTAAATGCCATGCCTTATTTATTCTAGGCATAAATTTAATACAGATGAAACAATATAAACATAAATTACCTTGAATGTCGGATTAAAACCATGTTCTCTGATAATGTCAGCCCCAAAGGAAGTCATTTGAAAACATCCATTGTATTTTTGAGTGTTCGCCAGAAAATGTCGTGATTCTGGTGTTTCGCCATGCAGCAATGAATTCAATGGCTCAGGTGGCGGAGTCAATGACGGCAATTTCACTTTACCATTAAGGCAGCACAATCCAGGTGTTTCTGCAGCAAACTTCAATGCGCCACAATGCTCACAATGAACATTCATTGGACCTATGCTAACGAAACGATGCGAGCTGTAATCAATTGTGCAATCGTATAGAAATGCTGCACGAATCAAATCAACACCTGAAGCACTTCTTCTTGCGCTTCGAACAATATCTCGTTGTTGATCTGTGCGAGAAGCTCGACGATTTCTCATCTCCAACCGAGCCGTTTCACGAATTGCTGCTCTTTGCTCTTCTGTTTGAGAAGCGCGAACTCGGGCCATACTAACGCGCCTCTGTTCTCGTGCGATTTCTTGGTCTTCTTCAGTTGATTCATTCGCCCTGTTCCGCAGCCTAACTGCATTACGGCTTTGTTGGGAAAGATTAGATCTTCTAGGGCGCGGCATTGTTAATTAGGTACTTTCCCAAAACAACCAAACAAACCGACCGACCGGTACATAACCTCAATCAATCCATACATTCTTTTTCAATTTGACGGCTGCAGGGCTAAGTTCAGAAACATCGCACCGAGTGCGATTATCGTCGGGCGGAAGTCGCCCGATGACAGATCTATGATCGCACTGGCTTTCTGAACGGGCTGGTGCGTCGGCGGGCGTGAGCGAGCGATGTTTCTGAACTCCTTTGAGATGTCAAATTGCATTGCGACTGTGGCGCCACCCGTTGATAGTGGTAGGTTTCTTTTATAAAAATACGTAGTTTTGTCAACAGATGGCACCACATGCTGTTTGCATTCATAAAATTAATTAATTTATTCATTGTTATTCGATAACTTATCCGATATTTTATTACTTATTCTGCTATTCGGAGCGCAGAAGAACCCACCAAAAAAGAGATAACTAACATCGGTATAGCCGATCTTGAGTTATAAGTGGTGTAACTAACACGACTTTGTTTTATATATTTAGATAAAGGCCTAGGCACACAGCCGGCGGGGCGCGACGGCGACGGGACGTCGGCGGGATGGCGGTGGTAGTGTTGCCGCTCGATAGTGCCCTATCGATAGCCTATCGATAGACTATCGATTGTTGACGTCACAACGATAGTATCGATAGTCTATCGATAGTATCGATAGTATCGATAGCTCTTTCTTAGAAATACTATTGATGAGCAACAATACTATCGATAGTATCGATAGTATCGATCGTTGAAAAATAATAAACTATCGATAGTATCGATACTATCGATAGTATTGCTCGCCAATATTGCATAAACTATCGATACTATCGATACTATCGATAGTTTTGGACGATCGATAGTGACCTTTATTTCAATAGTATTGGTTGCAAAAACTTACCCATTTTGCTACCACACAATAACTGTCGCTCGCTAGTTTAAGATTAAGTAACACACAACAAACAAACAAACTTCACGTGTTACGCATAAAAAACTTTGTTTGGATACCAAATTAGAACCCCTCACTATGCCTGCTTACTGTATTCAATACTATTGAAATAAAGGTTACTATCGATGGTACAAAACTATCGATAGTATCGATACCATCGATAGTATCGATAGTTTATGCAATATTGATGAGCAATAGTATCGATACTATCGATAGTTTATTATTTTGCCACCATCAATACTATCGATAGTATCGATACTATCGATAGTTTATTTTTTCTGAACGATCGATACTATCGATAGTATTGTTGCTTATCAATAGTATAGCTAAAAAAGAGATAGGCCTATCGATTGTATAGATGATTTTGGCGTTTTACTATCGATAGTAAAACTATCGATAGTTCGGCAACACTAGGCGGTGGGCGGCGGCGCGGCGTGCAGGACACACAGCCACGACGGTACAGTCGCGCTGGGCGTCTCCGCCATCCTCGACGTGATTTTGTTCAAACGTACAAATATGTCGAGCGATTCAGACGTGGAAGCGGCTTTAATTCTGGTTGCATTAATTAATAAAAAAAGCGTAAAAGGACGTGGGTGCATGAAATAAACCAAAAGCGACATGGACTTGGCAAATATCATAGACTCTGCCGGGAACTCGAATCCCATGAAGATAGGTTTTATACCTACTTTAAAATGTCACAAAATAGTTTTGAAGAATTACACAATTCGATAAAGGAAAACATAAGCAAACTTGACACTACTTGGAGGAAGGCTATTAGTTCAAAAGAAAGGCTGGCAATATGTTTAAGGTAAGTTTTATTATTTATTTTGATAACTAATTACAACAATTACAATCAGTCCCTGCAGTCTTGAAAAACTTACGATTGTTTCTGACAAAAAAAAAACTGACAATATTTTTTACTGAAAATTAGTGTCCGACCGAACCTGTGTTTTCAACCGAACCCGAACGTTCGGCACTGGTGTAAGGTTCGGCCGAAGCCGAACCCGAACCCGAACCTTTTTCAACCATATAAAACATTTTTATAATGAGTCAGAATATTTTTTTAGTTGTAATATAAAATTAGGTGAGAACATGTCTTCAATTAAATTAAATAAACAGTCATTAAAGCTTAGAAAAAATTACCTTTATTTATAATCAATATCCTAAAAACAATAACAACACGTTACTTCTATAAGTAAACTTTTAAAAATCAACAATTAAAGTAAGTAGCTTTATTTTGTTCACATTACTTAGATTTGTCATTTGTATGTATTTATCACATACGTACTATTTAATCAGTCTCAAGTAGTAAATCATCATTTCGATAAAGCAGTCTTCAGTCAGTCGTTAATCTTACACTAAAATGAATGACTTTATTTTCAGTATTCGTAGTTAAAGAGTCTTATATTATACGCTAAGAAAAGCAGTTTTTCAGCATTTTCACCAAGCAAGTTACTCCGACGATCTGCATAAATTTGTCCAGCGGCACTAAACAGCTGCTCGCTCGGGACACTGGTAGGCGGCGCATTCATCATTCCTGGTTGCTGGCTCACTATGGTGGAAGTGGCCTACGATCTTTCTGCATCTTTTCAATACATCTTTGGTGGCTTCGGCAGCAAAGAGTGATTTTTTTACCACTAACTGGAGTGTGTGTGCCAAAATCATACGAATTCCGCACGAAAACTCAAGCAAATACAAAGGTTCGGCGGTGCCGAACGGTTCTGCCGCTAAATGGCCGAACCCGAACCTTGCGCCGAACCTGCATTTTTCTGCCGAACCTTGCCGAACCCGAACCCGAACGTTCGGTCGGACACTACTGAAAATGCATACTGTAATCTGCTAAGAATGAATTGTTGGTGTTCTCTCTTGACTACTTTCCGGACTTTGGCTAGTAAATCAAAATACCTGAAATTTGACACTTGGCCCCGTGTTTCTTGTACAAATTCAACACCGTCATCATTATCATCGCCACTTGCTTCTGCATCTGAATGCTCTCTAATATTATAATCGTTACTATTTTCACCACTTCCAGCATCTCGGTGTAACAGTGGGGCTAATTCAGCTAACGGCATGTCATCCTCATCAATATGTTCTTCAACAACTACTTGATCTCCATCCATAGCAACAGGGTTTTTGTAGAAGACGTCTGATATAGCCAGCTGAATTGCATGCGCAATGCATTTTTGGTGTAAGGATTTCAGTTGTTTACCGAGTTTTACCATCATGCTACACCCATCGGTAGTTTCTCCAACAACATCCCTTTCTAAGGAAATTCCGAAGCATTCGAGTTTTTGATTGATCTGTTCAATACATTTTTCTGCTGGTAATGATCCGTAAACCCGTATGAGTCCTAAATTTTTGAATTTGTTGGGTCCGCTCAGATATGATGAGTGTATATTTAAACTTAAATATCTGCGGTTTCTGTTTGAAGTCCACTCGTCGAATGAAATTGCGAATTTTACTTTTTCAGACAAAAGCTTTTCTATTTCTTTTTTTAGATCTTTCTTCTTTTCGTCGCAATGTCTGCAAACCATCTCTCTAATAGTGTTGGCAGACATAGGAATTTTATGTCCTGCCTTTTCAAAAACCTGTCGGATGTCTTGGGAATTCGCTAGTGTCCGGAACGGAATGCCATCTAATGCAATCATACGGGATACTCTTGTTTCAGTAGAAGGATTTTCTTGCGACTCGTAATAATCTGTTAACTTCTTTTTTTTGTTGATACATGGACGTTCTGAATCTGAGCTCTGGGTCTGGGTCCTCTGGGTGTCCAATCTTTCATTGCTTGTTGTTGTTGATGCCGAAGTTGAGGCTGACGAAGCATTTCTTCCTGCATTCACATCAACTTGATGCACAATTTTCATGTGTTTATGTAAAGAACCTGTGGAACCTCCTGCGGCTTTTAGTATTTTATTGCATGTTTTGCATTTGGCACTATTTTTGTCTTTTGCACGAAGAAAATGTCGCCATATTGGTGCTTGTACCTTATCGCCTAACTGCTGATCTTCGTAGTCCATTGCACCTATAAAAAAATGTTATTTTATACTATTTATAAATTATCATGCATAGTTGATCATGCATAGCAACAATGAAAACGGGTCCAGCCAGATCCTATAAATAAAAACAAATAAAATTTATAAATTAATAGATATAATGTTAAAACATTACTCACCACCAGTCACGTTTTTAGTTCTTTTAAGTATTTAGCGAACGTATTCAGCAAGATCCAACAATCCACAAAACAACCGAGCGTTCGCACAGTTATAACGTCACTGGAGTAACACGCGGCGGGGAAACGGTTAGCGGGTGGCAGGGGCAGGGGTCGTGGACGCGGATGAGACGGCGCGGCGGCGTGCGTGTACGTGTGCGTGCACGCAGTAGGTATATCTCGCGCGACCGGCGCGACGTTGCCATATCGTGCTTTTGTGTCAATGCGAATTTAGATCACGCGCTAATGGCTCGGCCGCGGTTGATTTGAATGCGGAATTAGGTAATTTCCGATTTTTTCAAGAACCGGGGGAACCGGGTATGCTTCTTCAGAACCGGGTCTGGAGAGACCTTGGTATACCCGGGTATACCCGGGTAGTTCGGAACCGGGTATACCCGGGTGCATGCCCTAGTGCTAACAGAGCCTTTATTGTAGCTTCCTCGAAATCAATCATGACTTTTGTTGGATTCCATTGCGGTATCTGCGACTTTATGAGGTCAAAAAGAATGTCGTAAGACTCTTTATTTCTGTGTGTCATAAAAGCATATACAACGGGCACGATATTAGTATAATTGTGGTCACTGCCAATATCAGCATGTATCGAAAACATTTGTGCAAATGGTTTCAGGCAAAATTTAAATGTTCCATCCATAAAAAAAATATTTGCATTTTGCATGTGGTTTTTGCCTTCAGGAGTGCAAAAGATCAAAATTTTGTTATTATTTTCGTGATAATCAGCAAGAAGAAAATTTTGAAATTGGTTTGGTACCTCCACTTTATCTTGATCATTTGTATTGATTTTTTCAACATTTGCATTTTTTTCTTCAGTCGGTATATGCTACCTTGTTTACTTTTGAATGGTGGAATAGGTTTTTTTGCAACTAAGTCTAAACCTTGATTTGTCATGTTAACTAATGCCCTTTTGTACACTCTTGGAGCCGGTTCTTTTCCCTGAGGAGCTTCGCGACAGGTTTCTTGGATATTCAAATCGATCACATTTTGTGTTTCGTCAGGCTTACAAGCAAGCTTGTGCGATTTTTGTTTTGTAATGCTTGTTCGGTCCTGAAAATAAAATCTCATACAACCCTAACTTCAGCTCAGTTTTGTATGAAGAGAACTATATTTTTTTAGTTTCGTGGGGGTGTGTCTATATTAGGTAATAGTCGCCCTTATTGATGGATGAGTGGTTGATGGTGATCACACCCAGTATACTAATAAATACAATATACCAACGATTACAAAATGAACACCACTTACCGAGTTTAGTGTTACGGATCCAGCACATTTTTTGTCAGTTTTAAATTCTTTGCAACGCCATAAAGTAGTACCATTTTTATATAAAACATGTTTGTAATACTGCCATCCCGATGATGATAGCACTTTTCCCCTACCCCTATCAATTATATGCAAAATTGCACTCATTTGGTAATCAGAACTAGGATAACTATTCTAGGATTGAGTTGTTATTGTGATAAGATTATTTGAAGTGACATTACGTCAAACTAAAAAGAATATAAGTTAACATAGAAAGGAAAAAGTATAAATATAATTTCAACAACTAGGTAGTCGGACTCGTGTAGGTTCTATCAAAATAGCATGTTATTGTAATTAAGTGAAGTGAACAAAATGAAATGAACAAATTTTTTAAAACTACCTTCTAATAAAATAATTACTGATTAGTTCACCATCCGCTCAAAAGATGTCACTGGATGTCTTGAAGTTCCTTTTGATAATTGAAGTCGGTTAATTCAGGCGAAATATCTGTGGGCCACTTTTGTTGATTGAATATATTTTTTATTCTTAAAATCTTAAGTTTTCTTTGTGTTGGTGCATCACTGTTCAGTTTACCTATTCGCTAATTTCATATGATTGAAGTAAAATCTCTACAAATACCACCACTTTCTAGCATCAAAGTACCAGGACGACATAAATTTGTAAGAGGTAAATATTTGTTAAAAATTTGGCAAGTATCGAACACCTAAAGTGGAACTAGTGATAACGAAGTTATCATTAGTACCATTATTTCGGATTCCATTCATAGTGGAACTAGTGTTGATAAAAAATATCATTAGTTCCATCATGGTACAAATCATTGTACTAGTGTCAACGAACCAACAAATGATCTATGCCATCGTATTCCCGTCTCTTTTTGGCATTTAAAAAATTTATAACTCTGCCTACGTCGTCATCATTTCGTGATGTTCTTCCTGAGTTTGAAACTCCATGGCGAGATGACACGGTACGAGCTGTCGATGATGATGCTGTAGGTATATTTGCTGGCACTTGTGGTGATGATGATGCTGTAGGTATATTGGCTGGCACTTGTGGTGATGATGATGCTGTAGGTATATTGGCTGGCACTTGTGGTGATGATGACGCTGTAGGTATATTTGCTGGCACTTCTGGTGATGAGACCTGTGATGGTGAAGACGTCGATAGAATCTGTATTGGAATGGATGATGACGATGATGATTGTTGAATTGCATGGTGATTTTCTGAAAATTCCCATTCTTGAGTGATGATGTATCTTCTGAGCTGGGAAGACTGACATTTGAACTGGTAGCCCGTGGTTGATTGAAGTTATCTAGAAAAGCTAGCTGTGACGCCCATGTGTAGCTGCTATTTTTCCGGCCGGATTCAGTTGTACCTTTGACTAGTTTTTTATGTTTTGTGTATCCATCTCGTAGCGTCTTCCATTTATTTTTAACAGCTTCCCCTGCAAAAAAATAATAGTAATAAAAATATTTTTCAAAATGAATAAAACCTATGAATAGCTAATATTTGTCTTTTTTTTTTGTTTTTGATGAACCTCTGATTTCGGACAATATCTAACTTTTTATATATTTGTTACAGATATTTAACCACTGGCGACTCTTATCAGACCATTGCGTTTTCTTTTCGCGTTGGACGCAGTACAGTGGGCGGCATTGTAAAAAATGTATGCAAAGAAATTTGGAATGTAATGCAGCCATATTGTATGCCAACACCAACAGAGGAGATATGGAGGCAGTCAGAAATTGGTTACAGGGAAATATGGAACTTCCCTAATTGCCTGGGAAGTATCGACGGAAAACATGTAGCTATCAAGTGTCCTCCCAACAGCGTATCTAATTACTTCTGTTACAAGATTTTTTTTTCTTTTGTTCTGCTTGCGATTGTGGATCCGTTTTATAAATTTATTATTGTTGATATAGGTAGCTATGGACGTTTGAGTGACAGTGGAATTTTTCAAAGTTCTGCTTTTTATCAAGTATACCTGAATGGCAAATCACTCCTACCACCGAAACCTCTTCGAGGAAATGAAATACCTACACCTCAAGTATTAATAGGAGATGAGGGTTTTGCTTTAAAACCATATTTAATGCGACCATTTCCTAGAGCAACTGTTCTCCATGACAATAGAAAAAAGACTTTTAATTATCGACTTTGCAGAGCTCGACGCGTTGTTGAAAACAGCTTTGGTATATTGTCACAGAAATATCGAATTTTTCACAGACCTATAGAAAGTGATATCGAGACCGCTATACATGTTGTTAAGGCAGCTTGTTGTTTGCATAACTATATCAGAGTAAAGGAAATGTCGTTTACAACGGATCCAATGGAAATAATAATTAATTCAGGAGCACTAACTTCAATGAGACCAACAAATCAGCGATCTCCAAACGAAGCATTCCAAATTAGAGAACAGTTTGTAACTTATTTTAATAATAACCAAATAAACAATAATTAGCAATACTTACCACTTTGATTTAACTCCCTTCCAATTGACTCCCAAACACTAGCTTTACGAGCGGTATTCCTGTACTCATTGTCGTTTAAAGGCCCATTCACAACAGAGCGGATCCTTTACCCGTGGCGGTAGCGGTATCCTGATGGGTATGCGAATACCGCGGTGTTCACAACACAGCGGTATCCGCTACCCATGCCGGTAGCGATACCGCTGTGTGCCGTGCAGAGCGCTCGTCTTTGTTCGTGTTGTGTCGTCGCCGTCGCCATCTTGTGTGCTGCATTTTGTATAACATGATTTGAGTACAATTACTGCAATGGACGCTATCAATGAAGAAGAAGAAGAAGCATTGCTTTTAATAGCATTACTTGAGGATGAAAGAAGGTATGTGATTCTATCCTATTATAGATAATAGTTTCTATGTGTTATAGCAAGCGGCAAGGCTTAGACTGACATTAAAATGAATCTGACAGGGGTAATCATAAGCTAAACGCACTCTAGTATCAAGTTATAGCTAGAGAGCGTTCAGCTTACGAGTTCCCCTGTCAGATGTTATTTTGATGTCACTTTTGTTCGGGCTCATCTCACGTTATTAATTGCTGCTTCTTTGCTAGAGGCACCTAAATTATTAATGAATTGACTTTATAAATCTTTTCTCTTCGACAGGGCAAGAATTTGGATCCATGACATTTGTAGAGACCGTGAAATCTACGGGAAATTTCACACGCTTTACCCACAGCTACGACAGGATGAAAGTCGATTTTTTGGTGAATTTCGAATGGATACGGAAACGTTTGATGAATTATTAAATCTGATCAAGCCAGACATAACAAAGTCAACTGCGTTTCGACGTCCAATTGGCCCGGAGGAAAGACTAGCTATAACTTTAAGGTAGGTAACACATAATAAAACCGACTCCTAAACTGAAGTAACACTGAAGTAAACTAACACTAAAAAGAATGAAATCATTTGTCATAATTAAAAAATAATAATACGAGTCAAATTGAGTACCTCCTCCTTTTTTGAAGTCGGTTAAAAAGAAAAACATTATTTTCACATTGTTTATTTGAAACAGGAAAAAACATAAATTTTGATGGGTAGGTACTTAGTTAACTGAGCACGTACGATAATAAGGCTATATAATATTCATTTGATAATATCATCGATCTGGCTTTCAAAATCAATATCATCCAGATCCACGTATGGGGTTGATGATTGTTGAGAACGAATGTTTTGTCCTGTGTTACTAGATGTTCCTGATACGCTTGATTGTGTATATCCATCCAGATCCTCGTATGCGGTCGATGATTGTTGAGAGCGAATGTTTTGTCTTGTGTTCCTTAGTGTTCTATTGTCCTTAGATGTTCCTGGTACACTTGATTGTGTATATCCATCCAGATCCTCGTATGCGGTCGATGATTGTTGAGAGCGAATGTTTTGTCCTGTGTTACTAGATGTTCCTGGTACGCTTGATTGTGTATATCCATCCAGATCCTCGTATGCGGTCGATGATTGTTGAGAGCGAATGTTTTGTCTTGTGTTCCTTAGTGTTCTATTGTCCTTAGATGTTCCTGGTACACTTGATTGTGTATATCCATCCAGATCCTCGTATGCGGTCGATGATTGTTGAGAGCGAATGTTTTGTCCTGTGTTACTAGATGTTCCTGGTACGCTACGAGATTGTGTATAAGGGTGTTCTTGCACTTCTTTCTCTCCGACGTCTAAAAGATCGGAGGATAGATTGTTATAGTAAGACCTCGCTGTAGTACGATCAGAGGTTAATGAAGTTCCTTGTATATAACTGCGTTCCTCTTGCTCTTCTAATTCCGCTTCCATTATAATCTGGGATATTTTCATTTTTGACAATATTTTTCGCTTTTCGGAAAAATTATTCATCGTCTTCGCATAACCAAGCATAACATATTCTGTTGGTGTCATTGTGTTTGCGTTTTTTTGCAGATAAATAATTTATTACTTTATCAACTCCACGTTCACCGTCGTCGCTGGGATTAATCCTTTTTCTAGATACTCTTGAGGAATGATCAGTTGATGTTGTATGTTCGGAACTAGAATCAAAAGTGTCAGGGGTATTTTGAGTTTCGCTTTCATTATCCGGTGTGACATTAGTATCAGTCGGAGCAAAGCCTATATGGTCTCTTAAAAACTCCATACTTGATGCCCATTGCCATTTTCTGTAGCGGTCATAAGATGTTGTGTTAGCCGCACTTTGTCCTGTAGTTGTTTTTAAGCTTTTTAAATGTTTACTGTAGGAATCTCTTAGGTTTTTCCATTTATTTCTTGCAGATTCACCTGCAACAATCGCAAAATCCTTTATTAATGTGCTTGTGTAATAAAAAAATGTATAATGTGCTTGTAGTTTAAGTGTCAATTGTCAAATAAACGATAGCGATAGATTGTCATTTTGTTTGGAAAAAGTCGGGAGTCGAGTGATACTACCGAATTTTTTCATACAAAATGACAATCTATCACTATCAAAACTGATATAGGTACGTCTGGACATACGGGCCGACAGTAAATATCAAAATGTATGAAAATATAAGTATATTTCAAAATGTATTAATATAAAAATATATTTCATACATTTTGTTGAGAAGCGTTGGTGGTCTAGCGGTTAGTGCGCTTGAATTTCGAGTCGAGAAGCCCGGGTTCGAGACCGCGCCAGCGGCCGCTTTACCACCAACGTATCCTCTTCTAAGCCGGGTAGTATACTACTCTCTTTTTGCATTGTAATATTTTTGTTACAGTTATCTATCGACGGGAGATTCTTTTAAATCAATTGGAAACAGCTATAGAGTCGGATATTCTACAGTAGGAGAAATCATAGAAGAAGTTTGTGAGGCAGTCTGGAAGAGATTACAACCAATATACATGAAGCATCCCACCGAAGATATGTGGAAACTGACATCGGAAGAGTTTTATGAATTATGGCAATTTCCAAATTGTATTGGTAGCATAGATGGAAAGCACGTTACTATAGTTTGTCCTCGTAATTCTGGTAGTAATTATTTTTGCTACCTAAAGAAATTTTCCTTAGTACTTCTGGCAATAGTTGGGCCACAATATAATTATTTATGCATCGACGTTGGCGGCTACGGTAACAATAGTGACGTTGGTATATTCGAAAACTCCGTCATGGGTCGCAAGATCTGTAATGGAACAATGGCCATACCACAGGGCAAACCCTTGCCGGGGTACAACGTTCATACTTCACATGTTTTAATAGGAGATGAGGCGTTCGCTTTAAATACATTTATGATGAAACCCTTTAATCAGAGAGAATCTTTAAGAGACAGACGCAAAGAAAGATATAATAAGCGTTTATGTCGTGCTCGACGTGTTGTAGAAAATGCATTCGGTATAATGGCTCAAAAATGGAGAATATTTTTACGGCCCATTCCATTGAAAGTGTCTAAATCTGTGAAGGTTGTAAAGGCAGCATGCATACTACATAATTTCTTGCGATCGAAAACATGTACTACGCAATATTTGACAAAACTGTATCATACTAACATCCTAGATAATCATCATAATAATATAAATGTAAACAGAAACAATCATATTGTAAACAGAGAAACAGGCCAAAACGTGCGGGAAAATTTTGTGGATTTTTTTAATCGCGTCTAATTACCAGAATCGGTATTCAGTAACGCGTTTCGGTAGCTAACGAATGTCGGTATTTCCGAATTCAAACACAGATTAATAATAAATATATGGATTCGGTAATATCGACATTCGTTAGCTACCGAAACACGTCAGTGAATACCGGTGCTGGCAACGACGACGACGCGACCGACGACGACGCGACGACTTGACATGGCGGAGTGAATAAATTTTGGTAGTTACATAGCACTGCAGCACCGGTATTCACTAAAGCATTTACTAGACGGCTGTAAGCCACCGTCCCAGCAGGGGTCACCTTGGCGGAAACTTGGATTGCATCCCCGGATTGTGTTTCGCCTAGACGGATGTAAGCCAACGCGCCATCGCGCTCGCGAATCAGTCGCTAGTCGTCTTCTGGCATGAAAATACCTCTACCGGGTTGTAGAAATGGCTCCAAATTTGTCTAAATTTCAAAAAGTAGGCCTTGCCTTAGCGGTTTTGTCCGCAATGGATGAGAAAAAAAAGAAAAAAAGGAAGTGGATGAAGCGTTGGTTGAAAGAACGAGCGATTCTTAGTCATTTAAACTTAATGGAGTTATTAGACTTCAATGATATTCATAACTTCCTAAGAATGGACAAGGAAACATTTTACGCCTTACTGGAAATGGTGCGACCTATCATAACAAAAAAAGATACAAATATGAGACCAGCAGTTTCGGCCGAAGAACGGCTGTTAGCTACTTTAAGATATCTAGCTACTGGAAGGGACTACAGAGATCTAAGATTCAGTACAATTGTATCACAACAACTGCTGTCGGAAATAATCCCGGAAACCTGCAGAGCAATCTACAAGGTCTTAAGAAAAACGATTAAGGTATGTAAATTAAGTAATATTTATTTCTTAAAAATTAACATTTCTTTTAGGACATTCCCTGCTGGACCTTCTATGAACGTTGCGTTTTCAAATGCTTGGGAAGATTGAGTTGAAGTTAGTGAAAGTGTATTATCCATTTGGGCATCGGTATGATCAGTGGGTGAGTGAGGGTTGTGAGGAGGAGATTGAACTGGTTGAGGAGAATTATTAGCGGGTGGGTAAGATTGGAGTGTATATGATGGATGATGAGGAGATTGAACTGGTTGAGGAGAATGATTAGCGGGTGAGTAAGATTGGAGTGTATATGATGGACGACGAGGAGATTGAACTGGTTGAGGAAAATGATTAGCGGGTGAGTAAGATTGGAGTGTAGATGATGGACGATGAGGAGATTGAACTGGTTGAGGAGAATGATTAGCGGGTGAGTAAGATTGGAGCGTAGATGATGGAAGAGGGCTGTGAGGTAGGATGTAAGATGAAGTGGGAGATTGAAAGGGTTGAGGACAATGAGTAGCGGATGACTGAGGTATCTGAGTAGATGATGAATGAGGGTCAATAGGTACATAATACGAAGGGAAAGATTGAATTTGATGGGGCGAAGGTGAATGCGTGAATTGATCAGGAGTAACGTTGTTTTCAGAATAGGCATACGTTCTTGATTTGGGAGGGGTATATATTTTTGACTCGAGTGATAAATTATTCATTTTTGCTAAGAAAATTACTTCGGAAATTAATTTTTCAGCAATTTCCCTCTGATCCCCCTGTATTTGGTCTAATTTTTGGCCTACATATATTCCAAAAGAATTTAAGTCTTTATTTTTTTCTTCCATTAAATTTTGAGCACTATCAATTAACTTTAGCTTTTTATTTTCCAGTATGCGATCTCTTGATAGTTTTGTTTTTCTTGTTTCTTCTGCCGGCGGATCCTGAAACAAGTGATAATTTCATTTTAACTTAAGCAATTCTTTATATTTTACAGTTGCCTTCAACCGAAGAGGAATGGAAAACAAGTGCTAACATGTTTGAAACACAATGGCAGTTCCATAATTGTGTCGGTTGTATGGATGGAAAACATATATTAATAAAGAAACCTCCAGCCTCCGGATCATTATTTTATAACTACAAAGGAACATTCAGTGTGGTTTTATTCGCTGTCGTTAATGCGAATTATGAATTCATATACGTTCATACAGGATCAAATGGAAGCATGTCTGATGGGGGGATTATAAAAAATACAAAGTTTTATGAAAAACTCATGAACAAAGAATTGGGTTTGCCTGAATCTTACTTGCTGCCTGGTACCGACGTTTCTGTGCCTTATGTATTTTTGGGCGATAGTGCTTTTGCACTTGACACATATGTCATGAAACCATTCCCCGAAAATAATATTACGAAAGAAAAAAAGATCTTTAATTACAGATTGTGTAGAGCCAGAAGAATAGTTGAAAACGCTTTCGGGATTCTTGCGTCCCGTTTCAGAGTATTCCGACATCCTATAAATTTAAAACTTGAAAATGTGGATGCAGTTGTTTTAGCAAGTTGTGCATTGCATAACTTTTTAAGGAAAAAGTCAAAAACGTATATTGCTCCTTCGAATGTAGATCGTGAAGACACGGAAAATTTTACAATTAACAACGGTAGCTGGCGTCAAGCTATAGACCAACTAACACCTCTTCAAAGAAACTTACAGAGACCCTCGAATCTCGGGAATCAAATAAGAGATACTCTGACCGAATACTTTAACGGCGTGGGAAGTGTCTCATTTCAAGATAGAATGGCACATGTTTTAGTTAATTAAGTTTAGATTTGTATTAATTTCAAGTAAAATTCCTAATAAAGTGCATTTATTATTATAATGGTGTTATTATTATTATTATAAATATTATTATTATACAGAGTGTTGATTTGTTGATTCGTCATTTGTGTCATTCACAAATCGACCTAGACCCACAGTAAGCTTAATAAGGCTTGTGTTAACTCAGGAACAAATATCCATGCTGGTCACACAAATCTTTGCCCTTACCAGGATTCGAACCAGGAACTTCCAGCTTCATACATAGGGTCGCTACCCACGGCACTCTAGGCTGAACAGGTAATATGAGTACAGAGCCACCACGATAACAAGAGAACGGCCAAAGCGGAAATACTGACGCATGAAAACGTCATTTCGGCTGCCAGTTGAGGTCAATGAAACTCTTTGATGTTCACTTGGCGTAGATGGTGGCGCCACGGTCAATTCTCTACTTAACGTAGCACTGTACCTATAATAATGGGCTGTTTTTTTGACAGCTAAAAATAGTTCTAAAGCTGCCGACAGATGGCGACGTACAGTGAGGGCTCCATATGAAATAATCAAAGTAAGTAATATTTTACCTTGAACGCACCCCATATACTGTCTACCGTGTCAACTGTCAATGTTCTTGTCATTATTATGTCCGTTAACCGTTTCGCGAAACCCCATTCCACAATTTTCGTAGATTCGTGAGAAAATCGCACAAAATTTGTCTTTTGACGTTGGACTGGCTTCAACAAGTTGACAGTTACTCTTCAGACCACAGATAACGTTCTTCGGTTGTTATTATGCGGGCTGGCAACTTACACGCAGTAATAAATATTATCTTTCCTTGCGCCCTCACTGGCCTGAGACATCTAGTGACGAATTTGGAACTACTGAAGTTTTTTTTTTAAAAATCGCCCATTACCTATATAAACTTACGTCTTCGTCTTCGTTCATCAGAGTGTCTACTCCACTTCGGTTCGCTTCGGTTTTCTTCTCCAAAAAGGTCATTTGTTCATAATACCATAAATTAGGTTTATGGATGTCGCTGGCAGCCGAACCAGTGCGATTTTTCGACGCCTTAACCTAAAAATATAAGAAAGTATTTATTAAAGATTATTAAAGATTAAAGTGTATTTATATATTTTTTAATAATCGTATTATTAGGTATATAATATAGTGTAAATCTACAAGTTGCGACGTGTTTTTTGTTTGAGATAGCGTCTCTATTAAACTCAATGAGCAACTCTATTTTCTATACCTAAAGGAGATATTGTGTACTTTTTACTAGACTGTTGGTACTTTATTCTAAATATAATGAATGAATATAAATATAATTTAAGGATTCTAAATATAAAATATCATGATATATTTTTTAAACCGCCGTTTTTTAGGTTTATCGATTTTAAAATAATTAATATTTTAACTACAACTGCCACCCAGATCAATAATTTATCATGTCACGTCAAATCGCCACCCGGATTGCACACGGCCGGCGGCGGGTGGCGATGGCGACTCCCGGACTATAAATGTGGCCGTTTCTATTATTTCGTTACGTAATGCTGTAAAGTTAAGGAAAGGACACATACAGATTATAAATCCTAGGTACACACACAACACAAATCATTAAAAAAAATCGTAGGCTTTATTTATATATTCGTTTCCCTCAAAGGTACCAGAAAACGCATATAATTATGGTTCAAAGATCAATACCAAAAAAGACCAGCAAGGATGTTTTGGCACTCCGATGACATTGACAGGGGGCGCCACTGCAACATTGATAGATTGAGTGATTGGATCGATTGCGTTACTTGTAAAATGTTAATTGTACTTACTGAAATAAATAAATTACTGAACTATTGAATTACTTCCGACCATTCGCCACGTGCCAAAACATCCATGTAACATTTTATTATACACATACTATTTTTGCTGCACTTTAGATAGGTACAAGTACAAACTTACCTTTTTGGCTTCACGGTTGAAACTACATTTTAAAGTGTCAATTTTCTTTTTAAGACTTGCTTCGTTTGCATTTGGGTCAAACTCCCTATACTTTTGAAGTAATATCTCCCACGCAGTCTTCTTTTGTCGAGCATCTCGAAAGGTTTCGGACGAAAGGTCCCAGAGGCATGGAAGATCTCTATAAATGTCTATTAACTCGCTAATAATTTCGCGTTCGCGGCTCGACGTCATTTTTCGACGTGCGCACCCGCTGACTGTCACAGCGCAACTGTCTAGTTTGGCTGTAAGCAGCCGTCCACACGGCTTTATGCCACGGCTGTAATCCGCGGCTTTGATCACGCTCCCGCAAGCCAAGGACGATGAAGGTCATTTAAGAATTTGGCTTACATCTGCCGTCTACACGGATGGCAGCCAGCAAGGTCACCTCTGCTGGGACGGTGGATTACAGCCGTCTAGTAAATGCTTAACGCGTTTCGGTAGCTTGCGAATGTCGATATTACCGAATCCATATATCTAATATCTTTAAACGAGCAATTCTTGTATATACTTATATAAATATATATTCTGGATCTCGGAAACGGCTCCAACGATTTTCATGAAAGTTACAGATTAGGTGGATTTCGGCCCAAGGAATCGATTTATCAAGGTTCCAGGTCCGAAAAAAGCTCGGTTTATTTGGAAAACCGTATTTGAAAATATGGTTTTACTACTCATCAATAGATGGCGTTATTTAGCGACTTACCGATATGGTTTTACTATAGTAGCGACTCGCCGATATGGTTTTACTACTCATCAATAGATGGCGAAAGTAGTATTTTCTGCGGTATTACCTACACTCGTGATTTTATACAGGGTGTAACAGAAGGGTGTAGTCATATTTTAGGGGGTTGTTAGGGAGACCATTCTGAGCAACTTTTACTATGAAACTAATTTGATCAGAGCAACTTTATTTTTCATTGCTCCATACGTTTTGGTCCGGGCGGTCAGTTGATTTGTAGAGTTGTGAAAATTAAAGTTGCTCTGATCAAATCGGTTTCATAGTAAAAGTTGCTCAGAATGATGTCCCTAACAACTCCCTAAAATATGACTACACCTTTCTGTTACACCCTGTAGTTATTTTATTATTATGTCGGAAAGTTCGAAGAACATTATTCAATGCATATTAAATATAACTTTCATAAAACACGTCCGTTCGTCTCAATTCGAAAGTTTTATTTCTTTAAACGAGCAATTCTTTCTTGTATATGAAACGGCTCCAACGATTTTCATGAAAGTTACACAGATTACTACTCATCAATAGATGGCGTTAGTTGGCGACTAATGTCCGTCCGTGTCAATTATGGCTACTACTCCTCAATAGATGGCGAAAGTCGTATTTTTTCCGCGGAACAGTATTGCCAACGTAGGCGATTTTCCAAAAAACACGTTCTACCAAAAACAAAAAACCGAGCATAGCTCGGTCAACCAGGTACTTTATTATTAATCTGTGTTTGAATTCGGAAATACCGACATTCGTTAGCTACCGAAACGCGTTAGTGAATACCGGACCAGGAAACATCCGACCCCTACATAGTAATTACATTTAAAATTAAATTGGCGCATTACATGCTAAGTAAAACAAATATTACATAATATTATAATATAATAAAAAATTAAACTCACCATCTGTTTTTAGTTGTCCTCCAATTTCTTCCCATAATTTATTTTTCAAAAACGTATTTTTGAATTCCGGGTTATTCATATCATAAATAACTGGATGAGACTTGACTATCTCTATAATTTGAAGTGTACTTATGTGCTTTGACATTGCAGTACCTAATTGCACTCGGAAATAATTTCGTAATGCTCACGCGCAGCGAACAGAAAACGACCGCTTGACTGACTGGGCGGGGCGGAAGTGAGAAAGAGCGAGCGAGCAGGGCAGGAGCGCGCGCGTCGCGGGCGGTGGCGCTGAGGGGGGTTAAGGGGGGGGGGAAACCAGTTTCGCCGCACATGGCGGTACTTTTCGCGTACCGCTCGGGTACGAGGATCCGGTTTCGCGACAGCTGCGGTATTTCCATACAAAATACCCAGCGGGATACCGCTTGGGTATTACCGCTACCGCAACGGGTAAAGGATCCGCTCTGTTGTGAATGGGCCTTAAGTCGTACAGAAATGTGTGACTTCTAACACATTCTATAAGTCGTTCAATATCCATTTTCAATGTTTTCGTCGCCCAAAAGTTGTAATAAATTACAAATAAGTCAACAGACACCGTCCCGCCGAGCGCGACGTGCTCCGTCGCCGCTATCTGTGTGACAACTAACTAGGTATCTAGTGAAACACAACGTCAACCGTCCCGTCGCGCTCACGCCCCGCTCCGTCGTGTTTGTAATAGCGCTCGGCGCGACGGCGACGGGACGTGGCGGCCAGCGTCACGTCGAGCGGGACGGCGTTGTGTGTCGCCTCCTATGGCTGGTTTACACGGGGTCAGTACACAAGTCAGTAAGCGGCGTCAGTGTCGGCGCCGACACTGACTTCATCTGTTTACATGGAGTCAGTAGTCGTGGTAAGTATTTTACGGTGAGCACACGGTTGTGAAGTCAGTGGGAAGAAAAATGAATCGACAAACGGTTGTGCCTGCTGCTTGCTCGACTTTGCGGAGGCCGTCTGTGGCTACAGATACACGAAAACAGCAAAAACAAAAATTGAATAAATTGTTGAAAAACTTTTCCATTTTGGTGTTCGAAGAGTTAGCGGAATTGTTAGAAAATGAGTTAATCAAAAATAAACGAATTTGGGTAAGAAAATGGATTAAGGACAGAAACGAAACTGGTTACTCTGCTTTGTTGTTGAAGCAATTGAGATTTGAAGATCCTACGGAATACAGGCTGGCTCTTAGAATGACACCGCAGAATTTTGACGAATTGCTGTCACTAATATCAAGCTCTATTGAGCGACAAGATACGTTCATGAGAGATGCTTTGCCAGCCAAAATAAAATTAGAAATAACGCTGACATTTTTGGCTTCAGGCATGTTGTATCGGTACCTTAGTCACTTCTATCGTGTCTCGAAAGCAGCGATTTCTCAGCTCATACCAGAAGTATGCTGGGCAATATATACGGCATTGAAAACACATATTAAGGTAAGACAGTTTTTATTATTCATTAATTCAAAAATCAAAAGTCACATAGAATCAACATTTTTGTTATTCATTAATTAAAAAATCAAAATTCACATAGCATCAAATACTAAGCAATATCAAAAGCTCGCGCTATAATATTGTTGGCTTCACTACTGTCTTCGTCGTTGATCATGGTGTTATTATTCATTCTGGTTGTAATGATCACCTGACTGGGGTCTACATATGTAGGGCCCGTCGAAATTTGCTCGGAAGAAGAGGAAGTCGGAGTCATTTGATTGGGCTGGGGGGGATAAAATCCCAAGGAGCTGTGGCTTGAGCGCACCGGAGGCACACCCGGAGGGTAAAATCCCAAGCTACTGTTGCTGCTTGTCGAATTTGCCGGACTAGGAGTAAAAAGGTATTGCGATTGAGGTGACGATTGGTGAAAAGCAGTAAACTGTGCATTTGGATAAATATTCATATTTGTCCTCTTTTGTATGTCAGCCAGTCTACAGTTAGATAATATTTTTTGAATTTCTGATTGTGCAATTACAGATTGTTCCTCAGACAGTTTTTTCAGTTGAGCAGCGACATGTTTACCGAAAATATCAAAGTCAGTCTCTTCCATAGATGGTGATGGTGACATATTAATATCTTGTGACACGCTTTTCATGTCCTTTATCATGGCGGCCATCTGGCCATCCCATCCTCGTCGCCATTGTAGAATTCAAACTCTGTATCTCTCGTTGTGATCATTACGGTTTATTCTTAGATACAAATTGATACCATTCTACAAGACACCATTTCACCACATGGCGGTTCGTTCACCGACTGACTCAGTTGACAGCAGTGTTGCCAGAGAGTGAATACCATAGACTACCTCGAGCAAATACTAAACACTAAACGTCTTCCACGTAGCTTGGTTTGTTACCTGCGCCAAAATGCCCAAATCCTCCTTGAAGGTACCAAATATTCCATGGTAGATGATTTGGGAAGCATCTTCGGCTGTTACATTTCCCTGCATGTACCAGGCGTATCCACAGGCCAGATGATATAAGTACCAACCCCCGGAACCCGTAGTGTTGAACGATTCGAGAAATTTTTGCTGGTCTCCAACGGCTATTGTACCATATATCCTAGTAAACATACACAGCGGGAAGCACATTCTAGTCGCTTGCCTGGACGTTGTAATCAGCACGATTTCGGCTATCAAATGTACCAATGTTGATAACTCGAATGCAGTTTTTGTTGTCCTGGTGACTGCAATGATATCATCTATACAGGGGATATGTGCGAGGGCCCTCTTAACCGCGTTTTCGAATTTCTTTCTATACTTACCTTCGTTCCTTATCATACAAAGAAGTGCAGTCATAGGCCCAAGGCTCTGTACGATTGATGAACGACGCTCCGGTGGGTAGCTACTCCCCTCTAATAGTATGTGATGAGCCCCGGTAAGCCCGTATTTGCTGACTGGAAAAGTCGTGTTACTTTTTTAGAAATCGGCATTGTTCCATGTCCCAAACGTAGCTCGTCTATCCGGAGCTTGAAGGCCGCGAACATATCTAAATATGGACCCATTGTTCCAAACCAATTATTTGGGTCACTGTCCGCAAAAATTTTGTATTCAAGGCCCACTTTCTTTATGATGGCGAGCCACTGCGTATTTATGTCTGTCCTACTGAAAGTGTAATCCTTGCCCCTATAGTGCACTTTGAATTCCGTTGTCTGAGTTTTATTCATCATGTTTGTAGTAACCCCTTTGATGGACTGTCTATTCAAGTTGTGGCACGTGAAGATAATATTCGTGAATTGGGAAGACCGTAACACCTCACCCTGTACCTCCTTGGCCACGTCCTCAATCTTCACATTTGGATCTGCTGCTACGGCCAATTTATATACATTGTTGTACATCAAAACACTAATGTGAGTCTCCATTTCTATTAGAGCCTTTAAACATTTAGACTTCAGGGGTAGATTGGGCGCAACTCGAGGTCTCTTGGGATCAGGCAAAGGCTGTAGGGTGTCAGGATCTAGTAACAAGTTTCCATTTTTCCTCTTAGTGGTAGCCTGGGCGTCAACATCCATTGCACTCGTTCCAGGTTCCGTCATCTTTATCTGCTCAATTTACTGAATGATTAAAAATAGGATCTGTTGATACTTTCATTATATTAGGTACATACATTTTCACTGCATATCTACATACACTAAATATACCTACGCACTACATTGCATACACATACTTATCTTATTTCATTACTTTCTTGTGTAATCTATGATTTGACATTATTTTTTACAATACAATTCAATACACCAAAAATTTATTTATTTATTGCTATTATGAAATTCTCTTTCACAAATTATTTCCGCACAGACTAGGTACTTAACTTAGGTTATTCTTATACTAGCCACACTATTATAGGTTTAGGTTATTTATTTCATAACTTGCCACCTGGACTAACTAACGTATAACTCACATTATATCTTCTGGCCCTATACTGAAAACCAGCGCCACAGGATTTCCTGTGACAATATGCTGAGTCTAAACCCTTTTGCTGTCGCAGCATGTACTGTGCACATGGCAGCTAAACCTCTAATGTAATAAAGGTACTCTAGTGAGTAGTTTTCTATTTTATTTTAAACTGTAGGTACTTCATTTTATGTAATACGTACTTACTTTTATATTTTTTTGTGTGTTTGTGCTGATACAATGAATAAATGCTTATTCTATTCCAAATCTACTTACAATTATTTGTAATTTTCTCTGTGCACGTGTGACAAAGAGAATTTTTGTTAAAAGATAATTTATGTTGTTCTCTATAGTTAAGTTTAGTTTAAATTTAGTAAAACAGCGCTATGATGCTGTTACATCACTCATTTAAGTTGGATCTAATGTTCATTTCCAACTTTTACTATGTGGAAAATAATTGCTTTTTCCTTCTTTCTTTGTTTCAGATAATTAATTTATGTTAAGTGCATTGATCTTGAAGATAAATCAAAAGACATGAAATTCCCCGACATTTGCCATTAATTACACAAAATCTGACTAATTTTATAATTTTGACATGTATTTGACATTATTCTTATGCCAGTGGCCTAGCTGTTCACTGTAGAAACAGTGGGTAATGCATAATGCATTGCTTGGCCCTATTTATATGTATTTCATGCCAGTGGCCTAGCTTTTCACTGAAACCAGTGATTTTTTGCATGGCCCTTGATAATTATTATATCCCTGTGGCCTAGCTATTTGCTGTCAAGCAGCTGGATATGCATGGCCCTTGTTTCTATTTGCCTGTAGTCAAGTTGTTTACTGAATAAACAGTAGGTGTCTCTGACTCTCAATAGTAGTAATCATGTTATGATAACATTTGCCTGTAGTCAAGTTGTTTACTGAATAAACAGTAGGTGTCTCTGACTCTCAATAGTAGTAATCATGTTATGATAACATTTGCCTGTAGTCAAGCTGTTTACTGAATAAACATTAGGTGTCTCTGACTCTCAATAGTAGTAATCATGTTATGATAACATTCACTTGCCAAATAAATTGTTTATTGATTGGCGTTTAATTACATGTCAATTCGTATTTTAGCCCTTCTATAATGAATGCTGCTCAGTATACACTACATACATGAAATGCGGTGATGGAATAAAATCATGAGGAAACCTCAATACATCTTATCTTATCTATCAGAAGATGTATAGAATATTGCTATCCTTTAGCACAATGTGCCACTGTCACGCTATCTGGAAAAGGCGTGGCGCTGTTTGTTTTGCGTTTTGGCTGATTATGGGCATCTCACTACCCCTGCCACCCCAAATGGGAAATGGCTTGATGCTATGTTACGTTACGTTCGATAATGGGTCTTAGTACTCTATGACATTAGTATGTTTTTATAATTTAATTGTTCATTTTATTCAGGCTACATATGAACTAATGAGCTGATAATAAGTTCACGTGATCACATGATTGAGTATGTGACTTATTACATTTCTTATTTGCTAATTCTTTACTCATCATCAATGAAATGTTAATCGATTCATACATGGGTATAATCGAGAGATCAATCTGTATGATACGATAAGTTGTATGATAAGTTGTTGGGTTGTTTTTTTTTTTTTTATATTTCCTCCGATTTCCACAGTTATAGGAAATTGAGGAAAATATAATGTCGTCAGTGAAAATGTACTGAAATTCACTAAAACTGAAATTACTGAAACTACTAGATTCAGTTAATGTCAACTCATTAATGACTTTACTGATACTCTGATATTTAAACTACACATAGGCAAGCAATAAAATGAACAACAAATCTTTACTCACTTTTGTTGCTTAATTATCATCTTTTGTATGATAGATCATGTTGTTGGATTCGTCAGTAGATTTTTCTGACTAGAATTTTTGTTGTTTTTCGTTTGACACAAATGACTATACACTTATTTACATGGTATTTACTTTATTTCATTATTACTTTTTGCAATAATAATGTACGGTTGCAGAGTTTTGTTTTCTCAACCAAGTACAACACAGGATTTCCCTATTTCATTATTACTTTTTTGCAATAATGTACGGTTGCAGAGTTTTGTTCTCTCAACCTAACACAAACACAGTATTACCTTGTTTCATTATTACTTTTTGCAATAATGAAACAGAGATTTTGTTTACAGAGAGTGCTACTCTCCTCAACACTACACAAATACAGATTTTAATTTCTGGGTGTCGCCTTTTACTGGACCGTCCCAATGTTGTTTGTTTTGTTTGTTTACTGGATGTCCCGTTGTGGAACCTCCCGCTTCTGTATTTTGTTGTGTTTCTGGGTGTCTCATGTGGCCACCTCGTTTTTTTTGTTTTTTTTTTTCTGATGTTTGCCCCGTTGTGGAACCTGCAGCTTCTGTGTTTGTGTTGTTTCTGGGTGTCTCATGTGGTCTATAACTAGATACTTTCTTTTTCAAAAATCCTGTTTTGTGTCTTTAGTGCTAAGAACGATTAAATAGTCACTTGTGCAAAACAAATTTTCTTGACCAAGGTACATGTTCAAATAACGATATGTTTTTTGATATTTACCCAAGTGTTTAGGTATCACTAACCTTTAATCCTCGTCGCCATTGTAGAATTCAAACTCTGTATCTCTCGTTGTGATCATTACGGTTTATTCTTAGATACAAATTGATACCATTCTACAAGACACCATTTCACCACATGGCGGTTCGTTCACCGACTGACTCAGTTGACAGCAGTGTTGCCAGAGAGTGAATACCATAGACTACCTCGAGCAAATACTAAACACTACAGATAGTTTGGATTGTTTTGAGCGTGTTCTACCAGATTTATTGGGAGCTGAATTTGGAACTGGCGCTTGAGGGGGCGAAGTTGGCGAATTAGTAGAATCGTGGTTTTCAGTAGATCTTGGTACATTTTCAGTACTCCCACCCGCACCTTCAGCATCAGTATCAGCAAAATGAGCGTCGTCGTTGCTGGTTTCTGAGTTATCCTGTTAATGAGAATAATTGCACTTAGTATACCAAAGGTCGTATTTTAAATTATTGAAACTTAAGTGACGTACTATAATATTCATTTAATAGCGGTTATTTAGCGTGTGTTTGAAATATATCTTAATAATGACCGCTTTCAAATTAATATTTTGTTTATACTGCATTTTTTTCGTTTGTTTTACAGATTCCAGAACGAGAGGAGGAATGGAAAATTATTGAAGAAGGATTTAGGACCAAGTGGAATTTTCCGTCATGCTTTGGAGCAATTGATGGAAAGCATATTACAATCAAAGCTCCGCCAAATAGTGGAAGTGTATATTTTAATTATAAAAAAAACAACAGTATAGTTTTGTTAGCTGTTGTAGACCATGAATATTGTTTTTCCTATATAGACGTTGGAGCAAATGGCAATGCCTCTGATGGAGGTGTCTTCAAAAATTCCTCACTTTCTCGTATGTTGGAAGATGGATTGCTTCCCACAAATGGAGTTATAGTTGGTGATGCAGCGTTTCCACTAAAAAATTATTTACTGAAACCATATCCAGGTGCGCAACTCAATGTTGCCGAAAAAGTTTTCAACTACAGATTGTCTCGAGCAAGGCGCATAAGTGAGAATGCTTTTGGAATACTAGTTGCTAGATTCCGAGTGTTCGAAAAACCAATTCCAACAAATGTGGACACAGTTGATGCAATTGTCTGTGCAGCTTGTGCGCTTCATAATTGGTTGCGAAAGAATTCAAGGTCCTACATAACACCTACTTGTGTAGACAGAGAGGACAGTGATGGACAAATAATAGAAGGTACATGGAGATCGGAAGTAGTACCACTACAAAGCATTTCAGATCAACTAAGAGGTAACCATTCCATTACTGCAAAAGAAAAACGAGACCTATTTAGGAACTACTTTATGGCTGCCGGAAGTGTACCATGGCAATTAAACAGAATTTCTTAAGGGACTTTCATCATTCATTTATGTATAACAGTATGAAAAATAAATCAGTACAATAATTACTTACCGTCGATTTTCTTTTTACAGTCACATTTTTTATAAAGGCGTCCAGTTCTTGAAACCATTTTACTTTTGGAACATATACGTTTCCACTGGCGCCAGATCTTGAGGACTTCTGTACCTTATCAATCTCCAAATAATATGTGGCCCTTATGGCTTTAATCTTATTTTTAATTTCATTAGGTGTGAGTCCTTCTATTTGCATTTGTTGAGCAATATTTTGCAACGCTGTTGCTCGCATTTCCTTGTTGCGGTAATTTTGGGATTTGATATCCCATAGGCACTCATTTTCCCCATACAATTGAACTAATTTTAAAGTTTCGTCTTCCTTTAGTTTAGGCGTCGTCATTTTCGCGAGAGACGAAACGCGTCGTTACCCTACAACGCAGCGCCGGTAACTGACCAAGCACTGACTTGTCTGTTTACACGGGGTTTGTACCGCTGCACTAAGGGGCATTTGGCTTTCAAAACCGGTCATTAATATTCTGTACTAGTTTTTTGTTGGAAATCAGTAAAAATACAAATATAACAATGGAAAATCATATATTTTGATAAATAGACCCAAAAAATATATAAAAAAAAAACATTGATAAAAACAAATAAAAAATAAGATTTTTTACATTTCAATCAGTAAAACTTTGCTATCTTAAATAGTTTTTTTTTTCTATATTTACACATAACATAACATACCGTCACGCCTTTTCCCGTACGGGGTGGCAGAGGCACAACTGTGCCCACTTTTAGCTAGTTTTTTAATATCATACTAACTATAACTAACTAGGTATATTTACAATATATAATACCAAACTAACTATAACTAACTAGGTATATTTACAATATAATAATATAATACCATACTAACTATAACTAACTAGGTATATTTCCAATATATATATATATATATATATATATTATTATTATTGTTATTATCATATCACAAAATTTCTTCAGAATTCGTTTTATGGTATGGAGCCATTAAGCCAACCTTCATTATTTTTGATGAACCTTTCTTCAACATATTAGCAGGATACCCATCTCTTCTCTAGTTCAGACTTGAAATAACGTATGTCCTGACTAAAAGTCTCGTGCTCGTTTTCGGGAAATTGCACGATTTCTCGGAGCTGGTGTTCCATACAAGATAACTTTTCATGCTTTTCATCAATCGTTTTTAGCAGGGTATCTTTAAAGAGCCTAAATGGTGTTGCTCTAGATATTTCAATCATATTTGATAACGAACCTGCGAAAGAACAAACAAAGAATAAGATTTATGCAAAAACATTGAAAATCCGTCGACACTTTAAAATATTATTCATGGAAGGGTTGGACAATGCTGGAAGATATTTTTACTGTTTTGATATGGTGAATCTCCATAGTTTATAACAAAAATAAATCTAGAACCCGATCTCACCCGACAATATAACAAAAACACTAATTTATAAAAAAAATACAAAGACTAGCACAATTTTTCACTCCTGTTGATTCAGACTCCAAGTAACCTACAATTATTATATACCAAAATGAAGCACATACCTTGTTATTTAAAGTCCATAGCCAAAACTTTTCAGTTTTAACTTCAAACAAGTTTTAACAGGTAGTGCAAGTCTGCGCAAAATCTCACGTGTCGAGAACAAAGGCGACCGTACTGCGCGAAGCTTTAGATTCCAACTACCTGACCACGACGCGCAAGGACGAAAGGGTCAAAAGGAGGCCGGTACGTGATAGTACAGTTACTTAGGTATACTAAAACGTGAAAGTTGACGTCATTTGCTAAAATTTGCAATTCTCACTTATGACCGGTTTTGAAGGCCAAATGCCCCTTAGTGCGCTGGCGCGGGGGTGCGCGGGTAGGGGGGGGGGGCGCCGACTGGCTTCAAAATATTCGCGTGCGAATTTGCAAGTCAGCGCTGACTTCACGCCGCTGTACTGACTTCAGATCAATTTACATTAGGTTTTTTTCGGGTCAGTACTGACGTTGAACGCGACTGAAGCCGAAGACTGACTCAATGTAAACCAGCCTTGAATGAGTACATTACAACTACTAGCGGCACGCCAGCGCCCCGTCGCCGTCGCGCCCCGCCGGCTGTGTGCCTTAAAAATAAGTAGGTGGTTAAAAAAAACATATTCAGAAGAAAATTATTATACTTTTTGTTATTTTTAATTATATCATTTTAAATGAAACATCTCGAAACAGTTCCGGTCTTTGTTCAGATAAAAGTAACAAATGCATTTTCTGCAGTATATATGAGTCTTTAGGCCACAATTTTTGCATCTTTGCCTATCGTTGCCCCAAGCTGGTAAGTGACCTAGGCGATCCTCTGCTACTTCTTTTGGAGGCATCTCTAGTGGCCGTCTTTTCGGTTTTTTCACATTTTCGATTGCCACATCGGAGAGAGGACGCCCTCTCTTCCGAGTAGATGGTGTGAAAACCTGTGATGATTCGCGCATCAAGACATCAGCGATGTACAATTTAAAGTCTAGCAATGGCAAGTACGTCTCATCTTTTTTTTGTTTCTTCTGACGACGCCATAATATCCAACTGTTCACACATGTCAAATCAATCAGGTGGAAGAAAATGCGGTGGTACCATTTCTTGCTCCTTATCCGAATTCTGTAGAACCCCAACATCGAGTCCAACAAATCGACGCCACCCATGTATTTGTTGTAAATTTCAATCGCCTTGGGACGAGGGACATCTATTTTCTTTTTATCCTGTTTTGAATATCTTTTAACGGATGTCATTGGATCTTTGCCAACATATGTCGAACACATGTTTACCAGTTTATTATCTACCCACGAGGTGACACTGAGTTCTACTCCATTTACGTCGGTGCACTTTTCTAAGCAGTATCCTCGACCACGTTTCAAGAGTTGTTTTGTGCTCGGCAATCTAATGTCTTTTGCTCTATTAAATTGGATTGTACCTAAAGGTGGCGGTTCGCGCCGCGACGGAGACGGGAGACCGATACAGGAGGCTGAGACCAGAGACCGCGACAAGTGTCTCGGTCTCTTCGGCATGTACTGTAGGTCGAGACTGAGACCGAAGATCGCGACAAGTGTCGCGGAGCGACCGCTCAGTTCAAGAGAGTCTGTCGATGAAGTCAGTGGTGTTTTGTGTCGTGACGGAAATCCAAGTAATGAAGCTGCTATTGGAGGAAGAAGGAGACGATGATTTGCTCTTGTATTATTATTACAAATACAAAACTGAAAGACCTATTAAGGATTTATATTTAACTAGAGGTCAAGAAGGATCATTTTCGCTATTAGTAAAGAAGCACCTGATGTTTGATGACAATATATTCAGGAAGTATTTTCGGCTGAATAAAACACAGTTTGATTACGTATTAAATTTACTGAAAAAAACAATGCAAGAAAAGGGAAGAATATCAGTGAAAGAAAAATTAGCACTAACTTTAAGGTAAGTTTGCCAATTCATCGAAATTATTCTGGTAGATTTCACCGTAATTGCTTTGAAATGGTTCACTCGAAATATTTGGTAATTGGCCAGATGTTAAATCAATCAATCCAGTCTGTGTTTGGTGTTCTGATGAAGCTGCACTTATCGGAGAATATGAATTGTATGATGAATTTGAACTGGCGTGATGAATCACTTTGTGCTTGAGGTCCTGATGAAGCCGCTATTGTTGGAAAATATGAATTGTAAGGTGAACTTGTATAGGGGCGTTCAGTTTGACCCTCAATATCTCCGATCTCATACTTCGAGACAATATTAAATATTTCAGTTTTTGCCATTGCTCTTGAACGTGCGCTCAATTTTCTTAGCATCATTTCAATATGTTTTGTAAATGTCGATATATCATCAACTGATTCTTGAGATTTTAATGACTCCAGCTGTCTATTTCGGTTTTCCTGTCTGTCCTTCATAAATTTTATAAACTCATCTTCTTTTTGTATTCTTGGCGGTTGGTTTTTCAGAACTGTTACTTAGTGGTATATTAGATCTCTCTTGTGTAGATTTAGAAGTGCCTGGTAACTCCTTTGAAGGAGTGTTATGTACTGACGTGTCTGCGGCTTCGTGAGGAGTATCTTCATGTTCTACTCCTGGGGAAGTATTAGTAACTTCTTTTTCTACACTGGCGGAGCTTTGCTGTTCTTGTTCTACACTGGTGCAGCTTTGCCGTTCTGATGGTGTGTTTTCTAAAAATCTTAAGCGTTCATAAAACTGCCACTTTGAATTTTTAGCTGGTGCTGCAGATCCCGTCGATTGTTTTAGTTTGCGCTTATGTCTGTTGTAGGAGTCCCTGATCAGTTTCCATTTTTTACGGCATTCCGAATCTGTAATAAACAATTTTTTTTTTTCAGATTCATGGCGACTGGAGATACATATGCTTCGCTATCATTCGAATTTCGTATATCACCTTCTTATATTTCACAAATAGTCAAAGAGGTGTTAAAACATTTAAAGACTGTTTTGGTGGCAATTTTTATGCCTATTCCAAAAGAAAGTGACTTTAGGCTTATATCTGAAGGATTTTGGGACAAATGGCAATTCCCCAATTGCACAGGTGCTATTGATGGGAAGCACGTAAGAATAAGAGCCCCTGAAAATAGTGGTTCGTTGTATTTTAATTATAAGGAGTATTACTCAATTGTTCTTCTGGCTATTGTAGACCATAATTACAAGTTCATTGCAGTAGACGTTGGCTCTTATGGCAAAGAAGGAGATAGTGGAATATTCAAAAAGTCTACAATGGGAAAACAAATCATGAGAAATGAATTTAATTTTCCAGAACCAAAAAATCTACCAAATTCGAACATAATATTACCACATTTTTTAGTTGGAGATGAAGCATTTAGTCTTGATACTTTTATGATGAAACTTTACGCTAGAAGAGTTGCAAAAAACGATTTAAGCAAAGAAATATTTAACTACCGCCTTTGTCGTGCGAGACGAGTATCGGAAAACGCGTTCGGTTTGCTGTCTCAGGTGTTTAGAATATTTTACACTCCTATCGGAATAGCGCCAGAAACATGCACTGACATGATCTTGGTTGTCTGTTGCTTGCATAACCTATTATCCTATTGAATGTCGAGGAACATTGAATTTCTCAGACGCTATAATGTCCAGGCTTTTCGCGGTTGACAATTGGCAAATGACTTGCGTTAGAAATTTGTTCTTTTGGTTAGGTTATTATAAATGTTTCCTAACATATTATACACTAGAATAATCCTCATGAAATTTCCTATCATATAATGTAAAATACTTACCTATGTTAATACAAATGATAAGCTTTTAGTTCGATTATGTTTGCAGAATTTGTTATTTTCGCAGCAACTTCCGATTATATTTCGTCAATAGAGCCCACTCACACAAAACTGACACTATTTACTGCTTTCCACATGACCACCATTATTTTCCGCGGCGATTACATCTATTATTGTATTATAAAACATAGTAATTACTTCACAGTAAACAAAAATAGACAGACACGAAATATCACGGCTCCCGCGCCGGCGCCATCTTTCGGTACTGAACCAACCGAGGTAGCGTTCGCATAGCAAGTTGAAACACGTTCGTATTTTCTAGAGAATACTATGAACAAATTTATGAATAGCCATTTACCTATTTGCTGCTCATTTCATTTTGGACTGGCTTGTTTGTTAATACCTAATTATTATTTTGTCAAATTCAGTACCTAGTACCATAGTTTTGTAGGTATAAAAACAGAGTCATACTGCTGAGTAGGGCTTGCAAAATTACGGATATGTTAATTCCGTAACTGATTACGAATTTCGGTGGGCCAATTACGTAATTACGTATAATTACGTAATTTCTTAAATATTTTTAAAATCAAGTGTTTTCTTTAATTAGGTAGTGTATTTAGAGGTAGCAAAGGACACTGTAACATCAAAGAAGTAAAAAAAATATATAAATTTCAAAAAACCTTTTATTAAAAGTACAATTAATATATATTGTTTAGGAACAAAGAACAGCAAGACCAAAAAATAATAAATAAGTATGCATTTATTTATTTATTATTTCTTTGTTCCTGAAAATAAAAAGAGGACAGACAAACAAATAAACAAACCAAACTAATTATAGGTTTATTGAATCTGAATTAATACCTTTCCCCAAAAAAACTTCCCTGTCCCGGTGTGCGTTGGCCATAACTGACGCAAAATTTCACTTTATTTTATTTGGTGAAACTTTACAAAAGCCAAGAAAGACCAAAATGGAGTATTGAAACACTGAAAGTGGGCACAGTTGTGCCTCTGCCACCCCGTATGGGAAAAGGCGTGACGCTATGTTATGTTATCAAAACCCATGCGAGCGAGCGTAGCTAAATATCTATCCTACGTTAATTTGTATAATTTGTCAAAGTTGTATTTTAATAGAATACCGAATCATAGATTTTTTTTACTATAAATTCACATATTTACTTACATATTTTGTAGTGGTGGCAAGTAAACGCTTTACACACAAGTCACAAACACAGGGCACTCAAAATAAATACTTCAGTTCGAGTCGGGGACTTCCGAGGTGTGAAATATGTAGCTAGTAATAGACGAACATACGACGAATATGAGTAAGTAGTGAGTGAGTGAAATTAGTAAAATGAAAGACTTTGTTTCACACATCTACAAAAACATTGGGTTGAACACCCACACAGAAAGACGTGGGGATTCCCAGCGGACGATTATTTTACAAAATTATACTGCTTGTCACTTATTGCTTGCGTGACAAAGGTGATTATTGCGTACCTAATCCAATACTGAAATAAACCGCGCAGGGAAGAACCATGAACCATAGATACTTATATCTGCTCTGTGGTTTAGAATCATGTTTAATGTTGCCAACTTGTCACCAATAAGCCGCTAATGTGTGAATTATTAATATATATATATATCTGGCCACAACATCTGTGGAGATGATTGTTGCAGCGCTAGTGTGTTAGTTGCACCCCACATCGTCTTTGATGGCTATACAGCCCTATTGCGGCACGGCATTTCTTGCCACATCGATTGCACACGTATCGCGAATCCGTTGGAGGAGATGAGGCACAGCGAAGCTTTTTCTGCTTTATGTTCTCCAGCCAGTCTTCGTCATGCTTGGAAACTCCAATTTTGATCTCATGTATGCATCTATTTTGTATGCTAAATAAGTAAATCGTATACTTACGTAATTACGGATTTTCACCCTTCAGTTACGGACTTGTCAGAAGTAATATTTTTTGCGTAATTACGTATTTGCGTAATTACGTATTTGCGTAATTACGTAATTACGGAATGGAAGCCCTACTGCTGAGTAAGGCAGAATGTAAATCACGTTTGTCATATGGGAGCGCCCCCCTTAAATATATATTTTTTAAATAAATGATTTATTAAAAAAGTGAATAATATACCTCAATATTTTGTATATATTTCAAGCGTCGACATAGGTATCATTCCAACTATTGACAATATCGATAAAAAATGAGCAAAAAATACGTTTGTTTTATGGGAGCCCCTTAAATATTTATTTTATTCTGGTTTATAGTATTTTTTGTCATAGTGGCAACTGAAATATAACTCTGTGAAAATTTCAACTCACTACTTATCACGGTGCATGAGATACAGCCTGGTGACAGACGCACGGACAGACGGACAGCGAAGTCTTAGAAATAGGGTCCCATTTTTACTCTTTGGGTACGGAACGGTACTATACGGAAATGTTGGCTTACAAAATCGACTGCTCCAACTCCTTGCGCCGGATAGAGCCTCCGGGAGTTGCGATCACAGATACCTTGTTGGTGACAAGGACTGTTCCTCTCGGAGAAACTTCCACACCCAGAGCGACGGTGGGTAGCTGTTGAGGTCGTGGAGGTGGTCGAGCACTGGAAGATATAAAAATAAATTCATAGAAGGACTAACAAAAAAATATACTATTACTTTACTGATGATGAGCCATAGATTTAAGTGATATAAAATAATAATTCTAGATAAAATACTCACGGAATCACCGGTCTCCAAATTCTTGGTTCTATTTGAACTTCAGCTTCCCTCTCAGTGGAGGCTGTCGCGGCCAACACCATACCCAGGCAACGCCTGGCCCGCAGCTCATCGGTTCCTCGCTGAGGCACAGGCGTCGCCGACCTCGACCTTGAAGTGGATCGCGATCGACTGAGCTTACTAGAAATACAAAAAATAAGCTACAGAAAAAATACAGTTTTAGAAAGAGATTGTTTTTCAAGGAACACAAAGAAAATTGAGAATATTATATTTCTGAACATTTTTCCTCAACATATTTTATGAGTAGGTAGCCAAACATCTAATATATATTTTTTAATTTTCAAGCGCTTTTAATTTTTATTTATTTATTTAATTATCTACACTTTTTTATTAATCGTAAGGAAACCTTCATATATTATTATTATATTATTATTATTATTATTACTCCATAGCTGCCTCTGCCACCCCGTATGGGAAAAAGACGTGACGCTATATTATTTATTTATTTAGATTTGTTGATGTTTCACAGCATAGGTATTATTTTAGCTAGACTCAATCAGACGAATACAAGCATCGGCACACAAGCATGCTCATACTGAACGGAAAAAATATATAAAAAAATATAAATTTAAAAAATCTCCTCCGGTTGTTATAATATTTGTGTGTATTACTAATATTGACACTATGTATGAGACAAATACGAAATACACCAACCCAACTTTAGAAAACAAAACAACTTTTTTTGCCTACGGTACTTACACCGAAGATTTGGACTTATTTGTTTGGAAATGCGATATTACATCTTTTACTATAAGATACGTAAAAACAAACATGGAAAACGTATTCCTGGTTAAATTACGAGAAACCTGATATATTTATTTTATCAAACTAACATGGAAATATACCATAAAACTACAATGGACGACGGCCGTGCGGAAGTAGAATGACGTCGGAAAAAGGTTTGAGACTTTTATCTCAAACAGATCTTCCGAAATGGCTGAAACTAATACTTGAAACATATTCTACACAAAATTCTCAGTAATTATGTATATAAAACATAACACAAACACTTACCGTTTCAATCCTCTAGGCATATTTATTTCGTAGCGCGCGAACCAAAAATTCAATCACAGCAAAATCACAGCAATGGCTGACTTTTGGTGTCAACATTTCGTATTTTTTATCACCTGAGTCGTGATTGGCTATATCTAATGTCAATTTCTTTCATTTTACAGTACAGCCAACTTAACAACTGATAATATGGCGCCCATTTCCGGCTGCGTTTCAAAATCAACTTATTAGTTATGGTACCGCAAAGTTTGCAACTCCCGTTCGGCACAACAGTGTGCGCAGGACACTACCCGCCAAATAAAATTCGGCACAACTGTCGTGCATAGGACATTCAATCGGGAGATGGATTTTTGGAATCTGCTCTAATGCCCGTACATCAATGGAACCGAGAGGAAGAAAATTTGCCTTCAAATTTTGTTTCATTACGTGGAACAGGAGGGTTTTCGAACAGAAACGGACTCGATATTAGAGTAAAATTAACCAATTACTTCACGTCACAGCAAGGAGCAGTAGACTGGCAAGAACAACATGTCACACGGCTTGTTTGAGCTGATTCCTCTCCACCTTTTCTTTCTTATATGTTTCTTTCCAAATATTAATTTTATGCAAAATAAACAAAATAAGAATAACTCACCTGTTTTATTTATGCTTTCTGCTATGCTTTTCCAAATATTGTCCTTACAATTTTCGTCTCTGTAGGTGTCTAGTTGTGCATTGTATAGCGGAGGGTGCTGCCTGATTAGTTCAATCAGAGTCTCACAGTCTTCGTCAGAAAAACTCATTTTTAAACACTAAACACGTGTGCTTTCACTAGCGCGACACGAGACACTACTGGTCCGGAGCAGCGACCGTCTCGCTGTCTCCTGTCTCGCGTCTCGGTCTCCTGTCTCTGTCTCGCTCGCGAACTGTCGCGTATACATTGCCTAACGTCAAGTATCGGTCGCGGTCTCTGGTCTCAGTCTCCTGTCTCGGTCTCCCGTCTCCGTCGCGGCGCGAACCGCCACCTTTACGGGAGAATCCCTACGCTATGTAATTGAGCCATCAGTGGTAAACTGGTATACCAATTATCGATGAATAGTTTGTAATTCAAATGCTTTGGCACTGTTTGAACTAATCTTGTAACTTCTCTCTCAGGGAGCAGTTCAACATATAGGGATGACTCACCCGATTCTTTTGTGTACTCCGAGATCTCATTAGGGGTGACCGTCCTGTCGAACCCCGACACATAGACATGTAGTGTGGGTGTAGCTACCTTCAGTTTCATCGCAGCTGGGTTGGTGGATGTGCCGACTAGATTTTTCTTTCTTCTTCTCCGGGTGACTACCGTAAAACCTTCTTCGGGTGATTGTTCCTGTTTTTGTGCTGCTGTAGCTGGTTTAACAGCCATGGCTGCATATGACTTGGTTAGCTGTTTTGTACTAACCGTCGGTATGTGCAATGCAGTTTTTGGAGGGAGATTCTCCTTTGTTGGGCATGTCTTTTCGGTTATTCTATCTGTGCTTGTAAGGTTTACATTTTGGGTCTCTGTCAGATTGAGTCCAGTAGGGCCACTGTTGGCGATGTCTTGCTCAAAAATTAACGCAGGATTTTTTATTTTGAAGGCGGAGGGTATATCTCGTTGTCCACGTAACGATTTCAGTTCACTTCTTACTTCTTCTAGCTGCTCTCGATTGACACAGGTTCTCTGAATTTGCTCGAAGTTTGATTTAAGTAACTACATTGCCCGAAGCTCCTAGATCAGGGGAGTCATCAGGCAGATCTGTTTTGTGTTTGCCTGTGAATAAATCAAAGTCATAGCTGAAGGCAGAAGCTCCACTCAAGACATAATTTAAGTAGCCCCATTTATGTGGCTTCTTGGCGTTATATTGACGCATTCCTGATGTTTTAGCTTTCGTGGGAATCATCTGTTCGTCCACAGCCAAGTATTCTTCTTTGGGTATTTTTCTCAGACGGTCTCTTAAAATTTCTATAAGCGGTCTTATTTTTTGAAGCTTGTCGTAATTTGGGTCACCAGCTTTCATTTCCTTAGTTTTGTCGAAAAAGTGCAAAAATCTCTTTGTTTCTTCAAATTTATTGCACGTTAGAGACGATGCCACCTTTTCGACATAAGTCCCTTCCTTCCAGTAATGCCGCGTTGATGGAAGATGCACTACAGACATGAACATAATAATTCCTAAAAATTTGCGTATGTCGTCTCTTGATATTGTATTGGCCTTTTCGGGCTGAATTTGTTCTGCATATAGGTTGCTTTCATCTTCCATTAGATTTAATGCCTCTGTCGGAAAAAATAAATTTAAAAAAATCCATTGGTGTTTCTAATAACATAAGTTCCTCTGGCAGGTCTTCACAGCCTAAAAACGCAACATCTTGGCTATCGTAATCAATTGATTTTTCAGTCCAAACAAATTTAGTCTTGTTTTTTTTTTGCTCCACTTTCAGTTCTACTTTTATTTCGGTTTTCCTGAATGCCAGACGTTGATTGTACTTCAGTCACAGAAGAGATAATAGTACTCCGTACAGAACGGCCACTCCCTTCCCCGCGCTGATTCAGATACCGCACCCCACCCCTGGCGTCTGGGGACTGGTTGAAAGTTCAATAGACGCGACTGAACGCCGGACGAGAGTCCGCGCGTATACGGTGAATAATAACCGGCAATGGTGAAGTTTTGTGCATTGTTTGGGTGTCTGTCGTCAACTAGAAACACCAAAGACAGGAGATTCTTTCAGTTCCCAACTGATGAAAGGTAAGCAACAGCAACTCTATTGTTGTTCTTTTGAGAAATAAAAATTCTAATACCTTAACTCCCGGAATGTAACTTGGTCAGCGTTTGCTGTGTGTGTCTCGCTTTCTCACAAGGACAGACTTTGTGCGAGACAGAGACAGAGTTATATGTTTACTAGCTACTGACTACGACAATTGATAATAAGTCAGTGTCGTAATATTTAATTTTTAACCGACTTCAAAAAAGGAGAGGTTCTCTAAAGGTTCTCTTTCATATTTTATTTTCTAAGATACCTAGTACTAAACCTTCCGTAATACATTATCAATTAAGTACATTTACTATAGGTATTCATTTCGTGATATTCGTTGTTGGTGCGATTCAACAACGCGAACGAAGCACTTCTAGTTGAAAAGTAGGTAGTAGGTGGGTCAATCAACTATTTTACCCACACTTTATCACTACTACGTTAAATGGTTAAATTTACACATTTGACGAATATAACAATAGTATCTAAGCTAGCAGGAACTACCTACGGGGAACTTGATTACGTTCTCGAAGATCTTCGTTTGTGTTTTTTTTGCTCGCATGGCGCGGTATGGTGTCCTTTGATAGTGCCGTTGAGCTGCTAGTCCTCGAAGAACTTTCAGAGGGAGTGCGTGCGTTGACAGAAAAGTGTGGGTTAAGTTGATTGACCCAGGTACGCACGCACTAACTTTGTCGCGGCACACACGGCAAAGTCACTACTTTAGGAGGCCAAAAATTATTGATATGAAAAAAGTTTTCGTTTGTACTTTGTAGTGTTCCTGACCAATACGTTATCAATAATAATCATAAATAAGAATGAATGGGCACTCGGTTAGCCTGTACCTATTACCCACAGCACTTTTATTATGTTGTTTGTGCCCGTTGTTCGGTGTGTCGTATTATTTATTTATATGCTATACTATGCTTTTTTTAAATTGTGTTTCAACTAATGAAAACATGTAAGTACCTACTTACCTACACAAACCTACCTACCTAAAAAGGGAAAGTGATAGGAGTAAAAAACTAAATAGAAATAAAAAATATGAATTTAAGAAAGGAATAAAAGTAAGTATATTTCACTAGGTATACATAAAACAATAATAATTATATGAAATTAAGAATCAGGATGCTTCATCACCATCTTCATGTTCATGGTCATCATCTTCGTCTTCGTCATCATCATTTCTATTAATGACGTTTTCTATTGAAGGATTTTCCAGCATTTCTAAAGCCTCCTTACCAAATGGTTTCCTGCTTTTATCATGACTCCTCTTCGACGCAATTATAGGATATGAAGCTATAAGCATCCAGTGCGCTATGTCGGTATTGGTGTGGATCCTGGAGGTCAATGCCAGGCAGTGACGGATTAAGACTACTAGATGCCCTAAGCAATCCATGCCTGTGGGCCCCCCTATCCGTATGTCAACTAGAATCGGTCTTTAAACCTTTACCGCCTAAAAACATTAGTTTTTTGTAAAATAAGATGATGAGATGTAACGTACTTTAGAAGTGGAGTAGGTGCGACAATAATAAAAACCAAAGCATAATTTATTTATTTATTGAAATGCGCCTTGCGGCTTTTCCGAGCATTGAATTCACGCAAGATAGTATTAACGTCTAACGTTTTTAACATATCGGACTCTATGTACAATATCGATAAATTATCGAGCCTTTCTTGTATCATCTTTGTCCTTTTTTCATTTTTTAATATTTTTAATTTTGAAAAAGAACGTTCCGCTGAGCAATTTGTAATCATAAGCGATAAAAATATACGCAGGGCTGTTTCCACATTAGGGAAAGCTGATTCAATCTTATCATTATGTATTATTTTATACAATTGTGCATGAGTTTGATGTAAACTTGTGCGAGCCGAATCACTGGGTCTGGAACTTATTTTACTTATGACATATGAATGAAACTGTTGAATTTCTGTTATTAATTCGGTGTTAAGGTCTTCTGGATATGTGTTTACTAGATTTGAACTGTGCTGACTGTATTCTGCAGTTTGATCGGGACACATAATTTTATCGGCATCGGGTATTTTATTCAAGAATGAGAATTTGTCTGCTGTTTCTTTGTATATTTTTCCTCTTTTTCGCATCTCTGCATTTAATTTATCAATGATGCTATAATAACACGTTATTTTGAATGGTTCTCTTGGGCTGAAACTTACTTCAGGAGCTGAACCATCATTGGGCATTTTCTTTCTTCGTCTTTGACGGGTGTCTTTGTATTCCACATCTGGTAGCTTTTCTTTTGCGCGGGCTTCTAAAAAATCAAAGTCGCACCGCAATTTTTCTAAAAAAATCACGAGTGATTTGTAGAGATTAGCGCCAGTCTCTAGAGTAACTTCTGGGTCTTGTAATACCTTGCTGACTTTCCGGAAGGTTTGCAAAATTTCGTCCCACATGACCAACATGAGTACGAACTCCAATTCTTGTAGTTTATTTGACAAATTAGCTGCTTCTCTTCTGGTTTCTCCTTTTTGCATGTCATCCACAGAAATGACGTCTAATGCATCTATAATTTTATTATATGTCTGTGAAATAGCTGATGTCGCTTTAGCGTGTGCTTCCCATCTCGTTTCTGATAAAGATTTCAAAACACTTTCATTATCCAAATGATCTTTTAATATGCGCCACCTTATGGTTGAACCAGAAAAAAAATTGTATAGATTTTGAACTAATGAAAAAAAAATTACAGCTGCTAGGCAACAATCCACGGCGCTTCGACCTACTAAATTGAGAGAATGGGCTGTGCATGGGATATATATTGCAAACGGATTCACCTCTAGAATCTTCTGCTGCATGCCATTGTAACGCCCAGACATATTTGAAGCATTGTCATAAGACTGGCCTCTGCATTTTGAAAAATCTAATCCACAATGTTCTTTAAGGTAAAGAGTCTGCTTTGCCAGTTCATCTCCTGTGTGATGCGTTTTCAACTCAATAAATGTAAGAAATCGCTCTACTGGCTGCCCATCTTTTATATAGCGAATAACTACGCTGAGCTGGTCCATGTGCGTCAAATCCGGCGTAGAATCTACTGAAAGACTATAATATCTAGAATCTTTTATCTGCGATATAATTTTGCACTTCTTGGGCCATTATCGGAGTTTGACAATAAAGTATTCTGTTTCGTTGATGATATAATTATCTGTTCTTCAGACTTCGACGAACACGTTCATTTACTAAAAGCTGTCTTAGAAAAACTTAAAAACGCTAATTTGAGCATAAACATGAAAAAGTCTTTGTTTTGCCGAAGCGAGTTGAAGTACCTTGGTTATGTGGTGGACCAGTTTGGTTTAAGGACAGACCCAGCCAAAGTAGAGGTCATAATGAATTTTCCGGTACCGAAAAATGCGACCGAAATAAAACGATTTTTAGGTATGGCAGGCTGGTATAGGAGATTCATAAATAACTTTTCAAAAATTGCCCGCCCTCTAACTCGCTTAACGAGTAAAAAGGTTGAATATCAATGGTCCCTTGAGCAGAATGAAGCTTTCAATTTGCTGAAATCAGCATTGGTATCCGCTCCGATCTTAAGATGTCCGGATTTCAGCAAAATGTTTTATATCCAAACGGATGCTTCATCTTTTGCCATAGGGGGTGTCTTGACTCAGAGGATTGATGAGGTCGATCACCCAATTGCATACTGTAGCAGAACTTTGAACTCGGCTGAATCGAATTATTCTGCGACAGAGAGAGAGCTCCTTGCTGTCATATATGCTTTAGAGCAATACCGTTCGTACGTTGAGGGCAGGAAGTGTATCATTGTCACGGATCATGCCTCCCTGCAGTGGTTCTATAAACTTAAAAATCCGTCCGGCCGATTGTGCCGTTGGGCGTGTAGATTGAGTCAGTTTGAATTTGAAATTGTCCACCGCAAGGGTCATGAGCACGTCGTCCCAGATTGTTTGTCGCGTATAAAAGTAGACTCCATAAACGTAGGTGTTTCTACCACTACTGATAAATGGTACTTGGACTTATTCCAAAACATCACAGAAAAACCCCAACTTTTTCCAAATTTCAAAGTTGACCAGGACAAGATATTCCGGTTGACGAAAAACAAATACAATCTGACAGCAAATTTCGAATGGAAGTTAGTGATAGCACAGGAAAAGAGAGAGGAGGTCCTAAAGAATTGTCACGATGAGCCCACAGCAGGTCATTTTGGTGTGGCAAAGACGCACAAAAGGATAGCTTCCCTTTACTTCTGGCCATCCATGTTTAGGGATGTAAAGACTTATGTCCAAGCATGTGAAATATGCAAATGTTACAAACCAGTAAATGTGGCCAGAACAGGTCTCATGGGTAATCCGAAGCAGGTTTCATATCCTTTTGAGGCGATCTCCTGTGACATTATGGGCCCACTTCCTCCATCCTACTCGCGTAGCCAATACATCTTTGTTGTATCCGACTACTTCAGTAAATATGTCTTAGTTTTTCCTCTGAGGAACTCCACTACGAAATCTATAGTCAAATGTCTGGAAAAATCAGTGTTTTTAGTCCATGGAGTATGTAGAATCTTATATTGTGACAATGGGCCACAATTTATCTCGAAAGAATTTCGTGATTTAATGACTAAATACAACGTGCCCCACGTATTCTATAACCCAAGATATCATCCTCAAACTAATCAAACGGAAATAGTAAACCGTGACCTAGGCCGTGCCATTGCTTCTTATGTGCGTTCTGACCACAGAAAATGGGACCAGAACATTCCTGAGATTCAATGCGCTTTCAACACCCTAGTTCACGAGGGTACAAAGTCTTCCCCGTATTTTTTGGTACATGGGAGAGAGATGATACTTGATGGGGGAGTTTATAACAACAATGAGCCGTTAGATCCTCAAACGGTCAAGGTTGCGGACCCTCAAACATTTTCAGATTCCCTTATGGAATTAGGCTTGGTTTTTCAAAATGCTCGTGCCCATCTAAAAAAGGCATACGATCATAATGCAAAATACTACAACTTAAGGAAAAGGCCTATTCAATTGCAGGTAGGTCAATTCGTTTATAAAAGATGTTTTCCTCTTTCTAACGCATCCAAACATTTTTCGGCCAAATTTGCGCCGAAGTTTGAGAAATGCATAATTCATGCGAAACATTCACCCCTGGTGTACTCGCTAAAATCCATTGATGGTAAAAATCTAGGTAAATTTCACATAAAGGACTTGGTGCGGTTTGATGATGCTTCTCCCACTACCTCAAATGAATAAACCCTAGTATTAGGTAGGATATAAATATGTTGTTCTGGTGTTGCCAATAGCGAAATAGTTGCGTAACATCAGTAATTTGCATGCTGTAAATAGTAGCATTAATAAAATAAGTTAACCCTAAATTTTCAAAATTTGTGATTTCCGAGTTACACCATTTTATATCTAAGGCACTCTGAGATTACTGTAGGTTATGAAAACAAAAGTTTGTTTAGTTTAGAATAAGCAGGTGTCACACTACTCACATCACAACATTTATATTAGTGTATTTATAAATATTAACTTAATCTTGTTTATTTGAAATTGTTGTACTGAAAATAACAATATTAAATGAATGAGAGTACTACTACATAGTCGGGCCATAAGTTCTGTCACATGGGTAAAATTTCGAATTTAGAATAGAGGCTACAAAAAAAGTTATGGGGATTCGAAATTTGAATATTTCAAGAAAATAAAAATACAGGTTTTCTGGAATATTCTTCATTTTCCAATAGGGAGTGGACGCGCAAAGAAGACAGAGTCGCAATAATTGCATTGCATCGTTGCGGCCACGCACCAACAGTGATTTTTAAACTGCTGAAAAATTTAAAAATTCCACTGAGTTTCATTTATCGTACTATCAAACGATTCAGGGAAGATTCAAGTTTAGATGATAAACAAAGAAGCGGTCGACCTCGTACTGTTCGGACTGCAGCGGTCATCAAAGCAGTGAAGGCGCGAATCCAATGAAATCCTGTCCGCAAGCAAAAAATGTTGGCTCTGCAGATGGGACTAAGCAGAACCACTGTTAAAAGAGTATTGAATGAAGACCTAGGACTGCGTGCTTACAGAAAAAGAACAGCACATCTTCATAACGCACGGCTGAAGAAAATCAGACTCGAAAGATGCCGGGTTTTGTTAAGGCGGTACGCAGGTAAAAAATACCGCGAAATAGTTTTTTCGGACGAAAATTTTTTTTATGTTGAGGAGAGTTACAACAAACAAAATGATAAAGTGTATGCACAGTCTATTGTAGAAGCAAGCAAACGTGTGCCACGTGTTCAGCGTGGCCATCGCCCTTCGGCATTCATGGTTTGGCTTGGGGTCTCCTATTTGGGTCCAACAGAGGTGTTTTTTTTGTGAAAAAGGAGTGAAAACCAGTGCCCTCGTATATCAAAACACAGTCCTAACAAACATTGTGGAACCTCTTTCACAAACAATGTTCAAAAATAGGCACTGGGTTTTCCAGCAGGATTCTGCACCGGCCCATAAGGCGAAAAGTACCCAAAACTGGCTCACGACCCATGGAATCGTCTTTATCAGGCACGAGGATTGGCCCTCCTCCAGTCCAGACTTGAATCCTTTGGATTATAAAATATGGCAGCACTTAGAGGAGAAGGTCTGCGCTAAACCCCATCGCAATTTGGAGTCACTTAAAGCATCTCTGATTAAAGCAGTCGCCGATATTGACATGAATGTCGTGCGTACTTCGATTGATGACTGGCCTAGCAGATTGAAGGCTTGTATCGAAGCCAGAGGAGGACATTTTGAATAATTTTAGTGTGGTTTAAATCTGTATTTTGTACCCTTTCATTTGATATATAAATGGTTGTAGTGCGTAACTCATTGTGTCATTTATTTAACTTTCCATATGTGACAAAACTTATGACCAGACTATGTATATTTAAATATCTTTATATTATTATAAAATACTCTTCGGATTGTACCATTTAAACACATATTTACACAACACTTTACAAAACAAACAGAATCCTAACTACAATTATCAAATGGGCAACTTGAGTCAATAATAAAATTGGCAATTTACATAAATAAACTTGGGTTGCTTAGTTGGGAATAGGGATGTACAAATAATTGTATAAAAATGACATAGCTCTGTACTTGCAGGTGAACATTAAAAATGTTAGGTTTGGAAAAGATTCGTACTGACGGCTGGAATATTCTAGGGTTTGAGAACGGAAAGATAGGACAATTGTAGATAGGCATGCGATAGGATTAAGAAGTAGATAGAATTTCTATTAGTTTAAAGCGGTAACTCGGATTAGTTTTAAGTAGCCTTAACTTATAAACAGTATGTCATGGACAACAGAAGTCTTATGATCATTTCTGGATTAAGGATGCGTCCTAACCACGACAAAGGTTTTGGATTTTACAAAGTAGGGTGACCACAATAAAGGTTTCACTCCGTTGAACTTTATTTAGTCTATTAAGTAAGTGTAAGATACTAGATCTTACTCCACATTCAACATTCCTCGTCTGGTAGTTACCGTCGGGAGGGACTTTGATGTCCTTGTTTCTTGTGTTTTTGTTAATTTTTTTTTTCTCCTCCAGCATTGTTTTGCATTTCAGGGAGGGACAAATAGTCCATCAAATATATGGTAAGGTTATTTTTAGGAAAATCTTTTTCTTGCACTCACGAAGTATGCTTCGTGTTTCAGTTGTTTCCTTTTACTAGTATATCTTCTGGTTTTTCCTGAAATAGGGTGACCATGATTTCTGGTGTACTTTGGGTTTTTTTTTTCTTGCATTTCTAATTTACGGGTTGGTTTTTGCTCTATAAAATTCACACCTTCTGGTGTTTGAATTATTTTATTTAAATTTTTTTTTTTTTTTAAATAAAATAATTATTTCCCAACTTGAATGGTATTGTAACGCACAAAATTATGTGCTATACTGAACTGGATCGGAACGTGCCGAAACGCGTTCTGTTTCATGCAGCACACACTTCTGTGACTGCGTTTGTATACTTTAGCGAAATTTTAAATTAATGCTTTTTGGATATCTTTGTGCTTAAATAGTTTAAAACATAATGTTAGGTGGACTTAATATGTCTCGTTCTTCTCCGTTTTCAATGTCGGTATAGAAACGACATTTTTAGAGTGAATCCAATACTAAGGCAAAAATGGTGGCTGAATGATTTACGAGAAACGAAACGTGGCGTGGCATATTCGTCTGAGTGAATTTAGAATGTGTCACTTTCATTTTCCGGACCGGTGTTGAAAGTCTACCATCGTATTTCTCCCAAGCAAGGCAGCTTTCCACCTTCAGGTAAGGGTTTTCTGGATCTCTGGAGAGCGATTATGCGGCTCAGCATATTTGTTTTTACAAACAAACTATTTTATTCCAGGTTCGGAGATCGAGTCATCGGCTGCTGACGTGACGCAATTTCACCAGGAAGGCGACTTTCCCAGCCTGAGTATGTATACGGATTCCCGTTTTGAGGGCTCTCCTGCAGCCGATATTGGTTTTTATGATTAGACTAACAAAAACTTTAATTTCAGGCTTCCAATTTTGGCGTGGCACGCGTATCAAAATGGCGTCCACCATGTCGTTGGCGAGGCGATAACTCCAGCCTTTCCCGTTTGCAGTGGCATAAGCCACACATAATTTCAAATCCCATTTAATGGTATGTAACCTTTTCTTAAATATTTACCTAGGGAATACTGACTTGTGATAAACCATGAGGTTAAACCAGTATATCACATTCCCCAGGGTTCAAGAGTTTGGTGTCCTTGTATGCAGCTTCAAGTCTTCTACGTTGCGACGTCTGCCCTCTTCCAAGGCGGTCCACGAGAAGCGACACTGCAGGACAGTCATCTTGGAGTCAAACGGGGAAATAACACGGTCTTGATATAACTGAAATTACAACACTACACACAAAGCATTAGACATATCACCGATTACTCATGCTTTCGACAAGGTAATCCCTTTAGTTTGTCTCTTCTCAGAAGTACCTACCTGGAATAGAAGGTTTCTTCAATGATTTATTCATGTACAACTTAAGTAATATTAAATAGTATTATAAGTTAAACCTAGATAAACAGAAAATTGTATGTTCTACATATTTTGTACACCAGAATACCATAGCATTGTGAAAATAATTCCATAAATATCCGGGGCAAGACTCTTTCTTTTCTTTCTGCCACCGAAACGATCCATGTCGCACGGGGCGTCGACGATGCTGTTCTGTTATAAATTTGTATCTTCTGATTTATGAGATACGGCGCTCATTATAGACAGCATTCTTCGACGACCTGCCAAGCCAAACTACCCACACCCTATCACTGAGATAGGCAAGATAAAATATTTGTTACACTATGAATGCCTTGACTTCAGCAGAATCAACAGGTTCCCAGCTACGGCTTCCTTTCTGCTCTGCGTAAATATTGGTTTGTGTCACAATGAGATCTATTACATCTTCATCAAAAAACAATTTGAAATAACCGTCAGGCCTGGTCCTGCTAGGAACATACTGTCTGGGTTCTATACGAACGCTATCAAAACTTTCTATATCAGGATTCTGTGGCCAAAGAACCTTCTTCCAAATGTTCTCTTCAATATCTGATAAATCTGTATCAGACATCCCTACTGGTCTATCTGAGACTGTAGGTAGATGGGATGCAACTTCTTGATAGGACGAGGTGGATGGTTGGGCATCAGCTGTGCTAGTTGATTGCTGTTCTGCATGAGAACTATTTGAAGGAACTGTATCATACAATGGGGCTGTATTTGGATCTGTTACTTCTGGGGAAGGAGTTCTTGCATTACGGTGACGATCTAATGGAACTTCAGGAGAGGAAGAGTATATAATACGACGGCGGCTAGCTGGATGAAGACTTGGTGTGGATTCCTGGGCTTCAGCTGTACTCAGGGGTGAGTGGCTGATTGGTGAAACTGCCTCATCCTCCCGGTATGACACCTCTACTTCTTCGGAACAGTGAGGCACAGAGTTCAATTCAACTCCAGAAAATATAGTCATAAGGTCAGAGTCAGATATGTTTTCGGATTCGGGCTCAAGATCGTCTTCGGAAACCTCAGGATCATCTATACCAAATATCAGATTGAGTTCATCTTCTATTTGGTTGTCATTCAACGCCTTTTTTCGCGACATCTTGACCTGTAAAAGAAAAAACCACACCTACTCTAAAATACATTACATCTAATATACATACACACACAGGGCAGTGGCAATATACCCAATATCTGTAATGGTTCGAAACTACCGTCGTAAATAAAGCCTGGTATAGAAGCAAACACACCACTCAGTTGCAATAATATCAAAAACTCACCAGTGGTGGACGCACAATTCCAAGGTTGAGTTGGATTTAAAAAATACTTGAAATTTTGCCGAAATTCCACATATTGAGTGCACTTTCGGTATTTTGGCTAACAAATGGCGCATCTTCCATAGGCCTATAAATGTAAACATAGACTTAGCCGAATACATAATTAAAGCCTGTTGCGTTCTACATAACTATGTGAGGACTAGAGATGGTGTACATTTTAAAGATACTTTATATAATGCACCAATGACTAATCTCAATACATTGAATGCAGGAAGAGCAACACCGTCATGTTTAAATATCAGAGATAAATTCGCTCGTTATTTTATGAACGAAGGTAGTGTTCCATGGCAAGATACAAAAATATAATTCTGTCATTTAATTGGTTAATGCTTTGAATAGGTATGCACGAATTTATGGGGGTAGAGGGGCCAAAGGTCTAGGGGGATGTAGGGGACTTCCCTCTTCAAGTAAACCAGGGGTTTTTTGTCATAATTTTTTTAAACTTATTTTTAAAGGTTATTTTTTTCTTTTATTGTGTACTTATAAAACTTGCATTTTAAAATAACCTAAACCGTTAGAAAAATGAACCTCAAAATAAGTTTAAAAAACTACCTAAGTACTCCAAACTTCGTGCGTATATTTTAACCCAACCCATAATAATTTTACGTGAATAAATACCTACTTACCTAAAATTGCTTTTTGTTCCAACGTGTCCTGACCGTTAGAAAATATCTCTACCAACTCCTGCCAGGCTTGGTTTTTTACATTTTTAAGTGCATAACCATCACATTGCAGATTCCATATTGCTGGTCTCTTTTCCACTTCTTCAATAAATAACTCCGTGTCGAAGCGATCTGCAATGAGCTCACGCGTGCTGCTACTCATTGTGACGTGTTAGGCTAAGGACTCACGAAGCGGTTTTCACCCGCGCCCGCCGCGGTGGCGGAATGGAGTTTTATTTTCAAAACTCACGAGACCGGAGTTTTGAGCCGTCGCGGTTGCGATTATCGCTCGCAAACTTGGCGGTTGATTATCGCAAGACGGACGGTTGCAAGACGGGCGGTTAAACGATTAGTTGAGTTCCAGACCGTCATGGACACACACCAGAAACGAGCTGTTGCGTAATACTTACTTCACAGAAGAATTAAAAAAAGAAGGCCTAAAAGGTTCTGGATACATCCACTGATTGCGGAAAGAGATCGTTATGGATTATTTGTTATTCTTATTAATGAGTTAAAGAAGGATGAAGAAAAGTTCTTTAATTATTTTCGAATGTCCGTATCTAGTTATTTAAGGTCAGTTCGGCGAAGTCCGGCATACTTCATTTAAAAAAATATTAGATGAATATTTTTGGCTATTCTATTATTATTTAGTAAATTTTTATTTAAATATATGATAATACATTTAGTTGACTGTAAAATAAACCTGTCAAACCTATATAAAACCTTTCAGTTTGAGGATTAAACAACGTTTTTGAAAACACATCTCAATAGACGGACTTAGCCTCCATGGCGGGGAAGTCCGTCTAGTGGCGAGTTTACCAACAAATATACAATTTACGCAAAATATATGTCTATTTAGTGTGAGAGTTAACGTCCAACAACCTAATGTGTGTTCTCAAATCTTAAAGATAAGGTTCTAAATGCCTTATTTTCCAAAAAAAAGCTTTTGTCGGGCAAGTCCGGCATACATCAAAAATTCATCGCAATTCAGAGGTAGAGAAACCTTGGGGTCATGTACATCACTTTAGATGAAATAATATTTTCTTAGTAAATTATAATAATTATTTATTTTAATACAATCAGTCAAAACAGCCCAAACTATTAAGTTAGGGTCGAAGGCTGGATTTTATCAACAAAAAGTTATACGAGAATAACTATCCCGGGGATAATTTGTATGACAATGTCAGTTCAAAATGAAGTCATTGTTAGGAAAAGTAGAAGTTACTCTGGAGTAAAAGTTACTCTTTCGTTGGTAAACCCACAGTTTTACTAGGTTTGAGAGCCGCAGGAAGAAGCGATACTGGAGTGAGTGCCGCAGAGATGGTATTGGGCCACAACTTGAAACTACCGGGAGATTTTTATGGCGAGGTAAGTACACCCTGTAGTGATAACACATCTTGTAGTAGCGACCCATACACATACGTGGAGAAGTTGCGCAAGATTATTGGCAGCCTGAGGCCAGGATCACAGGCGGTAAGCGAATCAAGAAAATTTTTCGTACATCCGGATTTAGAATCGTGTTCGCATGTTTTTGTAAGGAATGATGCAGTCAGGAAACCCCTTATTCCTACTTATGATGGCCCTTACCGCGTCACGGGTAGGTTAAGGAAAGTTTATAAGATTCAGTATCCTAATAGAGAAGCACACATATCGGTAGATAGGTTGAAACCCGCGTATATATTGAATGACCCAGATTATTCGAGGCATTATGCTATACCAGTACAAGATAGTAATTTAGAAAGTTTGCCAGGGATTTCGTAAACGCCATCAGCTTGTGAGCGAATGACGCGTAGTGGCCGCACAGTAAAAATGCCAGTAAGGTTTTTAGAGTAGGATATTGATTGGAATGCGATTGATCATTTGATTTTGTATTTTTGGAGCTGCATATCTTATAAATTATTGAAAAATTATTGAAATCATGGGTTATTTTTTATTAAATGTGTTTTTGCAGGTGTTGTCACGTAGGGAGGGAGTAAATTTAAGTTATAGCAGGGTTGGTCTAGTGATAACTACCCTTACAGAATATTACGTGTATACTTAACATTAAATGAGAGTGTTAACGATTGGACATTATTTGGTCCGCAGTGTTTTGAGATGCGTCATGTGACGATATTTAGAAGATTGTATTTCATTTTGTGTGATTGTTGGAATGAGCATCCACCCGTAGGACTTTCGTAAGATCGGTACTTAGTATGATGCCAAGGGGATACTCATTCCAACAAACGTGTCAGTTTTATTTCATATAAAAGGGTTATTACTATTTTTAACCGACTTCCCAAAGGAGGAGGTTTACAATTCGTCCGGATATTTGTTATTTATTTTTTATGTATGTTCCCCGATAGCGCCTAGACGGATGGACCGATTTGGAAAATTATTTTTTTGTTTGAAAGGGTTTACCTTCCCATTGGTCCCATTGACACCAGGTCAGGATCTGATGATGGGATCCTGGAGAAATCGAGGGAACTCTTCAAATATTATAGGCAGACCTATAGTGATTTTTGTGTTTTTCTTAATAACTCGTGCAAATGCACATGGTAAGCATAATATTGTGATGCGGAACTGCTCATGAAGACCACATATGGCCACCAGATCTGCTCAATACTAGGTACAAATACAATGCGTGGCTGACGGGCTGGCAACGCATAGCCTAAGCCGGTGGACCTAGAGCCATGAAACTTTGTACAGAGGTTCCTTAGTAGCGTGGGGTAGCACTGTGATGGGATTTAACAAAATTAATTCCCCAAGAGGGGGGGGGGGGGGGTAAGGGGTTACAGTTTGTATTAAACTCAATCTAATCAAATAGGGTTTGTGGAAGTCGGTTTTTTCTAAAGTTTACTTTTTGTTTCAATTATTTGTTTTTAGTGTTAGTATAAGTAGGTTGGCTACGAAAGTATGTTTCGTCAAACGGATGTTAACATGTAACATCAGCAATGTAACAGTAAAAGAAATACGATATGTAATAACAGAAGGTATATTTCGTCAGACAGAATCAGAATTACAATTAATTTTATCATGTTATTGTTGCCGAGAATTTAGAGTCAGCAGAAAGAAGTACAGGACATATCAAACAGTTTTGCACTATGTTAAAGTACAGTCAGTCAAGACACTTTTTGCATTCGGTTTTGTAATAGTTAAAATTTTGGTTACAAAAATTTTTTTCGTAGGAGGGGATGATTGTAGGGTGTCACATTGTGCTGGCGTAGCATATTGTCGCCTGCGAGCGTACAGCTATAGCGGCGACTAACCAGTCGTCTCTTATACCTCTTAAATAGTACCCGTGTCGCTGTTACATGTGTATACCACGAAATACATATTTTCATCTAACTGAAAAGACTCTATTCTTTATCACAACTAAGGTACCCGTTACAGCTGTTATATCAAAATCATCCAAGTTAGATACTTTAGCTTGGTGTGGTCGCTTTTTTCCGGGAGTGTTCCACTGTCCCTGGTTCATAGAACCTTCTTTTTTAGGGTTCCGTACCCGAAGGGTGCCAAACGGGACCCTATTACTGAGACTTCGCTGTCCGTCTGTCCGTCCGTCCGTCCGTCTGTCACCAGGCTGTATCTCATGAACCGTGGTAGCTAGACAGTTGAAATTTTCACAGATGATGTATTTCTGTTGCCGCTATAACAACAAATACTAAAAATCAAAAGAAATTTAATATTAAGGGCGGCTCCCATACAACAAACGTGATTTTTTTTGCTCATTTTTGCTCGATATTGATAATGGTAGCAGGTAGACGCTTAAAATGTTCACAATATATTGAGTATATTATTTACTTAAAAATAAATAATTAAATTAAAATTAAATTAATATTTAGGGGGCTCCCATACATTTCTTTTTGCGGTTTTTTATAGATAATGGCACGGAACCCTTCGTGCGCGATTCCGACTCGCACTTGGCCGGTTATTAAATTTTCTTTTTGTTTATTTTTTTATTTTTTGAGTGCTTTTGATTTGTTGTACGATGGTACGGTACCCTTCGTGTGCGATACCGACCCGCACTTAACCGATTATTTATTCTTCTGTCTTGACACTCATTTCTGAAATAGATGTATTTAATAACTTTATTTTTATTATTGATAATATTCAAAATCGAATAGAGCAACAAAACCACTGGTAACCAGTGATCAATAACATCAGGTATGCAACCCTTAAAGTGATATGAACTCAATGTCCCATATTTTGTTTGTCAGAAAATAAATCAGGCAACTCTGGAACTCATACACTCATACTCTTTATTATATACAATTGTTGAATGGAAAATTTTTCATGTAATAAAAATACCAGTCATTGAAGATATCTTTTTGAAGTAAGTAACATGTTTCACTTGTCAGCATTTTGTCTTTTTCGAGAGTTTTAAGTGAATCTACTATTTCTGCCACTCTGAGTTTTGTTTCCTCATTGTCAATACATTCTGAAAAGAAATAACAACAAAAATAATTAACTCACTGTGAGAATTATCGCAAAACCGTTTCAATTCTTAAGGTATAATTCCGGGACAGACTGCAGACTGCAACCGCAGACCGCAGGCGACACTACTGGTGACATGCATGACACACTACCTACTGGTTTCTGTTCTCGCTTCTATAGCTTCGGTCACATACAGCGACTAATCACTGCGAGTGCATTCACTGCAAATTGTAATCGCAGCGACTAGTCGCTGCCTGCTTGTAGCGAGTTCTACATGAGAATTTCGACAGTCTGCGGGAGAGAGAGCGCGCGGAAAAGAGAGTAAGAGCGGAATAGCTATTCGCAGCAAGTAGCCTGTCACACACAGCGACTAATCGCTGCGAATGCCTATTCACAGCGAGTAATACTGAACATGCTCAATTCTAATCGCGGCGACTTCAACTCGCAGCGAATCTATTTGCAGCGAATAGCCTGTCTGTCACATAGCGAAGACTCGCGGCGAGTAGTGTGTGTGACCGAGGCTTATCAAATTTATTCCGAGCGCGGCGGCACTGCGGTCTGCAGTCGCGTAGCATTTTCTAGGGCGGTGGTGTGCGGCACCGCAGCGTCACCTGCGGTTGCAGTCTGCGGTCCGTCCCGGAATCATTAAGATATACCATACTACCTTTCCCGACGATATCTTGTTCTGACATCATATTGTTCCCTTCACTTTCCTCAGGAGGGTTACTTCTCTTCCTCACCCGCTTGGTGCTGATTTCATCCTCGCACAAAGATATAGGGGACCAGCCCCATAGGGTTTCTGCTCCCATGAGACGATCATTCAAGATTTGCTTGCATTTCCCAACACTCTCCTTTACAATGGCAGATAAACTTGTCAATTGAATTACGGTGTTCGTTTGGGAGGATGTGATTCTGTCAGCTCTTACCTGCATTGATTTTCGCAATACTTCCTCAACCTTAATTATGTAATCTCTGATCTTGTCTAAAGATCTGAGTAAATTAGCTGTATCATGACAGGGTGCAGACAGCACAAATATGTGTTTCCACTCACTCGTTTGCATATACACATCTTGTATCGGGATGGTGGCCATAGCCATGTCTGGGTAGAAGTTAACATCAGCAGTTTGAGATATGTGCACAGACATCGAGAAAAGGAAAGAGGAAACCTTCATAGCTATTTGGCTGCTGCAGAGGCAGTATTGAATAACAGGCTAAACGTAGGTGGGTATTATTGTGTCTCTGGCGTCACCCCCTAAAGGGATTGAATGAAATGAATGATCCGTCATTAAAACCTTTTTGTTGAGGAATATCACTAGTTTGCTTGTACACGGAGAGTCTGAGGGCAATACTTTATTTAAAACTGTAAAGATATTATTCCAGAAATTCTGGTCTATCACTGTCCTCTACTTGTCCCTTGCGAAAAGTGTCAAAATTCTGAATGCTTTAGGTTCTTTAACATAATTAAGATGCCTTAACGTCTTTAAACTGATCTTCAGCTTGTGACTTATACATTTTGTAAAGTCTATTGATGTTTAAATTTGACGCTAGGTACTGCCTACTCTTTATTTTGCTGCGGCAATAGTGCAATTCTAGTGGCACCAACTTTTTAATGAATTCTTTTATCGATTTCTTTTTTCCTGCGTACTTTTCCTTTTTCCGGTCTCCTCCTCTGCGTAAAACCACACCAGTTACTCTTCCCTTTTTCAACCCTAAAATCGTTAAAAACGTTTTCCTGCATACCAGTATCATACAGTTTCTTCTACGCGCATAATACACTATACTAATATTTTTCTTGTTCCCTGTTCCAGTCACTAGACGGCGACGCTGTATTGGAGATATTTTAGTGTATTGCAGTATGAAATTGTCTTGTTGAACTTTATTTGGAGTTTTAAAAAAGGCGTTATGAAACTTTATTATGTCATGTTTTGACAGCGAAGTGCATCTGTAGGCTTTGGTGTAGTGTTGGCACGGCACTGTAATAGATGGCGGTGCTATAGGTGAATATCTGAAATGAAAACATTATTTTGAAATACGCAAATTCGTTTGTGTAAAATGTACTTGCTTGATGATGTGCTGTCGACTGCAGAAAAAAGACCATTATACGATACCTACATATTCCTTTTGAAAAGTCGCACAACAAGAAGTGATAAAAATAGCCGAAAACACTATGCAGAAATACACCCGGACACGCGTACCATGCGACCGGACATAATTTCTTGGGTTGAGAACCCCTGATAATGAAACCAATATAGTTTTGTCATCGAATGTTTACTTACTTATTGTACCATCGCTAAACATCGTAATCGTTCATCACTTGCTTTAAGTAACGACAATACACGATTTATAGTCACTTAATTATGTCACTCACTGCATATTATTTTAACTTCTAGTCTCAACTAATTTAGTGCGCATCTCCCAGGAGAATTTATGTCACTCAGGTTAATTAATTATGAAATGGATCTATGTCATGTACTAACACTTACTTCAATACTCCTGGGCCCTAATTCTACTAATGAATAGCGGCTGAGATCGATTACAGAGGCGCCACGACTAACTAAACTGCTAAAAGTTTTGCTTGTAAATAGAGATAGCGACCGAACAAGAGCTCTCGGATTTTTGCTGTCAATAATTTAGTTCGTAAATTAGATAGGTAGTTTTTACGCCTTTAGAATTCCCATATAGTAGAAATTAAAGTAAACATTACAAATCCATTACCTGGCATTTGGGAAATCTCTTGGCTTAATATGATAGTGATAAAGATTTTTAAAGTCATACATAAGTATTTTATAAAGATAAAGGTTGCTCCAACTTCAATATGTACAATATACATACAGATGAGCCTCTCTTTTGATGTCGTGATTATGACCTTATCAGATATAAGCTGCCCTATTCATAAAACTTTTGACAACTTTAATAACTAAAATGTGCTTTCTCCCTTTCTCACAAACACAAATTTCAAAGTGACAGAAAAGGACAAACTAATTTTTGGAGCATTTTAGTTATAATAGGTTTATTGGACGTTTATGAATAAGAGCGAAGGTCATTATGGCGAAATCAAAAGAGATATGAGTTTTTGCTAACCACTTTTGAGGAGAACATAATAAAATTGCAATATTCGATTAGAAAAGCTTATTTCTTAGCCAGGAATCGACGTTTCAAATTATAGAAATAAAAGGTCTTCTAGCTAAGTATTATGGCGCCATTAGGATCGAGTTCTGGATAATATGTCAAAAGAGTGGAAAGTGTTTCAAGTCAAGAATTAGGTCTTCAGAATGCGACTGACATTCTCTTTTGAAACATATCTTGATTGCATCATACCGCCCGCCAGAGTCGCTCGTAAACGAATAAAACTAAATTGACGTCCGAGATAGAAATTCTATTTGGTATTGCGATGCGATAATATTTTGGATTAAATTGGTGCGGTAAAATGCCCATCTTTGAAGAGTCATTCCAGCTAAGGAGACCCTTGCTTGCTAGATCCAAAAAAATATGTCATAAGACATCCCATTCATTCAATCTGACTGAAAACGTCACAATTGTCATAGGGAACTATGTGAAATAAATAAAACTAAATATATATTTTTCACCTTATCCAATATGAGAACATCCTCATTTTTAGAAGTCGGTAACACAAATATTTGTAAAAAAGTAGGTACCTACCTTAAAAGTGTCCTAAGGCGAGTTTATTTCTAAAAAATATCCCTTCCAGCACACCAAGTTTCGATGAAAGAGGATGATAGCTGATGAGAAATACACCTATGTGTACGACATTAAACTAAACATACACATACACATGATCGATAAGGATGTTACATGTACATCCACCCTTGACCGTGTGCCTATTGTCCTGGAGCTCACCGTACCGGCCTTGGCTGTCTGCGCCCGCAATGCGGATACCGTTTAATAATTTACACTACCTACTTATATAGCAAGGTAGCACGGAATGAGGTTCGCTTATAAATATGGCGAAATTCTCTTGAGACCCGTCTAAATCTTTCTGCGCAGAAACCATGCCGGAGGAGAAGATGCTCGCGATGTCTCCATTGAAGGATGGGATGGTTTGGTTCGCCTCGCTGGCCATTCGGGATATCCTTTTGATGGCTGAACTCACCTTGTAGAAGAATTCCCGTCCGTATTCCAGGAGTGACGTGGATGTCCAGGTCTCCTCCAGCTTGAGGGTGATCCCTGCGGTGGCGCAAAGGTCTCTTAGAGTGGTCTGGAACCATGTTATGTATTGTCGCTGGGTCATTCTCATCCGCTCGAGTGTTACAGCAGACGGTAGTTGTTAAGTTTTCTGCCTCATTCCAGGGTTTTCAGCAGGAAAACGAAATAAAAAGCTTCGATCCGTGAATTGGTGCGTGTCGTTTTATTGAAGCTAACATTGTAAGAGAGGATGACATAACAGTGTTGCTATAGAAGAAATTTATACAGGAAGGTAGTGGCGACATCTATGAACTAATGAGAACGGATGACATACCAATGTTGCTATAGTAGAAATTTATACAGGAAGATAGTGGCGACATCTATGAACCAATCGATGGCGCTAGTGATACCTATGTAGCGACAAACTGCACATAGATGTGTATAGAAAGCTACACTCCGGCACAAGTCTGGAAATTTCTCAAGACTCTCGGTGTTGGCAAGCCACAGGACTCGGTCGCTGGAAATGTTGACCTGAACGGCCTCAATCGCTTCTTCGCTGTCTCCCCTGTCGTCATGGATCCTCTCGTTAAGGAAGCTACTCTCCACAACCTACGGTCCAAGACCGCAGCCCTCAACTCTCGTTTCTTCTTTAACCGGGTCGGAGTCGGCGCAGTGAGAAGAGCAATACTTGAGATATCCTCGAAGGCCATAGGTGAAGACAAAATCTGTTCTCAGATGATAATGAGCATCTTAGATGAGCTGCTACCCCCTATCACTCACTTAATTAATGTGTCGCTTGGTCAAAGTGTCTTTCCCGCTCAGTGGAAAAAGGCTCTGGTTATTCCCCTACCTAAAACCTCAAATCCCACTTCTTTCAAAGATTTCCGTCCCATATCCATCCTCCCCATCCTCTCCAAAGTCCTTGAATCTATTGCTCACTCCCAGCTCTCCTCTTATCTTTCCTCAAGTAACCTGTTTAACCCCTACCAATCTGGTTTTAGGCCGGGTCACAGCACTACCACGGCTCTGCTTAAAGTCACTGACGACATTCAAGCGGCCATGGATCAGAAGCAGCTCTCAGTCCTTACACTGCTTGATTTCAGTAGCGCCTTCAACTGCGTCGACTTCGATATCCTGGTTGAAATTCTTAAGTCACTCAATGTCTCTTCGCACTCGGCTCGCTGGTTTGACTCCTACCTTAGAGACCGCCAACAGCGCATTAAGTCCGAGGAGATTTGCACGGACTGGTGTGATCTCTCCGCCGGTGTTCCTCAGGGCGGCATCCTTTCTCCTCTACTCTTCTCAGTATTCATCAACTCCATCTCCGACGTACTTACTTCTTCATATCATCTTTACGCAGATGACTTACAAATATACCGGCATTTCTCTCCGTGTGATGTGAATATGGCTGTGGAGGCTTTGAATGCTGACCTCGATAACATTAGTAATTGGGCTGTTTCTTACGGTCTGTTGGTCAATCCAAGTAAGTCGCAAGCGATGATTATTGGTACACGGAACTCACTTAACTTAGTGCAGAATATGCGCGTCGATCCTGTGCTGTATAATGGTACCGTAATCGCTTACAGCACCAAAGCCAAGAACCTAGGGGTTATATTTGACAATTTGTTGTCCTGGTTACCACATGTATGTGAGGTCAGCAGACGAGTCTTTGCGTCATTTCACTCTCTCCGGCGATTGCAGTACTTCCTCCCATTTCAGACTAAAATCATTCTTGCTCAGTCACTTCTACTCCCTTTAATCGACTACGCGGATGTTTGCTGGGTCAGTGCGAACGAAGAACAACTGAACAAACTCGAAAGACTTCAGAATCTCGGGATTCGGTTTATCTTCGGGCTACGCAAGTATGACCATGTCTCTCAGTGTCGCAAGCAGCTAGGATGGCTTCCGATTCGTCTTCGCCGTGATATGCACATTCTCTCCTTTCTGTTTAATATTTTGAAAAATCCCCGCTATCCCGTTTATCTTCGTGAACGTTTTGAGTTTCTCTTCCCCAGGGATAGTCGATCCCACACGATGTCTCTTCTTTCGATTCCTCGGCATTACACTACTGCCTATAATCACTCGTTCAGGTTGAGAGCAATCCGATTGTGGAACGCACTTCCCTGCGCTATAAGGGACAGTCCCACAATTTATACTTTTAAGAAAAGAGTAAAAAATCATTTCCTTTCTCTTTCATATTAGGTAGTTTTTATTATTATAGTATTTATGTACCTATGTATGTGTATGTATGCATGCTAAGTCGTTCTTATTTATACTATGTATTACTTTATTTATTGTATTATCTATGTTTTAGGTTGTAGATATCTACCTAAGTATTATTTATTTATTTTGTAGCAAGTGTAGTTTTATTCAGTTTATTTTTATCTTTGTGCAGGATTATCCTCTCAGCACCATCTTTCCTGTCATGCCTAGGTTTGCTGGTAGAAATCTCTCTTAAGAGATAAGCTCGCCTTTGCGCACTATTTTTGTTATTTAAGTTTAATTATTAAGTTACTGTGCAATAAAGAATAAAGAATAAAGATGGCGCCAGCAGTGGTGTCTTTAGACATGCTGCCAGCCTAAAGTTACTAGGTATACAGGAAGGCTTACTAATTTACCTACCTAGGTATCTATTCTATCTAGAAATCTGAAATTAATTTACCTACCTATCTCTATCTGCATATAATATGTAGCTAATTAGGTGTAGTGAAAGGCAACCAGAATACATATTATATTTAACAACTTACAAAATTTATACGTTTGATAATTATTTGGTTACGGTTACTTAGTTACGAATTTTATTACTGAACGCTATTCGGGAACGGACAAATGTTATTAAACGCGCGTTTGATGATTCCATTTTTAGTCTGTATTGAGACCACTCTTGTGACACCGTCCCGTCCTTGGTGCTTGTCGATGATTCGCCCCATCCTCCAACGGCAGGGGGGCTGCTGCTCCTCCCTCACCAGGACCAGCGTGCCGGCTTGCAGGGTAGGTCCCTTTGAGCTTCTCCATTTTGTGCGCTGCTGAAGAAGTGCGATGTAGTCGCGGGACCACCTCTTCCAAAAGTCTTGTTGCAACTGTTGGAGTTGTTGATATTGTGTTAGTTTATTTGGGTTAATATCTTGGTAGTCGTAGTCCGGTAGACCCGTAGTAGTTCTACCGATCAAGAAGTGAGCTGGCGTGAGTATAGGAAAGTCGTCAGTGTCGGTAGTAGGTATAGGGCATAGTGGTCGTGAGTTAAGTATCCCTTCTATTTGTGTCAGTACAGTAGAGAACTCCTCGTAGGTTAGTAAGGCTTGCCCACAAACACGTTTTAAGTGATATTTACAGCTTTTTTCTGCTGCTTCGTGTAAGCCACCCATGTGTGGCGTGTATACAGGTAAGAACTTCCATGTGATGCCCTCATTTGCACATGAAATTATTAGCTCGTTTGAAAATTGTTTTAAGTACTCGTGTAGTTCAATTAGTTCCCTATTTGCCCCCCGAAAAGTAGTAGCATTGTCACTTACAATTTCCTTAGGTTTACCTCTCCTGGCTGTGAACCTCCGAAAGGCAGACAGGAAGGCAGCTGACTCTAGACCTGAAATCAGCTCAATGTGAATTGCCTTCGTCGAAAAACACACAAATAACAGTACTTTAGACAGTAGTCTTAAATAGATGACCTGATTGTCACCTTGTCCTGTGAGGGTGGCGATGGTCCCACATCTCCATGAGGCCATGAGAATCAGCAGTATTGTTGCGAGAGTCCACCCCTTTTGCCTAAGTCCCTCCATCCAAGCCTCTGGTCCGTATATGCAGCGAGGACCACTGAGCGGCTTCCCGTCGGGGCTCTGCTTAGGGGGCGCAAACCGATCTTGAAATAGGAGAACGGATTCTAGAGGAAACTTTTGGGTATAGGAGATCACATTAGTGACCCCCAGCAGTCTGTCTAGTTCCTCGAACAAAGGCGTTACACCCTCATGTCGGAAGCAGGTACACCAGCTGGTGAAATCCATGGCAATGAAGACATGACCACCTTCTTCTGTCGACGACGTTTCAGATATCTTCAATAAGTGTTTAAATAGGTCGTCCTCTGATTTGGTCATTGTCTGGTGCGGTATATATTTGAAGACATTTTTTATGTTGTTTTCGGTGGCAACCTGAAAGAGGCGCATCTCAAGGGTCAGCTTCCCGTAGAACCGCGCGTTATGCTTCTTCATCTCTCGTTCTTTGGGGACAGCCACAGTTACTTTCCAGTCGGAGGGCACCCTGCCGGTGGAGATCTGCTGCACTATTTCTCTCACGCTCACTTCTTCCCGGCTCAGGTACTGCAGGATGACGTTGTTACTCTCCCGGGGAGGCTTGACTGGAAAGAACCCGTGGTTGGTCCTATGGGCTTGGGTGTCGTACTCGTAGGGCCAGTGACGAGCGTGGGGGATGATGGATTTATCCGCCAGGAGATCTGCTGTGTACACCTGATAATCAAATTCCAATGTCTTCGCCATGTGGATACTCCCGAAAAGAGCTGGTGTCCAGGGGTCCGAAGGCCGCTCGCCACACTAGCTTCTCACTCGGGAGATTCGGGTTCCGGTGCTGATCATTTACTAATTATTGGTGATTTATATTATACGGAAATTCGAACGGTGATGGAAACCACCATGAGGTAGGGCAGAACAAGAACAAGAGCCCTAGGACACTGCCAACCAGGACAAGTATCCACTTGATGTCCCCGAATATATTTCCAAATGTGAAGCCCTCTTTGGAGTCCTCTATGACCTTGTCATTTAATTCTTTGACCTGGTGCACCAGAATATCAGTCATACTTTGATACTTGAAGCCCTCATCTTTTAATGACTTCTGGATATCGCCTAGCTTAACAAGATCACTCTGTATCATAGGGGGCTGCACATTAAACACAGCTACTGGATCAAGAGTTATGGGAGTATAATTGGTCAATAATTGCATTGCTGTTGTTTCAATTAAGGGAGACGACAATACCGGGAATGTGTACTGGGGGCCTATCGCACTCTCTTCAGACACAATGTCCTGGATCATCATCCTTGGGACTAGGATTCGATCCCCAATGTAAGTCTTGCAGTTAGCAGGTAGACTGATCCTTGACTGGCCCTGGAGCACTATGACTTTGGTCTCTGTTGACGTCCCATTATCACATCTAGTGGTTGAACTCAATGATTCCTCTGCATGTGTCACTAGCCAACTAGCAATTGTTAATGGTGTTATCTGGACGTCCTCAATAAATTCTTATTGAATTTTCTTCAAATAACATACAGTTCCTAGGTCAGAACCAGCCATAATTGCTCGAGCCCCACAGTCCTTGTTGAAGTGCTGGCACCAGACGTGCGGGGTATCACAGATGCGGAAAGGTGATAGTAGACACTGATTGTACTGCTGCTCCTCTAGAGATACCCATCGGTCGTTTTGCGAGTCAATGATATAGATGGGGTTTGTGATCTTCACTCGCAGCCATTGTGAACCGATTCTCATGGGATGAGTTATTACTCTATATGTTTTGTAGCTCTGAGTCTTGGTAATTACAGGGAGGGTCAACAACAGGACAATCTTTTTCTTCCGAATGCCGATCTTTACCGGCATATGCGTTAACATATCATCATACAATATAGTGGGGGAACCCTAAATTTTCTGGGAAACCTGCACTAATCTTTGTTATAGCATCCACAAGCTGAGGCGTCCCTATCAGGGCTAGCGGCAAGTTCCCGCTCACCATACATTCACTTACATGTACAAAAAATTCAGATGATAATAGAATAGATGACTCTAAGCTACTCAGCCTGGTATTATAATCCATGACATCCAGGAGGATGTTGAGGATGCCTTGGGTGAAAGCTAGCTCCTCACTTTGTGTGTTCAGTGCTCGGGTGATAAACTCAATATTGTGCTGAAATGTTGCGACAGTGTCATTGATATGTTTTTGAGTCATACTAATACTGTTGGCCAGATTGACTAATCCTGATTGTGTCACCTTGGTAATTGATTGGATTTTTTCATTGATATGCATCACGAAATCACTAGTAGCATTGGCCCATTTTTCGTCTGATTTTAGGACTTTCTCTATATCTCGTATTTGCTCATCGGTCGCCACACCAGCAAACCAGTGGTAAAATTGACCAATGAACTCAATGGCCTTCCTTTTTCTCTTACAATGGTTGTCATTAATGGTTGCAGGCTTTCTCCTCATTCATCCTCGCACAAAGATATAGGGGACCAGCCCCATAGGGTTTCTGCTCCCATGAGACGATCATTCAAGATTTGCTTGCATTTCCCAACTCTCTCCTTCACAATGGCAGATAAACTTGTCAATTGAATTACGGTGTTCGTTTGGGAGGATGTGATTGTGTCAGCTCTTACCTGCATTGATTTTCGCAATACTTCCGCAACCTTAATTATGTAATCTCTGATCTTGTCTAAAGATCTGAGTAAATTAGCTGTATCATGACAGGGTGCAGACAGCACAAATATGTGTTTCCACTCACTCGTTTGCATATACACATCTTGTATCGGGATGGTGGCCATAGCCATGTCTGGGTAGAAGTTAACATCAGCAGTTTGAGATATGTGCACAGACGATGTGTGACAGAAAAGGAAAGAGGAAACCTTCATAGCTATTTGGCTGCTGCAGAGGCTATAGTTCGTAGTATTGAATAACAGGCTAAACGTAGGTGGGTATTATTGTGTCTCTGGCGTCACCCCCTAAAGGGATTGAATGAAATGAATGATCCGTCATTAAAACCTTTTTGTTGAGGAATATCACTAGTTTACTTGTACACGGAGAGTCTGAGGGCAATACTTTATTTAAAACTGTAAAGATATTATTCCGGAAATTCTGGTCTATCACTGTCCTCTACTTGTCCCTTGCGAAAAGTGTCAAAATTCTGAATGCTTTAGGTTCTTTAACATAATTAATCTGGTTAAATAGGTACAGTGCCTTACTAACAGTACATTTTGGCCTGAGTGGATCAGCTGATTTGTATGGAGAAGTGAAAAATAAAGTTGCTCTGATCAAATCGGTTTATAGTGAAAGTTGCTCAGAATAATGTCCCTAACAAAGTAGTTGCTCATTTTGCGTTAATTCATTTACAACTTGTATAATAGTAAACTGACGCACAAGACGCGTGGGGAGGATGAGAAAGTTGTGGTTCCGCAGCATCAGGGAATGGGCGGGAGTGACCAGCGTGGAACAGCTGCTGCGAACAGCAGAGACTAGTATAAAGAGCTGATTTGTATGGAAAAATTAAAAATAAAGTTGCTCTGATCAAATCGGTTTCATAATGAAAGTTGCTCAGAATGATGTCCCTGTTAGGGGAAGTAGTTTCTCATTTAGCGTTAATTCATTTTCACCTTGTAGGTAGGCACTATATTTAAAAAGTATTAGAAATGAAGGTACCTAATACCACTAACCCTACCCTCAACTGTAGATGTGGTGACGAGGAGGCCACACAAACGAGAGCTACATGAGTCAGGAAGGGAAGTTGCTTGCAGATTTAGAGAGCATTAGGCAGGAGCGAGAAAGGTGTACAGGCTGGCAGGATAAGGTCAGTTTCTAGTCAAGGACTTGAGGCCAATCATAGAGTTAGGTCATGTAAATAATGAGTCTTATAGAATCAAAACTGGTCAAGTCCACCTAAGGTAAATTGGCAGTGAGCACCATTTTTTATTTTTGCTTCATGGCAACATTGGAGACCATTATGGACCAGCCAGCTTATATTATTTAGTTTTCTGAACATGTTGAGCTAATATAAAGCTACCGACTAGTACATAAAAAGTTCAAATCGAATATAAAAAATTGGATTTGACCTAATTTGATAATAAAGCGTGGATTTGTCTCAGTTTGATAGCGAGGTTTGCGGATTTGACTGCCTTTGAATGTAAACTGTAAGGATTTGACATAATATGAAAATAGCTTGAGCGAAAGGCAGGGGTTGTCAAATTTACTCTGGGAGGTGTCATGTCGACTAAATCTATATATAGGTTGATAAAGTTAAACAAAAGTATTCTACATTTTACATTTATTATTTTATTAATTTATAATAAAATCACAATGAAATTACGCAAATAAAGGAAACATTAAACAATCAAAGTAGGTAGTTCGACCTCCGGCTCACAACGTGATTCATTTCTTTGAGTGGAGACGGTGCTATCAGTTCTTTCAAAAACGTTTTTGAAATAATCTAGTTCTGCCAAAAGTTTCCACCCTTCCCCATAATGAGCTAGTAGTAATTTTTTGACATCGTCTATTTTTTCTTTTTTAACTGCCACGTTCATTTTTTTTTATACACAAAGACCAGTGCAAATATTATTGAAAAAGAATCCCATCAAGTATCATGGTCCTTGTGTTTCCCCAATCTAGTGAATTCGGGGCCGGTCATTTACTATCATCCTCATCATCCCATCCGTGATCGGACTCGTCCTTAGAAGGGAGATCATCGTCTGAGTCCGGGTGCTTTAGCGCGGCGGAACCTCCTCATCGCCTCTGTCGATTCTTTAATTAAGTCAACCTGCAAAGCGGTAGGCACTCTCTTTTTAATGGCCTTGGCCTGCTTTTCCAGCTTGAGAGCACTATTTGTCTTGAGTGGCATGGCAGTGTCCCCGAATATTTTCTCTATACTGTTGAAGTACTTCCCTACTAGGGGGACTACTGTCTCCATACCAGCTTCCTTCATTTTGTCTATTATGGCACGGCGTGAAGCTCGGAGCTCAATCAGCGCGTCATCGGGTGTTGCTGGTTTTCTCCCAGACGGGCTTGCCCTACCTGGACCGATGCCAAGGAACGGTGGAGGTGGAGACGGAGCGAACCCAGGGGACTGAGGTGCTGTGGTCTCAACTTGTGCGATAGCGGGAGTGAGGTCTGTAGTCAGGTCTTGGTGACTGCCGCTTGGTGGTGTTGGATCAGTATGATCTGTGGCATCCAATATGCGACTTTCCAAACTTTCGTCACTGGGCTGGCCAACTACTGAAATGTGTATAGTAGTCATGCTGCCGCCCATGCCAGGACTTTGCCCCCTTGCACCTCCAATAGCAATGCTTTTCCACGACCTGGCTAAACTGGGACCACACCCCCGTTCGCGTTTCCCTGAGCTGCTTCCCTAGCCAGTCTTTGCACTCTGAGCTGAGCCTGGGCAGCCGAATACGTGCGATTCATCACACCTCTTATTTCTACTGTCTCAGCCACCATGGTTCGGACCTCTAGGGATAATGCCAAGGGAGGACCAATGACAAGTATGCCAGCCTTCGCCAGGGCCTTTATCTTAACCATCGTAGGGACAACCGAGCCGTTAACAGCAGCATCAACGTACTGCTGGCCATCCTCCATTAAGTCTTCAATTATTCGGCCAGACATCTTCCTTTTCTCCTTTGGCGTGGCCAGCAGTATGCTAGTTTCCATATTTAGTATAGTAGCTATCATCTTAAGGTCCTCTGTGAATGTGGAGTCGGAGGGAATGAGCCCTGCGAATATGCTGTGCTGCATGAGCAGCGGCAAGGCCGTCTCGAACAGTTAAATGACCAGTTTTCCTGGCATAGCCCGGTCGAATATTATGGTCGCTGTCGAGGGAGAGAAAGCTTGCGAAAGCCTGGCCGGGGTGATGACTGACGCTCCCAGCAGCCCAGCGTTCTGGCGGCGCTCCACCGAGATGCCATATAAGGCGAATTTGCGAGTAATTATTGCCGCTACGTTTGGGTCGCATCGTAGGAGGGCCTTATGTAGGTTGTTTCCCCTCTCTAAGAACAGCGTGATCAAGAAGGGCAAGTCAGTGGGTGGGTGGCACCGTTCATACAGAGCCATGTCCCCCACGCGCAGTCCCGGTTGGTCGGCTGCCTGGACAGGGTTCTCTCTCGCCTTCTCGAAGAACGAGGCAATGACCGCTTTGGCGTCAAAGCCCAGGTACTTCATGGCCCGGCGTGCGCTATCCAAGGACAACCATTGATCATCCGTGGTGATCATCATCATCCCTTCGCGATCCTCCTGATTGACCCCCAATGCCTGGCATAATGTAGTCACGTCACCCTCCGAGAGGCCGAGCACTCCCTTGACACGATTAACTGCCACAGCCATGTTTAATGTTCAAAGTCACTGTTTATTTGAAACGTCGATTTGAATTAATTTTCACTGTCGTTGTGTGTCAACAGTGGCACAGGAGTTGGATTTATTTGACTAGCAGATTTCTGCTTTTTGCAAATATTTTTAGATGCACACATAATGTGTTTCGATAGGATCCTTCTGCCCGCACTACGACATTGCTCTTTTTCTTGTTCCGTTTAATGAAAAATCTTTTACATTCTTTTATAGAAAAATGCATTCCGTTTGTAGTTTTTAGCACGTTAGTACTCGCTGTTTTCCAATCAGAGACCTGTGCATCTGCTCCTAATTTTAAAACAGTTCCGTGCTCTTGAAAGTATCCGTGGTAACTTTGCGGGTTCGGCAGTACCTCCGTTTTTTTTATCCTCTTTTCAATTCGGGCGAATACGCGGTCTGGAGGCAAAAATGAGTGACCAACCACTGGAAATATCAATTCCAGAGTCTTTATTCGATTTGGTGCATAATCCTGAAGATACTTGCAAAGCATTCCTAAGACCATCGAATTTTTGTTTTGGCCACTGCACCCGTCAGCCACCAGCCGGATGGTAGTCACCTTTTCGTATTTTTCAACATTTGAACACAGGCAGTGAAAAACAGCACTGGCAATTTCGTTTGATGCTTTTGGAAACTCGTCTTCCGTCCATGTGTAAATGTACACATTGTCATGAGTCAACTTACTTTTCGAACTGCCTATCACGATTGTAAAATTGTAAATGTACAATTGTCGCGAATAGTCGCGCTTTGATCTTGGACTTTCGGCATAGGCTGATTTTTTTGGCAGTCAAAACTAAAAGTCAGTAGTTCTTCTTTTTTTCTTCCTTCAACAGGCTGTAAAACGCCTTAGCTCTTAAATCGTGCACTCTTTTTTGGATTATAAGCTCATTTTTCTTGATGACGTCTTTTTCATGTTTAAGTTTTTCTTTTAATGTCAAGCACGTTGAACAAACGTCTGTCGCCGGACACCCAAAACCAATGTTGAACGAAGTGTTAAAAATTCTTCTGAAATAAGATGCCTTAACGTCTTTAAACTGATCTTCAGCTTGTGACTTATACATTTTGTAAAGTCTATTGATGTTTAAATTTGACGCTAGGTACTGCCTACTCTTTATTTTGCTGCGGCAATAGTGCAATTCTAGTGGCACCAACTTTTTAATGAAATCTTTTATCGATTTCTTTTTTTCTGCGTACTTTTCCTTTTTCCGGTCTCCTCCTCTGCGTAAAACCACACCAGTTACTCTTCCCTTTTTCAACCCTAAAATCGTTAAAAACAATTCTAGTGGCACCAACTTTTTAATGAAATCTTTTATCGATTTCTTTTTTTCTGCGTACTTTTCCTTTTTCCGGTCTCCTCCTCTGCGTAAAACCACACCAGTTACTCTTCCCTTTTTCAGCCCTAAAATCGTTAAAAACGTTTTCCTGCATACCGGTATCATACAGTTTGTTCTACGCGCATAATACACTATACTAATATTTTTCTTGTTCCCTGTTCCAGTCACTAGACGGCGACGCTGTATTGGAGATATTTTAGTGTATTGCAGTATGAAATTGTCTTGTTGAACTTTATTTGGAGTTTTAAAAAAGGCGTTATGAAACTTTATTATGTCATGTTTTGACAGCGAAGTGCATCTGTAGGCTTTGGTGTAGTGTTGGCACGGCACTGTAATAGATGGCGGTGCTATAGGTGAATATCTGAAATGAAAACATTATTTTGAAATACGCAAATTCGTTTGTGTAAAATGTACTTGCTTGATGATGTGCTGTCGACTGCAGAAAAAAGACCATTATACGATACCTACATATTCCTTTTGAAAAGTCGCACAACAAGAAGTGATAAAAAATAGCCGAAAACACTATGCAGAAATACACCCGGACACGCGTACCATGCGACCGGACATAATTTCTTGGGTTGAGAACCCCTGATAATGAAACCAATATAGTTTTGTCATCGAATGTTTACTTACTTATTGTACCATCGCTAAACATCGTAATCGTTCATCACTTGCTTTAAGTAACGACAATACACGATTTATAGTCACTTAATTATGTCACTCACTGCATATTATTTTAACTTCTAGTCTCAACTAATTTAGTGCGCATCTCCCAGGAGAATTTATGTCACTCAGGTTAATTAATTATGAAATGGATCTATGTCATGTACTAACACTTACTTCAATACTCCTGGGCCCTAATTCTACTAATGAATAGCGGCTGAGATCGATTACAGAGGCGCCACGACTAACTAAACTGCTAAAAGTTTTGCTTGTAAATAGAGATAGCGACCGAACAAGAGCTCTCGGATTTTTGCTGTCAATAATTTAGTTCGTAAATTAGATAGGTAGTTTTTACGCCTTCAGAATTCCCATATAGTAGAAATTAAAGTAAACATTACAAATCCATTACCTGGCATTTGGGAAATCTGATAGTGATAAAGATTTTTAAAGTCATACATAAGTATTTTATAAAGATAAAGGTTGCTCCAACTTCAATATGTACAATATACATACAGATGAGCCTCTCTTTTGATGTCGTGATTATGACCTTATCAGATATAAGCTGCCCTATTCATAAAACTTTTGACAACTTTAATAACTAAAATGTGCTTTCTCCCTTTCTCACAAACACAAATTTCAAAGTGACAGAAAAGGACAAACTAATTTTTGGAGCATTTTAGTTATAATAGGTTTATTGGACGTTTATGAATAAGAGCGAAGGTCATTATGGCGAAATCAAAAGAGATATGAGTTTTTGCTAACCACTTTTGAGGAGAACATAATAAAATTGCAATATTCGATTAGAAAAGCTTATTTCTTAGCCAGGAATCGACGTTTCAAATTATAGAAATAAAAGGTCTTCTAGCTAAGTATTATGGCGCCATTAGGATCGAGTTCTGGATAATATGTCAAAAGAGTGGAAAGTGTTTCAAGTCAAGAATTAGGTCTTCAGAATGCGACTGACATTCTCTTTTGAAACATATCTTGATTGCATCATACCGCCCGCCAGAGTCGCTCGTAAACGAATAAAACTAAATTGACGTCCGAGATAGAAATTCTATTTGATGATCAAACGAACTTCCAAGTGAAGTTCGATCATGATTATACTAATCGCTTTATTTGAAGATATTTATTTGACATGGTAGTAATCGATTATCTACAAATACGTTGCACACTGTAAAAAGTAAAAAATTCTAATTTTGAACGAGCCCTAAAAGCATTTTTTACAGAACGCATCCATAACGTCCTGCGCTCTCATTGGCTGTGGCGTTTTAACTCATATTTCAGAGATAAGGTAACAAAACTTATCTAGGGTAGGGAGGGTGGGACTTTATTTATCTTCAAATAAAGCGATTAGTATAATCATGATCGAACTTCAATTGGAAGTTCGTTTGATCATCAATTATACAACATCGCTTTATTTTTCAGATATTTATTTGACATGGTAGATGTTCAGAGTTAAGTTTTGTTATGTAGTTTGATAAATTAAAGTCTTAAGTCAAACATACTAAAGTTTTATTCACTTACTTGAATACAACAAAATAGTTTCAACTATAATACTAAATAATTATGTTTCCTTTGTAATTATTTCTCTTTATGTATAATCAGACTTTCATAATACTAAGTGATACAAATATTAAAATTAACATTATTGTAAACATACCGACCTCGCGAAGGTAGTCTCGTCAATAATTGGACGGTTGTAGAACCTAGCGAACGTCTCCGAAGAGCTAGTCCAGCCGGCTGTTTTCCTAATTGTATCTATCGATACTCCTGCAGCATGAGCAGCTGAGGTGGCGGCGTGTCGCGTACTATGCGCGCTAAATCTTCCTACATCCACGCCACACTCCTCTAACACCTGCTTTATCCACCTACTTATTGACTGTGCCGTGGCCTCTCTGTGTGGTGGTTTAACAGTCAATAAGAGGCGGCTTATACTAGTTCTTTTTCCCTTTGTGTGATCTAGGTAATACTGGAGTGCCTTGGCTGGGCATATACATGGATTGTTTACAAAAAATGGGAGGAACAAAACAGGTTGTTCTCGACCTACTGCTGAGGTCTTTATGATATCCTTAATTACTATCTTTATTCCATTATTGCAGCTATGTATGTCTTCGATTCTAATCTTGGAAAATGTTTGTACTCTATGACCGGTGCATAAGGCGAGCAGAATGACAACCTTCTTTGTAATCCTTTCTAAACTAAGATTATTATTAGGGTACCAATGCGCTATGTAATCTAAGACAATCTGAGGGTCCCAGGTACCGGAGTATTTGGGGAAATTTGGTCGCTGTTTGAACACCCCTCTTAGTAAACGCTTGATTCTCTCATCGGATCCTAATTCGTCTCCTAAAAGTATGGATAGTGCAGAGCGATGACAATTCAGGGTACCGTAAGAAGAACCTTCATTGAATTGATTGGCTAAAAAATCTAAAACTACTGTAACTGACCTATTGTAAACATCTTGATTATTTTGTAAGCAATATTGCCACCAAAGTTTATAAGAGGTATTGTATTGCCTTATTGTGGACTCCGAAAGTGACGCTATGCTGAGATCGGCAGCTGGCTCTGACATTCCGCGGCGAATCAACGCGGTCCTGAGAGCACCGCGGCACCCAAGGTAAGGGTCGCGTGAAGAGGATGTTGTGTTCTGAAATCGGAGTGTAATAAATCCTTATTAGGTTTGAAATAAACCACTTCCGATACTATTAAGCTCTTAAGGAATGGGTACCACGCTTGGGAAGGCCACATTGGAAACACGAATATACCAGACGCTCTGTCGTACACAATCTTCTGAAGACATTTGAGTATTAAAGAGAAAGGTGGAAAAGCATAAAAAAATTTGGAATGCCAGTTAACTGTGAATGCATCAACATATAAGGCATCAGGATCTTGTTTCCAGGAAATATAGTGAAAACATTTGGCATTAGTGCGAGAAGCAAACAGATCTATTTCAGGGTTACCAAAGTTTTTAACAATTAATTGAAAAGCTTCATTTGAAAGTTCCCACTCTATGTCCGGATTTATCCTTCGAGATTCTTCATCGGCCTCTGTATTGTCCTTTGTATTGATGTAAGATGCATACAGCCAAATTTCTCGCTTTTCACACCATTGCCAGATTTGCCTGGCTAAGTTACTAAGGTGAGGAAATTGTACTCCACCCATACGGTTAATGTAGCTTATAGCCGTGGTATTATCTACACGCAATAATATAGCACATGACGACATGTCTCGACAAAAACATTTAAGAGCTAAAAAGACAGCTAATAGCTCCAAATAATTAATGTGATAACATGTTTCCTCCTGTTTCCAACTTCCGTTAACTCGGTTATCATTAGAGAATGCTCCCCAGCCAGTGCGAGATGCATCTGTAAATATTTCCATTTTAAAACCTATACATCTCATGGGATTGCAAGAGGATGAAATATTATCTGACCACCATGAGAGATCCTCTAATATTACCCTAGGGAGGCTTATCTTATCATTATAATTGTTGGTCTTTAGTAAGGCAAGGTACTTTTGACGCTCTAGAATCTTTGTATATACCCATCCATAGCGTACAGCAGGACAAGCAGCTGTAAGTACTCCTATTAATTGTGCAAATTCTCTTATAGTACAACGAGGTAATTTAGAAAACCTATCAATTGACTTTGCAATGTTTTTGCGTTTTTCATCTGGTAAGGATATTGTCATAAGCTGTGAGTTATATATAAAACCTAAGAATTTGCATTTCTGTTTTGGTTCAAGAGATGATTTTTCATAATTAACTACAAATCCTAAACATTCAAGAAGACTAAGGGTCTCCTTTACATTATTATAACAATCTTCATAGTTGTTACCTATGCAACATATATCGTCTAAATATACTACTGATTTAAATCCCTTGTATCGTAGGTGGGTAATTACTTCTTTCATGATCTTAGTAAAGGTTCTAGGTGCTACAGATAGTCCATAAGGCATGGCATTGAACTCGTAAGTTATATTAAGCTTATGATCCTGAGAAAATATAAAACGAAGGTATTTACGATGTGGGGCATAAATAGGAATAAGTAAGTAAGCTTCTTTTAAATCAATAGTAGCCATAAAACCATTATCAGGTATTAGTTTCGCTAATGTCCTATGATCCTCCATCTTAAAATGAGTGGTTTCTACAAACTTATTTAAAGGTTTTACATTTGCTTGACAATGTTTTTTTATTGAGACTGAAGAATGTAACCCTTAAGTTATGGGAATTCAACAAATACACCCTGTATAAGTAACACAATATTTTATTATATTTAATTAATGAACCACCACCATACCATTCAGAAGAGTTACTGGAGTAACGTTAAAATTAACGCTAACGATGATAACTATTAATACTTAACGGCGGCTTGCAGAGCGTGCCTAAGTCTAGATTTATCAACTGTCAAAATGTATGAAATATTTCAAAGTTATATCGATTTCAATGCTAAATCTAGATTTAGGCACGTTCTGCAAGCCGCCCTAGGACTTAGAAATGAACCGAGCCTCCCGGTTTCACTGTCACGAACATCGATCGCGATCCTTTGGTTTAACAAAATGATTATTTCACATGAGCCTTCATTTATAGCGATAGCGATTTGAGTTATTGAATACTGGTTTTCTACCAGTATAAAAGGGTTTACATTTAAAAATGTAACTATAATGAAGACTGGGTTGCACGTTCAGTCTGCCACTAGCTCTGAGGTACTACTAGGATGCTGCTAGGTTTATAACTGCTGTTAGGAATTAGGATCCATCTGCTCGGCTAGTGCTAGGCTCCGGCCACCGGCGCTAGTTGAGGGTGCGCTGCACGGTGGACGACGCTCCGCGAACTTAGTGCCGTCCGTCCGCGCTATTATGAACTGCAACAATCAGGATAGTTCACATTAAACTTTACACTACACAACGGTCTGGAATGCTCTGACCGCGCTGAGAGAATGCGATGTACCTAAGATGATGACAAATGTTTTGACATTTTAAGATGATGACAAATGTTTTGACATTTTAATCTAATGAATTATTATTACTTAGTATTTTAATTATTTCGTGACTTTTAATTTTATGTTTTTGACATTGAATTATTTATGGTTATGATTTATTCTTAATACAAAACTGACATGTAATGTATAATTATCGATAAATAATCTTATCTTATCTTATCTTATCTTAACATAACAATCGCCTAAAATATGACTACACATTTCTGTTAAACCCTGCATAACAGCCATCCGAATCGTGTAATGAATTAATGTAGCATGCCCCCATTGGATTTATCAACTAGAAATGTCTTCGAAATGAATTGTGGTTCTGATTGTAAGCACTTAGAGATTGCTCCCAGATTGATTAGGTTTTTTATGGCACCTAGAGTCTCTCTCCTTTCAGTAGGAGTATATGCCATTTCAGGGATTACATGCTGAACGACTGGCTTACAAAAAGGAATAGGAAATCCCGTACGGATCCAATCCAAAACAACCTCATTATTTGTGATATGAAGCCAGCAGTTATAAAAGAAAGTAATTCTGGCAGCATGTACCTGTACTAATAGCGAGCATTGCGTGGAGGTTGAGGCTGCTTGGTCTGTGACGCCGGACGATGTGTTGGGTTTGGGAATCTTGGGCCTGTCATTGTCATCCTCCGTTGTCCGCCCCCCCCTCTTCCCACCCGACTGTACTGATGCTGTTGATATGGTTGCTGTTGGTACGGTTGCTGTTGATACGGGTATCGAGGAGGTGGGGGGGCTGACCAGTTTCCCACACGTCTTATACCTGATGTGATGGGTCTTGTGACAGTCGGTGTGACCTTCTTTAGTTGCAGGCCTTGTTTTTCAATAGTTTTTGAAGTTTTAATCTTATCCTGGAGCCCCTCTCCAAATAATGTGGCATCTCTCTCAGAATCTTGTATTATAGTGTTGAACACTTTGTCTAAGCTCGGAATTATCAACTTCTTTCTTATTGTGGTGTGTTGTTGATGGAGGTCTGCTAGGATCCGGCAACTGTCGCTCAGCAATTTGATGGTGTTAGCGTTTGGCCCTCCTGTCAGCAAGCATGTTATGCCTTTATTGATGGCGGTCAGTCCAGCGCCAAGTTGCTGCTGTTGAAGTGTCATCTTGGCATCCCGGTTTCGGGTCATATCCGTGACCGCTGCGGATATCTCAGGATTGAGCTTGGGTGCCCTTAACAGGCTACAATTTGCTGGTACTGGGTACTCCTTGATGATCTTATCTCGAGCATCCTTGTCCAACCCTGTCTTTAGTATAGGGGACCAGCGCTGGGCCAAGATTGGGGAAATTTCTTCTCCAACCTCTATTGCTTCCACGGCTGGCTCCCCTAGAGCAGCCAGATATTCTGGGTCGATTTCTGGTTCTTCCGGTTCCTCTAATGAGACAGCAACTGTCTCCTCCTCGGGAACGAAAACAGTGACGGGTTCTGTAACGTGATATTTCAAGTTATAGATTTTTATTTGTAGCTCGTTTGCGCCTCGCAGACGAGTACGGCTTTAGTTATCTTAACAGCTATCATGATTCCATTTGGAAAAAACATGATTTTTACTGAATATTGCTTTCGTGTTGATTCTCGACCAACCCCCAAGCCTACGCCTTGTTCAACTTGAATCTATGGCGGATGATACTTGTTTAATATAAAACAACAAAATAATGTTGCTGAATCATCTGGTAAAACAATTGGTAGGTACTACAAACGTATTTACGTTATTCTACACTTTATTTTTTCTTCGCACATGGCGACCGGCATGTTAGAACTTGTGCATAAGCTTGAACGTTTACCTTGATTTTCATCTTCGGCAGATTTATCCCTCTTTCGTCTTTTAGCTTTCAGAAGCTTCCTTTCGTAGTATTCGACACTTCTTCTCGGCATTTTTGCTATTCTTGGTCAAAACTGATAAAATCGTGTGTCTCAACGTTTTTGCACAAAAACGATATGAGTTAAAACGCCACAGCCAATGAGAGCGCAGGACGTTATGGATGCGTTCTGTAAAAAATGCTTTTAGGGCTCGTTCAAAATTAGAATTTTTTACTTTTTACAGTGTGCAACGTATTTGTAGATAATCGATTACTACCATGTCAAATAAATATCTGAAAAATAAAGCGATGTTGTATAATTGGTATTGCGATGCGATAATATTTTGGATTAAATTAGTGCGGTAAAATGCCCATCTTTGAAGAGTCATTCCAGCTAAGGAGACCCTTGCTTGCTAGATCCAAAAAAAAATGTCATAAGACATCCCATTCATTCAATCTGACTGAAAACGTCACAATTGTCATAGGGAACTATGTGAAATAAATAAAACTAAATATATATTTTTCACCTTATCCAATATGAGAACATCCTCATTTTTAGAAGTCGGTAACACAAATATTTGTAAAAAAGTAGTAGGTAGGTAGGTAGAACCTACCTTAAAAGTGTCCTAAGGCGAGTTTATTTCTAAAAAATATCCCTTCCAGCACACCAAGTTTCGATGAAAGAGGTTGATAGCTGATGAGAAATACACCTATGTGTACGACATTAAACTAAACATACACATACACATGATCGATAAGGATGTTACATGTACATCCACCCTTGACCGTGTGCCTATTGTCCTGGAGCTCACCGTACCGGCCTTGGCTGTCTGCGCCCGCAATGCGGATACCGTTTAATAATTTACACTACCTACTTATATAGCAAGGTAGCACGGAATGAGGTTCGCTTATAAATATGGCGAAATTCTCTTGAGACCCGTCTAAATCTTTCTGCGCAGAAACCATGCCGGAGGAGAAGATGCTCGCGATGTCTCCATTGAAGGATGGGATGGTTTGGTTCGCCTCGCTGGCCATTCGGGATATCCTTTTGATGGCTGAACTCACCTGTCCCCCCTTGTAGAAGAATTCCCGTCCGTATTCCAGGAGTGACGTGGATGTCCAGGTCTCCTCCAGCTTGAGGGTGATCCCTGCGGTGGCGCAAAGGTCTCTTAGAGTGGTCTGGAACCATGTTATGTATTGTCGCTGGGTCATTCTCATCCGCTCGAGTGTTACAGCAGACGGTAGTCTTAAATAGATGACCTGATTGTCACCTTGTCCTGTGAGGGTGGCGATGGTCCCACATCTCCATGAGGCCATGAGAATCAGCAGTATTGTTGCGAGAGTCCACCCCTTTTGCCTAAGTCCCTCCATCCAAGCCTCTGGTCCGTATATGCAGCGAGGACCACTGAGCGGCTTCCCGTCGGGGCTCTGCTTAGGGGGCGCAAACCGATCTTGAAATAGGAGAACGGATTCTAGAGGAAACTTTTGGGTATAGGAGATCACATTAGTGACCCCCAGCAGTCTGTCTAGTTCCTCGAACAAAGGCGTTACACCCTCACGTCGGAAGCAGGTACACCAGCTGGTGAAATCCATGGCAATGAAGACATGACCACCTTCTTCTGTCGACGACGTTTCAGATATCTTCAATAAGTGTTTAAATAGGTCGTCCTCTGATTTGGTCATTGTCTGGTGCGGTATATATTTGAAGACATTTTTTATGTTGTTTTCGGTGGCAACCTGAAAGAGGCGCATCTCAAGGGTCAGCTTCCCGTAGAACCGCGCGTTATGCTTCTTCATCTCTCGTTCTTTGGGGACAGCCACAGTTACTTTCCAGTCGGAGGGCACCCTGCCGGTGGAGATCTGCTCCACTATTTCTCTCACGCTCACTTCTTCCCGGCTCAGGTACTGCAGGATGACGTTGTTACTCTCCCGGGGAGGCTTGACTGGAAAGAACCCGTGGTTGGTCCTATGGGCTTGGGTGTCGTACTCGTAGGGCCAGTGACGAGCGTGGGGGATGATGGATTTATCCGCCAGGAGATCTGCTGTGTACACCTGATAATCAAATTCCAATGTCTTCGCCATGTGGATACTCCCGAAAAGAGCTGGGGTCCGAAGGCCGCTCCCCACACTAGCTTCTCACTCGGGAGATTCGGGTTCCGGTGCTGATCATTTACTAATTATTGGTGATTTATATTATACGGAAATTCGAACGGTGATGGAAACCACCATGAGGTAGGGCAGAACAAGAACAAGAGCCCTAGGACACTGCCAACCAGGACAAGTATCCACTTGATGTTGTAACGTACTACCTCTTTGACCATATTGGCTACTGGCGTATTAGCCATATTAAAAGTAAGACTTTAGAAATTTGTAAATTGAGAGTTTAGAATCTCGTCTGGCAGCTGATTGTTTTTTTGACGCAGTCCTGGTTTGAGCTCTGAAAATTGAGGACGTACCTATCTTCTGCACAATTTTTTAAGTCTCGCCTATAGTCGATGGGCTAGTCCTTTTTGTATGGTATTGGAGCTGAATTTTGAGTTGCTGTACAGAGCAGTTGTTGCTATAAATAATCTCTATAATCCCCAACCTTTGGGTAAGCATTTGTTCGTAGTTAGTCTTTCTTATTTTCGTGTATTTTATATTCTCTGTGTATTTCCCTTTTCTATAGAGTGTTTATTGGACTGCGGCACTCTTAGATCCTAATTACCCTAGGGCCCTCGTCGGAAGTCTCCGTGTGAGGAGCCGTCGCCTTATAGCTGGGCGCTGTAGCGCTCTTGTTTTCCTATTATTCACACTAGTCTCTTTCCAGGGTTCCGCGCCGAGTCGTAAAATCCTCCTGGCGCTAATCATATCTGTTGTTGACGTCTGGAGAAGCGGACCAGCTGGATTTGTCACGAGTCTACCAAGGAGCTGAAGACTATCTACAAATTCCCGGCGAGTCGCTACCCAGTGTTTCAACGATATCACCAATATTCGACTCACGACCCTGAATAAACGTATCTTGAGCCTGCCAACAAACTCTTTTGGTCAGGATAGAGTAACTGTTTCAATGGCGCCCAGATTAAGGGAATATTGGTGATAAAGTTTTACGTCTGGTCAAGAGTATTTAGGCCATAAGAGCGCCGTAGAACGCTAGATTTCTTTTTCGTAGCTTGTATATTTTGTTGTGTTTATTTTTGTCTGACAGGAGTATACTTGATCGTTTGTCTGGGTACCTACCTCATTTCTACATTCTGTCGCAGTCTGACGGCCGTTGTCATGACAATTATTATTGTTGACAAATATTTTCCTCTAAATTCTCAGTACGAAAAATAAATTAATAAATTGTGAAGATTTTAGTAGGAAAACTATTCGGAATATTAAATAATGAATAAGGTTAGTGTTTAACGGCCGATTTCTCGTACATTAGTTGTGTACTCTGCTTACTTTCATGATAGGACTGATAGTAGTTAAACTATTGAACGATTCCTTTATGTATGTAATAAGTATTTTGATCCTTGTATTCTAAAACCATCTATATCTACAGCTATGTAAAAGTTCTTTATTGTGTAACGTTACTCTGCAATGTCTGTTACTTTAGCTTATGGCCTCTTGAACTATAATTCTCTATTTTTTTACTCTTTGTTGTAGAATACCCACCCACTAACGGTGCAGGTAGTCTTGAACACTTGAGGGAGCTGCCCCTCATGGTGTTATTCTGCGTTACGATAGTAGCTAAGCTATCGGGACGTCTATGTACTAAGGTTCTTATTTTAGTTCAAGGGATCTTGCTTATTTTTCAACTTCTGACAGTTAGTCTGGGTGTGCATTTGGCTATAATAATGGCACCCTGTGTGTAAGGCTGCGTTTACACGATGCTAGTGTAAACTCTTTTATGAACTTAGTATGAATTCTGATGTGTGATTGTTGTACGAATGTGTGATGTTGGTATGTAGTTGAGCTAGACTGTTGGTTATCTATTTCTCTGACATTGTAGATGGCGAGCTTTAGAGAATTTTATCTTAAGTAGTTAATTTGGTAAGTTAGTTTAGTTTAGTTAGTATCTTAGCGGATTTTATCAGGTAAAATCCTACCCAAACAAGACGGGTATGTAACGTACTACCTCTTTGACCATATTGGCTACTGGCGTATTAGCCATATTAAAAGTAAGACTTTAGAAATTTGTAAATTGAGAGTTTAGAATCTCGTCTGGCAGCTGATTGTTTTTTTGACGCAGTCCTGGTTTGAGCTCTGAAAATTGAGGACGTACCTATCTTCTGCACAATTTTTTAAGTCACGCCTATAGTCGATGGGCTAGTCCTTTTTGTATGGTATTGGAGCTGAATTTTGAGTTGCTGTACAGAGCAGTTGTTGCTATAAATAATCTCTATAATCCCCAACCTTTGGGTAAGCATTTGTTCGTAGTTAGTCTTTCTTATTTTCGTGTATTTTATATTCTCTGTGTATTTCCCTTTTCTATAGAGTGTTTATTGGACTGCGGCACTCTTAGATCCTAATTACCCTAGGGCCCTCGTCGGAAGTCTCCGTGTGAGGAGCCGTCGCCTTATAGCTGGGCGCTGTAGCGCTCTTGTTTTCCTATTATTCACACTAGTCTCTTTCCAGGGTTCCGCGCCGAGTCGTAAAATCCTCCTGGCGCTAATCATATCTGTTGTTGACGTCTGGAGAAGCGGACCAGCTGGATTTGTCACGAGTCTACCAAGGAGCTGAAGACTATCTACAAATTCCCGGCGAGTCGCTACCCAGTGTTTCAACGATATCACCAATATTCGACTCACGACCCTGAATAAACGTATCTTGAGCCTGCCAACAAACTCTTTTGGTCAGGATAGAGTCTAACTGTTTCAATGTCCCCGAATATATTTCCAAATGTGAAGCCCTCTTTGGAGTCCTCTATGACCTTGTCATTTAATTCTTTGACCTGGTGCACCAGAATATCAGTCATACTTTGATACTTGAAGCCCTCATCTTTTAATGACTTCTGGATATCGCCTAGCTTAACAAGATCACTCTGTATCATAGGGGGCTGCACATTAAACACAGCTACTGGATCAAGAGTTATGGGAGTATAATTGGTCAATAATTGCATTGCTGTTGTTTCAATTAAGGGAGACGACAATACCGGGAATGTGTACTGGGGGCCTATCGCACTCTCTTCAGACACAATGTCCTGGATCATCATCCTTGGGACTAGGATTCGATCCCCAATGTAAGTCTTGCAGTTAGCAGGTAGACTGATCCGTGACTGGCCCTGGAGCACTATGACTTTGGTCTCTGTTGACGTCCCATTATCACATCTAGTGGTTGAACTCAATGATTCCTCTGCATGTGTCACTAGCCAACTAGCAATTGTTAATGGTAATCTAATCTGGACGTCCTCAATAAATTCTTCTTGAATTTTCTTCAAATAACATACAGTTCCTAGGTCAGAACCAGCCATAATTGCTCGAGCCCCACAGTCCTTGTTGAAGTGCTGGCACCAGACGTGCGGGGTATCACAGATGCGGAAAGGTGATAGTAGACACTGATAGTACTGCTGCTCCTCTAGAGATACCCATCGGTCGTTTTGCGAGTCAATGATGTAGATGGGGTTTGTGATCTTCACTCGCAGCCATTGTGAACCGATTCTCATGGGATGAGTTATTACTCTATATGTTTTGTAGCTCTGAGTCTTGGTAATTACATGGAGGGTCAACAACAGGACAATCTTTTTCTTCCGAATGCCGATCTTTACCGGCATATGCGTTAACATATCATCATACAATATAGTGGGGCGAACCCTAAATTTTCTGGGAAACCTGCACTAATCTTTGTTATAGCATCCACAAGCTGAGGCGTCCCTATCAGGGCTAGCGGCAAGTTCCCGCTCACCATACATTCACTTACATGTACAAAAAATTCAGATGATAATAGAATAGATGACTCTAAGCTACTCAGCCTGGTATTATAATCCATGACATCCAGGAGGATGTTGAGGATGCCTTGGGTGAAAGCTAGCTCCTCACTTTGTGTGTTCAGTGCTCGGGTGATAAACTCAATATTGTGCTGAAATGTTGCGACTGTGTCATTGATATGTTTTTGAGTCATACTAATACTGTTGGCCAGATTGACTAATCCTGATTGTGTCACCTTGGTGATTGATTGGATTTTTTCATTGATATGCATCACGAAATCACTAGCAGCATTGGCCCGTTTTTCGTCTGATTCTAGGACTTTCTCTATATCTCGTATTTGCTCATCGGTCGCCACACCAGCAAACCAGTGGTAAAATTGACCAATGAACTCAATGGCCCTCCTTTTTCTCTTACTAACATGGTTGTCATTGACACCCCTGACTGACCGAAACTTATGTCCATGGACTGATGTTTGTGCATTAATGGTGATGTGATCAGGCTTTCTCGAATTTGGGTCATCAATTACCAAGGTGCCTGGTATACTTGTTACCTGTTTTATCACTGAGTTTTAATTGCAATTCAGGTACGTTGTCGCCACGCTGATCCCCCCTTGATACTCCTATTTCCTGGGGAACAAACGCTAATCTATTTTTCCTTAACTCTAATCGGTACTGTGTTTCTGATTTCGACTTGCGGAGTTCCTTCTCTCTGAAAGAATCTATGAATACACTATCGATCATTGCTTGAAAACGAAATAATCGGTAATGTTAATACGCTTCTCGGGTTGTATCTGATTTTCTGAGTTTTCTCGTGATGAAATTGACTCATAATTTTGAAGCGTGGTGTATCGAGGCGTTGATGGAGCCGTATATTGTATGTCGTCCGAAAGCTGGGTCTTCATTGTATTTAGTGGTATTTCCATTAACATATTATTATCATCTCTAATCTGACTGGTCGGTGATCGAGCTGTGGCATATTGAGGTACGGCGTATTGCACGTCGTTTGTAATTTTAAAGGTTACTGGATTTTGTTCTATTAACATGTTTGCGTCAGAAGTATGGTTTCCTCCCGGTGATGGAATTGGTGAAACCGAAGGAGCAGACGAAGAGTGAGACGAATACAAATCATAAGAAGCCGGTCTTGCTTGACGATAATTTACTCTAGGTGCTTGGAAAGTCGATGACGTCTCAAAACGGCTTGTTGCTGTTGGTGGATAGTAACGTTTAGCTTTATTAATAATGTTCAATATTTCGACTTTGGCAAAGTGTTTTTGGTCATCATTTAATTTTTTTACTATGGGTATCAACATTTCACAAAAGCTTATATCTTCGTCAAAGGACTTTTTTTCGCGTAGAATTTCTAAAATTTGGTTATCTGTGTCATTCATATTATCAGTATTTGTATTTCTCTGTTCAATGGTTGACGCGACACTATCATTTCCATCTGATTCATCGCCTGAGCCAGAGATGTTACTTGAGGTTGTTCTTTGTAGTGGTTGAGACGCCAAAAACGATAGGGCTTCGAAATGAACATATTGTCTTTTCTTTTTGGGAGCTTGTCCTGATGTCACCTTTTTTTGTGCAGCGAGCTCTTGGCTCAACTTTAGTTTCTGACCTACTGGCTAGGTCGTCCAAACATTTTTAGCGTATAGTTGGGGTCATTTATTCATCTTCCTGAAAGTTTCAGGTTGCGGAGTTCAGTAGTTTTTAAGATATGATTTTTTGAAAATCTGTAATATTGTAAAATTATGTAACAAAACGCAAAAAATATGTCAAAATCTATGGTCTGTGGTCAAAATACATTACTTACGTTTCGTTGTATGCATATTTGAAAAGATGAATCTATTTTAAACGTAGACACAGAAAGGAATAGACGGAGTGCATGCGTACACCTTTGAGATGGAGATAGAGTTGGTTCTCAATAAGCATAAGGTTCAAATCTGCCACTCATCTGTCAAAACAAGAGCAAACAAGCATTTGACAATGCTGTGGCCAACAACAAAAACGCATACGCGGGTAAGGGACAGGTGATCGCGGTGATCGTTATTGTTTCTCGCTTACACAAAAATGATTCGTATTATGTCATCTCTTTCTTTTCTTTTTTTTTCTGACGATGTGCCATCTCTATACTATACTCCCTTTACGATTTTAAACGTAAAATATCACTTTTGATAAATTGAAAGTTGTAATTTTTGTGAAACGGAATGCATTTGGGGTGTTGTCTGTCCGAGTTTTTGTTGGTTGGGCGGCCATTTTGAATCCGATTGGATCAATTATAGGTTACTTCCTGTTTGAAAACTAAAGATAGAATTGTTAGGTACACACTTATAAGCAGAACCGGGAGCCGGAGCGAAGCGGAGCGGAGCGAGGCGACCCCCTACTCCTGGTAACCCCCCCTCCAACCCCTCATCCCCTCCAACTCCCCCGCCCAACAATGCAAAAAAACTTCAAAACACAAAACTTTAAAAAATCATATCTCAGCAATTAGGCATTTCCGCGGGGGGGAGAAGTAGGGGAGGCATCTACCCCCCTCCCCCTTCCCCCCTCTCCCTATCAAGGTCAAGGTCGGTAGGTCAGGAACTAAAGTCCTTATATTATGTAACCTCCAAAAATTTAAAAATCATATCTCTATGCAGTTCCGCGCGGTATAAAATTGTTTTATTTTAAATTATTTCTTATAAAGTAGATAAATCAACAACAACATAATTAACTAAACTTAAATAACACACATTAATTTTTATTATTATTTTCCTTATTAACTAACTCCACTTTCAGTAGTTTTATTTCTATTTCAAGTTTTTCCGCCTTTTTTTCATAATATTTAGCAATGGCTAAATTGCGTTGGAGCCTTCCATCATCGTCCTTTTTTGTTTTCTTGGCTGAAATAAAAAACCTCATGTTAAAATATAATAATATTAGAGTTTTGTATGGACTACACACTTTCAATATAAAATAGTGTAGTGATATTAGTTATTCTGTGATATTACCTTTATTTTGCAGGGACTTTGACATTGAGGTCATCCCATACAACTGTCTTGAATCTGAAGTCCCAGCTTGGGGACTCGAGTCTATTTGCCTCTTTTTGGCTGAAATGTTAAATTAGGTTTATTTATATAAACTTGAGGAGCTTAAGACTACTACATAGAAGCTACTAAGGAAGGAATAGGAAGGCTACCTACTTATTCTTTGAGGCAGAAGTGATTCATTTCCATCATCTGAGTTGACTCTTTGGTCGATTTCTCTCTCAATTTGTTCATCCAAATTGTCAATATCCACTATGACATTAATATCTACTCCATCTCCACCAAATTGAACTTCAAACCCAGTACATGTGGATCCTAAAACACCTGTCACCTTTTCTAATATTTCATCTGGTGGAATGTAGTCTGGTTTTCCACCGCCAGTCTAAAACAAAATAAAACACAAAATTTGTTAGTTTTATTTTGGATATTGAGTTAAAATCAGATAATTCGATGTGTCAGAGTGTCAATAAGGGGGCACAAGATTGATCAAAATAGTTGCCAAAAGAATTACCTTCAAATTATTAAGTTTAATGTTGGCAGCTCTCTTACGAGCTGCTTTTTATAAATTATCCCATTTTAATTTCAGTTGCTCTTTTATGCGAGGCATTTGTCCACTCCTCGAGTTGAAAGTCATGGTTAATGAAGACCAGCATTCCTCTTTCAGTTTGTTATTGGCTGCGTTTGTTTTCTTGGTAGTAAGGATTGTATTGCTGTGGATCAGGTCCACAAGCAGGGAAACCTCATCCCTGCTCATGGCCTTTTTTGCTTTCTGTAACAAAAATTTAAACCTACTTAATTATTACAATATAAATACTATACTCTAAGCGATGATGGAAGCTATAGGAATTAAAAACAAAATGTAAAGCACACGACTAAATTTTATTAACAAAAAAAAACGGTAAGCCAAAAAATTTGAATGGGAAAACCGAACGAACTATTGCAAGAATGATATTGAAATACAGACGAGATTACAGAAGCTATGATTTTAAAAGAATAGGCGGGAAAATGGATATAAAGCTACGCTACTAGGTTACAAGTTTCTACGCAGAAGGCTGAGAAGGAAAAAGAACTGGTTTGGGTGTCGGCGGGCTTTTATAGTTGAGCCGCTGTGGCGTGATGCGATGACTGTCGAGCTTAGCCGAACGATGCCAGAGCGCCACCCGATTGCTTACAATACTTATTTATTACAAAACACTGGTCCAGCCCCGTACCAATAACCAGGACGGTCACGATCTTCAGCCATCATGAGCGAACGACCAGAACGAAAGAACCGACAGAAATTTCCCTGATTTTTAGCCTTGAATGAAGATGCCGTAGCAAAAACGTTTCATGCCTACCTACTAGGCTACTGCTACCAAATAGGAAGATGATAGGTACTCACCGGCGGCGTAATATCCATTTCAAACGACCAACAACACAAGAATTTGTTTACAAGACTGAAAAGTTTAGCACAATATTGCAGTTGATGGATGTCAGTCAAGTGTCTTGTCGCGCGCTGGACGAAACTGAACTGAACGTTCCGTTCTTGCTGTGTATTGTTTATGCAATATATAAATTTTGGTAAGGAAAATATATTCACGAAGTTGCCTGTGATCGTCCAGCTCTAATAAACAGCTTAAGTTTAGAGAACTATAAGATCAATTCGTAGGTATGTTAATATTTATTTTGTCTTGAACTTTATCTTATTATAAAGTTCAATCCTGCGTATAACGAAACGCTCAGAGGGCTCAGTACAAAATCCCTCCGTATTTCAATGACATCTATGACCAACGGATGTCCGTAGGTAACACGTACAGAAAATAAATTGTGGAACGCAAATAACGACTCGTAGTTGGTTATGGAAAAACGGACAGTTAGTTTTACCGATGACGATCCGTTAAATATAGGAACCGGGCATTAATGGGTTGACTTTGAAGCAGTGTCACCAAAAAAAAAACCGTAAAATGGGGCTAAGTGGAACACTTTTCGGTATGAAAGTGCTCGAACTCTAGTTCTATGAGTAGTCACAGCTGTATTATTATTTTTTGGATAAAGTATTACTATGCCTTTCATTTAGTGATGTTTATAAATAAGTAAACAAGATACATTAAGAGATATATATATTTTTTGTGGGGTGTTCCAAATAATACGGTGATGGGGCTTTTTGGAATTCAGAAGACTTGGCATGTTATTTGGCCTTGTTTTGTTTTTCAAAATTCGTTTATTGACTTAAAATAAAATACAATCGAACAAAACTAGACTTATTTCGAAGATTAAACTAGAATAGCGGTTGGACAATGATTTGTTTGGTTTTTACCAGACTAGAAAAGCGTCTACAAAAAACTTATTACTATAATTATAAAATACGGTGAGATCTATGTTGTGGATGAACTAGGCTATTTGAATAGAATTGTAAAATGAGGGTCTGTTCGAAGGGTTGATGCCGGTGTAGGGGTGGTACAAATCAGTTAGGTAGTAAACTGAAAATGAACGCCAACCTGGAATGATAGGAAGGATGAGGACTTACGTAATGTTGATGGATGAGATGCTAGAACTGGTAGGTAATTCACTTCACTGTTTCTTGTCAGATTGCTTCATATTGCGCGATATTGAAAATGTAGATTGACGAGGAAGGATTCACTTGTTGAGTATTTTTTCGAAAGTAATGGTGGATGATTGAAATGAATGGATCAAGGAATGAACGGGAAGTGAATGGGAATGACAGGGAAAAGGAAGTGGCGCTTTTATACTTATGAATACTGAACACTATTAAATAATTTAAATTTATTTTAGTTATTTGGCCTGTTTTCTAAGCAATAACCAATTTAAACAGCTATTGCGATATTTGGAATGGTTTCAGGATGTACCACTATCTATTATTTGGACTAAAATATAAATAAATGTAGGGTTGCCAAAGAAAAAAATAATAATCATATTAAAGTTTATTGTAATTTTTTTATTTTTTTTTATTTAGCCATTATAGTGTCGTCCCACTGCTGAGCAAAGGCCTCCCCCTCTTTCGTCCACACTTCCCTGGTCTGTGCCACCTCCGGCCACAGAATAATTGTATTGTAATTACGACAGAATAATTAATAATTATTTTATGTAATTTGGTTCGAAAAACTAACGTAAGTAATACTTATTTGAAAGGATGATATACAGGGTGTTTGGTAGAACGTTGAACATACGAAAATGGGAGACAGGTGGGGTCGTCTCCTATCTATCCAGCCCAAAAAATTTGACCCAGGCCCCATAGAATTTTTTAGCCGATTTTTTTTTTAAATTTTGAATTTTAGTGAGGTCGACATCTTTAAAGTCCCATAACTTTTTGTAGGATGGACAAAACTGGCAACACTTTTTTTTGTTTTTGTTTTGACTGTTGGTAGATTCATCTCCAATTATTAGTTTGTGCAGATAGCAGTTAGAAAAAAAGTTATGAGCCTTCGAACATTACAAAAACGGAAAAACAAAATTTAAGGGTGTTTTTGAACTGCATTTAAAAAAAAACTAATATTAGTGATTGAAGAATTAGGATTTCCTAAAAACATCCTTGGTTTATGGCCTTTCGAACGGTATGTAATTTGTTTAATTTGAATAATAAACTTCAGAGTTATTGACCATTTTTACTTGAAAACGGGAATTTTGACGCAATTTCATTTTTGAGAAATGATTTTTTTTTGCAAGATTCATCATAGGGTGTTAGGTAGAACGTTGAACATACGAAAATGGCGGTTAGTTGGGGTCATCTGCTGCCCACTTGGCCCAAATTATTTGACCTTGGCCCCACCGTTTTTTATTTTTTTACTTTTTCTTACTTTTATTAAAAATTACCAGTTTTTGAACTTTAAATTCGAATATCTTTACTTGCGATGGGTAAAACAGGCAGGATATTGTTTTGTATTAATGTTTTATAAAAAATTAAAATTTTGCGAAATTTAAAACTGTAAAGTTGTCAAAAAATGTAGCAATCAATTTAAATAAGAGAAGTACTTAAATTATCCATTCAAAGGGCCTTTTTCTGTTACCTAAATGTCAGTGGGTAATAAAACAAGTAAATTACATTTAAATGAATTTATTCAATTAAGTAATTGCTCAAATTGACGCCCTCCATTTTCAATGCACGCGCGACTTCTGCGTCTTATTTCAACGGTTGTCGTCCGCAGCAGCATCTCTCCCCTCATCACTTCGAATGCAGCATTAATTCTGTTTATTAATTCTTCACGCGTTTCTACTACCGTGAAGTAGACAAGTTCTTTGGCTCTTCCCCACACGTAAAAGTCGAGCGGAGTGAGGTCGGGTGATCGCGGAGGCCATGGAATTGGTCCCCCTCTGCCAATCCACGAATTGGGGAAACAATTGTCTAGTAGCTCACGTACGCCCCGACTCCAGTGAGCTGGGCAGCCATCATGCTGGAACACGACAGGCCTGTCTTCATCAAATGCTTCTTGTAGCAATGGTGGTAGATCGTTGATCAAAAACTCTAAATAATTGCTCCCATCAAGATTTTCGGGCAAAAAATGAGGCCCTATGAGCCTGTTTCCAATCACTCCGGCCCAGACATTGACTGAAAATCTTCTTTGGAACCCTCTTCGTCTCTTTGTATGTGGGTTTTGACCTTTAGGGGCCCAATGATGCAAATTATGCAAGTTGGTAATCCCTTTTTTATCGAACTTAGATTCGTCCGTCCACAGTATGCTCCGCAAAAAGTTGACATCGTCTACATCAGTATGCAGCAAATGGTGACAGAACTGCATTCGCCTCCCAAAGTCATTATCTTCAAGATCTGTAACAAACCAAACACGTCTTAGAACAAAAAAAAAAACCTAATGGGTTAATTCTTAAAGATCTAAAACTAAATTCACAAAAGGGAATGCAATACAGTGCAGTGCAAAGACGCCTGATTGATACATAAGACACAAATAAAAAACTGGCGAAGTCAAGGTCAAACTAATTTAAAATGTACTTTTTATTTAATTGCAGAAACTTACTCATGCCACAATTTTGTTTCGGATCAAAACGAATGCTTAAATGTGTAAAAATCTTACCTTGCACTGGAGTGTGGTGAAAAGCATGCACTCCATCTGCCCGGAGAACAGACCACACTTTCCATATGGTCAAGCCAAATCGTCTAGCTACGACCCTTATGCTAGTGTTAGGGTCTGCCTCAAACTCAGCTACAATTTGCTCTTCAACGGCGACATTGTGAATTCCCTGGTTCACTCTTGGCTCTTGAAAATTTAGATTACCGGTAGTTCGTAAACGTCGGTAAGTGCTGGCAAAAGTTTGATGACTTGGTACTCGCCGGTTAGGATAAGTTTCCTGGTAAATCCTTCGCGCTTCACGCGAATTAGCGTTGGCGCGTCCATACGCTAACAACATGTCAGCGTATTCTTCACTGGTAAAGGTAGCCATTTTTCACCAAGAAAAACGTAATAACGCACATTAACAAGAAACTTAACAGTACAGTAACAAGAAACTTAACAGACAGATAACACAACAAGTAATTAACAAAACGACTCGGAACGAAAACAGAAGTGACGGGCACAAACGATCGCAGAGGCATTTAAGTCTCGACTGATTCAAATTATTCTAAATCATCGTTTTGGCCTCTTCAGCGGTCTCCGCCGGGAGCGAAAGAGAAAAAACATGCCTTATGACTGCGCACGAGTGAGACAAACTGTTTACCTGCTTAGAGCTCCCGACCCCAGATAACAAATGTAAGTGGTTTTTTTTCCTAGAAATTTCGCAACAAAGGAGTCTGTGCAGTGACTGGTAACAGAAAAAGGCCCTTTGAATGGGTAATTTAAGTACTCCTCTCATTTAAATTGATTGCTAAATTTTTTGACAACTTTACAGTTTTAAATTTTGCAAAACATTTTAATTTTCTGTTTCGTCAAAAACCTCCTACTTGATAAAATTGACAAATAAGTCCTGACTTTTTGTTTTAGTAAATGTAAATTAGGTACCGTTAGAAAGCTCATACAGCAGAGATGTGTAATCCTAAGTTCTCGATCGCTTTTAGTTTTTTTTTATGCAAGTCAAAATTATGCTCTAAGTATTTTTTTACATCTTTTTGTACCTTTAAAGGCTCATAACATTTTTTCCTACGAACATCTGTACCAAACAATAATTTTATGAGAATCTGCTACTCTTAAACATTAATACAAAACAATATCCTGCCTGTTTTACCCATCGCAAGTAAAGATATTCGAATTTAAAGTTAAAAAACTGGTAATTTTTAATAAAAGTAAGAAAAAGTAAAAAAATAAAAAACGGTGGGGCCAAGGTCAAATAATTTGGGCCAAGTGGGTAGCAGATGACCCCAACTAACCGCCATTTTCGTATGTTCAACGTTCTACCTAACACCCTATGATGAATCTTGCAAAAAAAAATCATTTCTCAAAAATGAAATTGCGTCAAAATTCCCGTTTTCAAGTAAAAATGGTCAATAACTCTGAAGTTTATTATTCAAATTAAACAAATTACATACCGTTCGAAAGGCCATAAACCAAGGATGTTTTTAGGAAATCCTAATTCTTCAATCACTAATATTAGTTTTTTTTTTAAATGCAGTTCAAAAACACCCTTAAATTTTGTTTTTCCGTTTTTGTAATGTTCGAAGGCTCATAACTTTTTTTCTAACTGCTATCTGCACAAACTAATAATTGGAGATGAATCTACCAACAGTCAAAACAAAAACAAAAAAAAGTGTTGCCAGTTTTGTCCATCCTACAAAAAGTTATGGGACTTTAAAGATGTCGACCTCACTAAAATTCAAAATTAAAAAAAAAAACGGCTAAAAAATTCTATGGGGCCTGGGTCAAATTTTTTGGGCTGGATAGATAGGAGACGACCCCACCTGTCTCCCATTTTCGTATGTTCAACGTTCTACCAAACACCCTGTATACAGCACATGAGATAGAGTCACAGTTAAAGATCAAGAAAAATAAATGTTATTTGCGTCATCTAATAGAACAAATGATTTTTTTGATCAGTCTTTTCATTGAGTTCTACTTTTTTTACTATTGACAAAGCTGGCACAGTGTCGCGATCAACTCTCTTTAGAAACATAAACTTCAATTCTGGCCATTTCACGGTTTTGTAAAACATTGAAACATATTTATTTGTAAGTGTTAATTGAGTGATTTTCAAAAATTTGGTACGTCACGAAATTGTCAGTAAATTGTTTCGTTAGGAAATAAATAAATAAATGTCAGTAAATTGTAAAAGTAAGGCTGCATTCACTCAGATGAATTAATATCTTAGGTATTATTAATATTTAACTCCTAATTGTAAGGATATACATACAAACATATGCTCACGCATTTTGACTGCACTTTTCACACACTAAACCTCCACTTGCTACGATCCTGGCATACGTCTCTTGCTTCCTCAACTTTCTTATGTCTCTTCAAACTCTTCATACATGCTCAACGGTTACGGGTAGATATCGGAAAACAACTTGGCTTGACAGAGTGGGGGTGTGTGCGTCTCGTTCTCTCACAAAGTCTGTCTTTGTAAGAGAGCGCAACACACACACCCTCACTCCGTCAAAAGATGGACATCTTACATCCGGGAGTTAACTTCTTATTTGTCCCTTTGTTGTAAGGAATATCTATATAAATAAAACCAGGAAAAAAAATTGAAAATTAGTCATTGTTTTATTAAAAGAAAAAGCTGCATTGCTATGTTCAACTGTAGTGAACTAAAATAAATTGAAATATGTTGTGTCTTCCGCGTTGGCTAAAACAAACTCCTGAGGTTCTCTTGATACTTGTAATAACATCTCATCATCATCAGTCATTTGCAGTTCTTCGTCAACATTCATCTTCATTTTACCTTTAGTTTCCTTTGTGTCTGTTTTTGTTTTTAGGTTTACTGCTTCACTTGCCATCAACGGTGTATTCACATCTAAGATTTCTTCTACAACCACTTTTCTTTTCATAGTCTTTGACTCACTTGTTTTTAATCCCAGCTCTTTTGCATGGCTGCCCATCATTTGCCCTTCATTGGCTCTTTGTTTCTCGTCTTTTCTTGTTTCCTTCAGGTCATTATCTAAAATCTGATCAAATATATCAATGGGATTTAATGAGACCACAGCCTTACCGTCTACAATTTACTGACGTCAACAAATGTCAGGAAGTTGTACGTCAGTAAACATGTAAAACTTAACCTAAATATTATTTTTACACAAAACCAATTATATGTACTAATGGATTGATAAGCGTAACCTATAGATCTTGTCATAATTTAAGTATATTACAATTGCAGTAAAGTAAGACTGGAGCGGTGAAGAAAGCCTACAAAGAACTAAGGACTTCTTCAAAATGGACAACCGATATTGTGGACAAATATGGACAAAAAATTACAAAACGTGCAGACATAATAAATGAAGCCACAGAATTTTATCAAAATCTCTACTCTACACAGACAAGAAAGGACATTGAAGAAATAGAATTGCAAAATACGGACAGTCTCGTAAATACACCTTCAATACTACTTTCCGATCCGAAGCCGATCGAAAGTTATCTGCTTAAAAAAGGAATAGTGGTCAAACGAATGGACTGATTTTGATGCGTTTTTCTGTAAATGGCAGTAGACTTCTGATGATGAACATCAAAACAGGTCAATTCATGGGGAAAATGTATAACAAAACAGCTGATGTGAAAAAGTTTTATCATTTAGAATAATCCAAAAATTAACGAGGTCGAGACGAAAAGAAAAGTTATGACATAAAAATTAAGGAAAATTATGGATTTCAGTCGCTTTATGCTAAATGCAGATGCCGAAGATCCGGACTTTTTAAAAAGAATATTGTGGACAGACGAATCTAAATTTGATAAAGATGGCATATCTAACTATCATAATGCTCACTATTGGGCTCCTAAAACGCTACGGAATCCAAATAAGAAGAGATGAAAGGATCACAGCGAAGATTCAGTGTGATCGTCTGGATGGGAATTATAAATAACCATTTAATTGGACCTGATTTGATTTTAATGGTGAAAGGTACCAGACATTTTTGACAACGGAATTACATGATTTATTAGATGATTTACCGCTCGCACTGATAAGAGACATGTGGTATCAACACGACGGCTATCCAGCTCACTACTTTAGGGGCGTCCGGGATTGGATCAATGAAAATTTCCCAGACAGATGGATCGGGAGAGGAGGTCCACTACCATGGCCTGCAAGGTGGCCAGATCTAACTCCGATGGATTATTACTTATGAGGACACATGAAGAGTATCGTGTACCAAGATGGTCATCCTGTCGCAAATGTAGACATTTTGAAACAAAGGATTATTGACGCATCTGAAAAAAATAAGAAGGCAGCTCACAACCAGGGCAGTCAAAAATGAATTGAGAACTAGATTACGAAATTGTATTAGGAACATGGGTGGTCATGTTGAACATGAATTGTAAAGACAATACCCCCCCCCCCCCCTGACTTATTGTATCTTATCAAAACGTATCTAAGAACCACCGCAGAGATGTCTACTTTTATTTACAGAAAACCGCATCAAAATTCGTCCACCTGTTTGACTTCTAGAGTGCCACGGACAGGCATACGGACGGACAGACCGACAGACTGACAGACGCTTTAAACTTATAACACCCTCTTTTGAACATCGGGCGTTAAAAATAAAATAATTTTGCCCTTACAACATCTTAAAACCCTTTGTTTAAATCACCGGTCATTTTAGAGTCCGCTACCTTATCTACTTTGTCGCCCAATTTTCCCAAGAATAATAAACATTTTATTTGACTATTGTACCTCATTGAATAGCTAGAGAACTGGAGATGTTTTTGGTTTTGTTTGCACAAACAGTTAGGTACTAGTAATTTTTTTTGGTGACACTGCTTCAAAGTCAACCCATTAAGTAAACATGCGATATTCGGTTTTCACCATAAGCCTGAATTATAGGTTTTTTTCGCTGTGGTCGGTTCTTTTTTGTTTCTAAATATTAAATTAACTCTATTTTTACCTAATACCAGCAAAATACCTGGACTTAATCACCTAGATTAGGGAAATTGGTGCGAAATATGTTGAAAAGTGGGATTTTTCCTCGAAAATCTTTAAAGGCCCCTAACTCGAAAACGGTAAATTTTCGGGTAGGGTGTTTCATAGTAACAATGGTTGGTTTTGATCCGTGCTAGCATCTCCCAACGTATGTAGGTCGACTTACCAGTCATCCTGTATACATCGGATTATTTTGGGGGGGGGGAGGGGAAAGAATCCATGATTACGTCATCTGCGCTTCGTTTCCGAAAATAAATTATATTTAAATATTTACGTCCAATTTTGAAGTTTATTACTGGTAACACTTACTATTAGATAGATGAAACGGGATTTCCCCTGCTATACAGGGTGTAACGGAAAGGGTGTAACGGAAAGGGTGTAACAAGCCAACAGGGCAAAATCAGGTACTTACCTTAAGTAGATGCCTTCTGTAAAATTTCAAACAAATCGAAACACTTTTTGTGACCTATAAAATCCAGAACTATTTTTTTATGCTGCTGTGAAAAATGTGGTACAACACTTCTGAGTTCATCGTACTCTTGCACTCTGACCTAGCGTATGGGCGCCTGGTACTAGACTTTGCATCAGTAGCCAATAGGCGCGCGAGCAATAAAGCAAACGAGAGGTGGGCGTGGCGGGGGCGGGGCGCGGCATACTTCAAAAGAAATACGACTTCTTTGAAAGTGCGCGGCGCGCCCTTTGACGAACAACAAAGAAACAATTACCTAAGTATGTAGTTAGCATTGGAGCATTTCATTAGCATTAAGTACCTAGGTAAAATAACTCAACTCACCATCTTAAAGAAAGGGCTCGAAGTGCCGCCCTTCCCGCTCGATGCACAAGCCCGCTCGCCTGTACGTGGACGCTCGGACATTCCGCACCATCTCCGGGGTTATTGCTCCAAATGCATCCCTAATGCGCTCCACCATTTAATCACGCGTGTCACACTGCACCGAGTACACCACGTTCTTTACGTGTCCCCACAAAAAAAAGTCTAGCGGCGGCGTTATGTCCGGGGATCGTGGCGGCCACGCAATGGGGCCTCCTCGACCGATCCAAACGGGGAAACGCTCGTCAAGGTGATCCCGCACGATACGCGCAAAGTGTGCAGGTGCCCCGTCGTGTTGGAACACCATGTCGTTGTTGAACACAAATGACACGAATTGTTCCATCGGCAACACCTGCAAATGCGCGTTGAGTTGACCGCGCAGGAATTCGAGGTAGTTTTCCCCATTTAGCCGGCCTTCGAGAAAATGGGGCCCCACTACACAGTCGCCCACGATCCCAGCCCAAACGTATATTCTCCACTGGTTTTGAAAGTTCGATTCCGAAGAGACATGCGGGTTGTCGTGGCTCCAGTAGTGGTCGTTATGCAGGTTGCTCACGCCCGATCGCATGAACATAGCCTCATCTGTCCACAGCACACTTTGGGCGAATTCAGGCGACGCATCGACCTGCGCACGATACCACTGACAGAACTGCACGCGGGGCAAGTAGTCGACGGGCTTCAATTCTTGCGTCCGACGGAAATGGTACGGATGCTGGCCATCCTTACGCAGCACCCGCCACACCTGCATGTGGTTGGCTGCCCCCAACTCCTGCGCAGCGCGACGGGTGCTGGTACGCGGGTTCTCGACAAAGTGCAACAGCACGGCTTCTTCGAACTCCGGATTTTGCCTCGCCGGGCGGCCGGTACGAGTCGCCGGGTGGAACGATCCTGTAGTGTGCAGACGATTCACCATGCGTGCGAAGCATTGTCTCGTAGGCAGACGCCTAGCCACGTTAGGTTCTACTCCATCGATAAATCGTTCTTGATACAGACGCCGGGCTGCTGACAAGTTACCATCGCATGCGCCGACGCACATTATTATTTCATAGTACTCAGCATTCGAATAATTAGGCATTGTTCCGAAACAAAGAACCACAAACTAAACCAAAGAAACGATCCTCACACGTTATCACGACGCAACGGTCACAGAACTACTAGAAAAAAATAGCTAAGCTAGGTAAAACTAAAAAAATCCTATTACTCCTGGTATTAGGTTAAATGCATCCATGCCTGCCTATGCACTAATCGTCGTTGGGGTAGCTTTTAATTTAAAATTTTGTAGATCTGCTATTTTAACGATGGATAATTATTGTGTGTGCACAACTCCCTCTGGCGCTGCCTTGCTGCACAGGAACTAATGAATAACCTTGACGTTTTGGCGCGCTAAGGTGATACTTTGCACGAAAAACAAATCACCTACATTTTCTTAGTAGTATTAAGAGCCCGGTATTATCAATACATAACTTAGTTTTATTTCCTAAATCACAACTCAAAGCAAAGTGCAACTTCCCAAGCCAAACTAATAATTGTTTGTTTTTAAAAACGATGCTGTCTACAGCAGAATACAAAAATGATTGACGAATACTCGAATCGATCTTAAATCTCAATCGATCGATTCGAGTACTCACACATAGCAATTCTAACAGTCGGCCATCCTGATGAAAAGTCTGTCTCAGACGTCATTCAATATTAGACACAGTATGTTTTATGAGACACACAATTTATAGGAATAAAAATTATGATATCAGTCCTTGAACGATAATTCAGTTCAAATAATTGGACAGGCACAATATGTTTTACAAGAAACACAATTATAATAATAAAAATAGTCTTTGAACAATATTTCAAATGGATAGGCAATTAAATAATAGGACAGACCGAATCTGTTTTACAAGAAACACAATAATGGGAATAAAAATTATGATATCACTCTTCGAACATCACTTTGAAAGATCCGTTTACAGCCGTTAGCATTGTACTCAGTTTACCAGAAGATGTTAATTGTTGCTCGCTCAACATTTTCAATTCGCTATTAATTCGTTCACGGTCGGCGCTGTCCATGGTTCCCCAGAGAAACCGATGTACACTTCCGACGAATGGCAGCAATCCTGATGACCGTTTTTTTCTAAGCAGATTTTCGATAAAATTGTCGGAATGGTATTCCGTATAATACACAACACCATCGGCATATTCATCGACGGGTGGGAGAGACATGTTCATGAAGGAATTAATATTCGAACTAAGCGTGCAAAATTTCGTTTTTAGATTACTTCTGGCCGTATCCGATACACGAATGTTGGCAGCATAGTATGTAAACAATTCGCAAAAATGTCGGCTGTTATCGACGAGGCTCGAAAAATTATAACAAGTATAAACGTTTTGGTAGTCTGTTAATATCTCCAATTGTCCCAGATCGAACAGGATCACTCCCGAATCAGAAGGGACCCGTTCGACTCTGGGCGCTCTGAACCCCTCTATCCCCTTTGATAACAAAACAATCACGAGCCAAATTCATGATGATGTAGTAATCAATAAAGTATTAGCCGCAAAGTTTCCAATTCGAGTATATACTTATTTATATGAGCGATGACGTCATCGTTTTCATCAATTCGATGAGTTGGAGACAAATAATGTCAACTCGGAAAGAGTGTATCTAATTTCAAATTATTTCACACAATGACAACTAGCATTTGTATTTAATTTTTCGATTTTTTAAAATAGCTGAAAAAGAATGAGGGGGCCGTAGAAAAGCGCGCGCGCACAGGCGTAATTAGGAGCGCTCTCTTTAGAAGAAATGAGTCGCGCGCGAAGCGGATGATCATTAGGTGGACTTTTTTGAGGAATAATGGGACCACACGGGATACCGCTCTCCGATTGGTCGAGAGACCCTATGACGTCACTGTTCGAGGAGTGGGGATGAAACCGCCGTCAGTCGCTCGCCGACCGTGCCACGCGCAGCATCAAATGTATGGAGGAAATCACAGAGACACCTCTCGAACAAACTTTCTATCCGACACGAGTACCTACCCATAATTTACCTTTTGTATCAATTATCGATACCTGAAAACGTGCCGCCTAATAATAGTTTGAAATGCGATCGATCGCACAACAGCCACCCGCGTATGGGTTGAGTAGGTAGTACACATACCTATATAGCATACCATACTTACCAAGTTTTGTCTTTTTTTCTGGCCACTTGAAAGTACAGGTATTACAGGTGGAAAAAATCATTGTGCTTATTTCGTAAGTAGCAGCCCTTTGAAATTTTTGTACTCCTATCACTCCTGGAAAGTACTCTCCTTCATATTTTACTATTACGTAAGCACCCTCACATAATATCTGTTTTATAGGTGCATCTTTGGCATCTGAATCGCTTCCTTTCATGGCTCATAACTGTCGCTTTCGGTATCGCTTCTTATTATTCGTCTTCGTATTTTTCTAATATTGTTTCTCGATATTGCTGTGTTTTGTGTATTGTGACAGTTGAATAAATGTGCTTTCTATTCTATTCTATATTGTTAGCTTTTTACTTTCATCCACTCGACTTCTTTTTTTATGTAACAAACAGCCTTGTCCGCCTTTTTCGCTTTTCGCAATCTCTTCCTTATCATTATTTCGTTCAGTTTGTCCTCTATCTCTTTTTCTTTTTTGGTGATATTCTCGAAATTGAGACGATGTAATAGGAAGTGGAATTCTTTCTTTTGTTTTCTTTTTTATCGGTGAGTCGGAAGGCCAAAGTAGGCAGTTTGCAAATGCAGGACTTATAAGTTTCTGTTTCTGAGCCATGATTCGTACCATATTTTCATTAGAGTAATCCTGATATCTTTTTGTGGCGTGTTTTTCTGTTGTTTCTGCTCTGATGGTTAGATGACAGATTTTTTGGTGTTTTATTCGTAGAGATTGGCGGAGTCTGCAAAAGCCTGCACGATGGGCTATTTTCTATTTATTTTCTATTGTTCTTAACCATTCAACTGTCAAGGAGCGCATACGCAAAATGGCTGCCATGTCACGGGGTCTGCGAGGATTCCCCGGGGGAGCATGGCGCGCTGACGAAAAATTACGTTAACTCTGATTTTTCTATGGGACCTATACCTGAATGTTACGTGGTTAGAAAGAATATTAAATAACCTAAACCAATAAAAATTGTTTAGTCCAGTTTAGCTCAGTAATATATTCTAAATTCTAATTTGAAATCAGGGGTTACTGATTTTTTTGTACAAAGGTCGTAATAAATAAAAAAAATAAACCATTATTTCTTAATGATAGTGTTTTATTAACTTATTTATACATTATTCCAAGCAATTCTATAAAAATAACACGTCTCCTCATTATTTCATTTTACACCACAAGCTTTACAAAATCATGTCAAATCACACTCAAAAATACACAAAATGTACCTAGTACATGCTAGCAAAGTATGGATACGACTTCATAATTTCATAAATTATTTATTTCACACAGTAAAATAAAATGACAGTAAGTAATAAAAACAGTGTACAAAGGCAAGCTTATCTCTAAAAAGAGAGCTAACAAAGTATGGATTCGACTTCATAGTTTCATAATTACTTTATTGCACACAATAAAATAAAATGACAGAGAGAGATTGATATGAGCAAGGGCAGACCTTCACACGACCAATAATGTCCCATCTGAACACGAAATATGAAAATAAATTAAAAATTACAGACATAAAATAATTGGAATGCAATATTTGGTTTGGATAAAAAAAAGTGACACTAAGAGCATCACAGACGACGCCCCCACATCGCGTCAGAAGAAGAACCACTAGATCACTCTACACCGTCACTATTGTGACCGTCACTTTCCCAGAGGCAATTATATGATGATCGACCCCCTCGGGAGTAGAGTAAAAGGGCTGAATGCGCGCAGATACTAAGCTGATTTTATTATTAGAAAGACTTAGCTTATATATAAATATGTACAAACTTACGTGGTAAAAATAGAAATACGTTATCTGTGAGGGTCGACAACTTATCTAAATAAAACGTGAAAATATGACTAACAATGTCGACCGGCACAGTCACCGACAAGGTCTAGTAGTCCTATTTTTTAAATAACTCTTTTGCAAACGAGCCATCATTACGAGCGATTTTCGTTGAGTCTTTCGCTCTGCAACGGGCTATGAATAAACAAATACTTGTTTGCTATGCAAAGTATATTTTCCAACTGAAGGTAAAAACACTATCACAATATATTCAAAATAAATATGACAGTGACAGGCTTGACACAATGTTCCAAGTAGTTGTAACACCTCCCCCGCAATGTGTACAGCCTGTATAATAATAATACCAAAAAAAGCCTCTATAAAAACACCTCATGACAAAATAAAACTAATAAACTTTATACACCAAAAACATATTAAACACACAAAATTCATATACATACCTAACCTACCTAACCCTAAGCTATTTATACACTTGTAGTGCTTCAGTTTTGGCAAAGGTTTGGTGAGGATGTCGGCAGTCATTTCTGTGGTATGAATGTATTTGAGTATGAATCTATGTTCGGATAATGATTGGCGTATGAAGTGATGTTTGATGTTGATGTGTTTGGTGCGGGCGTGATATGTGTTGTTTGTGGCCAGTTTGATGGAACTCTGATTATCGGTGTATATGATGAGGGTGTTCATGAGATGGAATACTTCAGTGATAAGTTTATGAAGATATATGGCCTCCTTGCAAGCCTCGCCCAATGCCATGTACTCCGCTTCCGTACTGGAGAGGGCTACTGTGCGCTGCTTGCGGGATTCCCATGACACTGGGGTTCCACTCATCATGAACACGAAGCCGGTATATGATCGACGGTCCACAAGATTATTGCCGTAGTCGGCATCCACGTACCCCAAGGGGTAAAGTTCAGATTTACGCGAGAAGTTAAGAGCCATATCTTTGGTCCCTTTGAGGTAACGAAGGACCCGCTTAGCGGCCTTCCAGTGTACCCCCCGTAATGTGCATTGAATTGCGACAGGTAGGAGACCGTGTGAGCGATGTCAGGTCTAGTGCATATTGCAAGGTACATTAGCGACCCGATAAGCTCTTGGTATGGTACGTCTACTTCTTCTTCCTTGCTAGGAAGAGTTAGCTTCAGACCTGATTCCATGGGTGTCGTGACTGAAATTGCGTCTTGCATACCGAACTTTTCTATCAGCTTCTCTATATATTTTGTTTGATCGAGTTTTATTCCATATTCGGTCTGAGATACTCTCATTCCGAGGCAGTCTTTGAGTTCCCCAAGATCCTTTATAGTGAACTTTTTCTCAAGGTTGCTCTTGAAGTCCGCCTTCATTTTATCATTTGTGCTTAGCACGAAGAAGTCGTCCACAAACACTGCAACAATCAGTAGGTCGTTGCCGCATCTTCTGTAGTATATACAGTACTCTGATTGAGCTTGAGTCAGTGACATCTCTGCCATTGCCTGACTTACTTTTAAGTTCCACTGACGTGGAGCCTGCTTCAAGCCGTACAGGGCTTTTTTTAGTAGGCATACTTTTTCTTTTGGGTTTGTTGAAAATCCCTCTGGTAGCTCCATGTAAATCTAGGTCTCCGTTCAAAAAGGCGGTTTCCACATCTAGGTGGTCCATTTGTAGTCCATGGTGGGCTGCGTAGGCCATTAATAGTCGAACCGATGATAATCTGGCTACAGGAGAGAAGGTTTCACCATAATCCACCTGGCTACAGCAGAGAAGGTTTCACCATAATCCACACCAGCCACTTGGGTGAAGCCTTTTGCTACGAGCCTGGCTTTGAATTTTGTGATACGGCCTGAAGTATCCTTTTTGATTTTGTAGACCCATTTACATTTCGTTGTTTTTCTGTCAGTGGGTCTGTCTGCTAAGGTCCAAGTTCCATATTTTAACAAGGAGTTGTACTCTGCTTGCATCGCTTCCAACCATTTTTCTTTTTGCGGATGTTCGGTGTGTAGGGAAGAAGGGCGTAACCGCCCATTTAACAAGATGTGTATTATCCCAATAAACACTAGTCCAACTCCAACCTCTGTCTTTGACTCATCTCTCCAAACCGATCCCCCTTACATGGCGACCTAAGCCAAAAAAAGGGATGCGGCCTATTCGCGCGTGATTGAAGTACACCGTTGTCGTCGCAACAAAATATGTGTGATTTTTAAAAATGATTTAAATTCACTTTAAAAAAAAAACGTATTAAAAATGGGAATAATTCCTTGGAATCGGTGGAAGATGATGCATCGATTTGGACGGCATAGGATGATTTGTACTATTTTGGCTTAATTTTTGACATTTTATTGCATATTCTCGGCTTGACAGCTTCCTTTTCAAAGTTTTTCTAATTTGCTTTGTAGCGATGAAATCGACTTTGCCAATGAACATTTTTCGCAAAGAACGTTGATCCAATAAGAAGCTGCACTCATTCTTTGGTACCTTTTTATCCTTAGGACAATTACAGTTTCTCAAGTCCTTACATTTACACGCCGAAATGTCAAATAAAGCTTTGCTGCTGCGCTGAAACTTTTCAAGATTTTCCTTTGGTATTTTGGGGTTAGACTTCAGTATATTTTTGCACTTTAGGTGATAAGCTTTTAGCATATCGTTCACTCTTTTATGTGAAACAATGGTAGAGATGCTCTTGTCCATATTTCTTCGATTTTACCTGTCACTTTACCAGCAATTTCTTGAAATGTTGGTTCTTTCTGCGAATTGTTAGATTTCAGGTGTCGCCTAATCCACTCATAATATTTCATAACTTCTTCATAAGTTGGCAATACATTGTCTTTGATAGCACATATTTCACCAAATAAAGGACACTTTGTTGCGTTTCGAGTGCTTTCCATGTTTAATATTGTTTAAAACACCCTCTCATTTAAACAGCTGCAGCGTGACTGATGCGAGAAAATGGCGCGCTAAGTGCAATCGGCACGATCCCGCTCCCTCACCTCACGCCGTAAATTATCAAAACAAAGGACTTTTTCTAGCTAATAGGTCATGTATGCTTTCGAAAAGTGTAGAAAATAATAAAAAATCCGAACTTGATTGATAATTATTGGCACTCAAATATACCTCTAAAATATGTTTTTTCAGATATTTCAAATTGAATCCGGAGGCTGTTAACAATAAAAGAATCGAATCAAATTTTGCACACAATATTTTGACTATGTGTAGCATCTTTTTATTGCCAGCCCTTAACAAAATTCCAAAAAAAAAAATGGCCCATCTTAATGTATAATATTTATAACTTAGAGGTTTTGGAAAATAAAAAACATGTTAATAATGTTAGAAACTGTATTATAATAATAAACACAAAATAAAAACGTCTACGTTTTCCATAAACTAAATAACAAAAAACCAACTTACTTTTTTTGCTACAAAAATGCAGTCTTTGTATAATGAGAACCATAAAAAAATACAAAAAGATAATGCTTATTTAGTACTAATTTTCAATTATTCAATAATCAACAAAGATAAGAATTTTTTTAGTAACGTTCTAGAACAACTCAATCAACAAAATTGCAGACCATTAACTTTACATTTTTTTACGGCAATTACCGCACAGTTTATTAGAGCATTCGAGGCAAATGGGTGCCTTACACTCGAAACAAATATATTGGGTTCTGCGTTTCTTTTTTCGGTCACAAGTAGAACATGTCTTGCGAACAGCTAACCTTTCTTCAGCATAGCTGCCACCTGGAACTTCTGCTGGAGCCGCCTCGTCTTTGTGATGGAGTATACGTCGAAGAGCGACTTTTATATCCTACTTCCTTTTCGCCAATATTACTTTCGACTTCACTGCATTCATCATTAGGCAGATCCTCTTCATCTGACAGCTCATTACCTAACAAATTCTCAATATCCTTGTCTTGTAAACCCATATTTCACTGAAAAAGTAAAAAAAGAAACACTTGAGTTTAGTCACGCAACCACCTACCACCCGTCTCTGAGACACTCGGCGATAGTTTTTTACTCACCACAGGTAATCGAGCGCACTACCGGTATAGACCAGCGCATGCGCGACACTGAGGGACGCGGGGAGAAGGTACTTGAAGGCCGCTTGTACACGTTAAGAAATGTCACCGTGTCTGTAGCAGACAGGACTAAAGGTCGCTGCATACGTAGCGGGGTCAAAACACGGACGGGACGGCAACGAGACGGGGCGTGACTGCCTCGTTCAAGACGGGAACGGGGTGTAAATGCATACGCACCGTGACAGTGAATTAGATCTAACGTGCTAGTGTTGTTATTGTTAACAAACAAATATGGATTTTTCATTTCAAGAATTGGCTTTAATTGCTATTGCTCTAGATGACGAAGCATCTACGGCCGTGAACAAGAAAAGGCGATTTTCTGTACATCCTACATGGCAGAATAGAGAAAAAGAAGGAGAATACCACACTCTCTACAAAGAACTTCTGGATGATGAGACTCAATTTTATCAGTATTTTCGAATGACAAAAGAATGTTTTGCTGTACTGGAAAATAAACTAAGGCCTCATTTACTTAAGAAAGACACTGTTACGAAAAGAGCTATCACACCTCGAGAACGTTTGGCGGTATGTATAAGGTAATCAAAGACATTTTTACATAATTATGTAGTAATTACTTATTTATTTCAAAATTGTAATCATGTAAGTAACATTTATTTTAAATTGCAAACATAGGTAACACATGTTTTAATGTTATATTCAAATAACAGTTATCTTAGAATATTAGACATTACCAGAATCATACTTCGAAAAATAAAGTTGTATAGACTCCAACGGCTGTTCAGAAAGTTGGGTTGAATCCAACATCCTTGGCTGTTCAGAACGTTGTGTTGGATCCAACGACCCTGGCTGTTCAGAACGTTGTGTGGGATCCAACGTTCCTGATTGTGTCCCTGGTCCCATTGATGGTGATGTAGGCGAAGGAGAAGACACAATTATAGGCGAAGATTGCGAAGAAATTATATTTTCAGTTAATTGCTGAAGCTCCAAATTGTGTATTACTTGAAAAATTTGCCCTTTTGCCAAATGTTGCAAATATGGAGAAAACGATTTTAAAGTAGGTGCAAGTCCCTGTAAAAATGCGTCGATAGGGTGTTGTTCCACTTTTTCAGTATGTTCAGTGTTTTTGTTTCTATTCATGAGCACATATTTCATTAGAGTAGATGAAGCAGATTCAGGTACAGGGGCAGACAATTTTTTTTTCAGACTTGGTTTCCTTTGTGGCTCTTGTATTGGTAGATCGGATGTAAGTTCACCTTGCTCATTTGTGGCTGAAGATGCAGCAAGTGACTCATCATGTGCCTGCGAATGTGCCTCTTGATTAATGTCTGAATCGTTGCTCATGGATTGTGTTATGTCAGATGGTGGAGAAGGCATAGTTTCGCAACCTTCCACAAAATTCTCTATCTTATCTCTAAAAAGAAAGAAACAAAGGGAAAAAAGAAAAAGGGCAATGTGGGTCCATGACTTGTGGAAGAAACGACGACTGTTTGGAGAATTTCAAACATTCTGTACAGACTTGCACTCGTACCCAGACGTATATTACGATTATTATAAAATGAACTAGTAGTCCACTCAATGAAGGAAAAATAGGGGAAATAACTCGTGTAAAAGCAATTTTTGGCATAGTTGTAGGGAATGGTGTCTGAAACAACATACTTGAAGTACTGGTAGATGGGGGGGGAGCTATCGGGTAGGGGAGGTGTAAAGGTCCCTTTTTCAGGTTTTTTTTCAATAACTCGAAAACGGTAGCTCACAACAAAAAAAGATCTACTATTCAAGTAATCTACATAAAATTCTCTACAAAAAAGGTTATATGCATTTTTTTGCTGGGATCAATATTTGATGAGATATGAAGGAAAGAAAATGGCCAATGATAAAATGAACGTATATTTCTTTAAATAAATCTAATTATCTTCTAAATCTAAAATATCATCGTCGACGATGTTTTCGATGGGAGTTCCATTAGTGCACGAGCCGGAGCATACACCGCAGACACTGGAGCAGGCAATTCCCGCTTTCCGGCAGCCGCATCGCACCCCACACCCAGTCGTGCATCGACAAAATATGGTGTTGAGAATGGAGTCAGGTGCCACAGGATCGTTAGTTGTCACTGGTTTTAGGATGCCATCGTCTCCTCTGGCCCAGCCCCATTGAGTGGGTGGTAGGGGGTTGCCGAGCCATTGTTGCATCTGTAAAAGTTAGTAATAAGATCAACGTAAGTATTTAGCTCAAATATATATTTATATTACAGTACTAGCGGCCGCCCCTGACTTTGTACGCGTAGACTTCACGGTGATATTATGTTAATCCAGGACATGATTTATCTGTGTGCTAAATTTCATCGAAATCGGTTCAGCGGTTGAAGCGTGAAAGAGTAACAAACATCCATCCATACATACAAACTTTCGAGATTTAACAACTTATGTAATTAATATTACCTGTAGGTAGACTCTCATCGAGTGCTGCTTCGAAGCTCCTCTGGTGGGAGGAAGAGTGGCCAGATCTGATTTCGGCTTCATCGATGCTCTCAAAAAAGCTGAGTACCGGTATTTATTGAGATTTTGTTCCTCGGCAGGCGCTTGGTAAATAGCCAGAAACAGTTTCTCGCCGGCCTGTTCAATACTCTCAGGTGATGTTGATAGCTCACTGAAAATGTCTGAGATTTTTTGGGTCAGGTCTGATTTAGCCGTGAACAGCTTAATAATTCCCACTTTGCCCTTGCCATGGATTGCTGAGGTTGTGTCGTATCCGGAAAAGCTGTGGAGAAGGAGAATTGTTTTGGCAAATGGAAGCTGTTGAAGTTGTTGCACTGAAAACAATTTGGTGTCCACCTTTCCACGCCCTGGTTTCATAAAGAATACGTTGATATTTGGTGGAGCTAATCCCATGAGAAGGACTATCAAATCGACATCCTCTCCAACTATTACGACAGTTGGATGAACGGCAGCCTTATCCAACCCGCACCTGACAATAGTACCATCAGCATCTCCTGTTGCAACAGTTGTTTCAATCCCTGCTGCTATCATTTTTTCAGTGAGGAACTGAATCAGCTTCGTTTTATTCTTTTCATTGGCGAGGAAATGCTCCTGTTGAACAGTGATGATTGTATTTTCGTTACAGTAAGGGCTTATACGCACTAGCGATTGACCGCCTAGGCGGTTCGTTTGAGCGGTCCAACCGCTTAACGCGGTTTCATCGCGGCTGACCGCTATGGCGGCCAATCGCGAAAAAACCGCGATGATAACGCGTTAAGCGGTTGGACCAGAGCGGCCCGCGTACCTCAAAACAAAATGGACGCCGTCGAGATAGCTTGTGTTATTTATTATTACTCCCGAAAACAACGAAAGAAAAATAAAAAAAGATACTGGATTCATCCTTTACTAGAAACACGTAATGAATTTGGCCAGTTCGCAAGTTGTTTTCAAGAACTGAAGAAGCACCAAGATAAATTCTTTGGCTATGTTAGAATGAGTGTTTCGTCATTTGAAGAATTACTAACAGTTTTATATGTCACCATCAAAGGACAAGATACTAAATTTCGTGACTGTATCCAACCCGAAGAGAAATTAGTTATAACGTTAAGGTATGTATTTTAAATAAAAAATGTTTTTGCTAGCTATTATGTTTTAATTTGAATCGCAATGTGTATTCATAACCACAAAGAACAATAAAAGTAGGAAACTATAACTATTACTGAGAATTATTATCATTAAAAAGTTCTAAATAATCAGATTCTTGAGACATATGTGTATTCTGTGAATATGTTGATTCAGGAGAAGTTACAGATTCTCCTTCATTCCATGTTCCACGATGTGTAGGTGGAACTGAGGGCGGTGGTGGTGGTGGTGGGTTATTATTTCTAGCAAATGATGGTGTCTGATATCCTTGATGTGGCCCTTGGTTGTAGTTAAATGGTCGCACGTACTCCCAAGTAGAGTTGTATCCAGACGTTTGGGCTTCAGTAATGACTTGCATTATTTTAGCTTTTGTACGTAGGCGTATATGTTCAGGCACTTTTTTTATTTCACTAACCAACGACAAAAAGAACAGTCTATCTTCATCTTCTTCGGCCTTTCTGAACTCGACATTCTTATTTAAGACGTTAATCAATTCAACTCCTATATCATCTTCTTTTTTTTCTTTTTATTTCGTTTTGGCGGTGGTGGTATGACTGGGTCAGTGACATTTTCTGTTTCATTTCCATCATTTTCTTGCCTTGGCATATTTGAATCAGTTTCATTGATGGATACTGTGTCTTTCAAAAACATTAAATTATTGTAAAATATGTATTGAGTCTTTTTCTTAGCTGCTGACCCACTCCTGCTAACATTGTCCTTTAGAGCTTTCACAAAATTATCCCTGATGTTTTTCCATTTTTTTTGTAATTCTTTTCCTAGAACAATACAACAAACAAGTTAATGATATAGTCATAAAGTAATAGAAGTATAATATAGGTACATATCTAAATTGAATTAAATAATGCATGTAGTAATTATAAAAAAATTGTTTCAGATATTTTGCAACAGGTTGTACATTTGCGGAACTACATTATACATTCAAAATTGGAGTAAGCACTGTAGCAGAAATCGTACGAGAAGTTTGTTTTGCAATTTGGTTTTGTCTGAAAGATATTTGTTTGCCTCAACCAAAAAAAGACGCTTGGAAAAAAAATGCGAATGATTTTTTTCAAAGAGCTAATTTTCCTAACTGCTTAGGTGCTGTCGATGGCAAGCACATACGATGTATAGCACCTAATAACAGTGGCTCAATGTGCTTTAATTATAAAAGTTTTTTCTCTTTGGTTTTATTAGCAGTATGCGACAGTAATTTCAAATTTGTTATGGTTGATATTGGAGCTTTTGGTAAATTCAGTGACTCGTCAATATTTCAAAATTCTGTTTTCTACGAAAGAATGCAAAAAAACCAATTGGATATTCCAGAGCCACAGCCTATTTCACAAAACAGCGAGACATGTATGCCATACGTTTTTGTAGGCGACGAGGCATTTGCATTATCTACGAATATGATGCGCCCATACGCAAAAAAAGATTTGGATGAAACTAAAAGAACGTTCAATTACAGGCTTTCTAGAGCAAGAAGATATGTAGAATGCAGTTTTGGAATTTATGCAAACAAGTGGCGTATATTTCATAGACCTCTAAATGTTCACTTTGATCTAGCAAAAGATATTATAAAAGCTACTTGTGTACTACATAATTTTGTAAGAGACCGAGATGGTTATTGTTACGACGACTCACTCAGTTGCCCTTTGACAGAAAACTTAACACAGGAAGGGTTAAGAAGGAACGCTAAAACTGCGTTGAGATACAGAGAATTGTTTGCCCAATATTTTATGACTGATGGGAAATTAGAATGGCAAAGAAATATGATTTAATTGAAAATAGACGTATTTATTATGTTTTAAGATGTTGAATGTATGTGTAGTTTCGTTTATATAAATATAATAATAATAATTATAATAAATACTTACCAAGACTTCTTTTTTCCTCTGTTGTCATCTCATCTTTTCCAAAAATGTCTACTAATTCTTCCCATTGTTTCCGTTTTAAATCTCTATTCCTATATATTGCTCCTTGACAATTCCAAATTGATTCTCGTTGTTGAATTTCAACAATGAATTTCTCTGTGTCGAAGTCCATGACTGCGACTCACGTACTAACTCATCGGCGGCTCGCCGCAAACTGAAATCGCAAGTGCGTACAAGCAAGATGGCGGCCAGCCGCGGAGCGGGCCGCAGCTCTCCATTCAACCGCCGCGGTTGAAACTTTGCGGCGGTCAAGTGCGTACAATCACAGGCGGTTGCATATTAAACTGGGAAAGCGGCAGACCGCGCGGTTAGCCGCCCCCGCGGTTGACCGCTAGTGCGCAAGGGGCCTTAATGTCAACCGACGTTTTAGTCAGACCTCGACGCTTCTGCTCTGCTCGTTTTGTGCTGTTGACATCACCGTTACCATCAAAAACCACCATACAATTTGGACCGTAATGTTTCTGTACGTAGGTAATGTACTGATCGCAAATCGAAGAAACGTTGGAGGACGCTTTCCATATCATACGATGTAGTAGGAAACCACCATCTACCACATTGTTGGTTTGGTTGAGATCGAGAGCTGCGTTATTCTCTACTGGCAAAACATCGTAGAGGGATGACTTCTTCCCTTTTCGCATTACACCCTCGTGGAACAGAGCCATTGGGAATGGGGTTAGTTCATAAGACAAAAGGTCTGCAACATCTTCTTCGTTCTTTTTGGCTATGACAGTTCTTTGAAAAACTGTCATAGGGTTAACAGTAACTGTCTCATCATTGATTTTAATGCTACTGCTCATACTGGCTAGTGACAAAACCACATTCTTCTTAGATTGCTTCATGTCACTGAATTTGCAGCCAATGAAACTTTGCATCGTTTTGGTGCCAATATCTAGGGCTTGGTGGCAGTTTACTTTGGAATTGCCTAGGATGCTCGTTGACAGGGACATTAGCGAATTCAATTTTGGAAATGGAGGATGTTCACTGAACCATTCTCGAATGTTAGCTCTATCTTGTGAATCTCTCTGTTGCCGTGATAGCCGGAAATCAACGTGCTGTTCTCCACTACCAAAAACTACTTCAGCGAACTCTTCCAATGAAGTGCAGATGGCGGTGCATCCTGGTGATCCACAAATCCATTTGGCCAATACAGAATCAGTAATTCCTCTCCCTCGCGTCAGGCCGCCTGAACTTTTCATGGAGCGCATGAGAGTTTGCTCTATGACCATATCCGACCAAACTCCTGCCCAAGGTGTGCCTGTGCGATTGATGGTGAAGAAGCCTTTTTCTGCAAACTCCTTGTAGGTTTCAGGGTGACTGTTTTTCATATTTATCATGTCTTGCACGTAGAGATGGGCACATTTCGCGTATTGGAAGTGTCCACCTGCATGGAAGAATGGAATCATCTGTTGTACACATGCCAAGTGGCCGTCCCAATCACCACAACGCTCAGAATCAATGTACTTTTTCATGAGGGTAACCATATTGAAATACTGCACCCACAATGCAGCGGTTGGCCCATTCTCTTTAAGGATTTCTAGATGGTTCTGAAATTTCTTCAAAGTTGACATCAAGGAAGCATTCTCTTCAACTTTGTCTGGAGTAAATTCTTTCATGTTGCTCAACAAAGTCGAGATGTTGCTCAATAAATAAATAAATAAATGTCCCTCTTCTCTTCTTCTGAGACGTTAGCTCCATCTAGAATAATATGAGCTAAAACAAGCTGAACGAGCAAATGTCCTCGAACTGCTCGGCTGTAAGCATGTCCTGTTAACATCTTGTCAACTGAATTAGCAGCAAAAATTGTACATAGTACATCTTTCAGTCCAGATCCAGCCATTGTGTGACCAATGCAGCCCAAAAAGGACATTAGAAGGTGAAACCCACCAAGTCTCACCATAATGGTCCCAGAAGTGATTTCCCTGGCCTTTAAATACAAAGGCTGGTCGAATGTTACGAAAACAATGGTGGCTCCTACCTCCTGACTTTTCTTTGAGGCATACTGTAATGCTGTTCGTATAGTGCTGTACTCATTTGGTGGCGAATTGATAAATGGGAGAAAAGTTACCGAAGTTTGTTCCATGTTTGTTAATTTACTTGTCAATTGCATAAAACCTTTCCATTCTGGAATGTAGCCACTTCCAAAGTAGGTTCCACCTCCTGGAGACATTTACCACTCATCCACAATAGATCTTGAATAGTAGGTGTGAATATGTCACAGGGGATGGGCTTCAGTAAGCTCAAGTCTTCTATGATAATTTGCTCCAATGCGTTGGTTCCCCTTCCCTCAAATCAAATGTTTGCACCTCCAGAACTCCCAGCTGGCCCACTTCTTCCTGGGGTGGAGCAGAATTCAACTTTTTGACATTTGTGGATGCATGGAGATTGTGGGCGGGTGTAACACATTTGATACCTTCCATACTGTGGAACGTATTCCGGCCATCAAGAGTGGATACATTAAAGTCGGCATTATCAAAGACAAATTGAATAAACGATCCAACTGTAATAGGCTCTTCCGTATGGTGGATGGTGGAGAGCTCTAGCTGCTGAGCCTCGTAATAAGAGGCACTCAATCCCAACTTCGACAGAAGGTCCACTAAGTCCTTTTTTTTTGTTGATTAAATTGTTTATTGTTTAAATTGTTTAAAACATCATGTTGATGTTTTAAACAATTTAAACAATAAACAATTTAATGAAAAAAAAAAAAAAACTAGTTCTTGGATCCATATTTTCGGTATATGAGCAAAGCGATGCTGGACAAAATGGGGGATGTGAAACATCGAGGGCGAACAGCAGCAATAAGTGTATGAGCTATAGTTGTCTTTTTTTTTTTCACAGCCTCTCTTGACCGTTTATTCTTTACAAGGCAGTCCATGAAAACTGCAAGAGATTGAGGTATCAATTCTTCAGCCTCCCTGCAGAAACAAGTTAAAGGAGGATAGGTACTGTTGTCGTAAGCCATAGATTCAATATCTTTCAAGATAATCTCTGCAGCTTTTTGTACAATTCTCTCATTTTCTGTTTGTTCATCAGTACTCCTTGACGTGTACCACGCGTCGTTTAAAATTTTTTCGCCAGTTGCACGAAAGCAGACGACTGTTTGTTTGGTGCGAGTTGTACTGAAAACAATTTGGTCCCCATATTTTTCCTTCATTCTAGCTTTGATGGTTTTCAGAGTTGGTGGTTCTCCCGTAATCTGTCCTAGCAACTCATCCATAGAAAATTGGCAGTTATCGTTTTTTTCAATGTAATCGTAGATTTCGTTCATTGCTTCTGAAATCCCTTCATCAATGGGGCGTCCAGCTTTTCTTTTTGAAGGTAGAGAGGCAATAGTGAATTTTTTGTAACAATCTGCGTGATATATTGCGTCTACTGCGTGTAGATCACCAACAGTGCAGATACGTCTTACTATGTCGCTACCCCACTCATCGTTTCTTTTCTGCCCACGAAGAAGCACGGAATTGTGAAACGTAGTCGTACATACTTTGATTATGGTTCGGCGTTTAGAATAAGGTTTTTTCTTTCCGCCTCCTCGTCATATTCTTCTGTGCAAAAAAAACACTTTGTTTTAAAATCAAATTGACTTTGTCCTGAACGCAAACAAGAGACACCACGTGATGTTGATGGTTGCTCTGAAAGAGCTAGTTCTCTTAAGAACCGCTTTATTGAGTCACTTCTAACGTATTCTCTTCTGCAAGCATTGTGAACAACACCAGTCGTCTTATTCTTTAAACGTGTATCTTTCCCATCTTTCCTCAACGCACTCGCATTTATTATCCCAATTATCCCTTTACTTCCGACTCTACACAAGTCCGTTTCGACTACATCATCACAACATGTTGAAATGTCACATCGAAAAAAAAATCACAACTCGCGACGTTCTGATCAATTTTGGCGCCAAGCTCGGCGCACGCACACAATCGCTTCCACTAGAGGCGCGTGCTCTACTGAGCCACCTGCCCTGGCCCCCGGCCCGGCACGGCGGCTATCCCGCGTAAACATGCTCTGGGCGCTATACGCGAATCACAGTGCGAGGAGCCGCTCACGCCACTCCACCGGTGCGTCGTGATTGGTTGGCGGTGACCTTGCCGCCCGACGACGCCACAGGAGCGCGGCGTGCGTGCTTCCAGTTTGATTTGAGCCAAGACGTTAAATGAAACGTGAGAATTGATCATAATTAACATTTCTCCTTTAATAAACTCGTTAATTATTGATCCTAGCGAAAAAATGCATATAACTTTTTTTGTAGAGAATTTTATGTAGATTATTTGAATACCAGATCTCTTTTTGTTGTGAGCTACCGTTTTCGAGTTATTGAAAAAAAAACCTGAAAAAGGGACCTTTACACCCCCCCCCCTACCCGTTAGCTTCACCCCCACCCATCAGTACTTTGAGTATATTGCTTCAGACACCATTCCCTACAACTATGCCAAAAATTGCCTTTACACGAATTATTTCCCCTAATTGGCAGTTTTTGGTCTTCATTAAGTGAACTATAGGTAAAACAGCCAATAATTGTCACATTAAGCGGAAATCGAAACAAATTAGTCTATAACTTTTTTATTTTTTTATATTTTTCAAATCCGATTACTTGTTTGTTTAGAGGAAAAGAGCAGTATTATACTTTACTAACACCGAATCACTTATACTTGATTCTTTAAAGCTGTAATACGCACATGAAAAAAAAACACGATTTTGCCAGTAACTGTCACCCAAAATCCAATTACTGCCAATGTCTAAGCCAGTAACTGTCAAGACATTTTAAAATCCAATTAAACTATTCATTAATAGTTAAATCATCCCGAAAACGACTTCAAAAGCTTCACAAGGTATTCTCTGTATAAAAACACTCATTAGAATAATAAAATATATTCAAAAATAAACAAAATGGCACTTCTACCAAAGAAACATAAACATTTATAGGAACATATTGTAACCTTAACTTTAATTAATAATTAAATCCACTCTTCTTTGCCTCTTCTTTAAACATTTCGAACTGTTCTTCAGTAGATGATCCAGATGTATTCAGTCGATAGCAGAAATGACAAACAAAATCATCTTCTTCTTCAATAGGTATATGTCTTTTGTGATCTGCCGGAATACAACTCTGGTGAAATATCTTTTGGCATAACCCACATTCTAAGGGATTGATACTAAATATTCTTCGGGAACAACCATCACAACATTTATCCTTATTCAAATCAACTTCACCCAGTACATCATCAGCAGTGTAAACTTCTGAAATCGACAAATCAACGCTCTCCTTTTCAGATTCAGTTTTTGCCATCACGTCTTGTCTAGATTTCTTGCTTTTGCCCTTAGTCTTTTTAGTTTCGGCTAAGATCTTTTTCTCTTCTCTAATCCGTTTTTTATTCTCTTTTTCCATGTTCAGTTGTTGCTTCTTGAGTTCTTTTTCTTGTATGATTTGTAGGTAGCGATCCGAAGTGAGAGCATACGGTACTCGCTCAGTTTGTTTTTTACCTTTACGTTTAGGTGAAGCAGGCCACCTAGTTCTCTTGAGATAGTCAGACAAGGATTCATTGGAAATCTCAGTCACTTGTCGCGATGTCGACGGTTGAGGTTCTATATCAACGATATTCGGTTCAGTGACTTGTCGACATCAACTACTTTTTTGAGCAATTGGGCAAAGCTTTCCTTATTAATGACTTCTCCGTCTTTTTTCTCTGCGTACCACAACCTCAACTGCTTTTTCCAACCGGATTTAATCGGCTTGAATGATGCAACATCAGCCGGTTGCAGTATTCGTGTTGCGTTAGGGTACAAAGCTATCAAATGTATCTCCAAGGATTTGCACAGCTCTGAGGCTTCTAGACTAAGATGAGTCTTGTGTCCATCGACGTATAGAATCACTGGGAATTGGATACCTGACGCAACTAAGTCAGGATAGAAGACATTGACGATGTATTCATAAAACACCGGTGCAGTCATCCAGCCTTTTTCGCTGCGACCGATACCCCAACCAAGGCCAGTTGGTACAGATTCTGCTATACGTTCTGGGATTCGCATATACGGGTATATAATCATAGGGGCACATGTTTTTCCGGCAGCTGAAAAAGCAAACATCACTGTGATGTTTTCTTTGGGTGAGCCCTTTTCGACGTAATATACATTTTGGGAACCCTTTTCGGCTATAACTTTTCCTGTTTTAGGGCAAATGGGAAAACCCGTCTCATCGGCATTATAGACTCGAGTAGGATCCTGAAGAACATGACATAGTCCTGCTTCTTCGAAATACTGTTCAATCTCCGAGAACCACTTCCTTATGTCATTTTCTGCTGTACAAGCACTTGCCTTTGTGACACCTTCAGCAGTTCTCATGGTTAGAATTGGATGGCGCTTCAAGAAAGAAGCAAACCATTTTTCTCCTGGTCGACCGTCCTTAAATGGATTCCTGCGTGGATGTTCCTTTAAAAAGCTTCGCACAGAGTCCAAAATGTCATCTTTCTTTCTGGGAAATCCACGTCGGCTTAGGCTTACTATGTAGTCAACAAGATCTTGTTCTTCAGCAGGAGTTAGAATGGTATCTGGTCCTGATCTAAATTTGGTTTCCGGATACTTCAATTTGTACATTACACTGCTCCTAGGTACACCAAAAGTTCTTGCTGCTTGTGCTATGGATCCATGCTTATTTTTTACATACTCTAGGGCCTTTTCAATGTCTTCCTTCGCATACTGTCGCTTTTTCATGATGACGAAACCTGAAGAAAAGCATCACATATGTACTACCAAAAACTGGCAGTCTTACATTCCAGAAACTGTCACCCCCTGGCAGTTATTGGAAAACGTAGAAATATCGAAATGTTATTTTGACACACCATACTAGATCTTATTAACTTTACTTTGGCGTTGATTTTTAATCAAATATGCAACTTCTTCAATTTTACCAATAACTGCCATGGGGTGGCAATTATAGGAAACAAGCAAAATTTTCTTCCAGTAATTGTCAACCCCCTACTAAAGCCCTTTAAAAGCATAAAACAAGGTAAAATTAGAAACTAGTAAAAAATAACAGTTTATGCAATCAATGTATACATATTTCATAGTGTAAACTTTACAAATTTTACCAAAAAACCTTTTATTGAAAAATACACTCACCTTAAGAAATACACAAGACACTGGTGCATCACACGGACTCCGCGTCCCGACTGAAGTTCGATTATCGATCTTCAACCACCTATTGTGCAAATTGAGAAACTTTTGACGCGAGTCGGCTTTACGTGAGTTTAGAGGTGCTAATTTGAAAAAATAGATGGCGTTATACGTCTTGAAGTCTTATTATTTGCCCTCAAAGTTCAAGGTGTCAATTATTGGTGACCTGTCAATTACCGGATGTTTTACCCCGATCAATTTAAAAAGTTAGTGAATATTTTGGAGCCCCATCTTAGAAAACAAGAAACCAATTATAGAATGCCTATTTCTGTTGAGGAACGGTTATCCATCTGCCTCCGGTGAGTTTTGGCTTTGACTGTAACTAGACTTTTAGCAAACTTTAATTATTTTGCATTTACCAAGGAGATTGAACCGATCTGGCCTATCGACACACGTATCCATTTTTGAATAAACTTGATAATTGTGTTTGATTTGTATGGCAGATACCCTAATCAAGTTATCCAAAATCCAACCAAAACATAACCCTAAACTCAAGAGGACATCCAATTCGGTTCAGTGGTGGCTATTAGGGCCAGGGATACGGACAAACAGACAGACAGACAGACAGACATACATACATACACAATTGCTTTTATTTTAACTTTTTCAGACTCGGCTAACGATAGAGAACCTATCCCCATCAACATCTCAACCTCGTTTTTTTTACGAATTTTCCACTTCGTTTTCAACTCGAAAGTAATAAACCCCTTTCAACAAAATAAAATCTTACATTTCCTTTTCACGAAACTCCTCCATTAAAATGGATATTGGGATGAAATACTTATATACGAAATGACATTTAACAACATGTGTTATTTTTAATTTGTAAGTGATATTTAGAAAAAAAAAACAAGATTACATGTTGTTGTTCTATTCTGTATTCTAAAGATTCACTCATATTCATTTGGGAAGATTGTTGCCTGGAAACAGCTTGGTATAGGCGACGGTGGGTCTATAGATGAATATCTATTAGCTGCATGAGGTGTATCACAGCTTCGGGTGACTGTAGACTCCTTTGTGCAAATCTTTGATGGGTTGTAAGAAAGTGTTTTAGGTGCAGTGCCTGTATCGTTCGCAGCGAGAGCAGAGCTTGGTATGTAAGACGACGGTGGGTCCATAGATAAATATCTATTAGCTGCATGAGGTGTCTCATAGCTTCGGGTGACTGTAGACTTCTTTGTGCAAATCTTTGATGGATTGTAAGAAAATGTTTGAGGTACAGTGCCTGTCTCGTTCGCAGCAAGAGATGTCTTAACCGAGTTCATTTTTATAAAACTGTTTAAGCTAGATTGAGGAGCGAAAGATAAAGTCTCGTCATAATAGTTATTAATTATCGACAGGAGATGGTGGTGGTGGAGGTGCGAAAGATAAAGTCTGATTAGAGTAGATATTATCGACAGGAGATGGTGGCAGTGGAGGTGCGACAGATGTCTGATTGGAGTAGATATTATCGACAGGAGGTGGTGGCGGTGGAGGTGCGAAAGTTGAAAGCGAATTAGGATGGCTATTATCACTAGTAGGTGTCCTAACGCTGTTTTCTGCGAAATTTTGCCACAGTGTGGTTGTATTTTTTGTAGTAGATGGTATGCCATCATTAAAGTCACGACATTCATCGGAAAGCATTATCTCGGCTTCATTTACAATGCGAAAGATTTCGCGCTTTATTTTGGCTTGAATATTTTGTGGCATAAATCTAACCGTTCGGCCCATGGTCATAAAAAAGCTCAATGTTGGATCATTATCGTTTTCCTTGGATATTAAATACTGCTCGTATAACATATTCGACATTTTTGGATATTGCTGTTCATTGTGGGAAGTGGAGGTAAAATTCGATAATGTTGACTTTGGTCGCGGTGATGGAACAGACGACGATTCAGCACTCAGCTCAAATTGCGATTCAGCATCTGTAGATGAATCCTCTGGTGGACTCGCCAAATTGGAAATTTGTGGCCTTTTTTGAAGGTAGGGTTTGATAAATTCCAGTTCTTTTTCAAATCTTATGGGTCGATCGTTTGTCCTTGCAGAACCACTTCTATTTTGCTTCGATTGAATACTCTTCCGGTAGCTATCTCGATTTTTTTTCCATAAATTTTGACAATCGGGCGCTGAAAAAAAAACAACTGGTTATTTATGATAATTTGTTATCTTTGTTTTGTTCCAGATTTTTGACAACTGCCATCAGCTCTAGCTCACAGTTATCGGATGGGATACAGTACTGTAAATACGATTGTTAACGAAACTTGCGCTGCTATATGGAAGCATTTACAGCCACTGTTTATGCCAAAACCAACACTTGAGCTATGGACCAAAATAGAAGAAGAATTTAAAACTCAATGGAATTTTCCTAATTGTATAGGAGCCATAGACGGGAAACACGTTAATATAAGAGCACCCTGGAATAGCGGCAGTCTCTATTTTAACTACAAAAAGTTTTTCAGTATTTTCTTATTAGCTGTAGCTGACGCAAATTATAAATTTGTTGTAGTCGATATAGGAGCATATGGACGTAATAGCGACAGCGGCATTTTAAGCGGATTGGGGCAATTACTACAAACCGATTCACTATGCATTCCGCCTAATAAATGTTAGCCTGGCAATACAGAGAAAATGCCTCATGTTTTCGTAGGAGACGAAGCTTTTCCACTATCTAAGCACATGATGAGACCCTATCCAGGCAGCCAAGTAACGGGGGATGATGAGAAGAAAATATTCAATTATCGTTTAAGCCGCGCAAGGCGGATAGTAGAAAGCAGTTTTGGAATACTCTCACAAAAATTTGAGGTTTTTCAAAAAAAGATCAGGATGCAACCAAAATATCTGGACTTCATGATACTTGCATGTACTTTGCATAATTACTTACGCACTCATGATCAATTGGAAAATATCCCTATTCATAACGAGATAGAAGACATCCTTATTCACAATGAGCAGAAGAAGTCACACCGCTAGGTAATAGTATTTTGCAAAACATTTCATGTTCAACAAGAGGCTGATAATAATCGAATGGAGGATGTCATGGTAATAAGAGACAAATTCAAGTTTTATTTTAATTCTCAGAATGGAGCGGTACCGTGGCAAAATGAAATGATTAGACGTGTTGAATAGATTTTAGGCTGATTTTAGGACGTTCCTCCGATGCCGGCGCCGCCGCCGATTCGGTAGCCGGCACAACCAAACGTAAACAAATATTTACATACAGGCACATACATTGCTTCTGGCCCCACACTAGGATACCCTGTGTCGTGGGAACCAGAAACAGCGACGTCACAAACATGTAAACATCCAAGACCTGGGGTTTTTTTTTGTTGTCCCCAGCCGGGATTCGAACCCGGGACCTCTCGCATGGTAGGCAGATGCGCAACCGCTGCGCCACAAAGGTCACTGTGTATCCTTTAGGGCGCTATGAAAAAAAGACTTGGAAAAATTACGAGCCAAAAAAGAGAGACCGCAACTCCTTGCAACCCCCATATCTCCGCGTCCCGATTAGTCCCAAATGTGTGTTTGGGATTAGTATAATTTTGGAGTCGAATATTTTTAGGTCCTTTTTTGTGTCGAAATTTACTACGTATTTTGCCATAGCGCCCCAATGGATATGTCGCAATGAAAATTAGCCATTCAATTAAATGGCTAGGCATTTGATTGAATGGCCAATTTAAACATTTGGATGCGACAGATGCACTCCAACCTCATTTTGACATTGACGGACACTTGATGCAGTGCTGCTAACATACCCACCCATCATGTGCACTGCCGGCTCCAAAACTCCTAATCACATAAATATATAGCCGGCGCCGGCTGCGGAGGCACTACTTAGATTTTAATACAGTAAATTTAAGGTTATAGTGGGTATAACCCAAAATGCACAATAAATTATGCTTAATTCTTACCGGATATCTTCATTTCGGCGCTCACTTTTTCCCACGCATTATTCTTAGCTTGCTTATTCATATAATATGTCGAGTCCGATTTATATAAACATTGGTATTGCTGTACCACGACAATTAGCTTCTCCTCGGTATCCATTTTTTGACGCAGTACAATACTTCGTGACAACACAACGTATCCCGTCGCCAGAACACAAGAGAACTGGTGGTGCGCGCGCGCACGCACGCTGCACGCATAGTGTTGCCAACTCAGTAACTACAAAATTAGCTATTCCCACATAGCAGAGCTAGCTAGGGGAATCCCACATAGGAATGACTCGTTCTAAAAAGTGTTGCCTTTTTGAAATATTAGTGGTGTGATGAGTTACGTTCAGAAACATGTTTTAACTTACTTTATTCACATTTGGTGTAATTGTATTCAATATAAGCGAAAATTCCCTTCTTTACTGGGAAATTGTGCCCGGGAATATGCCCCAAGCATATTCCATTAACTATATTACCAGTATTTCATTGGTAGGTATTTAATTATCTTGTTTGATGGACCTGGACTGATTCTACATAAAATGTTGTTTCACTGAATAGGTTGTATACCTCATGGGCACAGTTAACCGACCGCCTACATTTTCGCCTACATTCCAGCTGCATCCAGAGGCATTTTTAAATGAAAACGGATGGGAAAAAGCCTAAATACTTCTTTACTAAACAAAAAAAAAGGATTTGCAGCTTTAAGCAATAAAATTAACGTTTCACAAATGTAACATTAAAGGCGCCAAATTGCAAATAATCTATTATTATGCAGCTATATAATGTACGTAATGCAAAGCGAATATTACATTGCAATTTTATTTCAGTTTTCAGGTAGGTAGGTATGTACTTACCTCTTTTCACAACGAAGACGAACTTCCGTGCTGTGGTTCGATGTTTCGGACTTCGCGTCGTCGCCGCGCAGCAGGCACGCAACCTCCCGCTTCTAATGTTGTAATCGGACTGTTTTTTTTTGGGGGCCACATAGAATCGGTGCCGTATTCTAATCGATCTGTGAATCGATGCTTTTGAATGGTTTTCGCGCGGCTTATGTTTCCTATCTTTGAATTACGCTCGTGACGTCAAATCACCTACGCAAAATGTTACACGCTCGGTCTCCCTACAAATTGGTGAACTCTTTTCTTTTATCTAGATATATTTCCGTGGTTTAAAGCACTAGATCTAGTGGAAAATCCACTGAGTTGGCAACACTTGGAAGCGAGCAGGGCAGGGAGCGGGCGGCCGCCCGGCTGCGCGCCCCACCGCAGGCAACCGCGCGTGGCCGCGATGCGATGGCGCGCGTGGCCGCGCGGCTGCTCGAGCAGCCGCGAGACCTTTTCGAACTTTCCAAACGGTACTAGTCTCTTTATAATGTAGATAAAGTTTAAAATTAATTCACGCTGAAAGTGCTCGTCGCGTCGCTGCTCTCCGCTGCTCTTCCGCATTCCGGTGTGAATCGGGCCAAAATCGGAAGCACTATATACCATCCCAGGCAGTGTTTTGTGTAGGCGAGTGTTATAGTAGGTATGAGTAGGGAAGAAATGTTCGTTTCAAAACATTCCAAGCCTTTCTCTCTTCAAGGCTTTCAACCCAGATCAATGCATATACCCTTTCCATGCATTACAGTTCATATTAAACACGTTCAAGCCTTCGCTCCGCTCCTCTTCGAGTCGCGCAACGCTTCGCGTTGCCGCTTCGGCTTGAACGTGTTTAATATGAACTGTAATGCATGGAAAGGGTATATGCATTGATCTGGGTTGAAAGCCGTGAAGAGAGAAAGGCTTGGAGTGTTTTGAAAACGAACATATCGTTCCACTTCACTACACGTATAATGCTGTGATACTGTAGTACAGTAACCGTTCCTACCATTTGTTTAGTTGACCATAGAAAACCTGCTGAAATATAAAATAATCATTGAAAATGATTTAATTCAAAATACATTTTGGATACTTTAAAGTAGTTGATAAATAGCTAACAATGTCATTGTATTCCAAACAGTGGTAGAGTTTGAACCTCACACTTATTATTCAAGATGAGGTTTGTTAAACAAAAGAATTCACTAGAATTTGATAAATATTGCTTTAATAATATTAAACAAGAAAGACGTCATGGCTCTCTTCTACCAAACTCTATTCGCTGTATTATTTGTGGTCCATCAAACTGTGGTAAAACAAATTTGATGATAGGTCTTTTACTACATGAAAAAGGACTCCGCTTTAAAAATGTCTATATTTACTGCAAAACCTTATTTCAACCTAAATATTTATATTTGCAACATGTATTGAGTTTAGTCCCTTCTATCGGATTCGCAAAATACCATGAAAAAGAAGACGTACTGAAGCCAGAAGAGGCTCTCCCTAATTCAATCATCATATTTGATGACGTTGCATGTGAAAATCAAACCAGTATTAGGGACTACTTTGCTATGGGAAGACATAAAAACATAGATTCTTTTTATCTCAATCAAACTTATAGTAAAGTACCCAAACAACTTATTCGTGATAATGCTAATCTTATTGTACTATTCAAGCAGGATGAGATAAATATGAAGCATGTTTACGATGAACACGTCAATGTAGACATGAGTTGGAAGGATTTTAGAAATATGTGTTCTAAAATTTGGTGTGAACCATATAGTTATCTTGTTATTAACAAAGATTGTGAAAAAAACAATGGTTGTTATAGGTTGAAATTTGATACATTTATTGTTGAGTAATGAAGGCTTTATACTACACATAGTATTTATGTCTTAATAATTAACTATTTCATCACTAACACGAATGTTGTTGTGGAGACAAGACACAAAATGCAGCTTGAAAAGACTTTAAAAAAAGAGATAATTAAATCTGCTGATGCAGTTCGAAGAAAAATAAAACAGATTCAAGAACATAGTGATAACAATAACTTAGTATTACAAACGATGTTTAAACCAATAACTGATTCCTTAAACCAGATTTCTAAACAAAAAGCGTCAAACAATCTTACAGATGAAAACTCACATCCAAAAAAGTCACCTAGGGTACTAATTAAAAAGCGTCGTAAGCACTACACCACTGATGACCTATCTTCTAACGAGAGCGATTTAATGCAAGAAAAAACCGATTTCGGAAATCCAACAGAACCATTGCTTACATCAGAATCTAGAAGCAGTTCGTGTGAATCAGAAAACGAAAACAATAATTCAAATGTATCTAGTATCTCGTATAACACTGCAACGGATACTAATACAAGTCCCGACAACTCCTTCTCCTGGTTATTGGATTCCAATGTGTATCAAGACATTCCTTTTGGTGTAAGAATTGTTCGTGGGAAACACATGTTAGGATCATGTCGAGTTATTCTAAAAAATAATAATATCATAGTCAATAGAGAGAAATACGTGGCAACACCCGGATTGACAGAATTGTTGTTTAAGAAAATTCCAGATATGAAACAGATTACCACAAGAGATATGGAAAACTATAAACAACTACTGCTGATCACTAATGCGCATCGGAGAGATTTCGATTCAAAGAAACCAATTAAATCGAACAAAGGCTTTAGATATCTCAGTATCATCAAACCACTATTCAAGAATAGTAAAAGCATTTCCACCAGTGCTGAAAATTTAAGTAAAGGTTCTGGATTGCCTTTAATGAAACGACTGAAGAAAAATACCGATTATGTTTATTGGGATGACCCCAATGAACTAGTTGAAAGACTCAAATTACTTGTAGCGTCTCGAGATGCTGGCAATACTGGTCTTGATGGTGAAATAATCTCAATTTTAAACGAGTTGCAGGAAAGTGGTATTATTGGTTAAATAAATATCTATAAATCAGTGTATTAGTACCAGTGTATCATTATTATTCATCCAGTAAACACTCTTATGATGAATATTGATAAATTTGGTCATCACGTGCATAAGCGATTGCGAAAATCGGAAAATATAGAGGGTGATATAGATTTACGTCCTGCTCGATTAAAAGGTTTGAAATCACCTCGAACTTCAGACGAAGCTGTTAATAAAGCATACGTCGATAAATTGATAAAGTTAATACCAACGAGGGATGAAATGCATGATGAACTTACAACATTAAAAAAAGAAATAGATCTCTTAGTGGTAAAACTTAATACAAATTATTATACAAAAGACGAACTCATCAATATTTTAAAGAAAGTTACATCACTTTAGTATGAGCAAACAGCAAATTGTTGATGAGATTCATAAACAAGCACGTAGAAATTTTCTACGTAGACATGTGGTCTTAAAAGGAATAGATGATCTGTGGCAAGCTGATTTAATAGATATAAGATCTTTTTCCCATCAAAATAGAGGACATAAGTTTATTTTGGTTATCATTGATGCATTCTCAAAATTTGCATGGGTAAAACCACTTAAAACGAAATCGATGATGGAAGTTGTGTCTTCTTTCCATGATATACTAAAATGTGGAAGATCACCTACTAATTTGCAAACTGATCAAGGAACAGAGTTTTATAACCAAAACTTTCAGAAACTTATGAAATTGTATGATATTAACCACTACTCTTCATATTCAGTAAAAAAAGCTTCAATTGTTGAAAGATTAATTAGAACTCTAAAAACCAAACTATATAAGCATTTCAGTATGACTGGTAATCATAAATGGTTAGGCGAGCCCATAAAGAACGTGATTAATACATACAATGCTTCTAAACATAGAACAATTGGATTTAAGCCAATAGACGTAAATCAACAGAATACAAGTATTGTTGCAAACAACATATTAAAGAATCAAAAGAAATTACCACCCCAAAACAACAATAATTTTAAAGTAGGTGATCACGTGCGTGTGAGCAAATACAAAAGTTGTTTTGATAAAGGATATACACCAAATTGGTCTACAGAAATATTTGTAATTAAAAGTATTAATAAAACTAACCCCATAACCTATAATTTACAAGATAAAAGACAAAACTTAATTAAAGATTGCTTTTATGAAAAAGAACTTCTTAAAACCAAACATGTTAATGTGTATTTGATTGAAAGAATTCTCAAAAGAAAGGGTAATAAACTATTTGTAAAATGGTTAGGGTTAGGTGAGAATGAAAACAGTTGGATAAAAAAATGTGATTTAGTACATTAGTATGAATATAAAAGAATTAGGATCTTTGTATTATTAACATTAATGTGTGGATAATGAAAAGTGAAGGACTTGTCAACAGTTTAATAAATAATTTACCTTTCGAGTTACATATACCTGGCTATCAGTACTGTGGTCCAGGTACACGCTTACAAAAACGTTTAGCCAGAGGAGAAAAGGGAGTTAACAAATTAGATAACGCTTGTATGCAACACGATATTGCATACATTTCTAATAATAGTGAAGATCGAAGACAGGCTGACATTCAATTAATCGATATGGCAAAAAACGGATGCGATCCAAAGATGCTAGTAAAGGTGAAAAAATTGCTTCTTGGCTCGTTAATAAAGTTATGAAAACTAAAGTCAAAGTAGGAGGTGGTGTTAGAAACTTCAAAAAAATTGTAAAAGGTTTGACAGCGAAATTAAAAAAATATAAACCTAAAAGCAATAAAGCTGCAATAAAATATATGTATTTAGCAGCAAAAAAATGTTTCCCTAAAAATTGTCAAGTGAAACTACCTAGAATTATACCAATACCAAAAACTGGTGGAATATTACCTCTTATTCCGATATTTGCGGGCCTCTCAGCATTGGGATCATTAGCTGGCGGTGCGGCTGGTATAGCGAAAGCTGTTAACGATTACCAATCAACGAAAAAGAATTTACAAGAATCCGAACGCCATAATAAAATGATGGAATCTATCGCAATCGGTAAAGGTCTCTATATAAAACCATATAAAAAAGGGGAAGGATTGTTTGTTCGTCAGACAAAAAACTAAGGAAAAGGCTACCATCCCGCCCTCTATCTAATCTGGACATCATTGACTTCACATTGGACATCCCGTTTTTTCGAGGTGTGTTCATGAGGGATGGACTTCCGAAAAAAACATATAAATATGAATGTGCTGTTGTTAACTTAGACAGTTCAGATAGACCTGGAACTCATTGGGTAGCCTACGCAAAAATAAATAACTACTGTGAATATTTCGACAGTTTTGGTGATCTGAGACCACCACTCGAAATTTTAAATTATTTACATAACGTTAATATTTGTTATAATTTTAATCAGTATCAGACGTACAACACTTCAAATTGTGGACATTTATGTATAAAATTCTTACGTCAATTTTGGAGTAAACATTTATAAATAACGTGTATCAAAACTTTAGTAATCACTTTCATCATGTCCTTTACAGTATCTATTACGGGAAATGATTCTTTTCTATCGACATACTATTCACCACCTTTGCAACTCAATAGCGATTATGAATGTGGTCTTTTATATTTTTCAACATTTAATTCTATTCCAAATATAGATGATAGAAACAATACATTCTACTATGGTAAAGATGAAAGTGTTAAAATACCTGAAGGTTCCTATGAACTTGAAGATATAAATGATTTTCTAAAACAAAATGTGAAAGACTGTGATTTAAAATTAACCTGCAACAATAATACCTTAACAACAAAGTTGTTTTGTTCTAAGGACATTCATTTCGAAAGAGAAAATTCTATCGGATCTATTTTAGGTTTTGGGGGAGAGATGTTAAAAAGCAATATATGGCATGACTCACACTTTCCTATCAGCATTCTACCCACAACCATAGTACGAATCGAATGTGATATCGTAAGCGGATCTTTTGTGAACGGAAAACCAAGTCATATTTTATATGAATTTGCGCCTAACGTACCACCAGGCTATAGAATTATAGAAACTCCCAAAAATATAATTTACTTTCCTGTCAATCATACGAGTGTGAACAATATTACTATTAGAATATTGGATGCTAAAAACAATTTAATAAATTTCCGGAAAGAAGGGATCCAGCTTTATTTGCACCTGAAGAAAAGATGATTGATTTCAATAAAAAGCCTGCACAACCACCAAAACTATCTAGTGTCACTCGAGAAATAACGAAAAAAACATCTCGTCCAAGAAAACTGTCGAAGGAAAATAAAAAATTTCTAAAATTACTAAAAATTATAAAATGAATATTTTAAACATATCTGAACCTTTAACATACGATAATAGTATCGAAAATTATCAGTTTCATTCATACAAACCATACATCGCCAGCTACAACAATAATGATGAAATCCGCATACCAGTCAATCAACAAGATTTATACCTTTTGCCATCTGAAAGTTCACTTTATATCGAAGGGTCACTTAAAGTCACTAACAGTGCTACCAAAGAAGTAATACAATCCGTGGATTTTACAAATAATCCATTCCTATTCCTTTTCCAAGATATCCGATATGAGATAAACGGAGTTGAGATAGACAAGGTGAAAAATGTGGGTGTCACAACAACTATGAAGTCTTTATTGTCATTGAGTGGGTTGGAAAATAATGCTAACAAGAATTGGGGGTGGAGTATTGATAGCAACAAGGTAAAAGGAGGTACTTTCGCAGCTAACATTCCCCTCAACAAAATCTTAGGGTTCGCTGAAGACTATAAGAAAATAATGATCAATTGCAAACATGAACTAGTTCTTTTGAGAAGTAATACTAATTTGAATTCTATACAACTTAGTACCAACGAAGTTTTAGAAAAGTTTGATCTTACTAAAATACTACGGCGAATCCCACATATCAAGGTATCAGACAGAGAAAGAATCAACTTACTAAAATATTTGGAAAAAGATCGTTCTATCAATATTTCGTTTAGAAATTGGGATCTATATGAATACCCACTCTTACCAAATACTACGAAACATACATGGGCAATAAAAACTTCTTCACAATTAGAAAAGCCTCGCTATGTAATAATAGGATTACAAACCAATCGGAGAAATAATGGATCAGTCGATGCTTCTCGATTCGATCACTGTAATCTACGTGACGTTAAAGTATTACTTAATTCTGTCTATTATCCGTATGAGAGTTTAAACACGGATTTCAATCATGATAAGTTCTCTTTAATATATGAAGCATATATAAACTTCCAACAGTCGTATTACGGTCGTCGGAGTGAACCGTTGCTTAGTCCATCTGAGTTCAAAACTAAAGCACCTTTATTTGTAATTGACTGTTGTCGTCAAAACGAAACTCTAAAAACTGGACCAGTAGATGTACGTGTGGAAATTGAATCCACAGCTGAAATACCTGCTAAAACTAGTGCCTACTGTCTTATAATAAACGATTGTTTGATTGAATATAAACCTTTGACGAGTATTGTAAAGAAAATATCATGATGAAACAATACTTGGTGGTTGATTTGCAAGGATTCAAAGACTATAAAAATGATTTTATCGTGAAAGAATTCGCGTTAGCTACTAACAAGTACACACAAATGTTTTTAGTTAATCCACCTTTTGCTTATTCATCTTTAACACCTGCTGAAAAAAAACATGTAAATTGGATTGAGAGAAATCGAGGTATTTACTGGAGAGAAGGATTTATTGATATGCATGTGTTCAAAAAAGTTGTAAAACCATATCTACAAAATTGTGAAATATTTGTGAAGGGTAATGAAAAAATCCAGTGGTTAAAGGATTTTTGTATCGACTGTAATGTGACTAATATTGAGGAAATGGGTTGTCCAAATTTAAAAACTCTTGATGAAATTAGATATAAGAATAATAATAATGCTAAGTCTAATGTTCCTGTCAATGGTGATGTTTGGTGGGATCATCCTATTCCTAAATTTAATGATTTGATGTGTATAAATCACAAAAAAATATGTGCTCTGAAACATGTAATACTTCTACGAAATTGGATGGAAGAGTATCAATCTAATAAAGGTGTATTTTGAAATTACTACTTTTTTAAATTAATAACCTACTCCTACTCCTAATACTTATGTAAAGCGGATAAGAAAACAATAATTTTAATGAAAATATTTTTATTTTGGTATAGAAAATGTATAACAAAATCACGATCACAACAAGTTACACACCGTTACAATAAATCATAATTTACATATTAATAATTAATAAGTATCACTTATTGTTTTTGAAATTTTTTTTATGATATTCTCCGTCATATCTAGGACATCGTCTAGCCCATCCACAACAACATGTTGTGCTTTTAGATACGGGTTGCTACTTGTTTCATCTGTGAGATCATAAACCTCAATTTTTATTAGACGCAACCCTCTGCGCGCCTTTTTTACCACCACGTACGACCCATCATCTTCTAACTGCCGCTTCTTCAGTTCTTTCTTATTGGGTGGTGAAGTGTGGTAGGGGGTTAGTTGTGGTAGCGGTGGTGGTGGTGGTGGTGGTGGTGGTGGTGGACTGTATGCTGATATTGGGGGAGGTGGAGATGAAACAGGTTGCTGTATCTCTTCTTCATCGCTGTCAAATCCCTCCAAAATATTTTGAGCGTAGTAGAAGGGGTTGTTCATGTTTGATGACATCCTGGGAAAAATAAAAATAGATTATTTAAGTAAAAAGAAAATAGAAGCGGCGGTGTAGGCCGCACTTTAGCATTACCCGCCTTGTCACATTACATGGATGCAAGCGACGTTTTCATACCGCCGACAAGTCAAAACAAGTTTTCTTGCGCCCCGCTATTAGCCGCTGCCGTACGCGACTCGCCACCCAGGTATTAACATGACAGCGATAGCTATAGTGAGAGCGCAAAACCCTATTTATTTGTATGCCGCACGCGCGTCTCGACCTACACCGCACCGTACTCAAGTCAAAACAGGTTACTTTTTTTGCGCCCTCGCTAATATCACTGACACACAATTCTGTACGCGACTCGCGACCCTGGTTGAGGTTAATGATGTAAAAGTAAATATTAAGAAATTAAGAAATCAAAGTAAAACATACCTGAGCTTAGTTCTTTCAATGCTTGAGAGTGGGAGATTCACGTGTGATCAAGTGCACTTTTTGTTATGGAATGATGCATTTTCAATTGCTAATCAAAGGAGGTAAATGCATTTTGGAGTCACATTACAATAATGCGGCCCAAGTTAGGTTTTAATATGATATCAAGAATAGTATTACTTCCACGTCATATTCTTGTAACGTGGGAACAAGTAAGTAACCGGAGACAAGGCGAAGGTTTGTAGGTACCTCTAGAATCTTTACTTTTGTCAACCTACATAACAAACGCGTGAATTCTTTTGCTTAGTATGTAAGTAGTCATCAACAAGCCAGACTCTTTTTCAAGCGATTATGAACTTTACTACTACAGGGTGTTTGGAGTATGCAGCAACAATTTTTTTTGGGGAGTAAAGGACATCATCCTAAACAACTTTCACTATGAAAGCGATTTAATTAGACCAACTTTTTTTTAAACATTTCAATACATTTTAAGCCGAATACTCCAAACACACGGTATAAACCCTTCTATGTAAAAACTGTTACAGCCTCTGTGGTTCTGCATCTCGCATGGTAGATGTGAGAGGTCCTGGGTTCGATTCCCTGTGAGTGTAAAAAAAAACTAAATGTGCTTGTATGTAAATATTATTGTAAGCGTGTTCCCTGCGTGTTCCATATAAGTATACCGTTCTAGACTGCAAGGAGTTGGTGGTTGAAGGTTTATTAAAAAACGAGTTATACGTTTTATGTGTTTATTGCTCATAACTTAACATCACTTCACACGAAATTAGTGATTATACTAAGACTAACTAAAACAATGATTCGAAATGACCCCATGACATTGTTTCTATCTTATTCCTTAAAATTATTCGTTTATCATCGTTAGATGATAACGCTACTTTACACAGTTCCTGGGTAAATAACTGATGTCGCAGTGATTTAAAAAATACATTTTTCTTGCGAATTATTTCTCCAGTCTTTAGTACTCTTTTATATTCTGAGAAATTTAAACTGCGAACTGCAGCTTTTTGGATACCCTTTGCTTTTTTAATTACATCATTTCTTGTCTTAATACAGTAAAGCTTGGATCTCAAACCAATAAACGCTTCTATGTTTTGACCACCAAGCTCGTCTTTAAATAACCCGGGGACTTTCTTGTTTCTTGGTTGGATACCATAAATGTTGTTTACAGGATAATTACTTGTATCAAAATATTGATGAAAATGTAATTTCAAATCACTATAAACATCATCGGTTTGTATAGAATATAAAAAGCTGTCTGTATCTGTATAACAAAGTCGGATTTTCTCTTTATAGAATGGTTTCATAACAGAGTAATGAAAATTATACATGTGACTTTTAGAGAGCTCTAATACTGAAAAACCTATGTAAATAGGTTTATCTAAAACAACATTTTCAGGTTTCATTTGGATGGCAACGAAGTTTTCGGAAAAAACAGACACGCTGTGAAAGTTTGGTTTTGCAATCAATAGATCTGCTGTGTGCGATCTTTTAGTTTTATTCGTATTATCACTCCATTTATTTATTAGTTTAATAGTTACACGTTTTTCTACATTTTCTAAAGTTTTTCCAAATATGCTATTATTCAACAATTTAAAGAAATCTTGCTCAAACTGTGATTTTGCAGTTTGACGTAGAGATGTATTTAAATCTATATATTGCTTTAGGAATGGGCTCTGTCTAAATTGAATGACACGATGAATATGTTTCAAAATCAATCCATGTTGAATGCATGTCTGTAAATAAATGTAGTGAATAACATATCTAAATTTATCATATAAGTTAGGTATCAGTTTCCCTGTCTTTGAACCAAATGGGGTAAAGTTTTGAGGGCAAAATGGTAAATCGTTATGGAAATCATGTAGATGTTCTGGATACTCCAAATCAACTTCTAAAATATAACCGAATTGAGAATCCTTAGGTATTTGTAGTATACTTAGTCTATCGATATCTTCTTTATCCAATAACTTAAAATCAGAACACGGTAAGTTTCCTGTCATTGCATGTCCATACAAGTTGTTACAATCAATGTATAAAAGATGATTCGATTCAATATTAGGGTTGTGATTATTAACATATTTATTGTTGGCTTTAGCATATCGGTTGGAACACAAACAGATACCACCCCTTATTCCACTTTGTATCATTCGATACATTTCCAAATCAGTGATAAGTTCAAGTTTAACTCTTGTCTTTAATAACATAGCATCGAAACTAAGACTTGGTGCTGTTATGTAATGAGCAGGGTCCAATTTATAGTTTTCAATACACGCCTTTCGAAATTTTTCGAATATATCTGACAATAAGATAACATCTGATTTCAAATAAAGGTCAGTATATTCTCCTAAGTTGGATATACAGAATTTATGCCAAACTCGTTTCGCATGCTCATAGTCAGATTCAGATATGTGTTCGTTTGTCAAGCTACTGAAAAAATGTTTGTGGTCAGGTAAACAAGTTTCTTTGTATGATTCCCAGCCAGTGACATATTCATAAGGGTAAACACCTTTACGTCTCATTAATTCAAAGTGATCGTGTTCAGGATAATGATTCTTCAAGTGAATAAAGTCATCTTTGTCAAGATTTGATGACAACTTGTCCAAACTAGTAGATAAAAAGTTAAAGGAGTCAACAAATCGAACCGCTATATACTCATTGCTAGCACTCATAAAAAACTTTGTGAATGACAAGTATTTTTCTTTGTTTTTTGCAATAACTTTGATTGCACCGCTACTTTCTCCTAATTGCTTAATAAATAATTGACAATCATATCCTGATAAATTGTGGAAAAATACATTTACAATTTTTTTTAGAGCAAAGCGTAGGTTGCAATATGAATGCGCTGCGCCTCGAAATCGTCCTGTTAAATGACAATGATCTCTAACCTTATCATCCAGTAGCCTTTCAGAACAAATGTGACAAAACTGAGCATTCTCGTAAGACATTGAATCGCTATCGTTGTAAATCATTGCTACTTTCTGATCCAATATTGACTTTATTCGTAAAACATCACGCTTCAAGTATTCTATAAATACATGTGCGCTATTTGGTCCACGGTAAGATCTATACTTATTAAGGTTAGAGTCATACGAACAAACAATATAGTATGCAAAAGCTGCCGGGACATGTTTGTGAGTTGTAGTCGTTGAGCTACAGCTTTCGTTTCTATCTTTGTAAGGTTCTAGAAAAGATTCGAAGTCCGCATAAATCGTGAATGGTAAACAAAGCATTCTCTCAAAGTGGGTAAATTGTGTACAGCTACCTGGATTCGGAAGTGTAGTCGCAACACCACCACATATGTGAGTAGCCAACTTGCCACTATCATTGAAGAATATGAGACATTCATCACAAAAATAAATTTTACGATGGTTTTTTGTTTGTTGTGAATGAAGCATCTTACTCAAGTCCTTTATCCAGCAATAATGAGATTTTGTACCATTCTCGAAATAGAGTAAATTAATGTGACTTTGTCGCTTAGCTTTTGTTTTGTAAAGAAGTCCAACAATAGTTTCTTTATTTTTCAATCCATATACATTGACGCTTATCTGTGAATTATTTTTTTCGAATATTTTTATATCTGATAGAGATACAGGGAAAGTCATATCAGTCGTATTAAGAACCTCAGAAAAATGTGGGTACGATGTGACTCTGTTCGGGTTATTCACTCTTGGAAATAATGCGGCTATTATAGACCAAAGGAAGCAATAATTGTCAAAGTTTTTTATGTTGACGCAAGCCCGTTTATTTTTAATGTTTTTCGGCAACTCAATATAGCTGGAGGCTCGCAGTGGACTATATTTATTAACATTGACTTCTAAATACATGTTTTCCAAAAATGACCAGCCGCTTTCCCGATCTTGAAACTCACTTAGCTTTGTACAAATTTTATCTAAGACTGAAGAAAATATTTCATTAAACTCATAGTTTTGGAAAATAGATAAATTTTCAGTCGCAAAAGACTTTATTTCAGTCACATCATTTTTCGGCAAATAATATTGAGCAAAGAACTCAAAGTTAACCTTAATAGAATTGTAGGATTGTACTTTCGCATCGAGTATTTGTCTCACATGACGACGTAGGCGCCAGATATATTCGCGGGGTGGTAAATGAGTCTCTGTTGAAGATTGGGATTGTGTATCGCTATCACACACCTGATTACTCGCTTGCTCATTGGAATAAACTCTATAAGAAGCTATCCGACTCCTGAATGCACTTGAAACTTTCGAAATATTGTCACTAACATACACCAAACTGTTATTTTTGTGTAAAATTGAACGTAAATGGGAAGAGAAAACCCGACTTTTAATTGATTTATCACAAACCTCACAAAATATTGTTTTATCACTCATATTGAAACAAGTTTTAAACTATAACACTATTTAATGTGAAGTATGTGTCACTGTAAGATTGCTAACCCTGCGGGTGTATAAACTAATCCGTAGGACTGGTATATCAAATTAAGTATCTAAAGTTATTTACTAGCTTTCAGCTAATATGGATGACACAAACTTTATGAAAGCCTAACAAACTAAATATGGTAACACATTTAACGCATTCATATCAGGTTGAATATGAAATAATGTAGTGCTTATGTAATATAGGTAATGTTTATTTGAATTAATCCAATGAATGAATTCTATCAACGTCTAATTACTTACTAGAATTCTCGATACAGAAAGTACCTTCATTTGTAAATTTAGCCTTAGCCAAGCGGATAAATTTAAAGAGTGCTTCGAGCTCTGGCTCGCTATCATTTACTTGATAGCGTAAGTTAACAGCAGCCTTCCAATAGCGCTGGCGCGCGTCAACGTTAATAATGTCCTCTTTATTATATACCCGTAACTCAACAAAGAGATTCCCCTCAAGATCCTCACTTCTTTTGAGCAATCCTCCAGCCACACGACGCCAAAGCACACTTTTGAGGGGGTTTACTTTGGCTTCTGCTATTGTCACAGCATCCTCTTCATCACCAAAGAGGTTGGTCAACGTAATTTTTTTGTTGTCCGGTGTTGATACCACCGTCGTCGAGCTTTTCTTTTGTTTTGCCTGACCACTGGCGCTGCTAGCGGTGCTTGCTGCTGCTGCTGAGGCTTTGCGTTTCTTCGGCTCCTTAGGCGGCTTAGTCACAGTCCTGAAGCCGTTCGCGGTTATTAGTTACAGTTATTAGTTAAAAAAGTAGTCTGAAGACTTCCCACACTAGATAAAAAAGAAAAAATACTTACGATTGGTGGACCTCGTCTTCTGAATCCAAATTCAGAAATGAGCCTGCTCTCTGCTGACGCCACTCTTTCTCGCTGATTGTGTTGCGGGTATCGATTTCAACGTCGTGGTCAGACCTGTTATAAAAAGCAAGTAATTTATTTCAATTCATAAAAGAACAAATCGCCTACTAACTTATAAAGAAATAATTGTATCCAATACAAGTATATAAAAGTGACAGAATGCAAGAAGTACCTAGGTAATTGACACAAAAAAAAAACATGTTGTCAAACTGGGGATAAGCATCAATATTTAAATAAAATAAACTTACGAACGTGTACGAACATTTTATTCTGCTGCTTGTTTTTTCACTAACTGGATTTTCACTAGTTTCACTTCACTTCTTACACTTGAACCACTAGCTAACTTTAGGAGATGTTGTCGTGCGAGTTGAACAAATTATAACATTTTGCAACAAATTCACTCATTTTATACATATTTTTTTGCTGACTACAGGTAAAAGGCAGTGATCGTCAACCTTTTTTTTACCGCTTTCAAGATAACTAGTAATTTATATGTAAGTATTAAGTACACAACAAAAAAAAAAAAACAAAAAAAAATTTGGAGGTTGAGTGAGACCTGATTTTTAAGTATATTTTGTCTGATCATATTAAGGTTTGCTGGAAGAAATCTCTTTATAAAGAAAAGCTAGCTTTGTACATACTGTGTTACAGTTAAAGATTTAACTGTAATGATCATACAACGTTACCTCAGCTTCTACTTTACCTATATAGAAAATTATCAAAATTGTATGTGTGTCGATAGATATCAAAAACGCCCAAGTCACTTCTAAACGTTTTTTGGTTATTGACGTTAGTTTTGTAGTTTGACCCTTTTTCTCAAAAAGTCTGTTAATAATGTTTTGTGCAATGAATATTTACCTGAAAAGTCAAAAAATATAAAAACCAACATAGTTTTACTATGTAAATCAAAAATTATCGGTAATTTTTGTAAGGACTTAGGCTGATATGATATAATAGTAATGGACTTGGTCATTTTTGAAATAATTGAGCAATGGACTTGGGTCAGTTTGATTAATAGCAACAGGACTTAGGCAAGATCGATATTGACGTAATGATTGGGTACGGACTCAGAAATAAAAATGCAACAATAAATCTGAACACTTATATTATTGAAAATAATTCACTTTTACACCTATTAATACTTTTTCGGGTTTCACATGTACCTATTATTAAGTTAATTACCAAAATACAAATATCAGTTTGCGGACACTTCTACCGCCTTCTAAAACATATAAAAGTTAAATAAAAGCAGGAAAAATTAATTAAACAAAGTCAAATATCTCTTCTGGAATACTACAATCATCTTCACGCTCATTAGCAGTTTGGCCGGCGTGACCGGGTAGAGCTAAAACATTTTTAAAATAATTCAACTCCGGAATTTCTAACCACTGTTCTCCGAAATGTTTTTTTAAGAGTTTATTAACATCATTTAGCTTCTCTTGTTTGATAGTAACAGGATTATTCATTCTATCAGGTAACATTTGAGATATTTTTTTACCTTTTTTTGTAATAGGCAAAAGTGGACATAAGTCATTTCTGTACGAAATTTCGCCACGCACTAGAATTTTCCGAGTCACCTTTTCAATTATTATGCGCTTGCATTTGCTTATTTGGAAATGCAGACTTTGCGTATTTTTAAGCATGATTTTGCATGCTTCTTTCCAATCAAATACAGGTACTTGATCAACAACATGATAGATAGTCGCATTAGACGACATTAACTCGATATAGTCATCTGGAGTCAAAACATTTTCTAGACGTCGAATTTTTTTTTCAGTTATCGCGAATACTCTGTCAGGAGGAATAAAGCTGTGGCCTGTCACTGGAAAAATTATCTCAACCTTGGAAATGTCATTTTGCGTCTCACTTAGCCATTTTGCTACCATCCCAATCAAAATGGAGTTTTTATTTTGGCCACCACACCCATCGGCCACAAGCCTAATTTTTTTTTTGCCTTCCATATTTAAACTATTTAAGCAATGGTAGACGGAAGATGCTATTTCGTTGGAGCTTTTTGGTGCTTTGTCCTCAGTCCAAACATAGGAGAAAACATTTTGAGGTGTTAGGCTTGACTTAGAGCTGCCCACAACTATAGTGAAATTATAAATGTATAACTGCCTTGAGTAATAGGTTGATTGATCTGGTACCCTGGGCATAGGTAAATTTTTTTGGCAGTCAAATGAGAGGATAAGTATCTCTGGATCTTCGTCTTTCAATAGCTGAAAAAAGCATTTTGCTCTTAATTTATGAATTCTATATTGAGTACGCATGCTTTCCTTTTCGATGCTGTTTTGAGACCTTTTTATTTTTTCTAACAGTTGAAGGCAATCTGAGCAGACATCCTGTCGTGGTGTTCCAAATCCTATGTTGAACGAAGTATTGAATACCTTTCTGAAATAAGATTTGGTTACAGAGAAGCCCGGTGCAGCCTGATCCTCATACATTTTGTACATCTTAGTAATGTTAAGACTTGGGTCGAGATAAATTCTCCGTTTTATCTTGCTCCTACAGTAATGTGAATCCAGAGGTTTGAATTTCATAATAAATTTCTGTACTGATTCCAATTTGGACCTAAATGCAAATCTTTTTCGATCACCACCTCTTCTCTCCGTTGCACTGGTCCCATTTTCTGAGAACCTTTTAGTGACGCCTTTTATTCTTCCCTGTTTAATGTTTAAGACATCACAAAAGGCTTGAAGGCAGACTGGAACATGTTCATTAGACTTGTATTCGGGAACAAAAAAATGATTGGAATAAGATTTTTGGTTCCTGGCATTTGTTCTTGATCGTTTTCGTTGCACTGGCTTTATATGTATATATTTAAGCATAAGGTTATCTTGATCAATTTTCCTGTTACTTGAATAGAACTTCTTATGGAAGTAGAAAATGGTATTAGAAGTTAAAGTCTCACATTTGTATTTACATTTTTTTGGGTGCTTGCATGTGGGCTTTTTGGGTAAAGATTTCGCCGAGTACCTGTAAAGAAAAAAGATATACTTACTAACATAAAAAAACGGCACATTTTACCCGTCTGAAATCCCACTAACGTTATTTGAGTACGTACATTCAGGAGCAGAGACACCTGACCCACCCGATCCCATACAAAGCTGAGAGTAGCTTACGATCGAGTTTTTTCACCAATAGTTAGTGAGGTTTAGGTGAAATTTTAAGTAAAGTGGGGTAAGAAGATCGGGTGGATCAGATTTCTCTGCCCCTGACTGTACCTAACAAACTTAAGTTAGAGTTGACGAATACACATAACTTTATCTCTGTCTGGTTAAAAAAAACAAAGCAATGAAAATCAAGAAATAATAAAACAATCACTTTTGAATTTAATATGTAAGTTCATATTTGTTACTTAGTTTGGTTAATAAATGTTTCATTATAAATTATTACGAGTAATAATACCATTTTTCTATTTTATAATAATTATTCGCCGTAAAAATCTCAAAGCATTTATTAGGTACTAATGCATGTTTTAGTTCCCCTGGTCACAGTCCGGCCCTGACAATGTTTATGATTGTGATCTCCCGAGACTGAGATGTTGGTATAAAATCACTGATAATACGTTTTCACTTACCGATCTTGTCCATTTTTGTTTTTATTGTTACTTGCACTATTCTTCTGCTTCTTTTTTGCTAACTCTGGAGGCACAACATTCACTAAATTATCCATAATTCAAATAAAAACACAGAGCGCGTTTATTCAGAGCACGTGAGAGAAACAGGAATGGCGGCCATGACAGAGGAAAGATGGCGCGTGATTGGTTGTAAAGGACTTGGGCTCGTATGATTTGAAACACCTGTGTGACTTAGGTTGGATTGAAAAAAACTATAAATTTTGGACCTTATTTCCTTAGGCATGCCGTGGACTTAGATTGGATTGATCTAGAGCAAAAAAATCGTAATTTTTTCCTTAATTATTTAAATAAATAAAACTTCAAACGGTTGGTACTGGACTTGGGCGAGTTTGATATCTATCGACACATGTGATATTCATAGTACGACCAAAGGTTTAAATTTATTTTCATGCTTAGTTTCGTGGAAATAATGGGAATGGAATTGTATTTCTTTCACACAGTTTATCGAATTTACTGCTAACCTAACAAAAACACAGCGGTTTCAATTCTGTAAGCGAAATACTAAACTTAAACTAACTGATTAACAGTGTGTTCGAAAATGGAATGGAGCGTATACGCTCGTTAATCGTGGAGTATGAATAATGGGCGAACGCGAACTCTATTGTACCTCCACCACCCTGTTTGGGAAAAGGTGTGATGCTATGTGTATTTGTTTGAAAATTTAATTTAAGGCTTAGCGCATAACAGTAGACAGAATTGAAAAGGTCAAGTAAAGTTCTAAAGTTAGTACGTTCAGAATTGATATCATGTGAATGTTGGGTGTCAATTACTATTGATGACTGAAGTAGCAACGTCATACGTACATTATAATATTTCACATGTTCAGCTAAATGTCTTTGTCGGTTGCAATAGAGAACAAACCGTGTGAACATCTTCATTGAGGTAAGTTCTACATAAAGTTGTGTATACGTATTGCCTTACCTTACAAGGTGTAACAAAAAGGTTGTTCGGGAGATTATTCTGAGCAACTTTTTCTATGAAACCGATTTTATCAGAGCAACTTTATTTTTCAAAGCTCCATGCGCATTGCGCATTGGTCCGATTGCGGTCAGTTGATTTGGATAGAGAAGTGAAAATTAAAGTTGCTCTGATCAAATCGGTTTCAAAGTGAAAGTTGCTCAGAATGATTTCCTAACAACCCCCTAAAATATGACTACACCTTTTTGTTACACCCTGTATTCTAGTTGAACCGATTTCGTACTCAACTAAATTTTCTACTTTCTCATACAAATCAACTAACCACTAAAATCGGAATCTCAGCGAAGTGAAGAATAAAGTTGGTCTGATCAATTCCGTGTCAAACAAAAAAAAAGTTCAGAATGATGACCCTGTTTCTGTTGCACCCTGTATGTTCACCTAAGTATTGTCATGTTTCAACTTGTTTTCGAGAGTACTGTCTACCTACATACACTGACTCTCACGCGACGTAAATGCTGAGTAAGGGTTGTAGTTGTAGGTAGCTGCTACCGTAGCCTTATCATTATCACACATAAAGTGTGGGAACGGCTCGAGTTGCAGTTGGTATAAAATAAATGTTTAGAAGTAACATTTATTCTATTACTGTTCTACTTTCTATTAGTATTGAGTGATTTTTGGTTTTAAATAAGCTGGTTGATAAAATTGTTTTTATTTTCACATGTAAGTACTCACCCCGAACACAGAAGTTCCGATTTTCTGTTGGTTTCAGAATTAATTGTATACTTAAAATGATGCATGGTTATATTCACGTAAAGATCTGATTTTCTGATAGTTCCCCCTGTGAAAATAGCTCTGCAGGTCTAATAGTGTGCAGGTTCCACTAATCATAACGAACCCTTGCCCATGTTAGCAACAACCTGTTGAGGTCTGTATTCACAAATGTAAAGAACTTTTCAGATACCAGCAAAAATCTTTGCAAATATAATAATCATCCCAATAAAGTACCTCATAAAACAAAGAATGTCATTCCATATACAGATATCACTTTTACTCGTTTTACTCCCCCAAAGAGGTATGGTTATATTCACGTAAAGGTCTGATTTTCTGATAGTTCCATAAGCCTGTGAAAATAGCTCTGCAGGTCTAATAGTGTGCAGGTTCCACTGATCATAACGAACCCTTGCCCATGTTAGCAACAACCTGTTGAGGTCTGTATTCACAAATGTAAAGAACTTTTCAGACACCAGCAAAAACCTTTGCAAATATATTTAATGAAGTACCTCATAAAACAAGTACTATCATTCCATACAGACATCACTTTCTGTTTTGTTTGACATTTTTTTTTACTCTCCCAGAGGTATGGTTATATTCATGTAAAGGTCTGAATTTCTGATAGTTCCATAAACCTGTGAAAATAGCTCTGCAGGTCTAATAGTGTGCAGGTTCCACTAATCATAACGAACCCTTGCCCATGTTAGCAAAAACCTGTTGAGGTCTGTATTCACAAATGTAAAGAACTTTTCAGACACCAGCAAAAACCTTTGCAATTATAATCATCTATAATATATGTTAGGGTTTTGTGGTCTTCACTAAACAAATGGTAGGAACGGTTACTGTACTACAGTATCACAGCATTATACGTGTAGTGAAGTGGAACGATATGTTCGTTTTCAAAACACTCCAAGCCTTTCTCTCTTCACGGCTTTCAACCCAGATCAATGCATATACCCTTTCCATGCATTACAGTTCATATTAAACACGTTCAAGCCGAAGCGGCAACGCGAAGCGTTGCGCGACTCGAAGAGGAGCGGAGCGAAGGCTTGAACGTGTTTAATATGAACTGTAATGCATGGAAAGGGTATATGCATTGATCTGGGTTGAAAGCCTTGAAGAGAGAAAGGCTTGGAATGTTTTGAAACGAACATTTCTTCCCTACTGGTATGTAGGAGCACAGTAGGAACACAGTATATATGTAAAACAATCAACACAAAAGTTAGCAATGACCAACGACATTACGAACTAAGTGTTATAAAAAAACACGATAAAGTTACACAGTATTATCAGATTAAATCTAGCTAAATGCGATATATTATTCCGCACATCGCTTAATTGAACAAGCGAAAACACCTAATAAAGTCTAATTAGAGTAAGTACTCAGTGGAAAACACGGAAAACACAAACAAAACAAAGTTTCGAAATATTGACGTCTATATAAAACGTAACGTGAGTGCGTTCGAGTCAAATGTAGTTCCGAATGTCACTTGCGTTCGAGTCAAATGTAGTTCCGAATGTCACTTCGTCGCACTGATTGAATGATATTACGATCGATCGGTAGATTCCAGTCTGTGGTCGGTGGGACAGCACTAGTCGAGTGAAAGTTCTGCGAAACGTCGTCAGGTGGCGTGGCACTCGATGACAAATGACGAATTTGTTTCTTACAACGCACGGCAGATGGCAGGAACCGACGAATGGCTTCCTTCTGGCTGGAATAATCTTGAAGGAACCAGAAAACGGATGATGATGAATGTTTTTCAGCACAGCACCAGCACTATGATCAATCACTGTCTTGCTAGATAAGTCTTGTAGCACAAAATGTTCTGACGAAAGAATCCGAGGGAATACAGTCGGCGGGGCGGCGCGTCGTCGGCAGCTACGGAGACGAGAATCGAAACGTGTTTCGACTTGTTCCTGGGCAGAATGCGGCTCGATGAATTTGCTTTTCCCACGTCCAATATCAGCTGGAAAAGCATGGGTCAGGGCGGGAGGCAGGTATCGAGGGCCGCGATGCTTGTAGGATCGCACGAAGAACGAGCCAGACACCGCTTTAGCTTCGGAATAGGTATCACTTCAGCGTCGGGGTCACCAATTTGGGATATTGGGTCCGGATGGGCCCGTATCCTCTTGAGGGGATGCGTGTCGAAATAAAACAGCTCCAATGTACTATGTAAGACGGTAATTAGTATTCAGCACAAAGAATTGTCTGTACAAATAATAAAACAAGATAATAGGTTAGAGCGCGCACGGTAACCGAATGGCGCGAGATAGATTCTGTAGTGTGTGTGTACGTGAGTGAGTATGTGTGTGCGTGGGTGTGTTATCTAGTGGTGGCAAATCGCCACAAGAGAGAAGGATTATTGGTAGACTAAAGGGAGGCAGGGAATGCAGGAAGTTTTCCCGCAACCAACACAGAACGTGCGCACCTGCTTTTTACAGCCCGCGCATCTGCGGCGGAAGGGCTGGGTCGGCCCCATCGGGTAGAAGTCCAGCCTGTGCGTGAAGTCAAGTTGCACGTTCTGTGTGATTGCGGGCTGAAGCGGAGCGGGGGAAGAATTTTTTGACAGGAGGGATTTAATGAGACTGATGCGAAAATTCCGATGGGTGAGAGATGCAGAGGTACGGTGATGATGGCGGTATATGACGTAAGAATTTAATACGGAGACATTAAGTCTCCGGAAGGGTTTTTTGTACCACACCTGTGTTCGTTTCCGCTCGACCGGAAACATGGACAGGAGTTGGTCTTTTTTATCCACCCCACCCATCATGATATTGTTTGTTTTTGTTTTTCAAAGTTCTTTATTTAATAAATCAATTACAACATGATAACACAAGACACAGTCGTTGTGAACACACATATAAGTTACACTGTTTCTCAGGCTAGACACCTCTTAAAACTTTTAAATACATACTTAATATTTTTGCATTATGTTTAGTAATTTTAATTAAAAGCAATACACTATCGGTGTGTTCAACTTGCTACGTTGAACACTTTTTGCATCGACAAACTTACACTAACACATCGCACAATACGGGTAAAAGCGGGTAACAGGGCTCTTTCCGTTATGCTCGAAGGACCATAAAGATGTAGGGTCTCTTGGTAGATACTACAGCTTTTGTTGATATGTTGATGATGATTGTTTAGTAAACGGCCGATTTACGTAAATTGATTTAATTGCGCTAATGCACACGAGCGCACTCTACCTTGTCGTATCGTGACACTGATTTGTTAGGTAAATTGGCAGAGTGTGCACATTGTGCGATTGCTAAATCGTACAGTATCCCTTGTGCTGGGCCTCGAACCAGTCGCAACACAATAGATGGTGTAGAGGCCTCCGTGGATCTTCTGGCTGCGGCGGTGCGGTGCTGTCCTTATCCTTCTTAATAGAGTGAATCTCAAACCGCCACAGGTAGCCGGTTTGAGACTCACAAATCTCATAAGATTTGATGCCTCTCTTGGCAGCTTTATTTGGAATAAGCTGGCCGATGTCCAGCCAGCCTTTCCACATCAAAAGACTCTCGTCTAGTGCAATGTTCTGCGCCGGGGTATACAGTTCTTGAAATTTCGTGTTCAGATGTGATATTACTGGCCGTATTTTATATAGTCTTGCCTCGGAGACATCCATTTGTAGCGCACACATGTCATCATTGTCTGAAAAGTGTAAACACTTATTCAGCAGGATAAACCTGTTGGACATATGTGCGCTATATCCTGGAGTATAAAATATGTTAGGGGACATACATTACTTAATTCTAGAATAATTGAAATCTATGAAAAAAAATTGCGTGTTATGACTGTTCTTCTGTCCTCATTTCTATTATTCTGAACACGAATATCATCAATTTGGCCATTTTGTATAAGAGCATCCAAATAACTGATATCAAACTCCTGTGGAGGTATATCTTCTCCATTATCTATGCAGATGTTGTGTAGTATACAGCAAGCAACAATCACTGTAACTGATGTATTCAGATTTATTCGCAAGCCAATTGCAAGAGCTGGGAATCGCCGTTTTAAGACTCCATATTGTCTCTCCACAGTATTTCTAGTTCTTATTGGCTGTAATTGTATTGCACTTTTGGTTCTGTATTTGGGTTTAGGTATGGTGTCAGTAAATAATTCTGTAAATAATGAAAAATGTATTGTTACAGATCAAAAACCAGTGGACCCTGAATTAGTTAAGTTCGCTTTGTGTAATAATGAGTAACAGCAAAAAGCTACTTTGAAATATGTAATTTACTGTTCTGTGCACTATTAATGTACCTTTTAATATTAAATATTACTTGTAACAACTATAATAATTATTTTCAATAAGTCTTAAAACGAATTTTTTGCTGTACCTTTAGGGGGTATCCGCTGTCACCCAACAAACATGAGCTTCCAAAAAGTCCCATCTCAAAATCACGACATACTCTGCTGTTGGTAAAAATAGCTGAGTCGTGAGTGTGGCCAGGCCATCTTGAAACCACATCTCTCACTTTCAATTTAGCATCGGAGACTGTTTGCACATTTCAAGAAAAATAATGTTTTCGGTTTCGAAAAATTTCAGCATCATCTCCACCTGTAACACATAATTTCAGTTGAAATATTGATAGAACTTCATGATAATAAGTAGTAAAAAGCACAATAGCGTCACACCCACCTGGAGATTGGATTTTTACATGCGTGCAATCTATAGCACCAATTACAAATGGAAAATTTGCAATGTTATAGAACTCCCGCTGGCAATGTTCTATTTCAGCCTCTGATGTTGGCATTTTAATGTACCTCGGTCTGAGCTTTACTGCACTAGAATCTTTTTTCACAGCTCTACTAACAGTGGGCACGCTGACTCCATGAGCATCAGCTATGGCTTGAAGATGAGTTCCAGTGGCATAAAATCTCAGAGCTATTAATACTTAATTGTTGTACCGGAGCCACAGTCATTTCGGAAAAAATACCAAATAAAATATTTACTAACAGTTATGCAATATAACATAAATAGGTACCCTAAAACCTAGCTATAAAGAAAATTGCATAAAATCCTTGCAGTCACTAGCTAACAAGTTCATAGAGAACATAACAGACAGACCGTCAGATAAAAGATGTGTGTAGCCTCAACTTTTATGAGCAAAAATTAATCTAAGAGCTTACCTGTTACTATCATACTCCAACTCTTCATCAATTTGATGCAATATTAGCAAAACCTTTTTTTGGACATCCTATATCTTTTGAAAAAGTCTAGATCATCATATTTTTGGAAATTGTTTATCCTCGGCCGGATAACCCGTGGTCTGGTATTAGGATGCATTTCCATATCATTTACATTCTCTAAAAACTCCAAAAACTCAAATAAATCTTCATTATTCATGATGGAATCGTAAACATTTATGATATAACCTCAATTGAGTGACTGTCACATGTGTCAGTTTAGGGGCACCTAAGCACTACGACCTCCCCAATCGGTGTCGTAACTTTAGGCGATGCCTAACGTCGTTAGTCGTGACTTAGGGTTAGTGAAACGTGTTTTTGCTCTAGGCAACTCCTAAATATTTAGGCGTGTCCTATGGTTAGTGAAAACGGGTATAAGATACCTACCTAAGGTCTGTAGGTATCTTCTCTGTCGCTTATCTTTCTTAAATGTTTTCACTTCTTTCTTGCCCGCTGTCGCCCTACTTATATCGTCTCTCTCGTAGAACTCTTTTAGTGACCTCAATTCAGCACTCCTTTTCTTTTTAATGTCATAGCTACGTCTTACTTTTCCTTTTAGTCCCAAATAACCAGCCATCTTACTTTCTAATTTGTATTTTTTTACAACATCACTTTCAGCGACACTTTTTAGGACGTCTTTTTCGTTATTTGAGCCGGTACTGTATTTTTGTGTAAGAGAATGTCTATCAGCAACCGCTGTGGAAGACCACTTTTAAAAATCTTTCCCTTGCAGCCAGCATCTGGCGGCCAAATTTGGCCCCACCCCCTTGCCTTTGTATTTTTTTGTCGACCTTTAAAATCCATTTGTTTTATGACTTTTAGGTTCTTTGTTACTCTGTCAGGTCAGTTCAGTTGCATCTTGCACATCATCCTGCAATACCGCGTTTGTTGAAACAATTTGTGACTAAACAATCATCAAAATGAGCTCGCACAGAAATTTGGACTCTTTAGAACGAGGTCGAATTATAGTGTTATACGAAGAAGGTAGAAATATAAGTCAGATAGCAGAGGAGTTATACATGACGGTAAGTATTGTTTTTATTGGTTTCGTTTTATTCTCCTCGAAGATAATAAAATAGCCCTCTAGTTTTTTGCTAACGGTAACGCTAAAAGTAAAAGTAGAGTAATTTTATTTAGTAAAAACTAATTATCACTACATTTAAACGTCTGATATGCAATTAAACTGCGATATTTGATTCAAACAACATATCTATTGTATTGAATATATGCGATTATCAGTGGGACTATTTTTAGTTACTCATTCAATACTAATTTTTACCTTGGCTAGCCCCCTGTCACGTAAAATGGAGTATTGAATAACAGGCTAAAAGTGGGCACAACTGTTCCTCTGCCACCCCGTATGGGAAGAGGCGTGATGTGTTGTTGCGTTGTTTTTTTAATGGATTTCTACAAAAATTTGTCATGATTAATGAAAAAAACAAGTTCAATACAAAGCAAACATATCATGCAGACTTTTTCCCTTAAAAATCTCGATATGCAAAGTTATATTTCCATATATGTCATTTTTGGAACTTTAAACTAGCCCCTCTTAAATACTTGTCCCATTGTTGCATCTCTAATGACAAAAAAAAACCCTATGTTAATAACAGATGTTCCATTCTGTTCCAAACGGTTCTTTGTCATTTAACAAATATTTTTTTGCTTTCTTTTTTGTAGTAACTAAAAACTAATTTCGTTTTTATGCAGAGAAACACCGTTCGGAGATGGGTTCGACGTTACGGCAGCGAAGGACATCTAGAACATAGACCACGCCACCGTCAACCTGTAGTTTTCACACCGCAACGATTACAACAAATGGTTGCTGTCTATGAGCAGCAGCCATTCACACTGACCCGACTGTTTGCAGAAGAGTACGAATGCTCTTTGCAAACGGTCAGAAAAGCATTGCGTCGGGCCGGCTACATGCATAGAAAACCGGCTCGAAAAATTATTCTCAGTGAGGCCCACAAGTTGGCTAGAGTTCGTTTCGCACGGGACTACAGGGACTTCGATTTTTCACACGCCATATTTTCCGACGAAAAGACTTTAAAATCGACGGAAACAGGTCGAAGGCACTTATGGCGTGTGAACAATACGCGATACGAGCCAAAAAACGTGACCCCCAACAATCAGTCCGGCAGGATAGTGGTTAACATGTGGGGCTGGATGAGCTCGAGCGGTCCGGGTGAGCTGTCCTTTTTGCCGGAAAGGGCAAACGGTGCAAGCTATTTGAAACTGTTGCAAGAGACAATGTTACCCACAGTGAGAATTGTGTATCCGGAACAAGAGGTCCCGGAAATCGTGTTTATCCAGGACAATTGTCCCATACACAAATGTCGCTTGGTGCAACATTGGATCGAGCAACAGCCAAATTTGCGGACCGTGCCATGGCCTGCCCGTTCCCCGGACTTAAACCCCATAGAAAATCTATGGGGCATCATGGTGCAAAGATGGGACCATGCTAAAGAGCGCAACAAAGATAATTTGGTCGCACATGTTAACCGCGTGTGGGACTCGTTTCGCGGCTCTGATCTCTGCGAAACCCTTGTAGGCTCGATGCGAAACAGGTGTGATGCGGTCATAGCTGCAGGTGGAGCCCTTACAAAATACTAAATTTAAATTTATATTAATATTTATCTGTCTACTCTTATTACTGTATAAACTTATTAGTAATGTGTGTTAGGAGCCGTTCTGGTGTCGAGAGTTTCTATGTCTGAAACTATTAATTTTAATTTTTTTAGTACTAACCAAGTAGAATCTAAAGATAAATACTAATAATTCCGTAATTAACTATATTATGATAGCTTTATACTATAGATTATAAGACTTTATTCTGTAACTCTCTGTTGTTTTTTGAAGTGTGTGTTAAATTATTAAATGTGCTTTTTATAAAAAAATATTTTTGATCCTTCATACTGAAGTGTGAAGGAAAAAATCCGGAATTCTGAGTGGATACTGGAAACACTTGAATAATCTAAGATTTTGGATAATTAGTTTGCTTCAACCATGGTTCAGTTGCGTTTTGCAAATATTGAAAAATGGTTGTCGTTTACAATGTGACTGACGAGTTAGTGAGAGGAGAATTTTATTTGCTGGCTATTAAAGAGGTTGTTTGGCCATGGGATGGCCACACACATTTGGTTTTAAAAGAGATTTGCGAGTGTGATACTCAAATGACTTTATATGAAGTGCCTTTACATCATATGTTAGACTTTAATGATAATCAGGTGGTTGTGACATTTTATAATGATAATAACAATTGGTGCAGTAATTGTGATCTATGCAATTATGATGTCTATGAGGAGGACGAGTGCTATTGCACGATAATTGAATTAGTGGAGTGGGTAAGTATTAATAATAAAATTAGCTAAAATTTGTCTTGAATATGTCTTGAAAGCAGATTACTATAATAATAGGCTACTACATTCGGTCAAGTTAAAAATAAATTGCTTTGATCAAGTCGGTTTCACAGTGAAATGTCTAAAAACGCTCTAAAATAAGACCACACTTTTTGTTAGGTCCTGTATAACGGATTATACCACAGTTGCAGTACTGCAACAGATAGGTTACTTAAAGAGAGGAGAGTCTGATCAATAAAAACAATGAATTAAATAAAATTTTAAATAATTTATTTTAATAACTACCTACTTAAAACAATCTAACTAACTACTACTTAATCTAACTAAATAAAACAAACAGCAAAATCAAAGTAAATACCGAATCAATTAATTGATTCGGTATTTACTTTGATTTTGCACACCGGTGTAACACCGGATACCCCTTTTCAAACTACTTGATCTAACTAAATAAAACAAACAGCAAAATCAAAGTAAATACCGAATCAATTAATTGATTCGGTATTTACTTTGATTTTGCACACCGGTGTAACACCGGATACCCCTTTTCAAACTACTTAATCTAACTAAATAAAACAAACAGCAAAATCAAAGTAAATACCGAATCAATTACACCCCGGATACCCCTTTTCAAACTACTTAATCTAACTAAATAAAACAAACAGCAAAATCAAAGTAAATACCGAATCAATTACACCGGATACCCCTTTTCAACTAACCTGTAAACTAACTAATGTTAGTTTACAGGTTATCCGGTGGGTATCCGGTGTAATTGACGACGGCGGCGGCTTCGGCGGCGGCGCGGACGGTGGCGGCGACGGTGGCAGCGTCGGCGGCGGGAGCGGAGGGCACATCTACGGCGCGGTCAAGATATTTCATCCTGACATATTGCAGGTAGATGCGCCCTCGCTTCATCAACACGAATGGGCAGCGGTAGAACCATAACGTGTGTTGCTCCCACGGCACGTCATGGTCCTCCCATTCGTCCAGCCCGCCGCCACAATAAAAGCATATAGTTTGATCCGCTTCTCCGGTGTAAAAAAACCCCGCCTCGGCCAACAACCCCGGCTGAATGGAGCCCGGCCACTCCCGGAATGTCTGCAGGCGCGCTGCCTCGCCTGCAAACTCCGGGTGTTCCGGGCCGAACTCCGGCGGTGCCACGCGCTGCGGCATGGGGGTCAGGGGTCGTTGCGTCGGCGTCGGCTCGGTAGGCGCCGGCGCTGGCGGGGTAGGAGGCCGCACACTGCAAAAGTATTTTATTCAACATAAGTCCAGTGGATCTCATTTAAATTAGTTTTTAGGGTTCCGATCCTTAAAAGGAAAAAACGAACCCTTATAGGATCAGTTAACCCATATCTTCCCAGACCTCTTAAAATCAGCCGGATTTGGCTGAAAATCGCTGTAGATGATACTAATAGGCTAAGAATGAGAAATATGAACAAAAAAAAAATTATCACCTTGTCAATTTATCACTTTATCAAATTTGTCTTTTGACAAGCCACAACCGGAATATTGCCTGCTATTCGAAGAATGCCAGAATCGCGGATCCGGAGACGTGAACTAGACCCTCTTGCAAATGATATAGATCTTTCACCATAGCCTCTAAGGAGTTGCCATGTTTTAGGGGGTTGTTATGGAGACTATTCTGAGCAACTTTTTCTATGAAACCGATTTGACCAGAGCAACTTCATTTTTCATTGCTCCATATGTTTTGGTCCGGGCGGTCAGTTGATTTGTAGAGAAGAAAAAACTAAAGTTGCTCTGATCAAATCGGTTTCGAAGTGAAAGTTGCTCAGAATGATGTCCCTAACAACCCCCTAAAATATGACTACACCTTTCTGTTACACCCTGTTTAGAGAAGTGAAAAATAAATTGTTACTTTCTGAGAATTATGATATATATATAATATAATAATTAATATGTGTTATAGAGCAATAAATACTCCGATTTTATAAAAAAAAATATTTTAATAATAATAATAAAAAATCTTAAAACAACAAACAACAACTACAACCTAATCTAAATTACAATTACTAAATTAATCATCTAAATTAATAAACATCTATTTGAATTAACATAACATAAGAATTTAACAAACAGACTTATAGACCTACAGTTTCCTTAAGTAGAATATGAAAACCAAAAACTTATATAAGTAATAAATTAAACTAGAAATGCATTTGTCTATAAGTCTGTTTGCTAATAAAAGATAAATAAATAAATTAAATGAAATAATTCACAGACTTCTGAAGGGCGCACGCGCCGCAGCGGCACCCTCGCCGTGCACCGCCGCTGGACGCTGGCGACGGCGGCGGAGCGGGCGGCGGCGACTCCGCCCGCGATGGCGGTGGTGCCAGCGGCATCGCTGCCAGGGAGTCCACCTCCGACCCCCAGGATGATGATGGTGACGATGCGTCCTCCTCCGACGACCGCGAGGACGACGCGGGCCCATAGGAGGACGCCTCCGACAGCCATAAGCTCCCCAGGCGTAGGCCGCCGTCTGTAGGAGTGGTGCTGGGCGGCGACACCGACCGTGGCGAAGGCGGCGAGGGTGAGCTTGCGCCCCAGCAACACAGCAATTTTTTCCTGCAAAAGTAAACATAAAATAAGATTAGTAGTCTGCTTCTAAATTAGGTGGGCTAAACTAACAATTAGCGAAAACTAGAGGGTTAGAATTGAACGTTTGTAAAATAAAACCCAATTTATTCGAATTAATAAATATTTAGTTACTTACCATGACATTTTCCTCGCGACTCTTTCGTGCTGAAGACTTAATTAAAATGAAACCAATGTTTTACACAAAGGTAAAGGGACCCCATTTGTTTATATGAAATTTGACAACAGAAAGCAAGTATTATACTATTAAAAAAAACTCGCCAAGTGCGAGTCGGACTCGCCCAAGAAGGGTTCCGTAGTAGCAAGTAATTATATGACTGGATGTTTGTGTTGTATTTGTTTTTCATAGTGTTTGTATGAATGAAAAAGTTATCTTTGCGGTTTTTAATAAACGTTTTATATCTTAAAAAAGGCTTATTATATTTTGTTCAAACTAATATTCGATGAAAGTTTGTATTGAGATTTTTTTACACAGCATATTTTTATTTTTTATTTTTCACTCCCTTACTTTAAAAGTTAGAGGGGGCTTAAGTTCTCGTAGGCCTACAATCACGAAATTTGGCACAAAGCAAGGTCTTATAGCACAAGTAAAGCAAATTTCTGAAAACTGCAAATGTCTACAAAAATATTTTATTTGGTATGGATGATATTATACTTTAGTTTTATATGTGGAAACCACTGTTTACACATGTTACGCAACCCAAATGTGATCGGAACCCTTGGTGCGCAAGTCCTACTCGCACTTAACCGTTTATTGTTTATGCTTCATCTGTCTTAACTTCAGGCAATTAATGGCCTACGCACACATGGCAAGGGATTTTAAGTTTTTATCGATGGACATTCAAACGTATTGATATAGAAATAAGACATAAATTGCTATGGTTTAAAATAATCCCGGTTTGCGTAGGCCTGGCACTTGTGTCGGTATCGGGCGGCATCTACAGAGTGGAAAAAAACTGGCCAATGGACAATAATTGTTTATTTATCGGTTTATGGTTACCCTGTTTATATGAGCACGTGAAGCTACAATATAAACATAAGTATAATTATTATACCACAATTGTTCTTCTGCTACCCCGTATGGGAAAAAGGCGTAACGCTACTAATGTTATGTTATAATTAAGGCTAAAATATTAAAATAGTTAACTATGTTCAAAATGGTTCGGACCATTAACATAAATTTTAGTTATTTTCAGTGTTTTGTGTATTAATTAAATATTAACCAAAGATTTAATTTTAGATAATAGTCGGGCGGTGCAGCTCCCACATGGTCAGCAGCATGTTAGCAGTATTAACTCATTGCATTTTTTCTCTGCTAGTTTGTTGTTCTAATCAAAGAATGCAACAATTTACTGTAGAAAAAAATAACAAAAGATGACCTAAATAAAGGATTTTAAGCTGGCCAAGTTATATTTTATTCATTTAAGGCTTCTGCTTCTCTTATATTTCTGATTGCGACTAATATCTTTGCTAAAAAAATAATTGTCTCGGTCAGTCATCATGATACTCTTTCCCTATTTTTCCACCCGTTTTCTAATAACTGTTTTTAGGGAATATCTTTTATAATATGAGCCAACTTCTTCAATTTTCTTCAAGACTTTCTTGACACCTTGTAAAGCTAAGCTTTTCAGTTTCCATCGAAAACTATAGCGCTGTTTTCGGGAACTCAAAACATAGGCAAGTAACAAATATTCCTCGATTAATACGCAAGCAAGCAAGGCATGTTTTTTTATTATTTTGAACGCAAAAAACATCTTTTGTCATTCTCTGCTTGCATATTATTGGTGGAGCAACACGTGCAAAAAAGGGGGCGCATTTGTTGGGCTGCATGGAAAAAGGACCCTTAAGGTGGTCTTCCACAGCGATTGCTGACACATTATGCTGAAAAATCTGTTTTTTAACCATTTGTTTTTCTGCGTCAGGTATATTTGACAATGTTTCTTTTATGTATAAATCAGTTTTGGTCTGTGGCGTTAGTTCATGTTTAGCTTTTGTTTGTGGCGTTGGATCATGTTTTTGTTCATATTTTTGTTTGAGTTGTTCATCGACAAGCGCAGCAATGTCCTTAGTCAAACGCTCACACTTTGCTTTGTATCGGTTGAGCTGCTTTTGCAATCTTTTTATGTGTTTTTTCTGTAAGGCTATGGTTTTTTGAAATTTGATATTTCTTCGATATACTCTTTGGTATTTGCGCTTTTCCTCACGTTTACTAGTTTGTTGTGCGTCGTCTTTCACAGTTTCATTTACTCTGATTTTTCTTTTCTCGGCTATCCACCTTTCACGTTTCCCCTTTTTTTTCTTCTTCACTACAGTCTGCGATCTTCTTCTTTTTATTTTTGGTCCTTTCAGCGTTATTTTTTCATATTTTTCTGGGTTATTAATTTTCAGTCTCTCCCTATATTTTCGTTGCTTCTCTGCAGCAGTCAGAGGCATCTGAAACAAAAAAGTAGGTATCTACGTGGCTAATTGCAATAAAAAAACGACCCCTAATTTGTTTTGTACCTAAGTTTGAATTGGTTTGGGTGGATTTTATGTTTGTGTAAAAAAAAACTTATTTTTGAGTTAATTTGAAGTCAACTGTTTCTTTTTTCTTTATTATTGTATTTTAATATCTTCGGCTACAGCACGTTCAAAGCAGAAAACCTTTAGTAATTTATTTCGGCTTCAATACACTTGTTTATTCTAGAGTTGTTCTGTAGCCAATAGACGTAAATTATCTGTGAACGTTCTTTTGCCAGTGACATGAAATACCAGTAAAAATACAAATATGTTTATTTTGCGTAGATATGGTTAAGTACATGTAGGTGGTAACATAACAACTATCGACACTGCACATCTGGCCACGTAGTGACACGCAAAAATAGCACTAAAGTAGTGCAATACAATTTTTAAATATTATCTAAAACAGGTACGTGTATATTTACAACTGAAGAGATCGATAGGTAGTCAAATAAAGTAAATTAATTGATTAATTAAATTTATACATTATAGATTCATTTTATTAACACGAGAGTCCAAAAATTCTTTAACGTTATAATAGCATTTAGTGATCAGTAGTGTCGCTGCTATTATTTGTATGCACAAAGCTTTACGTAACACAACCGAAGCTTTATTCGGTTGTGTTACTGGTGTCACGCGGCAACAAAACGTGGAAATTACGTACCTAAACACTAGATTACCTCATGTTTTTGTCAATAGCCACTAGATATGAACGCTTATGGGTGTAAACAATAAAGAGAGATAAAGATTCTGCTGCTTACCTTGACAAAAGAGCAACTGTAGATTCAGTAATTTGAAATTTACACTGCGACCTTTGTTCCCTAACAGGATGTGACGCGAGAAAAAAATGGCGGAACCGCATTTGCTCTGTTAATATTAACTATCAGTAGCACCAACCTTACAAAAGCAAATAATGTTGCAAGCTAGACAGATAAAAACAACTAAATATTGGTAACGTTATATTCGGTAACACAACCGATACAAAAGTGGAGACACAATATTTTAATAAGATTTTGGAATGACATAGGTGTATTGGAAGAATACACGTTGTTTTTATTCTGTGCTAATGTAAAAGTAAGTGATAAAAAATATGAATTAAATTTAGAATCTAACAGTCTTATTCATAAAAACTTATGAGAGGTTAATTGGCTTGTTATAGGGTTGATTATGAAAAACATTATTCATAAACGATCAATAGCACTAAAACGTTCTATAAACCTTCAATAAAAACTTCATAAGTTATAGAAGGCCGGACCCTACTATAAACCTCTAATAGAAAGTAAAATGGCCGACTTTATAAACAGCTGATTGTCATGTCAAGTTCTCAGATCAATGTAACTCTTTACTTTCTTACTCCATGGTTAGTTTAGTTGAACTTGACGTTTATGACCACACTTGCTGTTTGTTTTGACAGCAATTGTCAGATATTTTATTTTTTAGAGCGTAATTGACTATGGTTTCGTCAGAACGACAACATAATAACGCCAAAGTATCTTATAGTCATGTTAGCTATTAGAGGTTTATTGAGCGTTTATGAATAATAAATTTTATGATACGTTTATTGGAGCTTTAGAGCATTTTAACTATTGAACGTTTTAAACCTATTATAAGGGATTTTTATGAATAAGACTGTAAATGTTTTGGGATTTATAGCCTGGAAATAATCAAATACAAACAGATATATTCAACAGTTTCTCAAAAATATAGTTTTAAAAACATGATAAAAAATCAAAATTACAGTACACGGTAGTCACGTTTTGTGTTGAAAACGGGCATGAGTTTTCGTGATTCTAAGCGATTTTTTATAAACCCATCTCTCCTATATGGTCCGCAAACAGCTGAAGATGCTTCTGTGACAATCTTCACTGCTCGTTCTGTAGCCTGAGTGTGGCAAGGAAACTTCTTTATGGAAAATAGGATGGTTTCTTGAATTATGCTTGGGTTTACTAAAGCATTCGATATTATGTCATCGTTAAGTGACTTAGTGGCAGAAGGCTCTGTCATAGTCTCCCAGCTTATCAAGTCCACATAATCTTTGGCGCTCAAGTCAAAGACTGGCACCTTAAAGATGCGGATATTATTTGTTGAAGATCTTTCTATTTTTCGCGCCTTCTGAATTCTGCGAAGAGCTAATTCCTTTATGTGACTTCTGTCGTCAGCCAGCATTGACAGCAGAACATTTTCAGGGTGGCCAAAAAACCCATTTCTTTGTATAACAGGGTCAATGACTTGTTTCAAATCACTCCGCAAGTAACGCGATAAAGCTATTGATTTATGTAAATGCTGCGGACCATAGATACATGCCGGCTTTGTTTTGATCGTAAACCACATCGGTGCATATACTTTTAGTATAAGTGGTTAATATAACCAAAGACTGGGATGGATTTTGGGAAGATACATACAGTCTTAGAATTCGGTTAGCGGTTGTCAGCCATCTTGAATGGCAAACTTTTCCAGGGTTTCTCTTTGACAAACCTTCGCTGCAATCACCGCAGTTGATGGCTTCACAAATTTCCATTAAGTACAGTTGATCAGTACTTAGGTCTTTTTTGTTGCTGACTTCCGGAAGTATGCATTCTATTACAGTAAATGAGGTGATAGGTAACTGCTCGCATCCATCTAATAATTTTCCTATCATATCCGTGAAGCTTCTAGGGCCAGTCGTGGTTCCGTCTAAGTGTGCGAAAAGATGTCGCAGAGGAAGCTCGTTAGCGTGTAGCTGGCACACAAACCAGTGTAATGGACGCTTCAATTTTAGTTCCATTATCCGAATAATACCTCCTTTGGGACCAGTGTTGACAGCTGTTCCGTCGCATCCAATCGCAACTAATTTTGTTAAATCAATGGGGCCAATTCTCTAGGGCACACTCACTAAAATTACTTGACAATATTAGCTCCGACGCTCTTACGCGGTTGCCATAGATTCGATTTTCGAACTCACTTTTGAATTAGTTCATCAGAACATTAAAATAATTCAAAAGTAAGTTCGAAAATGGAATCTATGGCGATCACATAACAGCTGTCGGACTTAATATTGTCAAGTAATTTTAGTGAGTGTAACCTAGAGAATCGGCCACAATGTCAACATAAGACATATATCATAGACCATGTTTTCCACGTAAGTAGGTTTTGATTGCTAACAAAAATAAAAACTCCATACAAGATAGATCCACCCTAATGTCGAGCACACATCAACTCGTGGACTGCCAAAACCCAAATTAAAGCATTTATTGAAAACTCTTCGAAAATACAACGGTTTTACCTGCAGGTTCTCTGTTGCTTGCTTATTGTAGATCTTAGCCATTTTATTTATACTTAGCTCTGAAGTTAAGTACAGGCGTTTACTATTGCCTCTGCAATAATGTGCTTCAGAGCACTTAAACGTTTTTATGAAATTTATAACGCTTTGTTTTTTAGCTGAGTATTTATGTGATTTGTGATCACCTCCGCGATTTTCTGCTGGGAATTTTCCATGTAGATGATAATTATTTTCTGCGCTTTCCACTCGGTATCTTTTGAATCCAAGTATTCGAAGAAATGTTTTTTGGCAAACTTGTACCATCTTCAGTTGTGCTCTGCAATAAATCTTGTATTTCAGTTGCAAGTTTCTGGGTTTGTAGTTACGAGTCTCGGACCTTGGACGGTGACGTTGTGTTTTCGTTCCTTTTACATGTTTCAGGATAAATGTGTCTTGCCTCAATTTATCTTTTAGTAGATAAAAAGACTCATGGAATTTCCGGACATCCTGCATCGTAATTATAGAACATTTAAGTTTTTCGCCCTTATGTTTACATGTCGGCTTGCAAGGCAAATGTTTAGCCGCATACCTGAAAATAAATTTGAACACTTTAAACACAATACTACATGAATGATTTACTGAATGGACACTATTGTAAAAAAAAACATACAGACAAAATGTTATAATTAACAAGCGTTAGACACACACACACACACATTTCTATAGAGAAGTAAAACTGGTAATACTATGTAAAACCAAACTTAGTTCCAAAAATTAAGTGTACCTACTTAACTACATAAACAATAAAGTATCAGAACTAAGCAATCCAGTTGTACTCACCGTTGTTCTTTGACACGATTTCTAACCTCAGTCTTTCAGATTCTAACTTCAGTCTTTCATTCTCAAACCTTTCATACACAATTTCACGCTCTCTCGCATACTCTCTCTCACTTCTATCAGCCTCCACAAACAAATGAGCTACACTGTCATCGCCTTTCTTTCTTTTTTGTGGTGGTCTCCACTCATCATGCTGCTCCGATACATCAGGCGATGGAGGAGCCTCGGCAGCGACATGTAACGGAGGCGACACGGTTGCTTGGTGACTTGTGCCGGGCATATTCCACTCCACTATGTCTGAAACAAAAAATATTTTACTTCGTACGGACTCGGATGACTTATTTATGTTTTTCGTCTTAAAGGTTTGATTCACCTCCAGAATGAATTGTCATCTGACCCGCAAATTGTGGGTGCACAACTCGGCCCCTGTCTACCAATAAGACAATTGAACCAAAAAGTAAAACTTAAAAAAAACCGACTTCCACAAACCCTATTGATTAGAAACCAATATGTCAAGTGCTTTTTGAGTCTAATACAAACTATAACCCCCTATCCCCGCCCCCCTTTGGGGAATTAATTTCATCAAATCCCATCTCAGTGCTACCCTACGCTACAAGGAACCCCTGTACAAAGTTTCATGGCTCTAGGTCCACCGGTTTAGGCTATGCGTTGCCCGTCAGCCATGCATAGTACCTAGTATTGAGCAATTCTATTGGCCATGTGTGGTCTTCATCATCAGTTGCGCATCACAATATTATGCTTACCATGAGTAAATGCACGAGTTATTATGAAAAACACAAAAATCACTATAGGTGTCATATAATATTTGAAGAGTTCCCTCGATTTCTCCAGGATCCTATCATCAGATCCTGGCCTGGTGTCAATGGGACCAATTGGAAGGTAAACCCTTTCAAACAAAAAAATAATTTTCCAAATTGGTCTATCCATCCAGGCGCAATCGGGGCACCTACATAAAAAAAATATCCGGACAATTTGTAAACCTCCTCTTTTTGTGTTCTCGGTTAAAAATATATGACCATTCTTTATTAATTGTAAAAAGGAGACGTATACCCAGCAGTAGGTTAATTTAGACTGATTCGTGATGATAATGATGATGACAAAAATATAAACATAGGTAGGTACATACCAATGTCTTGAACCTGCCCTTGCTCAGTGATCTCAGTCTCACAAGACTCCCTCCGTAATTGCTGGAATATAAAAAATAAATTAATATTTGTATAAGTGGTATGGCACAACTTAAATATATGAGAGATTAAAATTTAGCAAACCTGGAAACCAGCTTCCTCCAAAGCCATCCCTGTAGCGGCCTGCTCTCCAATTATTTGCAAAACTCTTAATTCTAAGTCCGTCAAGGCTATTTGTAGGGCAGGGCCTCCGCCAGTCCCCGTAGCTGCTCTGTTGATTTTTGCCCTCTTTTTCTTTGTGTTGTTTTTGAAATCACACCACACCTGGAAATAAGCAAAACAGGAATATTTTAGTAAAACATTTTGAAAACAAGAATTACTCGCTAAAGATGAGCCCAATTCTAACTTTGCAACCCCTGTCAGTGCCATGCGGGTTTCATCATGCACGCGGGATTTTGAGGAAGAGAATTTAGTATTTGTTTACCTTCCGCCACTTTTCCTCAGTCCGCGAGTCCCCGGTTCCCTCACTGTTTAATTTTAAGGACAACTCCTTCCACTTCATTAAAGTGAAGTGACGCCCTCTTGGACCACTGCTGGGCTTCGATAAATCTCCATGTCTGCAAAAGAAATTACATACCATTATGGACAGGCACTGAGTAGTTCTCGAGTCCAATGACAATGGATACCTACGAGTCTTGGTGGAAGTTTATTTGCCTCAACACATTAATTACACAACATTGTGACTAATGTAAGACCACGTAGCTTGGTGGATTATGGCACGATCTTACTCGAATTCGAGTAAAGGCCTGCGCTCCTCGGTTGGCAGGATTTCTAAACGCAAAGGATGTCTCCAACTTGACGAACACAAACTTGTTGATGATATAATGATGATTTATGACTTACCTTTCCATAAACTCCACCATGATGGCGTATTGCAGATGGCTCGTCCTCATTTTACAAAAACACAACACACAAAAAGATTTTAATTACCGTAAACAAAGTTTTACACAAAGAAAATAAACTTATCGCTTTGACGTCTTGTTGCCGCCGCAAATCGAAATCGCAGTCACGTCATGTCATGTGACAATCAAAAAGTAAACCCGCTTTGTCGGAGTATTTTATTTTTATATATTTTTTGAATAATTTAATGAAATATTTGTTTTTAATATCACTCGTTTTAAATTTAATAAAATTCATTTAAAATGTGATTGTATTTCACTGAAATAATGTAATAAAACATACATTTAAAATGGCTGTACAGATAAAGTAAAGTTTGGAACGTTTCATTCATCCAAAAAACAAAGATTTTCATTCAACTGTGCCGGCCTAGCCGTGCAAATAAATATTAAAAAGAAAACCTCTTTCGATAGATGTTTTTTACGTAGCGCATTGACGAGACTCGATAGAGAGCGTTTCGTGCTGCCAACGAGGGTCTGGTTAAGTTTTCGATAGGTGTAGTCGCTAGCGTCAAGCGTATCGTTCCTGCTTGACCCTCTGCACAAATCACCGCGCTGGCAAAGTTGTTTTCCGGCCACTATAGGTACCTACTTTGAGAAATCTCTGTTGCCGCCTCCGATTCAGTGCAGTGCATGATCATTCTGAATGTTCTGTAAATAAAATAACAATTTTGCAAAAGTCGAAAAAGGGGACAAAAATTGTAGTGTAGGTATATACACAGCGTTTTTAGCGTTGTATAACAGTTACATTTAAAGAAAGAAATTATTTCTTACTTCAGGCCCAAGCTCATCAATGGGTAAGCCGGTAGCAACGACTTCTCCAATGAGATTTAAAACTCTTTGTTCTAAATCTGTTAACTAAGCGAAAACCGCCGGTCCACCACCAGTACCCGTGGCTGCTCTATGCAGACGAGCTGCCTTCTTTTTTATGTTATTTTTGAGGTCACTCCACACCTGAAACATGCATTTTACTCATAGTTACTGCCCGTACGAGCTAACTTGAGACCTGAGCCGATGACGTCATTACGGCGTTTGTATGCAATTGCATTCTAGTGGAGTCTCAAGTTAGCTCGTACGGGTAGTAAATATGTAGCTTATAATTTTATAAACCACCACCGAATTCCTCAACTTCACACAGTATTAGTAAGTGTAATTAACGGACTAGTCTTATGTACAATTACTGCTAATTTGATATTAAAGTTATCACAGAGCAAGGAATACATGACAGGCCATTGAGAGAGGTTAAGGCGAAGAAAAAGAAAGGAATCGGAACTGTCAAAAATGTCATAGACATATATAGACGGGTTACCATAGCCTATAGAAGGATGGTTTGAGGAGATTATATTTCTAACACTTCCCCTTTACAAGTCTCACAATTCCTTAGCTCACAATCTTCAAAATTGAAATCTAAGCCATAAGAAATATTACGAAGTTCACACATACCTGCTTTGCTTAGATGTATGTAGATAAACGGCGATGCCAGACATGCGCAGGCACGTCAGAGGTTGCATGAGCACAGTGGTGCTCCCTCGTAGCATCTGACGACACACCAGATGTGGACTCCTCACTTGTAGGGTCGTGGTGACTTTGCACACACACTGAAGCTATGTTGTTCTGTGGATTGAAATTACTCACACGATCTAACACAAAAACACCTTCCCTATCAGAAGCAGTGCCTAAACATTCTTGAGATTTATTAAAGATATGACATTTCTCATCTTTACAAACTGTGTGTCCTTTTTGGGTTAATTTACGCACAGATATTAAATTGGTTGCAATTTGGGGCACATACATTACATTTTCAATTGTTATTTTTCAAAACAATTTCAACATTACCAATACCTTTGCATTGCAAGGTATCTTTGTTAGCAACAGTAATGACACAGCTAAAATTTTTGTCAAGAGTTTTAAAAAAATGTTCATGCTTACACATGGAATTGGTACAGCCGGAGTCGACTACCCAATCTCCAGAGTTATAGGCAGCGAGCGCGGACACTGAGAGACTATGTTGCACATTATCACTTTTTCTTTTGTCACTATTTCTTTGATCATGTTTTAACTTAAAACTTGCAGTAGGTACAAAACAGCTTTCCAGGACTATTTTTGCTGAAAAAGGCAGCGTTCGCCTTGGCACCATCATTGGTTGTCCGTCGGAACTCTTCTTGTAAAAGCCGGGCTCGCATCATCCCTGTTGTAAGACTGTTTGACAAAGGACAATGCTACGAATGTATGAAAAAAAAACCCAGGCCCGGCGCAAACGAAACTTAACTCAAATAATTGGTATAATTACTATTTGATGTAATTTAATTTAATGTATGGGCCTCAGAAGCCTGAAATAAACGATATTTAATTTAATTTAATTTAATTGAGTAATAAAATGATCCATGGGAGACATGATCGAAATCGATGGCTAAGTGCGCGAAATTGCTATTCGAATTTTCACAGGAGTCATACTAATATTTTAATAGAACTAACAATACCCATAATTATATTAAAAATCAGCTCTGATTAGGTCAGTGCAGTTGTCACATATCGTGCTCTGATAAAAAAAAAAAACAAACACTCACCTAAAACCATGTCGTTAAGTCAAAGTCCACGGCCCGCGAATTTCAATATACCCACATCAAGATGAAGGTATGAAAAAACATAAGTATGGAAAATGGGTCTTTTGGTCCATTGGGCGGTAGAGTGGGCATCAATTATTGTACGTATCATACCTTGCCCCCTGCTCCCGTACCTATTAGACCGACGTAATAGTAATAGTAACCTTACGACAAATAGACCGAGTCTACCTAGAACAGAGCGAGAGACATTTACGAGCTCCAAAAATGTATGAGCGAGACATATAGAAACTTACAGCTTGCGATAGTAATAATCACTTCATAGAAGGGCTACTTTACGCTTTTAAACTGCAATAATATATTAATTAAATAAATATTAGTATGACGCCTGTAAAAACTCGAATAGCAATTTCGCGCACTTAGCCATCGATTTCGATCATGTCTCCCATGGGTTATTTTATTACTCAATTATACCAATTATTTGAGTTAAATTTCGTTTGCGCCGGGCCTGGGTTTTTTTTAACATTCTCCTTTGCGTCCAGACAGAAGTAGCTCTGCGACTTCCTCGTCTGCAATCTTGCGGCCGATGTGATCTAGTTTCTGTGCCAGCGTTGTGACAGCCTCGATGTATTGCTGCATCGAACCGTAATCCGCGTAGCTTGCACGATGTAACTGTCTTAGAAGAACCACTCTCCGGAAGAGACCCTTGTCTTCAAATATTTGTTGCAAGTTGGTCCATGCTGCTGTCGCAGTGTCTGCTGTTCGTATTTGTTGAATGAAATGCGCTTTTACCGAAAGGCATATTCTAGCTAGGGCACGTTGACCTTTGGTCACGTCTGCCTCGGTGTCTTCAACCGCAGCCCACAAACCTTCCATAATAAGTGCATGTCGCATGCATAATTTCCATTTTAAGTAATTGTCCACTCCGTCTAATTTCTCAAACGAGAATGTTGCGTGAGGCACTCGCTCACTCTCGTTGGTCGCCGCCGTCATGGCTTGGTTAGGTAAAGTGAGGTTATGTTACCTTGAGATAAACCGCGACCGATCTGTGTCTTCCACTTTGTTGAAGCTTGCGCTGGGGCCGGAACCTGTGAGACCTGCAGCAGAGGCAGGTCGCTTGTAACTTGGTTGGCTTTGCAGAATAAGTTACTCAGGGCACGAGGGTCGACACCACAATGAAGATACGGAGTTCCCAGTAATCTTTTATTCATAAAAGACACCAAGAAAATAATTACAGAATTAGTAAGTGTAATTAACGGACTAGTCTTATGTACAATTACTGCTAATTTAATATTAAAGTTATCACAGAGCAAGGAATACATGACAGGCCATTGAGAGAGGTTAAGGCGAAGAAAAAGAAAGGAAACGGAACTGTCAAAAATGCCATAGACATATATAGACGGGTTACCATAGCCTATAGAAGGATGGTTTGAGGAGATTATATTTCTAACAGAGTAAACGTCGATCGAATGGTGATAACCGAATGCGAATCATCGGACTCACACTCGCAAATACTCGCATGAAACTTCTCACGGTGAATACTCGGTTGACGCGGTAGTAAAGTAATTCGATTAGCTTTGGGCAACTGCCACTAAGCACACTGCACTCTTTACTCTTACGACCGATTTACTTGTATGACTCGACAGAATATAGTAGCCGTAAGCACCGTACATGATCAACTTTGATGACAGCCAGCGATGGGGTTAGTATCGATATCTGCTATCGACAAAAATTAAAAGATAGTTCCGACTTCAGTTATCGATATAGATGTTTATTAGAAGACTGGTATTTAATTATGATAAATCTGATAGGTTTTCCATTACTTTTATTTCTTTATACATATTTACACGCCTTTTCCCCGGGAGAGGGGTATGCAAGATTGGTTTTTATTTTATTTAACTTGCTAAGAAAGAAATTAACACATTATTTATAAAAATAAATATATTAAATTTACAATCAGGTTCAAAACATTCGCATAGTTCCCAGTCAAACTATTCCTTCATTTTCAGGGTTCCGTGCCCGAAGATCTCGAGACCATATTTTCTATAAGCCTCGATAGTGCCCGATGTCTTTTTTTGCTCATAAAACATTCTGCAGTAAAATGTTTCTCAAATTCTGCAAATTCATGTTTGTTGATGTGGCTTCCAGCCGGTTTCCCGACATACCGCAGCAATACATGCATTCCATACTACTTACTTTTTCACGAGGACATTTAAAATAGGTACAAATTTTAATTGCATATCAAAACACTCGTCAATATTTCTTTGGGCGCAATACCTATGAATTTATTGACAATACGCATAAATATTTGGTACAAAACTAATTATCGATAAATCAATTTTTCCATCACTAAGACATTTATTGGACAAATGATCACGAATGCGAAAATTGGTAAATTGTTGTAAACATGCTTACTTTGAAAGTATTGCAGACATTCCATGGGGCAGAATAATGTGGGATCTATCCTATCCTATCTCCATACGATCATTTTCACCCAGGGACCCGACCACCCCTTCCCAGAAAAAAGCCGTTGATCGGCTTAGCCGTTCATTGAATAGCCCAAACAATTTGCTTACCTTTCGAAATGGTACCCCGTTTAGCTTGCTTAGCCCTATGAAGAGGTTACCGTCACCGCCGTCACTGGGATACCGCTACTTTCGTAAGGGTAACCCTACCCAATATCCAATCCAATGAAGTTAAGCGCTTAAAACAAGCGGGTTTAATACGGCTAAGCAGTTACCTAACGACTATCAGATGCATTTATGAAGCGCTTAAAAAAAGCCGTTCCGAAAGGGTTTTTGAAGGGGTTTTTATAAGACTGCTGAATTTACCCCTTCGTTTGATTTTAATACAAGTTTGATTTAAAACTAATGTAATGATTTTGTTGGCCGTTAATTATTATTGTTTACGACCAGTAAAGTAATGATAAATGTATTGTATTTGATTAATATAGAAATACACTGTATACGATTTGATTAATTACTGCAGTCTGACTTCTATATTTTTTTTAATATGAAAAAGGAATCTAATCAATTTGAGCAAATACTATTTATTATATGACAGTGTTATCATGTAAAATAATATTGATAACTAACACATGTAAAAAAAGAGTTTTAGTTTGCTACCCAGAAGCTGTATAAGCTGTAAACTCAACAGTTATGTTACAAAATACCGCGCGTAATAGAAGTTACGATGTCGTACAGTCGCCATCAAATATATCAGAGCAGCCAAGGTACTCAATAATATGTGAACATGCACTTTATCGTCTTGACTTAAAAGAGGTACGGGGGAGGTTTCTTGCCCTTCTTTGCTCCATCCCTAAGCCCACAACTTCCGAACGGGCGGTAGTATACAAAAATATTAATATTATATTGACGTTGACTAAGTAATATGTATGATTTTATGGTCAATAAAAATTTTGAACTGAACTGAACTGAACTGACAATAGAGGCGTTGTTCAGATATTTGTGACGAACTTGGCCGCTCCGATATATCTGATGGCGACTGTACGAGGAAATTTTTGTAACTACCTTAACGTATATGACGGTTATAAATGCCTTTAATTAATTGAATAATATTTTATGCCTATAACGAACCAATATCGTCCAATATCGTGTAAGACAAGTAGTTTACTCAAACCATCTATTTTAAATTTTAGCGCTTAAAAACTCTTCGCAAAAGTAGGTAACACCTTGAAAGGGTGTTTAATGCTTATGCAATTTTTATCCTTATTGTTAGAGAAATATGAGCAATATTTCGAAATCGATCTGGCAGGTTCGCGGCACACTGCTTTGAGTCTTTGAGAAATGCCGCCAAGCCGCCTCCCGCTTGCAGTTGAAATTACTTTATTGCGCCGCAATAAGGTTTATTTTTGAACGGATCAGAACACTCGTGTGAGTGTTGTGACGTTTTGACCCGTATCTCAGTTTGTTTATGTTTTGGTGGAAGTTGACGTATTTTGCCATTTCTTCCGCAACCAGCACGGTGCCCGAATCGGAGTTATCTCTTATCAATTTGTGTCTGTGTACTCTGTGTCAGCTGTGAAGTTTGTAAAACTGTGAAATTTTCGTGCTTTCACTTTTAATTATTAATGCATTTACTAGACGGCTGTAAGCCACCGTCCCAGCAGGGGTCACCTTGGCGGAAACTTGGATTGCATCCCCGGATTGTGTTTCGCCTAGACGGATGTAAGCCAACGCGCCATCGCGCTCGCGAATCAGTCGCTAGTCGTCTTCTGGCATGAAAATACCTCTACCGGGTTGTAGAAATGGCTCCAAATTTGTCTAAATTTCAAAAAGTAGGCCTTGCCTTAGCGGTTTTGTCCGCAATGGATGAGAAAAAAAAGAAAAAAAGGAAGTGGATGAAGCGTTGGTTGAAAGAACGAGCGATTCTTAGTCATTTAAACTTAATGGAGTTATTAGACTTCAATGATATTCATAACTTCCTAAGAATGGACAAGGAAACATTTTACGCCTTACTGGAAATGGTGCGACCTATCATAACAAAAAAAGATACAAATATGAGACCAGCAGTTTCGGCCGAAGAACGGCTGTTAGCTACTTTAAGATATCTAGCTACTGGAAGGGACTACAGAGATCTAAGATTCAGTACAATTGTATCACAACAACTGCTGTCGGAAATAATCCCGGAAACCTGCAGAGCAATCTACAAGGTCTTAAGAAAAACGATTAAGGTATGTAAATTAAGTAATATTTATTTCTTAAAAATTAACATTTCTTTTAGGACATTCCCTGCTGGACCTTCTATGAACGTTGCGTTTTCAAATGCTTGGGAAGATTGAGTTGAAGTTAGTGAAAGTGTATTATCCATTTGGGCATCGGTATGATCAGTGGGTGAGTGAGGGTTGTGAGGAGGAGATTGAACTGGTTGAGGAGAATTATTAGCGGGTGGGTAAGATTGGAGTGTATATGATGGATGATGAGGAGATTGAACTGGTTGAGGAGAATGATTAGCGGGTGAGTAAGATTGGAGTGTATATGATGGACGACGAGGAGATTGAACTGGTTGAGGAAAATGATTAGCGGGTGAGTAAGATTGGAGTGTAGATGATGGACGATGAGGAGATTGAACTGGTTGAGGACAATGAGTAGCGGATGACTGAGGTATCTGAGTAGATGATGAATGAGGGTCAATAGGTACATAATACGAAGGGAAAGATTGAATTTGATGGGGCGAAGGTGAATGCGTGAATTGATCAGGAGTAACGTTGTTTTCAGAATAGGCATACGTTCTTGATTTGGGAGGGGTATATATTTTTGACTCGAGTGATAAATTATTCATTTTTGCTAAGAAAATTACTTCGGAAATTAATTTTTCAGCAATTTCCCTCTGATCCCCCTGTATTTGGTCTAATTTTTGGCCTACATATATTCCAAAAGAATTTAAGTCTTTATTTTTTTCTTCCATTAAATTTTGAGCACTATCAATTAACTTTAGCTTTTTATTTTCCAGTATGCGATCTCTTGATAGTTTTGTTTTTCTTGTTTCTTCTGCCGGCGGATCCTGAAACAAGTGATAATTTCATTTTAACTTAAGCAATTCTTTATATTTTACAGTTGCCTTCAACCGAAGAGGAATGGAAAACAAGTGCTAACATGTTTGAAACACAATGGCAGTTCCATAATTGTGTCGGTTGTATGGATGGAAAACATATATTAATAAAGAAACCTCCAGCCTCCGGATCATTATTTTATAACTACAAAGGAACATTCAGTGTGGTTTTATTCGCTGTCGTTAATGCGAATTATGAATTCATATACGTTCATACAGGATCAAATGGAAGCATGTCTGATGGGGGGATTATAAAAAATACAAAGTTTTATGAAAAACTCATGAACAAAGAATTGGGTTTGCCTGAATCTTACTTGCTGCCTGGTACCGACGTTTCTGTGCCTTATGTATTTTTGGGCGATAGTGCTTTTGCACTTGACACATATGTCATGAAACCATTCCCCGAAAATAATATTACGAAAGAAAAAAAGATCTTTAATTACAGATTGTGTAGAGCCAGAAGAATAGTTGAAAACGCTTTCGGGATTCTTGCGTCCCGTTTCAGAGTATTCCGACATCCTATAAATTTAAAACTTGAAAATGTGGATGCAGTTGTTTTAGCAAGTTGTGCATTGCATAACTTTTTAAGGAAAAAGTCAAAAACGTATATTGCTCCTTCGAATGTAGATCGTGAAGACACGGAAAATTTTACAATTAACAACGGTAGCTGGCGTCAAGCTATAGACCAACTAACACCTCTTCAAAGAAACTTACAGAGACCCTCGAATCTCGGGAATCAAATAAGAGATACTCTGACCGAATACTTTAACGGCGTGGGAAGTGTCTCATTTCAAGATAGAATGGCACATGTTTTAGTTAATTAAGTTTAGATTTGTATTAATTTCAAGTAAAATTCCTAATAAAGTGCATTTATTATTATAATGGTGTTATTATTATTATTATAAATATTATTATTATACAGAGTGTTGATTTGTTGATTCGTCATTTGTGTCATTCACAAATCGACCTAGACCCACAGTAAGCTTAATAAGGCTTGTGTTAACTCAGGAACAAATATCCATGCTGGTCACACAAATCTTTGCCCTTACCAGGATTCGAACCAGGAACTTCCAGCTTCATACATAGGGTCGCTACCCACGGCACTCTAGGCTGAACAGGTAATATGAGTACAGAGCCACCACGATAACAAGAGAACGGCCAAAGCGGAAATACTGACGCATGAAAACGTCATTTCGGCTGCCAGTTGAGGTCAATGAAACTCTTTGATGTTCACTTGGCGTAGATGGTGGCGCCACGGTCAATTCTCTACTTAACGTAGCACTGTACCTATAATAATGGGCTGTTTTTTTGACAGCTAAAAATAGTTCTAAAGCTGCCGACAGATGGCGACGTACAGTGAGGGCTCCATATGAAATAATCAAAGTAAGTAATATTTTACCTTGAACGCACCCCATATACTGTCTACCGTGTCAACTGTCAATGTTCTTGTCATTATTATGTCCGTTAACCGTTTCGCGAAACCCCATTCCACAATTTTCGTAGATTCGTGAGAAAATCGCACAAAATTTGTCTTTTGACGTTGGACTGGCTTCAACAAGTTGACAGTTACTCTTCAGACCACAGATAACGTTCTTCGGTTGTTATTATGCGGGCTGGCAACTTACACGCAGTAATAAATATTATCTTTCCTTGCGCCCTCACTGGCCTGAGACATCTAGTGACGAATTTGGAACTACTGAAGTTTTTTTTTTAAAAATCGCCCATTACCTATATAAACTTACGTCTTCGTCTTCGTTCATCAGAGTGTCTACTCCACTTCGGTTCGCTTCGGTTTTCTTCTCCAAAAAGGTCATTTGTTCATAATACCATAAATTAGGTTTATGGATGTCGCTGGCAGCCGAACCAGTGCGATTTTTCGACGCCTTAACCTAAAAATATAAGAAAGTATTTATTAAAGATTATTAAAGATTAAAGTGTATTTATATATTTTTTAATAATCGTATTATTAGGTATATAATATAGTGTAAATCTACAAGTTGCGACGTGTTTTTTGTTTGAGATAGCGTCTCTATTAAACTCAATGAGCAACTCTATTTTCTATACCTAAAGGAGATATTGTGTACTTTTTACTAGACTGTTGGTACTTTATTCTAAATATAATGAATGAATATAAATATAATTTAAGGATTCTAAATATAAAATATCATGATATATTTTTTAAACCGCCGTTTTTTAGGTTTATCGATTTTAAAATAATTAATATTTTAACTACAACTGCCACCCAGATCAATAATTTATCATGTCACGTCAAATCGCCACCCGGATTGCACACGGCCGGCGGCGGGTGGCGATGGCGACTCCCGGACTATAAATGTGGCCGTTTCTATTATTTCGTTACGTAATGCTGTAAAGTTAAGGAAAGGACACATACAGATTATAAATCCTAGGTACACACACAACACAAATCATTAAAAAAAATCGTAGGCTTTATTTATATATTCGTTTCCCTCAAAGGTACCAGAAAACGCATATAATTATGGTTCAAAGATCAATACCAAAAAAGACCAGCAAGGATGTTTTGGCACTCCGATGACATTGACAGGGGGCGCCACTGCAACATTGATAGATTGAGTGATTGGATCGATTGCGTTACTTGTAAAATGTTAATTGTACTTACTGAAATAAATAAATTACTGAACTATTGAATTACTTCCGACCATTCGCCACGTGCCAAAACATCCATGTAACATTTTATTATACACATACTATTTTTGCTGCACTTTAGATAGGTACAAGTACAAACTTACCTTTTTGGCTTCACGGTTGAAACTACATTTTAAAGTGTCAATTTTCTTTTTAAGACTTGCTTCGTTTGCATTTGGGTCAAACTCCCTATACTTTTGAAGTAATATCTCCCACGCAGTCTTCTTTTGTCGAGCATCTCGAAAGGTTTCGGACGAAAGGTCCCAGAGGCATGGAAGATCTCTATAAATGTCTATTAACTCGCTAATAATTTCGCGTTCGCGGCTCGACGTCATTTTTCGACGTGCGCACCCGCTGACTGTCACAGCGCAACTGTCTAGTTTGGCTGTAAGCAGCCGTCCACACGGCTTTATGCCACGGCTGTAATCCGCGGCTTTGATCACGCTCCCGCAAGCCAAGGACGATGAAGGTCATTTAAGAATTTGGCTTACATCTGCCGTCTACACGGATGGCAGCCAGCAAGGTCACCTCTGCTGGGACGGTGGATTACAGCCGTCTAGTAAATGCTTAAGTATGCCACAACCAGTACGTGATGGCGTACACAGATTTTTTAAATATGATGTTGGGACCAATACGAGCACATGTAATGTATGTGCAAATAAACTAAAGGTAAGTTAAAAAGTAGGTAAATTAAATTAAGTTACTAAAGGACCTATACAGTCATACACCAACAGTACCTATCGTAATACCTACATATAAGATTCCCACTGGCCGGGCTAGTTTAAGAGCCGCCAGGACGCTCGCGTTCCCATACAAACGTAGTTTTGCTCTCATTTTAAAACGACATACTTTAGAACCACGAAATTTGGCATGGGCATTCTAGTAGTACATATCTATGTCGGTAATTTGTTTTCGTTACTTAAAATTGGGGACGCGAGTTCACGCGAGCTTCCTGGCGACTCTTAAGTCATGCCATATAGGCCGAGTCAACACTAGTAAGGCAACGGCGACTCGGCAGCGATGTAACTAAAACAAATAATATATAATTAGGTATGTTGTTCGAATTATGTGAAAGGCCGCATTATCAAGCGATATTGAGTCGCTGTCGCATCGCAATCGAGTCACCGTCGCCTTACCAGTGCGGACTTTCGATTTTCGAGACATTGATTTTCGATACTTACTATGTAGAAAACATTTACACCATGACGCGAATGATTTTTTTCGCGTAGTTTTTGTATTGTAAATGCTTTAAAATTGTATATATTTACAAACTGCATTAAATATTCCCTATGATATTTTTTTTATTAAAAATTTAATGATATTTATTAATTATATAACGTTCTAAAAAACTTATATAAAGTTCTTTTTTTTTGTTGGTTACGTCATTTACTGTTTACATTATTAACGAAAATTACATTATTATTTTTGCAGGGAAAACACACCAGTAATTTAAAATCTCATTTAGCAGCCAAACATACCACCGAATATGTTGAAGTAATCAACATAAATAAAAGCCATAAAGAGTTAGAGCGACCCGGTACCAGCAAATGTGATAACGTAATAAATACCTTGAAATATTTGTCCATGCAATTAATTGCTGTACATGGGCGCCCTTTGGCATTACTAAATGATAGACCCTATCAGAAAATTATTCATATGGCCGCTTCATCCAATCCAAGATCAAACGAAATAAATGAAAAATCAGTACGACTCATGATCCCCGAAGTTGCTTATACAATGAAATTTAGAATTGCAGCTGAAATAAAAAATAAGCTAATTTGCCTCAAGATCGACTCTGCAACTTGCGCTGAACGAAGATTCGTAGGTGTGAATATTCAATGTATTCACAATGAGAAAATAATAATAAGAAATTTGAGTGTACTGGAGGTGTATCACAGGCAAACTGCGGAGTTCTTGAAGGAAAAATTGATCGACATCCTAAACGAATTTGCTATCCCAACGGAACAAATCTATTCCATCACGATCCATCACTGTATTTGCAAAATGTAATGTTAGTATAATAAGAGCCCCTAATTGGCCTAGGTATAAGTTACTTTTTGTGCTGTACATTTTTTATATTGTGCTGTGGGCTCAGTTCCCAAATAAACAAACAAACAAACAAACGACAGATAACGGTTCGAATATGAAGAAAATGACCAAACTTTTAAAGGGTGACTACTGGTCAGATGACTCAATACTTGATGATGACACCCTTGAAGATGACGATGATGATGACAACGAGGAAGACAATGAAATAACTGATTTAATTACGGATCCCGAATTAACATTAACAGCTTTACAAAGTGCTCTGTCAGAACGGTCAGAAGACGAAGAGCCACATTTAAAAATTAGAGGCATGCTTTGTGCTGCACACACATTGCAGCTGGTGATAAAAGACGCGATTGAAGAAAATGTAGAGACCCAAGCCATAATTGATTTAGCAAGAAAAATTGTTCGGATCTTACGCACACCTACAAACAGGAATTTACTGCAACTGGCCAACTTGAAAATCCCAGTTATCGACTGTGCAACGAGATGGTCTTCGAAATACATGATGCTTGTTAGATTGCAAGAGCTGAAAAACTTTAGTGCAAGCATTGATGCTGTTACCAGACTGATCTCTCCAACATTTTGGGACGAAATAACCGAATTAGTAAAATGTGTAGAGCCTTTTTATGTCACAACTGTGGAATTGCAACGAGAACAACTAACGATGGGGGATTTTTACATTTCATGGGTGAAATGCAAGACTAAAATTGAACCACTGCATAGCCCCTTTGCACGTGACTTACGCGAAGCGATGAAAAATCGGGAAAAAAAGCTGTTGGAGACGGATACTGTTCTAGAAGGACTGTACATGGACAGCCGCTTAAACGTAGTGTTGTCAGATGAACAATGTGCAAAGGCCAGGGCCCTTTTAAAGCAAACGTGGAAAAAAATATACAGAAATTGTCCGAAAAATCGCCGGATTTAGCCCCGAAAACATAGAAGAGCCCGGCCCGAGTACTAGACCTCTATTACCTCTAGACGTACCATATATTAATAGACTTGTTACCAATAGAGGACATATAGTCCAGCTACACAGGTTTCTGTAGAAAGGTTGTTTTCATCGTTAAAGTTTTTGCTAAGTCCATTAAGGACCAACTTGGACTCAAATTTGCTGCAAAGGATGCTTTTTATTAGAGCAAATAAAGATTTATTAGAAAAAACTTATCCACATACATAATTATTATAGACTAGCAAACCAGTTTTGTTAGTAATTTTAAATTCGATTTACAAATGTGAAGAATGAACCTTTAAGTTGTTGTTTTTTATTTGATATTCTTGATTATTACATTTTACAATCAAAAGTCATTGGATATTGTAAATCTTGTGAAATAAAAGTTAGTTTCATTTGAATTATTTGCGGTGCTCATGTTTTAAAGAATCAACATATTTAAGTATATTCATATAAGCTACTGATCGCATACATGGCGGTACGAATTGTAGTTCTCCAATCAATAAATTTCCAAAATAGTAATTTCTTTTGTCTAACTCCTTTTCAAAGACACATTCAACACATCCCTTATTTGGCTTTTCCTCACTTTCCGATTCTAATCCACGTTTCGTATCATCATTTTTTTGCTCTTTATCTTCAGTATTTTCTTGAGTAACACTGCCTAAAGCTAACTAAGGACTTGTCCTTAGAGAGAAAGAGAGAGAGAAAGAAAGAGAGAGAAAGAAAGAGAGAGAGAGAAAGAGAGAGAGAAAGAAACAGAGTGAGAAAGAAAGAGAGAGAAAGAAAGAGAGAGAAAGAAAGAGAGAGAGAAAGAAAGAGATAGAGAAAGAAAGAGAGAAATAAAGAAGTGTTTATTTGCCACATAAAATGAACATAGCATGAATTTAATGATCAACTTCACGAAATGGTTCCATTTTGCCGTCTAGCTAGCTGATATTTTCACCAATATCCACTGGTTTGTTTATTTTATGTACTAATATCACTCTCAAGCGTGGTCGAGATACCGCTCAAGCACAACAACACTGTCAAGAGAGGATCTCAACAAAAGTTTGACATCTGTAGTACAAAAAAGTTTTTTTTTATTTGAATCTTGTTCAAGAATTAGTAAAATCTCTACTCACATCTGAGATCACTCAGATGAATTATGATTTTTGATACTAGTCTCAAGCATCAATTAAGAATAAGCGCGTACTCTTAAGACTACTCTTGGGTAGATCTCAGATTAGAGATTCGTTCTAGAATACGACCCCTAGTCAACGTCAATAAGCATGTATCAAAAGTCTTTCGGACAAAATCATAAGCTCTCGGGCTAATATAATGTAAGCTTAACGCAAACTTTCTCAATTCTGGTGAGTATTTTCTGTCATTGGAAGATCCTACCAATCTTTTTAAATTTCTTTGTTGCATGTAGAAATGGCAGAAAATACATCTGCTGTTTCTTGGTTTATCAAATATTTTTGCTTCAAAGTTTCTATGACCGATATTAACTCCGCGTTCTTTTTTTGTAGTCGCCAATTTTTTGACCGCAATGCAGCTACTTGTTTTTTGCGATTTTCAGCCAAAATCGTTTTCTTTTTTTAATCCTTAAGCATTTTTTTCTTTCGTGGCGTGACCTGTAACAAATGATGTTGTATTTAGCAAACCGAGTAAGTACGTTTTTTTTTAAGATTGATAGTAACCCTTCATTATGAACAACTTTCCCCAGGAAACATATTGTGGCAAATGAAAAAAATATTTTGTCCCTCAGTACATTGACCTTATCAGCTGTTTTTAAGTTCCTATGGGAGGCCAATTTTTTATTTTTTTGCGTACCTATATAATTTGTTTCTTGGGTAAAGTTTTTCATAATCATGGGTATTATGAATCCCCAAACTAGTATGAGTACGTAGACACACTCACCGGTGGCGTTGATTCTACATCCTGATTGCTTATCAACCGGTGCATCCCAGGAAAACAAACGCTGAACAAAATTTCATTGAGACGGTACAGTTAAAAGACAAAAGGTTTCAAGTAGCCTTACCACTAAAACAGCAGCTTGAGGATATTAAGTTAGGAGATTCCCTGTCGAGAGCATTACAGAGGTTTTACAATCTGGAAAAAAGATTTGCAAAAAAGATTCATTGAGGAATATGTATCTCTAGGGCATGCAAGTTATATTGACATCTTACAGTATGATCTGGATAATGGGCCAGTGTACTTTTTAGCGCATCACGCAGTATTGAATGAGAACAGCTCCACAACTAAACTTAGAGTCGTGTTTGACGGCTCAATGCAAACTGATAAAAGGATTTGGAATATCAACTGATGGCGGTGGTTCAGATTGAGGAGGACGGAAAAAACTTGTTAACTTTTTTGTTTTACTTATTGTTTCTGCTATTTTTCTTTTATTCTCTTCTGCGTGTTTTCGTTTTTGTGCACCACTCAATTGCGAACGCTTCATGATTTAATCTAGGGGTATGTAAAGAAATAAATGATTAAAAAGAGTACCTAAACGCTGTAAAGAGGAATCTAATTACTCCGAAGCCGAAGGCTTCAAAGCCCTTATCAATTCAATTCAAGCTAAAATTAAATAATTAGGTATACCTAGTGATATTTTTTTACCTATGTATGTATTATTTTGCAAACAAAAAACATTCGATGCCTACCTTAGCGACATCCGGAAATTCTATTCTAAAGAAAGAAACCGCAACGGTAAGAACTTCTCTATTCATCATCCTTATGATTATTATCTTAAAACAAGTAATTATCGAAAAAAAAAATTTGGTCATTTTACTTAAGTGTACAATTTTAATAAAATATGACAAAACATATATTGTGAAAAAAAAGAAAATGCATTCACCCGGGAATCGAACCCGAGACTCTACTTATAATTCATGCAGTCAGACCACTACACCACACTGACGTGGCTCGAAGTGTTCAAAATAGCGATATTCTTAAACTCAAAAAATTATTATTATTAAAACAAAAAACCCGACTGCTAAAAATTAATGAATTAAAAAAGAAAAAACAAGTTAAAATTGCAAGTTGCTTTACATTACACGCAGTCGGAGGCAATGGTAGTTTGTATCTTTGGTCAACAAAACAACATACATACATACATACATAGACTGACAAACACATTACCCTCCCGCAGTCCGGTAAAAACAATTGACGAATCGGGTAAATGCAGCTCCTTCTCTGGACCTGATCATCCGATCAATACCAACTCCTGATAAAACCTATTGTCACCGGGCGGGAGGGAATACAGCTTGATACCTTTGAGTATTTATTGTCCTTCATACCTAATTTCAGCTCAATCGGACCGCTGGAAGTCGCTCAAAAATCGATCGCAATATTCCGCCTGTACAAATTTATAAACTTACTTGACGTAAAGTGTAGTAAAAGCTTGTAACAATATCTATTAGCTTGTAAATTAAAGAAACACGCCCGACCGCTAGATATCGGTAGTCGTTTTTCAGTAGGTATCATTTGACGTGCGTGTCATTGACCTCTCAGACTAATTTACCTACCTAGAAAAAACTATTTCGGAGCTTGCAGAAACCTTCAGCTTCGATTGGTTTGAGTAAATTTACATAACTAAAAGTAATTACTTAAATGAAACAAGATACTTTAGATATTTTGACTTTGGACATTATCAAAACAAAACAAAATAAACTTTACGTACCTAAGCGAACACAACACAATATTATGAACAGAACTTGAATGAATTGCCGACAAAAATTGTATTACGTACGCATAGAAGCCGGCCGGCACAATTACTCAAAAAACAAAACATTTCATTGAAACAGATTTGCGGAGGCGCCAGGCTTGGGGCCCGCGGGGAAGGAGTGGTTTGTGATTGGCTGATCGCAATTCCGGGGCATTCGAATTGTCGAATGCACTAGCGGGCAGCGAGTGGGCAAGCGGGAGTGGGGTTATGACTCTAGGTCGGACTCTATGTCAACTTAAAACGCGCGAATTTTCAAATTAGTCCTAGAAACTTTTTTTGGTGACGTGAGAGTGAGACGTGATGCCCTAAGGACGGTTTTTTTTTGTGCTTCTTCTGGTGCCCCCTCAGACGTGATGCCCTAAGCAATTGCTTAATTTGATTAAGGGTTAATCCGTCACTGGGAGGCTGGCACCAAAAGTGTAAAGTATCATATCATAGGCAATCGCCCCTTACCACCACACTCAACTCTAAATTCGGTCAGCAATGTGGGTGATATAGAATTATCCACGAACTTGGTTCATAAATATTTGAATAAAATCAACACCAATAAGGGCGCGGGTCACGACGGAATTCCACCAATTCTCACTCGTCTGCGCGGACCAACTTGCACTTCCACTTTACATTATTTTCCAAAGATCGCTCACTGAAAATATTTTCCCAATCCAATGGAAGAAGGCATTCATTGTCCCGATCCACAAGGGGAGTTCGAAGATAATCGCGGATAACTACCGCCCAATATCTGTGTTGCCAGTGTTCAGCAAACTTTTTGAACTTATTGTCCACGACCAAATCTACCCAATTGTAGCTCGTAGCATCCCACCGGAACAGCATGGGTTCATGCGGACGCGTTCTACCGTCTCAAACCTCGTAGAGTTCGTGGACTCGGTTGCGGGTCATATGGATAATGGTCTTCAGGTGGATGCCGTGTACACCGACTACTCTAAATGTTTTGATAGACTTAGACACGATGTTATTTTGTTAAAACTTTCTGAAATCGGTGTGCATGGTGATCTCCTCAGATGGTTTGAATCCTATCTCAGAAATCGTAGTCAGGCAGTTCGTGTTGGTCCCCACCTTTCCCGCTTTGCTCCGATCCCCTCAGGTGTGCCACAAGGCTCACATCTCGGTCCTCTCCTCTTCAACGTCTGCCTGTACGACATTGCGTCGTGCTTTAAATTCGCTCGTTTTCTTATGTACGCCGATGATACCAAAGTTTTTATGCCTATCAGGGACGTGACAGACTGTCACAATCTCCAGGAAGACCTGCACAGACTCTGTGATTATTGCCAGCGTAATAGCCTGGATCTAACCCTCTACTGCATGAATTATGAATTATGTGAAATAAAAAACAAATGTATGGATTACAGGCTTTATTTATGTTATAGGAGTACGAAAAATCAAGAAAAAAAAATTACCTCTTTCAGACACTGAAAAAATAAACCTGTCCATATATGGGTTAGTATGCAGTGCGGGGTGACTTTACATTCAATAAGCTAAGAGCCACATATGGGTTAACATGCAGTAACAGGAATATAAACTTATTATGTATGTATATATTTACTCATGGAACTTGACTAAGCAGTTGCGTTTATCATTGTAGCACACGAACACTTTGCATTTTATGCATTTTGTGAATGTTTTTTTGCCACAAACTTGGCATTTTTGCCTGTTCTTTTGCCAGTCAGGCATATGGTCTATTTGATCGGATCTCACTGAAGGCAGAGGCATATCTTGAGGCCTTCCACGTTTCCTTACTTTCTGTTGCGTTGGTGTGCCTGGATTAGACAAGACTGGAGTTCCATCCCTGCTATGATTTCCTGCTGCATTTGATGGTCGTCCTCTTTTGCGGGAAACAACTTTGCCGGATTTACATAAATGCTCAGATACAGCTTGTTTAAAAGTGAAGAGGCCTATGTATTCATGTTCGTGCTTTCTCCGCCATAGAAGCCAAGCGTTCACGATTGGAGCCAGAAAAAGCAACTAAAGTCGTGTTGGCGACAACAGACATCGGCGTAGTCGATTAGTGGCAGGAGAAGGGACTGAGCCAGGGTGATTTTGGTCTGCCGCGTCAAGAAGTACTGCAGACGCCTGAGGGAGTGGAATGACGCAAAGACCCGTCTGCTGACCTCGCTGACATGTGGGGACCAGGACCGGTGGTTGTCGAAAATAACCCCGAGGTTTTTCACCTTATCAGAGTATTCAATTGTGATACCATTATATGAAACCGGGACAATGGGTTTTTGTAAAAGGGAACGCGTATGCCTGGTTCCTATAAACATGGCTTGTGACTTGTTCGGGTTTACCAACAGTCCGTATGAGGAGGCCCAGTCTTTCACATTGTCAAGGTCAGCATTCAGTGCCTCCACGGATGAGACTACATCGCAGGGTGAAAAGTGGCGGTTGGAGATCATCTGCGTACAGCTGATACGAAGAAGACAGGACGTCAGAGATGGAGTTGATAAAGACAGAAAATAGAAGAGGAGAGAGAATATCACCTTGAGGTACTCCTGAAGTGAGATCACACCATTGAGTTTCGGTCTCTACAGAATTAATGCGTTGCTGACGACCTCTCAGGTATGAATCAAACCAGTTCGCAGCGTGAAAGGAGACATTCAGTGAGCTCAATATAGCGACAAGAATGTCAAAATCGACGCAGTTAAAGGCATTGCTGAAGTCAAGCGGGGCCAGCACCGTTATCATCTTCTGATCCATGGCCAGCTGTATGTCATCGCTGACTTTGAGGAGTGCTGTTGTAGTACTATGCCCTGGTCTGAACCCAGATTGATAAGGGTTGAAAAGTCTGTTTGATGAAAGGAATGAGGAAAGTTGGGAGTGGACGATTGATTCAAGGACTTTGGAAAGAATAGGTAAGATGGATTGTTTCTACATTTACTTCACAGCTTTTGCTTTCTTTCTTGTTTCCCTCGTTATTTTCGTTTTCTTTATCTTCATTCTTACTCTTCAACTTCTTATCGTTTTTCGAGCTTAAAGGGCGACCCCTTTTAATAGCCTTTTTTTCAACGTCAGCATTCTTTTTTTTCTTATTTCCTTCAGCTTTGTCTTTGTAGTATAATTCTACCTCTTCTACTGATACACTTTTTCCAGCAATGATTGGCATTTGAAATTTTCTTAGGCTTTTTATGTCTAGATCTGTGTTACGCCGTTCCTCCAGATAATTTTTAAAACTTTCTACTATAGCTTCAGTGGCACCTTCTACGTCGAAATCTGTTTTTGCATATGCTGCAAGTCGACCCAAGGCCTCTTGACGGTTCAGCGGGAAAATACCAGTAGCCTTGAAGCCTGCTTTAATGTTTACTGCAGACTCATTTGCCCCGGCTGCCAGAGTTAATTTTATAAGTCCGCTGAATGTATTTTTGGGTAGTGCGATCGCTTTTATTCCCCTCACCGTTTCTCTCCAGTTCAAGAGGACCAATCTCCAGTTGGCTTTTAAAGCACTGAAATAGCCAACATCGAGCGGCTGGAGTATATGTGTCGAATTAGGCACTAAACATACGAATTGTATGTCGTTTTGCTGGCAAAGCTTCAGCGTGTTTACGGATACATGTGAGCTCAAATTGTCCACTTAGACTGAGTTCCGGCGTTGGTTCCCTGACATGGACCAGGGTCCACATCTTCCGACGACAAAGATATCTTTCGTCGATTCTTCACCATCTTTTTTACTTTCTTCATGATTGATTCCACTAAATCACTGCTTCTATCTTAAGAACGCTTTCTTTTACACATACTGTTGGCCGTTATCCAACTTATTTTGTTCGTAACACTAATTAAAATAAAAAACGCAAAATACGGTGTGATTCGGACAACACAAAATCGCGTAATGACGTAAGCATGAGCGGGTGGCAGGGTTGCCAGCAAGCGGAGCAAATGAGTAGTATAGTATTGGGAAGTCTAGGACACTTTTCAGACCTGAAAGCTCACTGGCGTTCGCTCTCCCTCCTCCAAAGTGTCCTAGCGCCCGCAATACGGTTTAGGTAAATGCCTATGAAAGTTTCAGGTCTGAAAAGTGTCCTAGACTTCCCAATACTATTTAGGAAAATGCTTATTTCCAGACAGAACTGCCTGAGGTTCAGTGATCCCAAACCTAAATACAACTTACCGAATCAAGACTTACTTGCCGCGGTTTAAGCATATTCGAATAAATATTAAGATCTAAAGGAGTTCATTTCATTACAGAAATAACTAAGTACCTGGGGCCTAATGCTGCTCTGAGAATTTCACTTATATTTCATTACTATTCCATTGCAAACACCCAAAATGGCGTCATTTGGTATTCTCCTAAATAATTATCCTCCTTGATTGGGTGTTATCAGCGGTTTGATGTATTTTAGTTTTGTTTGTTGTATCACACCACTGTGTGACTAGTTTGATATCAACGTGTTTTTCATTATTTTCAAGTGTTTTTCCGAAAATTGAGTTGTTGTTTAACTTGAACAAGTCTTGTTGGAATTGCGTGTTAGCTTTCTTTCTGAGTTCTGTATTGCACTAATGCACTAATCTAATAATATAAATGGAATCTAAATTATAATCTAAAATCATTACAACTAATTATATGAATAAACATGATTTAAGCTAAATACATCTATACATAGGGACTAGAGGGTATCAGGCCCCCCTCACAGTCTTAATATACTAGGCAGTCAGATCTTCACCAGCTGTGAAGTTGTAATTCTCTCTCAACCACCTGACACACGCCTCACCCACCCCTGCCCATTGTGATGTGAGGTTAGGTCTGTCAGCAGACTGATCTGTGATGACTTTGAGTTCAAAGCACATTTCTGCTCTTTCATGTGCAGAATGAACTTGTGAGTTGTAGGCATTCCTCACAAAGCCTTCAGCTTTCTCAGCCCTCTCCTTCTTTGGACTTTTTCTCCATGTCTCGTCCTTAACTGCAATGACCTCAGATGTCTTCAGGGAAGACACCGTGAAAATGGCCAATATACTCTTCATGTCACTTTTCTTCAACTCCCTAGGCATAATGGCTGCCCCACACTGGGAACGAGCAATCTTAGGAAATTCCTTGTGAATTACCCTGAGAGCCTCAAATGGGACCGGCATCTGCGGGTTATGGTGCTCAAGGAGTGCTACTGCCACATCAGGGAAGCAGGACGTGATCCTAGACAAGGTCACAGCAGTGGGGTTGCCTGCTGCTTTGTCTTTCAGTGATATTGTTGTTTTCAATGATTGGAGATGTGTTCGAGTTTTTTTGCATGGTATAGACTTCACTATTTTGCTTATTTGGTTACCTCTCCTGAAGCTCAAGTGAACCAGGAGGATTAAGTCTTTGACCGCCAGTTTCCTTCTGAGCTGTGCCCTCATCACAACAGCATTAAAGCCTTGATATGAGATCGTGCACTCGGCCCAGTGCTCTATGTGGGCTTCAACCTTCTTGGCAAAGGTAAGGACCTCTAAGAAGTATGAACCAACAGTCCCCTTTTCACTGCAGGACTCAAGCGCTCTTTCCACAATATCCCTGGATTGGATCTGCTAATTTGTGAATGTTGGGTTTGGGATACCTTTATGGTCTGCCTCATCTTCTTGTTGATACTGATCAGAAGAACCTGATGCCATTATTGATTCTTCTTTAGTGGTTGTCTCTGGGTAATTATCAGTGATTTCTGAACCAAACTCAGTGGTTTGCGTGCCCTCACTCGACAATTTATTCTTGGCCTTCTTCACCAGCTTCGTCTCCTTCCTATCCTCCACTCTTTCTTTCTCTCTCTGTTTTCTCACTTGTTTTATGGTGCTCTTACTCTGATACCTGCTGCCGCTGGAGCTAGCAATAGATGCGTCAGATCCAGAAAAGTCCTTAGATTGCATATGATCTGTGGTTACTCAATTATTATATTTTTTAGACGTCTTTGTGTTTGTGAAATATTTTGAAATATTTATAATATATATTCAAATCAATATATTCTTTTAAAAATGCCCGCTGGCGAAATTTTATAGCCCTATGAATTTTAGCAAGGATTAAACCATTCGCCGTACATTTTTTGAGGTGTACGTAATGTATCACATAATTAAATTTATGATACAAATTCGGGATCAATTTTGCTGTTTTACCTCCTGGAGGCACAAATTTCAACCCCACTGCAAAGGTGGTTCTGCAAAGCTTGCTCAGAAGAAAGGAAAAGGTCACAGTCTACACAAAAATAAAACTTGCTGTGGTGTTTAGTGATCTGACTGCGGACGAGATGAGGTAAATTTTTGATCAAAACGTAATGAGTGTTGTTTTCTTTCTCTAATAGAAGTAAATTAACTCCCGTCTTTCTATTTTGGTATTCTGATTTATATATAGGTCCTACAATAACCCTATTATTTTTCAGCGAATATATGTTAACGCTTATATTCGGATTGTTGATCTCAACATTTTGATGTCCGTTGTAGTGACTGGACATCTTATACCTTCTGTATTCAATACTTTAGCATAGTGCGGGTATGACGATGTTCTATCAGCACTACCTTTAGGAGTATGAAGTGCTGCGACAATGCTCCAAAGAAAACAAGCATTATCCTTATTTTGCATGTTAAGGCATGCTTTCTTGTTTTTAATGAATTTTGGTAAATCAATATGAGCTCCTCCACGCAGTATTTCATACTTGTTGACATTTACTTCCAAATACAAATTATACAGGAATGTCCAGCCGCTATCACGTTCCTCAAACTCATCGATATTCTTTTTGATACTCTCAACTGTTTCAGTTATTAGTTTATCAAAGTCAAAGTTACGATGCAATGCAACATTTTTTGTACCAAAAGACTTAACTTCCTGTGACCTTCATTCTTAAACAGTACAAAGTTGGCGAAAAATTCGAAGTTTACTTTGATGTTTACATATTTTTTGAGTGAGTCTCGTAAAAGTTTCTCAACTTTGTGAGAGATCTGATTGATGAAAGTTTCAGGCAAGGAGTGTTCTAAATCAGAATCGAAAATTCTATAGCTTGGTATACGGCCGCGAAAAGCTGACGCTATTCGCACCACACCATCACATTCCGTGGTGCTAATATTATTTTTATGGGTAGTGCTACGTACATGACCCACCCATTTCTTTTTTTCAACTTGAATTGAACATACCGTGCAATACGGCATTATGTCTGAGATGATATCAAAGAAGATGTGATATTGAAGTCAGTTTGACTAAGTGCAATAATTAAAATCTGTTTGAGCTGGCTATCTCTTCGCTTTGACTTTAAATTGGATCTCCTGCCGGTACATAAAATATATAACTTAACATAGCTGAAACAAAAGTAGCCAAAGTAATGAAACAAAAGTAACCAAAGTAATGAAACAAAAGTTATTATTGTTTATTTGGAAATAAACGATTTCTATTCTATTATTATTTATTTAGTAGAGTTAAAAAAAATGCAAATAAAAAGCGTGACCGACCCGATCGAGTGGAGTGGAAGAGAGGGAGAGCCCTTTACCCAGCAGTGGTACATAATGATAAAATAATCATAACGATGCTATTTAAATTTTATAGCATCGTTATAAAAAGTGGGCTCGCTCTCCTTAAAGATCGGCTTTACCTATTTTATAAAGCCCTGGAGAGATTCCCAATGAGGTGTTCCACGGTCGAGTTGCACTTTCAGCATGAACTGCGACTTCTTCCAATGTTCTGGCTGCTTTGCATCCCGTGTGGTATACACCTTAAGATCAATAAAATATTCGCCTTCCTGTTGGGGTGCTACTCGCCGCAGGGATCTATTAGCCACCTTTGTGATGAGCGACGTCACTGTGGTGTTACGCGACGCAGCCGCTGCTACAGACTCATCATCGTCTGAAAGGCCAAACAAATCCTCGGTGCGAGAAGTTTTCTTTTTAGATCTAAAATGGTAAATTAGTAACATTAATAAGTAAATTTGAAAGGGACTCAGGAACGTAATTATTTCCTTTGATTCAAAATCTCAAAAAATAAGACAATGAAAATTGGGCTAAATGATAGTTAAAACGGGAATAGTAACGTAAAAGTACTTCTCAGTAAATAACTTACTTAGAATTGTCAACAGTGCTGCTTTTACGTTTTGGTGGCGCCTTCGCCTTCTTGGTCTGGGTCTGGTCGAAAATGCTTGATTCAACCTCTGAGTCGGACCTTGAAAAAGTAATAAGAAAAAAAGTGTTAGTTAAAATGAAACTGTAGTACCTTTTCACTAGGGAGCTGAACCGAAGGTATTGACTTAGCCTGTAAAAAATATTAAAACAGAAATCGTGCAACAAAACGATACTGGAAAATGAGGTATCTTCATGAAAATACACAAATATTAAATTTTTATCGACACGGTTAAACAATTATGAAAGTTATATATCCATTACATGACCATTTCCATATATATATATATCAGGTGAATGTGATTTACTCCAAATTTATAGCAAAAAAAATGCTTAGATGTAATTTTTTTACTCACACATGGATGACTTTTACATCACTAATACACTTCGCATACTGAGAACTTGCAACTAGGGTTACTAAAATAAAAATAAAAATGAAAATTGAAATCATATATATTATATCAACATTGAAGGGGCATAACAAGCTATACCGTAAAAGGACCCATGGCAAAATGGGCGCGAAATGACTAGAACTAGTCTTCGATGATATCACTTCTCATCTCTTGGTTTCCGATGCTACTCTTCGAATCCGACCAGGCGGACACGACAGATTCAGCGCCTGAAGGATTCCCAATATTCAGAACTGGTGCTCCGCGCCCAGTTAGGGCGACGGCTTCTTCCGGCTCATCAGGAGCCGCTTCACGTCCAGGAGGGGCCTGGATAGCGCCCCCCAACATCATGACTTCATCAACAGTTAGCTCGACGGCTCCTTGGCTAGATGCGGCATCATCCAACGGATCTACAGCAGATCTAGTCTCGTAGAGCGCCTCGGCAGGTTCAAACTGCTCTAACGCGGCCTCGAATATCAACGAATTCCCATCGAAGTCTTCGAGTAGATCATCTTCGCTAAGCAGATTCTTCAGACCCCACGAATCCTTCAGATCCTCACGACGCGCCACTACGTCGTACTCGAACGTAGGTTGGACAAACTCGTATTGGATTAATCTTCTCTTGCCCTCCGCGTCCGCAGCGCAGAAGGCTCTAAACGTACTATGTAGGTCCGCACTAGTGGCGCGCGTGAAGCAATGCTGCACGATGAAACTCTGCGTCGACAGGCTGGGCTCACGCGCGAGCGCATCCGTAAAGGCGCTGATCATCTCAGTGGAAAGACGCCCATGAAAGAGCAGCATGGCGAAATGCGCCACGCTCGTCTCGAGCTCCGCAGAAACACTCGACACGCTGAGCAGGTCTTCGGCGAGCCTCGCGAGTAACGTTAGAAGCGTAGCCCCGTCGTTCACACGACGCACATGTAAGCACGCAAGAAAAATCGAGCGTGACTGGCGCCACTCCCGAGCTCGCAGGACGCGCGTGTCAGAAAATAGAATTAAACTGTCAGGAAATAGAATTTAACCGAGGTAATGGAGGACTATTCTCTGTTTTGTATGGTATATAAATGTTTTACTATAGCTATAGGTAATAATCTAATTCATGATGAGATTGTTATTCAATTACAATGATGATTTATTCTGATCGTTGAGTTATCGGAAGTTGTCTTCTCCTAATTTAATCAGTCCTGATCTAAGTAAGTATAGGTAGTTCTGGTCAAGCTATACAGAACAGACCAGTTGTCTTCTCCTAATTTCATCAGTCCTGATCTATAAGTAAGTAGGTAGTTATGGTCAAGCTATACAGACCATACAGACCAATTGTATGTACGATATGGAACTTTTTGATAATAACAAACTCAGTTAGGAATTTCAAATCAAAGGTATTTATTTTCTGTAGATATTTTAAAATACTTATTCCCAGAGCTAGAACACTTCACCCCCCTTGCCACTTCACTACGTTGGACCACTGTGAGAGAAGAAGGGCAAAGAAACTCACACAGATTAATCTTTTGATCTCTTTTAAACATATTCATACATTTTGTCTTATTCTAAACCGAACTAATTTCATAGATAGTACACACTACATCTCACTAAAAAGTTTGTGCAGTTTGCACCGAAATATACAACAATACAATATGGTTATTGATACATTTAGAATATAATACACTTATCTTATTCGTGTCCAGTCCACCACGAAGACGATCTCTCAACACCAACACAACAACCTTTCTCAATCACACTTGCCACCAGACTGTCCCTCCAATGCTTCAAACAGCCCAAGGAGGAACCGTCTTGGCGCGTAAAGTTCGCGCCAAAACATTTTGCCTGATCAAACACCATTATTAAAATAGTTAAAGCCCATAAGTATGACGCCTAGTATTTTAAACCATAATTTCTCATTAAAATGTTATTTTTAAGAACATCCTTATAATTTTAAGACTATGCTCATTTATTTCAACGTCAAAATCATACGTCACTTCCCGGCGCGATACCGCGCCTCCTCATGACAAATGACACAAGCTGAAATAAAATAGCTGAAGGCCATAAATACAATCTATGATTACCAGGTATGATTTCTCATTGATGTTTCATTTTTAGGACGTCTCTGTAATTTATAAAGGCTGTATCAAAAATACCTTGAGCAGTGGTATTTTTGATACGTCATTTCCCGAAACTGAGAATTAGGTGCTTGATCGAAACAAATGAAATCTCGACAACAGAAATCACTGAGGAAATGCATAATTAATTACAACATGGTTAATTAATTCAATATAAAATCTAGTACAAAAGCATTTATATGCTAACACGGCCAGACTGACTGTACAATCGCTCTCGATGTACATGAGAAAGAAAAAAAAATACAAACAGCCACTTATTGGGGATTAGGTACATTATCAGACAATGACCGAATCAAGAAACTAATATCTACACAATAGAGGCACATACAATGCAACTACAAAAATAAAAAATTTACCACTGTATTCTGTGCCTCACTCTTTAGAAAGAGTCCGCAGCACCTGCCTGTACATTTGTCCAAGACTTGGTGCGTCACTCCCATCGAGTCCCTAGCACCCAAGCCAAGTCATGGTGCGTCACTCCCATCGAGTCCCTAGCACCCAAGTCAAATCATGGTGCGTCACTCTCATCGAGTCCCTAGCACCCAAGCCATGTACATCAAATCAAATAAAGTTTATTTCCAAAATAACAGATACATTATGAAATTATGTTTATGGTCTCCACACTAGGTATGACCTGTGTCGTGGAGGCCTACGTACAGATTTTATTTTATGTTGCTGAGAGTTGGAAACAACAAAACTAAACTGATCTAAAATAACAATAACTTAAGTAATTTAATTACTAGGGTGACAAACTAATATACATAAATAATACATTTGTCCAAGACACCCAAGCCGAGTCATGGTGCGTCACTCTCCAAAAGAGTCCATAGCACCTTCCAGTCAAAACTTGGTGCGTCACTCCTATAGAGTCCCTAGCACCCAAGCCGAGTCATAGTGCGTCACTCTTGAAAAAGAGTCCATAGCACCTTCCAGTCAAAACTTGGTGCGTCACTCCTATAGAGTCCCTAGCACCCAAGCCGAGTCATAGTGCGTCACTCTTGAAAAAGAGTCCATAGCACCTTCCAGTCAAAACTTGGTGCGTCACTCCTATAGAGTCCCTAGCACCCAAGCCGAGTCATAGTGCGTCACTCTATAAAAAGAGTCCATAGCACAAGTCTGGGCATTCAGGCCCGTCAGTCGGTTGTCAATTGTAAACTGTCAATTGTAAATTGTAAATTGTAAATTGTCACAGCTTGTATTTCGTGGACAAATCTATTTTCATCCTTTCACACCATCTGTGTATGTTATTATAAAACCAAAAATGTAACAATTATTATAACTCTACTTCAAAGTTCGCAACCTCGAAGGAAATACCCACTTTAAGAGTTTACAGAATTGTTGCAACCTGTCACAGCTGCAATATGACGCGTCGTAACAGAACATACGATTATCCAAAGCAGACTTCAGTGACAAGATCACATCATTAGCCACTGCATTAAAATTTAACATAAATAAAACTTGATTCTAACCATTCGAACAAACAAAATTGATTAATTTGTAGCTAACAATTGGCTTCACTATATGTATATAGCTGCATCAACTATATTATCTATGGCATCTTCATTCACGGTTTACTTCACTCAATCGAGCCTAAGAAACACTACGTCTATTTGAATCCCGTCCTATCAACAATCGGTTATGGGAGAACTCAGTAGATTTTTGTGTACTTATCTATGTATATATTCATTAAAAAGTGGGCACAGTGGTGCCTCAGCCACCCCGTATAGAAAAAGGTGTGACGCTATGTATGTATTATTATAACGACCGTGACTGTACTTTGCTGCCATGGAGGCAATCGGGACAATTTTTAAATAAGAAACTTTTAGCTTCTCGAAACAATGGAATGGAGACAAACGGGATCAACCCATTCCTAGGTTTGCTCGAAGAGATCTCTTATTAGAGAAATGTGTCTGTATGCAGTTATTTTATGTAATAAAGTATAACTAGTCATCTGTGGATAGTGATATATATACTGATCAACCAGTCAACCCGCACTGAGCCAGCGTGGTGGAGTATGGCTCAATCTTACTCGGATCCGAGTAAAGGCCTGTGCCCCTCGGTGGGGACATTAATGGGCTACATTTACTTTTTACTTTACTGTGGATAGTTGTAAAAATGGCCCGCGATTTGTAACCTTATTACTTTTTAATAAAAATCAAAACCTATGAAATGGAAACCATCAAATAAGGATGGCTACACAGTTGATAAGATAAGTATAAAATTATTGTGTTAAAACTTTCTTGAACCTTTTATAGATGGTTCGGCCAATCTGACGTATTAGCTTAGCACCGCAATCGCTATTTAACATGTCTGTGTTTGTGACAGTAACATGCCAGCTCGATTTTTGAAGCTCCGTGAATGATACCTTACAATTTCGCAATAATCTTATTTTTTTCTCTAGCGTATTCACAGTACTAGCAAAGTTTGAACTAGACAAAAATTTTCTTCATCGGGTCATCTACAATGTCTTTTCTGAAGGCCACCCAGTTACGTTTGAACCACGATACGGGAGATCCCCGTAGGGCCTTACCGGCTTTGGCTGCTTGGCGAATGTCGCTCCAATTAAACTCGTTCCGAAGTGTCTCTATGCTGCAGCAACAGGGTTCAGCGGCTTTGGCTGCTTGGCGAATGTCGCTCCAATTAAACTCGTTCCGAAGTGTCTCTATGCTGCAGCAACAGGGTTCAGCTGAAAAAACAATACAATTATAATGGGCAATGAAAGATCGACCCCACTTCCGATGTCAGAAAATAGAATTAAACTGTCAGGAAATAGAATTTAACCGAGGTAATGGAGGACTATTCTCTGTTTTGTATGGTATATAAATGTTTTACTATAGCTATAGGTAATAATCTAATTCATGATGAGATTGTTATTCAATTACAATGATGATTTATTCTGATCGTTGAGTTATCGGAAGTTGTCTTCTCCTAATTTAATCAGTCCTGATCTAAGTAAGTATAGGTAGTTCTGGTCAAGCTATACAGAACAGACCAGTTGTCTTCTCCTAATTTCATCAGTCCTGATCTATAAGTAAGTAGGTAGTTATGGTCAAGCTATACAGACCATACAGACCAATTGTATGTACGATATGGAACTTTTTGATAATAACAAACTCAGTTAGGAATTTCAAATCAAAGGTATTTATTTTCTGTAGATATTTTAAAATACTTATTCCCAGAGCTAGAACACTTCACCCCCCTTGCCACTTCACTACGTTGGACCACTGTGAGAGAAGAAGGGCAAAGAAACTCACACAGATTAATCTTTTGATCTCTTTTAAACATATTCATACATTTTGTCTTATTCTAAACCGAACTAATTTCATAGATAGTACACACTACATCTCACTAAAAAGTTTGTGCAGTTTGCACCGAAATATACAACAATACAATATGGTTATTGATACATTTAGAATATAATACACTTATCTTATTCGTGTCCAGTCCACCACGAAGACGATCTCTCAACACCAACACAACAACCTTTCTCAATCACACTTGCCACCAGACTGTCCCTCCAATGCTTCAAACAGCCCAAGGAGGAACCGTCTTGGCGCGTAAAGTTCGCGCCAAAACATTTTGCCTGATCAAACACCATTATTAAAATAGTTAAAGCCCATAAGTATGACGCCTAGTATTTTAAACCATAATTTCTCATTAAAATGTTATTTTTAAGAACATCCTTATAATTTTAAGACTATGCTCATTTATTTCAACGTCAAAATCATACGTCACTTCCCGGCGCGATACCGCGCCTCCTCATGACAAATGACACAAGCTGAAATAAAATAGCTGAAGGCCATAAATACAATCTATGATTACCAGGTATGATTTCTCATTGATGTTTCATTTTTAGGACGTCTCTGTAATTTATAAAGGCTGTATCAAAAATACCTTGAGCAGTGGTATTTTTGATACGTCATTTCCCGAAACTGAGAATTAGGTGCTTGATCGAAACAAATGAAATCTCGACAACAGAAATCACTGAGGAAATGCATAATTAATTACAACATGGTTAATTAATTCAATATAAAATCTAGTACAAAAGCATTTATATGCTAACACGCGCGTGCATATCCAACATTAGTAGCAGGGACACGGCCTGTCTCCCCGTTACGCGAAAGTTCTTCACGGGTGCGTTCTCGAGCACCTTAACTTTGACCTCGATGGGGACTCTCGCGTAGTGTGACGTCAGGACGCAATGCCTCCCGATCACTCGCAAGAAGTCGTCCCGCTTGTACAGATCCGCCAGAGCTGGAGAGTCGCAGCTCAGCACCTGCATGCTTGCATTCAATTTCCCCACGGTTATATGGGTGGAGAAAGAGTCAGCGACGTTGAATATGTACTCGAAGGCGTACTCATGCCTTAACTCTCTCAACTGCTTGTACAAACAGTCGTTACACGTGGCGTCGACCAGCCAGCCCTTAACCAGCATGGCGCTCAGGCGAAAGACCTCCATGTCCCCGCTCTCCACAACGCGGCACAGCCACGTGATAGCGTATAGCAGGGTTCGCAGCCCTAGACCCGCTACGACCCTCCGCGCTAGTCTCTCAGTAAGCAGATACACGAAACACTGCCCGAGTGTGTATGCTCGCATGTTTGACCCGCCTGCCGCCTGGAAGCTCGGTCCCGTAAGCGGCACTGGCAGTGCTCGATTCAAAATGTTCACCAGGTTCCTCACGGGGGGAGAGAAGGACGGTATCCATCTATCCCTTACACACTCTTCGCTCCTGATTTTTCGCATAAGCTGCCCTAAAAGAGCGTATTCCGAAGCGTACTTCTCTATGCCAACGTCAGAGAGCTGTAGGAGCATTTGATCTCCGATGGTCGTTTCCTGCGGGTGACGACGAAAGGAGACTGTAACGTCCGACAGACTATTTCCCAGTCTGATCACGCGGAGCTCCCTCCGCCTAGATCCTTCCTTAAAAGGTATTTCTATCCCCTTGACCGCCGACACAGGTCCGGCGATGGTAAAAATGGCCAGTCCAAGAGCGGCTTCATCAGTTACTTCTAGATACCCGTTCCATGGCGCGTTAGATAGTGGCGCGGATTTTGATATAGCACGGGCGATGCGCATCTCCGGCAGCGGAGAGGCAGAGGCCGTTGCGCGATAAGGCGGGAACACTCTTCCTCGTTCCGGGTTTTACCACATTTCCATAGAGGCGAACCTGCTGCATCTTGATGATCTAATTGCTATCGTTTCCCAAACAAACGAAATACGTAACGCGGTCGGTCGTACCCTAGGCGCAACAACGAGTATAAAAAAATATATGTGATTTTAATAACTGGCTAAACATAACCTCAGCTAGTTGTACCAGTATCACCACGTATGAAAAAGGTGCGATGTTTTTTTTTATAGTTCATAACGAGCAATCGACATTTATCTAAAACTTTATTCCAAAACGTTGGTGCAAATCTATGTCTCTGCTACATCGATTGGGAAAATAAGGTGTGGTGCTATGTTGGTTGCAGAAAGAGCCAACCCTAAAGAAGAACAAATCAAGAGATAAGCATAAAATCTAATAAGTTACGAAAGAGTTTTGAGTTATACTCAGAAATACATGGTCACATTATATATATATATATATATAGCGATTTTATCGCTGGAATTTCGGGTACCACCTCAGGTTTTGAACCCCGATATAGAGAACCAGGCGCGTAGAAAGGAAAAAATACAGCAGTAAAAAAGAACCTCTTTGATACCGTGCCAATAGACCTAGAACCAGGTCCGTAGCATGGTACCAATTTGGCAATGAAAAAGAATACTTACTCACATTTTAGTTGAAGAGGTCCTTGGTAGTACTATTTACTAGATGATCACTGGTGTTGTGAATTTAGCCAATTTATTTTTGGAGATTTCGGTAGGAGAAAGGAAACACTCACTTTGCACACGTATTAGATTTTATCTATTGAAAAAGAGCATACATAAGCGCCTGCCACTTGTCACACAGCAAATAATTTGCAATCCGCAATTATTGCGGACCAACTTTACGCAGGCGACGGTAACTTGAGTGTATCTACAAACATTTAACATTAACTAAAAATAACTAGGAATTAAATATAGGGGTGAAGAGGCTTCAATTTCGAACATGCCCCCCGACGTTGAAAGACTTGCTTTCAACAGAAACGTCATCGAGAGGTAACGGACAAATCTTGCTGAAAGATCTTCTCACAACACCTCCTGTAGTTTTAATGTCTGCCACTCTGCAGACTCCGTCTGCTCCAGGATGAATGGCTGTTATACGTCCCAGTCGCCACTTCAAAGGTGGAAGATTATCCTCTTTTATTAAAACTAAGGCATTTAGTTTGAGGGGGTAGTTTGAAGTCTTCCATTTTGTCCTTTGCTGCAATTCGGACACGTACTCTGAAGACTATCTGGACCAAAACTGTTGGCGCAAGTGTTCAATCCTTTCATATCGTGCCAAGTGATCGAAGGAGTGGCCGGTGAGATCTCGTGTCGGCAAACTGGTGATTGGACGTCCGATCAAAAAGTGTCCGGGAGTCAGTAGATACATGTCGTCGGGATCCGATGATAAGGGGGTGATGGGTCGCGAATTCAAGATTGCTTCAATCTGGACCAACGTGCTATAAAGCTCCTCATATGTAAGTTTACCCCTTTAAAGGTTACCGGGACAAAAATATTACCAATTGACTCAATAACTACCCCATTTGCAACACTGCAAGATGTAATTCCAGACTCTTGTAATTTGAAACCAAACTCAATAAAACGCAAGTGTGGAGTTGTTTCCTAAAATTGATAAGCAAGCACCAGAATCTACCAAACTCCAAATCTCAATTTTTTTTACATTAAATTTAATGTGTGGGCGAAAATCGCTACTATCAGGAGAAAACTTTTTAATATTTCCTAGACACTTTTTGTTCTGTATATCAAGTTTGCTTCGATCCTGGGTATCTAGTTTTTTGGACCAGAACCTTTATTGTCAGAATTTCTGTTGCATTTTGGGCACCTACGAACTGTGTAACCCACCTCGCCACAACGAAAACATTTTGTACCTCCTGTTCCCTTACACCTCTTAAAATCATGGTTACCTTTGCCACACTTATAACAAATCAAGGTCGAAGTGTTCGACTGCTGAGAAACAGGACCAACGCAGTTTTTGCATTTCTCCTTGGACTGGACATCGCTGTTGGAGATTGCAGCGACCGGCTTACCTTTGCCCTTGTAAGCGAAGTCGGAACTAAGCAAAGTTGACCTGCTCGGTTCTGCAAACAATTCTGTGCGCTGCTTCGCTGCCTCCAACTTCTTGAATTTTTCCTTCAATTTGGACAAGGAAGACACCTCTATTAAGGCTAACTGCTGTGAAAAATAAGGTCGGACATTGTGCAGCAGGATGTCCAACTTCTCCATGTCACTTAAAGCTGTTCTTAATCTTGAAAACAAACAGTACGTAATAGAGAAATATATATGTACTGGTTCGTCAACACCCTGAGTCCGACAACGGATCTCTCCTAAAAGACGGTTATCAAAATCGACCGGGTCAAATTCCTGAAGAATTAAAGTTTTGGGCTAAGACCATGATGAAATCTGATTCTTAATACCTCTGAACCATAATAACCCTTGGTCAGAAAAAATCTGAGCCGCGCTGTTGAACAATCTTACATCTGAGACTCCATATGAAAGCTTCAACTCCTCGACACGTTCCAGAAATGAGCGCGGATCGCTCGCACCATAGAACTTTAAGTTCCATTTCGCCACATTTTTGTCTCCAGAACACTCGATGGGACACTCCAGTTGCTCCGACATCGCGGTGCCCTGTTGTAGCCGCTGTTCATCTGGGGGCATGACCTCCGCCAGGAATTTTTCAAACCTAGAATACAGTTTTTTGAACTGCTGAGCGCATCTTTCCCTTTGAGCGTCAAAACCAATCGCTCGTACACGCCATAACCTAGATGACAGATGGTTGTATAATGCTCTGAAACGATCAAGGATATAACGTTCCGTTTTGTCCTCGACTTTTTCCAAAACCTCAGTCAAAACCTTGGTACCGTTTGTGACTTGCAGAATACTGCTTTGGGGGAGAGCGGCAGATATAAACATAATATTTGTCTTACAAAAACGGGCCATTCGGGCTATCTATCAACTAGATGCTAGACAATCACTAAGGGACAAATTCAAAAATATCAATATACCAGAAAAAACATAGGTTTATTTAAGACTTTAGGTCATAATCATAGTATTAGCACTAGAAATTGAAATAAGATTGCTATGCCCGCGTTCAGACTCAGTAAGGTTGCTCACTCTTTTATGGGAGTATGTGTTAGTTTTTATAATAAAATACCTAATGAAGCAACGGACCTACCAGAAAGGAGGTTCAAAAACTATGTCAAAAACGGCCTATTGAAGAAGTCTTATTACAGTGTAAAAGAATATTTAGATGACAAAACTGCATGGTCTTTACCATCTCAGCGCACAGAAATCCAAAGAGGGGCGATGGACTGAGTCAGTACGTCTCTCCTCGGTGTATTTCCTTAGACTTAAGTAGAAATACATAACATTGTATTTTTAGGGCTCTGATATTTTAAAAGAGGTACGGGGGAGGTTTCTTGCCCTTCTTTGCTCCATCCCTAAGCCCACAACTTCCGAACGGGCGGTAGTATACAAAAATATTAATATTATGTTGACGTTGACTAAGTAATATGTATGATTTTATGGTCAATAAAATTTTTGAATTGAATTGAATTGACTGCCAATATTTCTGTGTCAGGAGCTAAGTCGGTTTCAGCTATGGAAGCAGGTGGACACTCAACAATAAGCTTTCTTAATTGTTTACGCAAATTAACCACTGTAGTCGCGGGCGTGTCCGCGCGAATTGTGACTTCATAAATAAGTTCTTCCTTTAGGAGGTTATGGAACAAAACTTCTTTATGCTCCATTTTGATTGGCACTAAAATGATGGTGTATTACAGTATCCTAAGACAATACCACTAAAATAATCCTTAATAACTATGGTTTACTGGTTGCGTGAAGTTTAGAACTGGATAAAAAAAAAATACTTAATTTACTCGCACTTGACTGTTTTTTTTTGCTACGTGTACATTTATTATTGTTTGTATTTCAGATCAAAAAAATGTCTAGCATGTGCGGTACGAGTGGAACGCAAAAAGTAGCAAAGATTGGATTACAGATAGCTAAATATTTATTCACCGATGAACTCCTTTACCAGTTAACCTGGAAAGGCATTAAAGGGTGTACTAAAGTACCCCTTATAACCTACAGCAAAATAAGATACCTCTTCTTTAAAATTGTACAGCTAGCTGACAGCTCATGCACTACTAAGGATTCTGACTCATTTTTACAAAACAGCGCTATAAAACATAGTGGCCAGCGCATCAAACTACCTACCATCTTTATTACCAAAGAGTTTTAATTTTTTTATTTTATTAATGCCAATTTATGCTTTTTTGCGTTTATCTTCACTGTATGCAATTTTTTCATAAAATTATATTTTTCGCCTTGAATAAAAATCTTTGCAATGTGTTATTTTGTTTCAGATCTGAAGTTAAAATAAGGGACCCAAAGAAAACTAAAATACATAATACAGTAAAATAACCGGCCAAGTGCGAGTCGGACTCGCGCACGAAGGGTTCCGTGCGATCTATAAAAAACAGCAAAAAAAATGTATGGGAGATTATTTATTTTTTAAGTAAATAATATACTCAATATATTGTGAACATTTTAAGCGTCTACCTGCTACCATTATCAATATCGAGCAAAAATGAGCAAAAAAAAATCACGTTTGTTGTATGGGAGCCCCCCTTAATATTAAATTTCTTTTGATTTTTAGTATTTGTTGTTATAGCGGCAACAGAAATACATCATCTGTGAAAATTTCAACTGTCTAGCTACCACGGTTCATGAGATACAGCCTGGTGACAGACGGACGGACGGACGGACAGACGGACAGCGAAGTCTCAGTAATAGGGTCCCGTTTGGCACCCTAAAAAGTACAAGAAGAAGAGACAAAGGAAAATATGCAGGATGGGTTGCATGGGTTGGATGCCAAGGAAAATAAGATCGGTACCTATGTTATTAAGAGAAAGACGCCATTTATTTTTTCCAAATTTATTATACTAAACCAATTCACTCATTTTTACAGATGATACCACGGACTCAAGAAGTCCAAAAGAAGTAGTGACAGTACTCTCTGATGTAAAAATAACCAACAAGATAATAGATTTAAAACATGAGACCAAAATGCAGAATATAAGTTCTGATAATCTAAAGTTTTCCACAAAAATTAATAGTGTATCATAAGTAGGTACTATATTAACATATATTTACATTCATAGAATTAGATCTAAACATGCTTTAATAATATTTTTTTCTTTAAATACGTGTCGTGTCTTTTCAAAAGTACAACTAAGTAAGCTATTAAGGTTATATTAGGTGAATAAAACTGATAGTAATAATTCCATCGCATGCAGCAGATAGCAGCTGAAACCAATCTAGTAAGTGCAGTTCTCTCGGCCAGTGCTGTGATTTTGCCGATGTTGTTTGCTGCACGCGACGGAAAGAAATATATAAAAAAGGTGATTATTATTGATTATCTGTACGTTTTTTTATTTGGTAACGGCCGGTTTGCTTTGCGCTGATTAAAGTTAACAGATTGGTTAAACTGATTTCAGCCAATCACGTGCCGTTATTTGGAATAATATCAGCACGCGATTAGCTCAAATTAGTTTAACCAGATTGTTAACATTGATCAGGGCCTAGGAAACCGGGAGTAAGAATTGAATTGGTGTTGTTTTGTAAAGCTATAATAACGGATGGTTCTCACTAGTTCCATTGATAGAACAAGTGAAACTTTTTTGTCTCAGTAGTTCCATTTGTAAGGTTGGAAGCTGGTAGGCTTCAAGAGAAACGACAAGTTGCGCTTATGATTTATTACTGCCTCTAAATACTGGTTACATGCGATTATATAGATTACTACACTACACGCCCTACCAAAAAAAGAAAAAAAAATAACCTTAATGGTACATTTTTTTTTTATACAAAATACATTTTTGTTCTATTCTTATGTACTAGTTTTACTTGATTTTTTACCAAAATTTTAACATTAGGTTCACAATCTTGTAACACTTCATAAGGACCAGAGAAAACATCAGAGAATTTATTGCCTGCCTCATTTTTTAATAATAACATATCGCCTTTCTTGTAATACATTGGTCTTATATTTTTATCTAAATTGCATTTTCGTTTTTCTTTACTTTCAATTAAATTTTTCTTAGCTTCTTGTTGAGCTTTTTGTAATCTATATTTGAGTTCTAATGGATAATTTTCTACATTGTACAATGGTTCAACGGTATTATTCTGTAAATTACTAGGAATATTACATCTTTTTCCAAACACAAGTTCGTACGGAGTATATTTAGTTTCAGTGTGAACGGATGTATTATACGAAAAACACCAATACGGAATCCATGTGCTCCAAAATCGTGAATTATTATCGGTCTGTATTCTCAAATATGCGTTCAATGATTTATGTGTATTTTCTAAAGAACCAATTGATTCGTGATGATATGCTGTAGAGTTTGTTTGCTTGATATTTAATAATTTACATACCTCAGTCATGGTGGTTGAAATAAACTCGGTGCCTTGATCTGTAGCTATTTCTCGTGGAATCCCATACCTTAAAATGAAGTTCTCGACGAACGCTCGTGCTACACTTACACTACTCTTAGATTCTAATGGATACGCCTCCACGTACTTACTTAACTCGCACTGCAGCGTTAGAATATACAAATGATTATAATAATCCTTATCTAAGGGCCCAACTATATCTTAAAATATCTTATCGAAAGCAGTATCCGCGGTCGTTGTTATTACCAATGGTTGCCTAGTATGCAATGAATGTTTCTGCTTTTGGCATTTATTACATTTCCTAACGAATTCGCTGACGTCATTTGTCATTTTCGGCCAGAAATAATACTTTTTTATATTATTTAGCATTCTTCGTACACCTGCGTGTCCACTAGTAGGAAGCAAGTGGAAATCATTTAATATTACTTTAATGTCATCATTGTCATTTATACGACGTATGTTTTTCAAAATAACAACTCGTGGACCGGTCCCACTTAATGTATTTTCATCTTTATTGGTTAACCATTTTATAATTTTCATACTTTCTTCATTGTTCATAACATAAATTTCATCTATCGATAGTTTTTTACATAAAATGTCCAAATCCCTCACGAATACGTCTCGCGTCTTGCATGATCGAGAATTAGGATCTATGTAAATTATTGATTTCTTCTTTTTGAAGATAAAGTCATTATATCGTTCAATATCATCATCTTTTGTCACCTTATACTGTTTCATTATTAATTCAGTGCAATTCTTGGGTTTCTTTAAGGCTTCAACGATTCTTGGGTGATCAGACCAATTACCGCTTTCATCCTCATTATCTATAATTTTCCTACCACTACTGTCATCTTGCATTCTCCTCTTCATACTTCTTGTCATTATATTACACACTTCTCCATTCATATTTTTCAACTCGTCTGATGTTATAATGATACGTGATAATGCGTCTGCAGCAACATTACTTGTACCTTTGACGTATTCTATCTTATAATCGTATTCGTCCAACGTTAAGCGAAATTTTAATAGTCTACTTGAAGGATTCTTAATGCTGAATAAATGTACTAGAGGTTTGTGGTCCGTTTTGATTGTAAAAGTTTTCCCATATAAATATGGCCTAAAGTATTTGACTGACCAAACTATTGCAAGTAGTTCTTTTTCTATGGTGGGATAATTGAGTTCTGCCTTATTTAATGAACGACTTGTATATGCTATAGGTAAATCGTTTTTGTTACATAGCATTGAACCTATTGCTGAACCAGATGCATCCGTATGTAAAATGAATTCATTATCTTCATCAAAATTAGGGTATTGTAAAATTGGAGGACTCATAAGTGATTTCTTTAAGTCTGTAAATGAACGTTCACATTCCTTTGTCCATTCGAATTTCACATGTTTTCTGAGTAGCTTGTTCAATGGTATTGATATTTCTGCAAATTTAGGTATGAATTTACGATAATAATTTGCAAAAGCAACGAATCTACGGACCTCATCACTATTCTTCGGAGTGGGATAATTTTGAATTACTCGTGACTTTTCGGGATCAGGAAGAATTCCGTCAACTGATACAACATGACCTAGATATAATAATTGTTTCTTTAGGAAGTCACACTTTTCTGGGTTTAATTTTAAATTAACTTTTCTTAGTCTTTCCATAATATCTGTTAAATTTTTATTATGAATTTCAAGGTTTCTGCCGAAACAAATCAAATCATCTAAATATATTAGACATTTGTCATAATTAAGACCAGACATAGCTACAGTCATTAATCTACTAAACGCACTAGGGCTAGTTTTAAGTCCCATTGGTAGGCGTTTCATGTGATATTGTTTATTTGTAGTAAATGCCGTGTATTTTCTACTTTCTGTATCTAATTCCAATTGATAGTATCCCTGATTCAAATCCAAATGTGTAAAATAAACCGATCCTGATAAAGAGTCTAGTATTTCTGTGATATTGGGTAACGGAAACTTATCATCTTTAATACGCTCGTTAAGTTTTCTATAGTCTATAACAACCCTCCATTTCTTATTTCCTGAACTATCACTTTTCTTGGGAACCAGTAGTACTGGACTGGACCATTCACTTGTGCTTTCTTCTATAATATCATTTTCTATCATTTTGTCAATTTGCTTATCTATCTCACTTTTTTGTACCCTCGGTAGTCTATACGGTTTAGTATATGATGGTGTAGTATTCTCTTTTATCTGTATTGACTGTTTATACAAGTTTGTAACTCCTAACTTGTCACCTGGTAAAAAGAAAACATCGGAATATTTAGCGCATATATTTTCTATAGATATTTGCTCTTCTGTATTTAAATGTTTCAACTTGAGGACCGAAAATAACTTCTTTACTCGGTCAGCGCTATTAAGTTCATTTTCAAATGCACATATCGTATAGTCTTTTAATCCCACTAAATTAGGACAAAAATAACTCAGATACACTTCCTCATCTCTCGTGTTAAGAATTTTCAACGGTATTTGACCATTTCGGGGCTTTACTAACAGTGATGCTAGAAACACGCCTTCACATAATTGCTTAGAGATAACCAAACTCTCTTCATTGACATCAGTTTTGATATAGTGTATGTACTCACATCGTGCTGGAATTGTCATGTAATTGTTGCAACCAAGTTGACCCATTTGTAACGGAATCGTAACCAAACAATTTTGATTTATTGTTAAAGTATTATTCTCAAAGTTTAATACGCATCGAAATTTAGTCAAAAAGTCCTGGCCTAATATGCCATCAGTTCTACACGGTAAGTGTTTGAATATGTAAAATGTGTGTTCAAATTCATATTCATTATAAACTAATTTTAACTTTATGTGTCCCTCACTGTACACGTAACCACCTATACCTTTTATTCTAATCCGCTCTATATGGAATGGAATGTTGTTTTTGTCTAAGCTCTCTAACTTGATTACCGATATGGTTGCTCCCGTATCAACCAACCAACTGCGTGAATCATCATGTACCTTGAAATGAACAGAGTTATAATTTTCGCAATAGAAATGATTATGATCGAAAAAACAGATTTTCCGACTCCTTTTTCCCAACATTTAAATCGTTATTATCCCTGTTATCACTCGTCTCAGCCATGTTTACTTGTTCGTTCCGTGAAAAACCTCTACCACCGTTCCAACCTCGATACGAGTTGCGGCCACGAAAAACGCGGTATCTTGGTGAAAAATTTCGCCTGCCGCCGTCTGAATAACTATCTCCTCGGTGATAACCACGAACGGATTCTGAACTGTTCGTAGCGCCTCTAAAGGAACCGCGTCCTCGGTAGGTCGAGTTCCCACGATGTTGGTGATATGTTGACTTACCTCGATGAAAATTCATCACTTCGTCTTCATTTCTGCACGACAATTGTTCATCTATAGCGCCCTGAATCGCGTCGCTCAACGTAGAGTAGTTTCGCGCCGCTATAATTGTACTGAGCCTACCATTTCTTAGACCATCAGAAAATCGTTTGATAGCATTTTTCTCGTTTATCGGTTTCAGAATGGCATATTTTTGTTGATCTCCGCTGGCCTGAGAAATAGTTAGGTCCACAAATAATTTTTCAATTTCCTTACCGAATTCCTCGATTCGCCTGGTACCTTGTTGCACCCGTTGCAGCTTTTGTTGAATCGCAGTATCCGACTTTTTTGCCAACAATCTCTCCCGCATATCTTTGATCAAACTGGAAACAGACGTATAAGTTTCACACATTTGTAATTTTGCATTTTCTGACAACCTTGATTTTAGTACGAAAGTAATTAAATTTGTTTTTTCTGTTTCACCTATCATGTTACTGTACATTTCGATATTCGAAATTAGTTGTTTCGTAACTTTTTCGTCCCCTGTCATGACTGGTAACAAAGACACAGCCGTTTTGAGCTCAAATTTCTCCATGTTGATGTTTTCCGTCAGTTCCGTTAGTTCCGTAAGTTCCTTAATTCTTAAATATAATGATTTTATATTCTTACACAATTCGGTCACAATTTTAATATCCCTATCATTTAATTCCTTACTCGATATTTGTTTAATTACTAACTCCTCAGCTAAGTTATAACTAGAATACAATGTACTTGCTTCAGAACATTTTTCCTTTTTCACTTTTGGTGTCCTTCGACTTGGTCCTAGTTTAATTAAGTATTCTTTTATACTTTTCAATTTACCATAAATTTCTTTCAGCTCGCTTGCCATTACATACTTTAGCCATTAATTATTATTAATATTTTATTAATTTTATTTGCGGTTATATGAGTTTTACTTATAATTGTGTCTAATCGATTACATATTTTTATTAAAACTACGGATTACATTGAACGTATACACCGATTACTCAGTAACTTTGTCAGATGACCACTTCAAAATGCACTTTTCATAGCCACATCGCCGATACATCACTTTTTCCACTTTTCACACTATTTCTTGCATTTTACCTTCCCTTCGACGCATCAGACTCATGGATCGTCGCAGCTCGTTTTCGTTAATTTCCCTCGTTATCCAGTTTCCATGACATTTTCTATAGTGTCGCATACAATAAATGACTCCAACTGCCGTTAAAATGACACATATCCCAATAAGTAATAAGTTTGTGTTACTTGCGTGATACTTCAACTGTTCAATCGACGCTGAATTTTCACCCCCTGCAGCATTTTGTGCGATAATTACTTCTTGTGCTTCCTTGGAATTTGGTTTGCCCATTACTACACGGTTTTATTAACACCAAACAGCGATTTCGATCGGCACTCGGCACAAAGTCTCACGAAGTTATGTTTTAATGATTTCATTATTCTAATTTGTAATCGTCTCTAAAACTGCACAGATCACTCAATGTTTATAGTTCGCGCTCCATATTCGGCGAAAGTTATGCACTCGCGCGGGCACGAGGCAGATTCCTACTGGCACAGGTCGCCATGTAAGGTTGGAAGCTGGTAGGCTTCAAGAGAAACGACAAGTTGCGCTTATGATTTATTACTGCCTCTAAATACTGGTTACATGCGATTATATAGATTACTACACTACACATTGCACATAATATGAATGGCAATTTGTCACATGTATGTGCAATGGAACTACTGAGACAAAAAAAGTTTCACTTGTTCTATCAATAAAACTGACAATGGAACTAGTGACAATCCATAATAACTAATCATGTTCACGATATCAGAAATCTTTCATTTTATATTTTGTTCTAGTGTTGTCAGTACTGGAATAAATACCATTTGATTGTTGCAAATCATAGGTGTAAGTTTACATTTGACATCTTGTACAGTGCCACAAAGCTATCTGATCAGGTGTCAGCGTCGCTGTGGTCGAATTTAGTGTTGCCACGCTACATAGAATTTCCGCGGTTTTAGGGTGAAAATGCCATAATTAAAAATAAGTGCGTAAATAATAATAATTGCGAATTTTTCATACTTATTTATTCTTTGTGCTACTCTCAACGACACTGCATTTGGTCCATAAAAGTCACATTTTTTTTAAAGTAAAATTATATTTGAATGCAATAATTATGATCATGTAGACAATCATCTGCGACATCATAGGTCACTTCGTCTGAATCACTGCTTTCACTTTCACTATCACTATCTAAATTTACTATAAATGGTTCATCTAAATAAATGTCTTTTTTTAGGTACTCATTTTCGATGTTCTTAACATGGGTACAGTATTTTTGCCATTCTGCTGCTGATATTTTGTTAAATGCTTCTGCGACTAACTGCGGCATTTCAGCCTTTGACTTTCCAATGTTATGTTCTGCAATATGACGTTTCATTGAACTCCAGATCATTTCTATTGCGTTTAAATCGCAATGATAGGGGGGCAATCTAAGGACATTGTGCCCATTGTCTCTTAGTAAATTATCAATTTCATATTGTTTTGCTGGTCTGTGCCTTTTTATTATTTTTTAGTGTAAATGTGCTGTGCCTATTCACTGTATTTTACTGTAGGGTCACAAGTCTATCAAATGAAGAAGGCACTGATATATATAGTTGATTCGTATTTATTTGCACTGGCTTAGGTACATACAAAACGAGGCGTGTTCACCTTTTGCCTGCCTAGTCGGGACTGGACACAGTGCGGTGCTGGGAAACAAACATCGCTCCAGACTGTCGCGTCAGCACCGTAGTGTCTTCCTACAATATTCCCCCTCTTAAAAAAAAAAATATTCAAAATAACACAAAATAAAACAATTACAAAATCATTGTCACTCTATCATTACTCTGATATTAAAACTTACTTGTTCGTGTCTCAAAGACTCACAATGTCGCACGAATGTGCTGACGCTGAAAACTAGCGTCGACGCTATGCGTCTTAAGTTACAATCCCACAAGTACACAATGCTGATTGACTGTCTGTTACAAAACGGTATGATTACAGGTCTACATCAAGTTATTTTTACTTACAGTATTACAGGGTGTTGAGAAATAAATTTATCTACCTATGTAAAACTTTGTTTTATTTCACAATCCTTCACTAGGTATAGCTATAGGGTAATGGGTTCACATACACGACACATACAAAAAAAAACAAAAATAGCACTTATATTAGTACAATGCTTAACTAAGTCACAATGTAACACAAATTAGGTAGGTCAATCGTCAGTACATCATTGCTGGACCGGTAGCTGTGGCGTTGGTAACTGGTGGAACTGTTTGGTTTGCGCTTACGCCTGCACGACCTTTCTCCGCTCTCGATATTAGGTCATTTACGAATTTTCCGTGGTAATGTCTTGCGCACTTTTTAACAATGACATAAAAACACGCACCGAACACCACAATTGCCGTAATTATCATTACGATCCCGTATAACTCTACTTTGTTTTCAATTGTCGCCCTGGCTGCATTATCGGCCCCATTTTGCGCAATAATTACTTGGGCGTTCTTAGACTGCTGCTTCCCCATATTCGTAAGGATAGTCATCTACTTATGTGAGGTTACAGTGGAAATCTTATTCGTAATGAACTAAAATACTCATTTAATTTTACTTGTCACAAAATATTTGCTTATTCTAGTCTTATTCTAGTGTTACACTTACCTATTGACCAACTTACATAAATCGCACGGGTGGCTTTATGCTTCTGCCACTGCGTGTGGTCCTAGTTACTAACTTATCACTAACTACTTGGCCATCCATGGCAATTGGTATTGGAACTGGCAGACTAGCGTCCTGTATATATTGGGCTTGATCCCGTGGGGTACTTGTGTCATCTTCGGCTAGTAAATACGCGGGTTTTAATCTATCTAAAGAAATATGTGTCTGCCTGTTCTGCAGTTGTACCTTAAAAACCTTGCTAGACCTACTTAAAACGCGGTAGGGGCCATCATAAGTCGGTGTGAGAGGTTTTTTAACCGCGTCATTCCTAATAAACACGTGTGAGCAGGTGTGCAAATCTTTATGCACAAATATCTTCCGCGAATCGCTATCAGCTCGCGGCTTGGGTCGTAGGCTCTGTACCATCTCTCGAAGTTTTTCTACGTAAGTATACTGGTCAACAAAAGTGTTACATCTTGTGCTGTAAAAATCACCTGGTAAACGTATAGGTTGTCCCAAAACCAATTCTGCTGCGCTGAACCCAGTGTCGGATCTACATGCTGCACGAAGTCCGTATAATACTGTAGGTAGTTCCTCGTCCCATGATGCAGTATTCGTTAATCTACATTTAAGTGATACCTTTAAAGCGCGGTGCCATCTCTCTATTTTTCCGTTACTTTGTGGGTGATAGGGAGTGGTTCGTATCCTCTGTACTCCTAACAGCTTCATGAGGTTGTTGAACAACTCGCTCTCAAACTGTCTCCCCTGATCTGAAGTTAGCTTGACTGGACAACCATACCGACATATCCATTGTTCATAAACCGCTTTTGCCGTAGTTTCTGCTGTTATGTCTGTGACAGGTACCACTTCCGGCCAATTGGTGAATCTATCTATAATAGTGATACAATATCTGTTACCTGTTTTAGTAGTCTGCAGCGGACCCACGATGTCCACATGTATGTGCTGGAATCGTTCGCACGCCGGGAAACTTTCTAAATCTGAGATAGCGTGTCGGTTTACTTTGCTTTTTTGACAATGTATACATGTTTTGGCCCATTTTCTTATGTCTTTATTCATCTCTGGCCAGAAAAATCGTGTAGCTATCATTTTCAAACTGGTTCTGATTCCGGGATGGCTAATATCATGTACTGAATGAAAAACAGTTTTCCTGAAACTTTTAGGTACATATGGTCTGACATTGTTCGTTGTAACTTCGCAATAAATTGCTTTGCTGACATCGGGTAAATGAATACTCTTCAACTGTACCTTGGTCGTATCGCTGTTACTTAGTAGCTTCGTAATTTGATCGTCCGTATCCTGCTGCGCTGCTAGTTCTTCGTAATCTATTATCGTGGGGCAAACAATAGTTTCAACTCTTGATAAAGCGTCCGCTACTTCGTTTTTGCTACCGCTGATGTGTTGAATATTGTTTGTGAACTCACTGATGTACAGTAGGTGCCGAATACGCCTGGGAGTTTCCTTGTCTGAACTTACCTTTGTTAGCGCGTATATGAGAGGCTTGTGGTCCGTAAATATCGTGAGCTCCGTGCCTTCTATCATGTTCCTGAAATGCATGATTGACATGTAAATAGCGAACAATTCTCTGTCATAAGTACTGTATCTTTGTTGTGCGTCTGATAGTTTTTTCGAGTAATATCCCAATGGTTGCCATATACCGTCTATCCGTTGCTGTAGTACCGCACCTACGCAGGTATTAGATGCGTCTGTCATCAATGCTAAAGGGACTTCTGAGGCAGGATGAGCGAGTGTGATAGCGCTTTGTAAGCTGACCTTACACTCCTCAAAAGCCATCTCTGAATCCGTGTCCCACTCGATTGCTGTTTTGTCTCGTCTCTTAGAATTATGAAGGAACTTGTTGAGATGAGCGTGATGCAGTGCTGCATTCGGTAAATGCTATCTGTAAAAATTTATCATGCCTAGGAAACGTCTTAATTCCTCGACTGTACTTGGCTTTGGATATTCCATAATGGCTTTGATCTTTTCTGCTAGTGGTGAAATCCCTTCAGAAGTAACTTTGTAACCAAGAAATTCGACTTCTGCTTTTCCAAATTCTGACTTACTAAGATTAATTGTCATGCCTATAGTATTGAAACGCTCAAACAACCTCTTAACATGTTCCTTGTGAATGACGTCATTTTCTGAGGCAATAAGCACGTCATCGATGTAACAAAATAACGAAGACTTACCTTGTTTGTCGTCACCGATATTTTCCAGGCCTTGTAACACCGTATTGTCCATAAACCTTTGGAATGTTTGAGCCGCATTACGTAGACCAAAGGTCATCCGCGGAAACTCAAACAATCCAAAAGGTGTTATGATAGCCGTTTTGTCAATGTCTTCCTCGGCGACCTCTAAAAAATGATATGCCCTATTAATATCAATTCGTGTAAACACTTTTTTTGCCGACAGTCCGTAGGTAAAATCGTGTAACCTAGGTACCGGGTAGCGGTCAGGAATAGTTACCGCGTTAAGGGCACGGTAATCACCGCAGGGACGTAGTTGACCGTCTTTTTTCGGTACTACGTGCAGTGGGCTGGCCCACTGGCTCTTGGATGGTCTGCATATGCCGCATTCTTGCATGAAACGAAACTCTTCTCTTACCTTATTATATTTGTCAGGTGGGAAAGGTCTAGCGCGTGCATGAACAGGCGCTCCGGTCGTGCTTATGTGATGCTTCACGGCGTGAGTTGGTGACTTCCCCTTGAAAGATATTGGTTTAGTGATCTCCGGAAACTGTTCTAGTAACCCACGGTAGGGATTATCTTCCTGAATCGTCTTTATGGAGGGTTCACTATGACTTATGATGGTCCCTATCACACTTAGCTCTGTTAGTCCATCCACTAATTTTGTGTTATACAAATCAACCATTAACTTATGTGTTTTTAAGAAATCAGCACCTATTATCGGAATTCTGACGTCACAAATTATAAAAGGCCACGTGTAACTTCGCCTTAAGCCTAAGTTTAGTTCTAATGTCATTACCCCATATGTTTTAATTTCAGTGCCATTGGCTGCAAACAGTTTATAGGTACTATTATTGCAGTTTTTAGAGTTCACTAGGGAAACGGGGATCACTGATACATTGGCACCGGTATCTATTAAAAAGTTCATGCCATTTTTTGAGTCCATCACACAAAGTCGATGGTTTTCACTGTGGTCGATACACTCACCCATCGTCGCTGAATGTACCGGATCTAGTTTTCCTTAGCTGGGGTAGCGGGAGTCCTCCATTTGCATGGCTGTTCGCAATTCCTGGCTGCTTCACGGAACCGGTAGTGGTATTTGCATATCCAATCCGAGTCCTGTGGCGTGCGTCCTGGGCCTCGTGTACGGGAACGAGATCTGCTGCGTCCTCCCCATTGCTGATATCCTTGGTACTGTCTTCCTCTGATTTCGTTGACTTCTCCACGCAGCGACTGAAGCTCGAGGGTCAGATTCCTCATCTGTGTCATGAGCTCCATGTTAGCTCCCGCTGCCGATGATGCCGAAGTCGATGGTTTGTCTATCTCTGATATCTCTCCGCTCCGTAGATTCTCCATGATTTTATCTGCCATAGTAGATAATTCCTCGAGTTCCGCGTCCTTGTTGCAGCTCGCGAGGATTGCGCGTACCCATCCTGGCAGTCTTGACAACCACAGGTTCTTCACTGTGTCTCCAAGCGTACCTGTGTTTTTTGCAAGCTCTCGCATCTTAGCTAGCAGTTGCGACGGCCGCTGCTGCCCCAAATCCATTTCTTTAACCAGTTTGTGAAACTGGGCTTCCGCACTTGCTTGGAACGTCTTGATTAATCGGGCCTTTAATACCGTATACCGCTGCTGAGCGGGTGGGTCATCTATAAGATCTGTTATTTGGCTGAGTTCCTCCTTCCCCAGTTTTGCCAAAACCAGGTCGTATTTAATGTTTTCCCCCTGGTGTTGGGGTCCTACTATTGCTTCAAATTGCGCGAACCACATTCGCGGCATGTCTGTCCAAAACGATGGTATTCGGCCTGATAGGCTAATAGCAGCCAACTGCTGGTCCATGTTCTGTCCTGGTTGCGGTGGTGGTGGAGGGAGTCCGGGCACATTTGGATTAGCCATTTCACTTATTTTAGGCAGGTTTCACTTTCGGGGTCACCACTTTAGTGTAAATGTGCTGTGCCTATTCACTGTATTTTACTGTAGGGTCACAAGTCTATCAAATGAAGAAGGCACTGATATATATAGTTGATTCGTATTTATTTGCACTGGCTTAGGTACATACAAAACGAGGCGTGTTCACCTTTTGCCTGCCTAGTCGGGACTGGACACAGTGCGGTGCTGGGAAACATACATCGCTCCAGACTGTCGCGTCAGCACCGTAGTGTGTTCCTACAATTTCATACAGCTGGGGTTTAGTGAAACTTTTATTGAACTCCACATTATTTTCAGTAAGCCAATTCTGCATATCTATTTTTTTTGTATTTGAATTAGGGCATACAAATACTGTGGTAAGGAGCGTTATCCATTACAATTAAAGTGTCTGTATGTAAATTAGGAAGCAATTTTTCCGTTACCCATTTTTTGAAATTGCTATTATTCATTTCGTCATGGTAATCGCCACTTTTAGTGTTCGATTTAAAAACAAGTAAGGCATTCTCAACAAACCCTGTTTCTCCCCCCGCATGAACTATAATCCATCTGTTTCCTTTTGATACAGGATTCAAAACACCGTCAACATCATTACTTTGCCAACAGCGACCAGCCGTGTGTGACGAGTGTATAAAAGTCTCATCCAAAAATATAACAGGCTTTTTTTCACCGCATTCGTTTTGCTTAATTTTATGCAGATAAGATGCCCGTAAAGCAGATATATCATTGCGCTCAATGAGGACTTTTCTATTAGATTGGGTTTTCTTGTATCGAAAACCAATTTCACGCAATGTCTTTCTGAGGGTTTCACGACTAGCGTTAAAATCGATTTCGTGTCGTAAAACATTCAGTAATTTTGGGATGGTAGGTATTTCTTTCTTCATTGTGTAAAATTCATGAATTTTTCTTCTAATGACACCAAGGTCAAAATCATCTATTTCTATCTTCCCCTTCGTTCTAGTCCTTTTTTCCCCTGGAGTAGAAATTTTTGAGCCAGTAGCATCTGCCTGTTTTTGTTCTTTCACTAATTGTCCTACAAACCGTTCACTTACACCTGCAAAACAGAACACAATTACTATACAGGTTGGCCCATTTCGATCGGCCCATTGGCCCATTGTACTTCTGTGCAATTTCGCTCAGCCACGGAGTTTTTGCCGGTACCTGTAGGAACCATGTCATCGACTACTGACAATAAATGGGTAATTCATAGAACAACAACTGGCAAGATTAACCTGTAGCAGCAGCAACTCGTTCATACAGTTTTTCAAATGGTATTATCAGCGCATTTAAACGTTTAAAATAGTGTTTCTCGCGGCACTGTTCACTGCTTTCGGCATTATTTATACCATTTAAACAATAAAATAACGAATAAAACACCAAGCGTTGTGCACAACAACAAACTTGACAACATTATGACATTTCAAAATGACATTACATAGTACCAGTTTCGCCACCGGATCAGATAACTTTGTGGCTCTGTACATTGTACTTTTTTAATTCTTCTAGCTCGTAAGCAAGCGATGTTGCATAAATATTTATATAAGAAGAATTAAACGGCCGCTCGAAAAAAATACATTTCTGTCTTATATTCTTTCCTACGATTTTTATGATTCCCTGGTCAAATGTTGCGAATTTCATCTCTACAATATTATTATCAGTAGTTAAAAACCACCTATCTTTGATATGCTTTGATAACTGGTAATTCTCTCTCATTTTGACTGTAGTAAATACTTTTTCGCCCGTTTCCAATACTCTTTCATATTTAGCAATAGGAAACATCCGTGGGGCATCGTGGTCTATGACATTTAACTTTGACAACTCTTGTATACGATTCGCTACTTGCTCTAACGGCTTTTCGCCTTTTCGTAAAAGGTTTTTGATTCGAAACAACATACTTTCAAATGGATATGCACTTAGAGAAGGTAGAGAGCCAAACCTTGATACATCATTTACAATATGACATAGATTATGAATATTACTACTCAGAGTCATGACTAGGGTTGCCAACTCCTATAAATGGATATGCGGGACACCAGGGCTATAATATGCGGGACAAGCCCTTAAAATGCGGGACTTTCCCACAAAACCTACAGCAAAGAGAAAAAAAACAAATTTTAATATTTTTATAAGTTTTAATTATAAAATAGTCAAAAATAACACGAGTTACTATTCGCTAGCGCGCCAAATAACAAGAAAGACAATTAGCTTTGCTTTTTGAAAGAGTACTTGTCTTGTGATTTGGCGCATTTAAGAATTTTTTTATTGCACATTACGTAATTATAAAAGTCTTTGCAACTATAACTAAAGTTGACTTTCACCTGCAACTCCGCCTTCACATGTTCAACAGTCAGCTTATTTCTTGAGTCGGTCCATGCATTTCCACAAAGTGAAAATACTCTTTCGGCAGCGGCATTCGAACATGGTATAGATGCAACATATTGGAAGAGCTTCATAATGTTAGGTATGTTCGAATGTTGAACTATTTCATTCCAGCATTCATAAGTACTTTTCTGTGTTTTTACCCGCTCCTCGGTAATTTTATTGACTGTCTCCTTTATGCAGCATTATTCGTTATACAGTTCGTCCATAGCTATGAGTTTAGTGAGTGATAATTTCTCGCAACACATACAGAGATCCGTGTAAAGAAATGCTTTTTCTAAAGCAAATACTCTCATTATCGCCAAATGACTACCTTCCGAAAAATCAAAGCGGTCGTCCAAGTATTTCAGTGCATTTTTGTACCAAGTAATCAAAACTATTTTGATAGACTCTTGTTCATCTGTTGTGAAATTGGTTAGGGCATTTGAGCAAACGAATCCAAAGAATTTGTCGTTAATTCTCTGTTCTAATTTTTGGCGTAAACCTGTTAGGATGTTGTATGTTTCACAAGATAGTGCATTATCTTTTTCGAGAAACATGATGGTGTTCTGAAATATTTTCAAAACATTGTCCAGAAACCCGAGAAAGCATTCTGTTTTCTTTGTGTCCTCAAAATATTTCAATAATGCAACTGGACAGTTATCTCCGAGTGATCTGAAATATGACGATAAGGCTGGTAATCCGCGTAGAATTTTCCCAATAGCAGGATGCAATGACAGCCACCTGGTCTTGACGTGTCGTACAATATTTTGATATTCTAATCCAACATCAGCAAAGTGTTCTTTTAAGGCTTGTACTCTCTGAGCATGATAGGATAAGTACCCGTACACTTTAAGTACTAAATTTTCTACGTCAAACTCGCACTTTTCCATAGCATGACGGACGGCATTATGCACCATGTGTGCTGAACATCCTGCAGCCAAGATGTTGGCATTATCTTGAGACAGTAGTTTGTAAACGGAATTGTTCTTTCCAAAATTAACGTTCGCGTTGTCAGCAGAGTAGGCAGATAGATTCGTAAAATCCAGATCCAGCTCTTTAAGCCTATTCCTTAGATTTCTATAAATATCGATCGCTTTTTCGTCCGGATCCTCGTAAAAATCAAGTAGGCAGGTGCAGATACCATTTTCTGGTGAGTAAAATCTGACTATTATAGGATATAATTTTACATGCCCGTGATTTGATGCGTCTGTCGAAATACTGTAAAACACGCCAGATTTTAGTTTTTCTACAATACCTTCAATTGATGCTGGAGCCAGAACAGAGTAAACTAAAGAGGACGCCTTAGTTCTTCCGAGAGTTAGTTTTGCTGCGATTTGGGAATCTTTAAATATCACAGGACATAATTTTGAATCGCAATCGATACAATTGTACGACATGTTATGACAAACGCAATGATAAACTTTTGTAAATTCTGCAGCTATCACTTTTTCCTCGTCTGTCGTCAAAACATCGCGTTTTAAAAACGTTTGTAAAGATTTGGTACTTTTTCGAGCTCTTTCTCCTCGTTGATGTTCCGGGAAGCTGACATGCCTTTTTATATCACTCAAACCTCCATGCGAAATCATAAATGATTTCATACAAATGTTGCAAAAAGCCTTATGAACATTTGTATCGACTTTCTTCAAAAAGGGATAAGTGTTTTCCCATTCTTGCCGGTAGCTACACATTCGCTTACACTTTTTCGCTTTAACTTTCTTTTCACTATCGCTGTCAACTGTTTCTGAATCAGACATGACTTTAATCCACAAAACTCTTCAAAATTTAATCAATTAAAATGCAATAAAACAACAAAACTATCTGACAAAGTAGGTAAACAATGAGTGAATGATTTGATTGCACGGCGCGGCGTGTAGCGCGAACTGCGAAATAGAAAGGTAGGTACCTAGCGAGCCGAGCGAGCGAGCGAGCGAATATTGTCACTCACTCAGCAGGCACGGCACGGCAGGCAGGTATGTACTCGCGCGCGGTGCGCCGCCGTGGACGAAAGTGGAGTTGGTGTAACAAAATAATTCTGTGGGTCCCGTGAAAAGGGGTACAACTCGTATTTCTTGACTTTTCAGGAGAACCAAAAAACGTTTTTTGTTCGTAAAAAAAAATCATAAAAGTTTTACTACTCAAGCTATTGATGCAACTGTTCCTGGAAATGAACAATAAAACAATTAGTCATCACTCGTTTAACAGATATGAGCTCTGCTATCTTGTTTTAAGAAGTTATTCTATTTTAAAGTGACTTGAGTCGTTATTCACAATGTAAATTGATACGATATTTTTGTGAAAAAGGATCTAATTCAAGTTAAACCATTGTGCACCAAAATATTTGTATATTTTTGTTGGTGAAAAAAGGCTTTATCACAATTTTTTATATGCTGTCATTGAATTAATTAAATAAAGGTAAGATCAAAGATGTAATCATTACTTTCAGTTGCTTCCGTTACACTATTATCTCTCTTCATAAAGTCAAGAAATGCAAGGATAAATAAGCCAAGAACAATTTTGGAGTTGTACCCTTATTCACAAATTTTTAAACCACAAACGGAATGTGAATAGTGCTATAACTCGCTAAAATAATGAAAGTGCTTTCAGAAAATTTTCAAAATGTCCCCTCAATAACTGCAATGGGTGGTAAAATAATCCATGACTAGTCATCACAATAGTTTCTGATGCTATTAAAGTAAAAACATTATAGGAATAAAGAGCATAGATATTAAAATTATATTTTTCCAGTATATTGGATACTTCAACTAGATAAATTCTCACTTTTCAGATAGTTAACTACTTTCGACTGTTAAAAAAACAAGTGAATTCGTGGTATAATCATATATTTATCATCAAACTTTGAAATTTTACTTTTTAATTGACAACAATACTGTATTTTTATAAAAATACGAGATCACAAGGAATAAAATATGCTAAGGCAAACAATTCAAATACGAGATCACAATGAATAAAATCTGCTAAGGAAACAATTATTCAAATAATTATCTTATCACTATTTATTAAACCTTTATTCATTCATTCATTCGCCTATTCTTTCATCATTATAATAATATTCTGAGTTGCTGCAGCTGCTGAAAATACGAGATAACAATTAATAAAATCTGCTAAGGAAACCATTCAAATAATTACTCTTATTATTCTTTACTAAAACATTCATTCATTCATTCATTCATTCATTCATCCATTCTTCATCATTATTATAAAATCAATTATCGGTATAAAATTCTGAGTTAAACAGCTGCTGAAAATACGAGATCACAGTTATGAAAATCTGCTAAGCAAACAATTCAAATAATTACTTTTATCTATATTTACTAAAATATTCATTCATTCATTCATTTATCCATCCATTCATTTATCATTATTATAAAATCAAACATCAGTATAATATTCTGAGTTAAACAGCTGCTCCTCCAAGTCTGGGCTGGGTCAACGTTTTGAACTTGGCCAGAAGCGAGGAGATTTCTGTAAAAATCTCTGACACTTTCATCAATGAGATCAAGAAGAGACATGAGATCTTTCTTTTTCTCAGCCGAGATAGTTAGATAACCGCTGGTGTAGGACAAATCTTTCGAAATTGGCTGATTGTATGTTACTCTGAATCGCTTACAATCAAGAATATCAAAGTTATTGTCATCAATCAGATCTGCTTTATATTTCAGATTTGGAAAGGATTCATAGTTGTACCTCATCCATTTCACGTCTTTGAAATAGAACCTTTCCTGGTTGACATTTGACTTTCTTATGTTAAAGTAGTTTTTATTCAAGGACGAGAATTCAAAAAACATACTTTGGGTCATTTCAACTACTTGAAATTTTTTTGATGTGGACCGCACCAGTTGGTACCAGTCTCTTGGGTGATGGATTTGGCAATTTGTTTTGGACTTCGCTTTTTCAATTGCAGCATGAACGTCACAATCCATTCTAGTGTGACCTGGGACCAAAAACTTATGGTCAATCTTTAGATGTGGGAATTCCTTTATAATCAATAAAAACATTGCCATAATGTGCGTGTTTTTGTTCTGTCCCGGGCAACTATCGGAATAGCATATTAATTGTTGCACAGTCGTTGGCATAAACGTGTGTATAAAATGATATACACAGGGAGCTACTTGGTTTGCGCCTCTGGCTGCAATTGCTTCATGCCACATATAACAATATGCTTTCTTATTCGTCGAGTTGTAAATTGTCAAATTGTATGTGTACAGTTGTCTTTTGTAGAAGGTCGTTCCAGCTGTAAGGTTAGGGGTAGGCAAGCATTGTTGCAGGTCAAATGTGAGATGAAGCACTGTACCATTGGAACAGCGGGATAAATTTTTGTCAGCAGTTTTCATGTCATATGCCCTTGCGGCTTCATTATGGTGGTCCCTTTGTAATAGCGTAAGAGCAAGCTTTTCTTCTTCACTCTTTGCTACATTAAGTTTTTGCAGCAATGTGTCACATTTGACACATGTATCCACTTTAGGAGTTTTGAACGATATATTCTGGGCATCGAATATTTTTGCATAAGCCGTTTTATTGATATTGTTTTGTGTCTTATTTGCATAGTCTTTGTACATTGTATTCAAACACAAATCTTTAGACAAAAACTTTTTAGAGGTCTTGTTTCTGCCATAATGACTTTCATATGCCGGATAAGATAAAATGTGTTGCTTTGCTTCTTCCAGCTTGTATGACAGTATTTTATTTAATGGAGCGGTCGATCCCCTTATGGATTCGCTGATTAAACCGCTATTTTCCTCTTTTTGCATTTTTTTTGCCACTACTTCAAAAAACTTGTTAGACTCATCCAGGGTTTTCAGAAGACAACCTTTGCAGATCTCATGGGTTTCGTTTGCGTAGGTTAATTCATATTTATTTGCAAATTGTCTATTTTTTTTTCCGGTTGTTTGAAGTTTGGATGTCTTTTTCGGTTCAATTTTAACAAAACGAGACGCATATTGGACTCTCTCGTTGTATGAACCCAAACTCCAATAATAATTAAAAACTGTTTGTCGATATTGTTCCGTAATTCGTTCCGAACAGTTTCTCCTACATTCATTCAAAGGTTTCATTTTTCTTGGCGCTTTGTGATTGCCTGATTTAGTTGTATACGCTAAACCTGTATTTCTTAAATCACGTCTGTCTTTTCTATCCTGCCTTCTTTCTTTCGTTGATTTTCGTGGTTTCCTTTTCTTTCCACAAGTAAATCCTTCTCTATCCCAAAACTCATCTGTAGTTATATTGTGGTTATTATCATGGCATCCCAAGCTGCCCGGTTCATGTTCATGTTGAATTAATTCTTCTACATTTTCTTGTATATCCTCAAATATGACTTCTTGTATGTTTTGTTGTACTGCAGGTGGTTCGTTTTCAATAGCATCGAAATTAATCACATTTGTCACGGGAATTGTTATTTGGGAACGGCTGTTTTTTAACCCCGGTTGCTTCTCTTTTGGTAAGTTATGCAAGTCTACGTGTACAGTGACAGATCGCTGCAGTATGTCTTCATTACTATCACTAGAGTTATTTAATATGCTCTGATCTTGGGGATTCCGATCGAGTAACTCTGCAGCAAGCACCGACGACGGCCCCAACAACATAAGCTGGTAATCTTCGATGTCTGGAGAACCACTTATATGTACTGGTTTTGATCTCTTAGAATATTCGTCATTGTCGGAGGATGAACTTGTTTTTTCTTCATCACTATCAGGAATGTATTCTTCAGAAGATGTTCCCGAGAAATCAGTTACAGATCGATGCATCACGTCTTTATTACTGTTACTAGAGTCATTTGATATGCTCATGTCTTGGTGAGTGCAATTGAGTACCTCTGTAGCAGCTGTAGCAAGCACTGAAGGAGATCCTGACAACATCTGGTCATTTTCGATGCCTGGAGAAACACTTTTACGTACAGGTTTTGAATTTGTGTCATTATCAGATGATGAAAACATGATTATATCTTCGTCACTATCAGAAATGCAATCTTTTGCAGATGTTCCTGAGATGTCACTTGTTTTTTTGATATCTTGATGGCTTGCCTCTGAAAAAAAAAAAAGGATTGTAAGGATTGTAAAGCGCTGTAAGTGGTCGTAATTGTCGTCAATTAAACAGTAACTATTGTTTTATTTTATTATATACCAGTGAGAATCAAATTAATGTTAAACCTTCTATTCTATGAACAAAACGATTTGTTTTCTTATTTATTTAGATTGCACAGAATCTTCGGATCTTGAGCTATGATAATAGCCAGCGATCGGAAAAAAGGATGTTATTATTATTTTTGACTTGATCAAGAAATCCGATTCGGGGAGGCAGTCGGCCTTCACGTCCTTCCCGAGTAGTGCTAACGAGCGACAAATTATCATCATCATCTCAAGACATTAATTTATAGGTTCTGAAATGAGAACCTAACACTTGAGACTGGCAAAATAAACCTCAAAAGGACGCCATTAATATAAAAGAAAAAGAATAAGAAGAATCCGATTCAGACTTGGCTTCCTTTTTGAAGAATAGGTATATTGGCTCCCGAATTTTCCTTCCCCGACCAGAATTGCAAATCACAGTGTAGTAAATTAGTAATACGTGGGTAAAACGTAGGTATGTTCCGTAAATCAGCGTAGTTTCAACCAGATGTCCCACATTCACAGAAATAAACTCGTTCCTACCTTCAGGTAAGTCTACATTTTGTGCACCAGCAAAACTTCTAAGATTTACTTCTCGCACATCTAATCTAGTATTTTCTTCGAGCTTCTTGTTCCCCCTGTTTTCCTCAAGAATTTGAAGAATCCTAGCTGCTCTTGACCTCCTCATGCTAAAAAAAATATAAAAAACAAAAGTGTGATGCGCGTTTGTTACACATTTTTCATGGAACACACACTTTACAGTACACATTATAATACATTTGATTTTTGTTTTATTTTACACTAGACTGTAGTCGCTGCAAAACGTGCCCGCAATTTTCAGTTTGACAAGGGGTTTTTTATCTTTTGGTAGTGTACATTATGTTATGTATGTATCAGTGGCGAGTGTTCGAACGTGCTTATAGCACAGCTTACCGTATGCCCCCAGCCTTATAATCTTCATCTAGGTAGGTAATACAAACAATAAGTACACAACTACTAAATAAATAGGTACATATACCGCGCGTACCGAAATGCGCACGCACAATACTCATACACATACCTATAAAAATCTAGCCTAGTACAGTCTCATCTGAGAAAATGCAGTCCTTTATGTTAACTTTATTGCAAATAGCATAACTGTCTAGTCTAAATAAAGATACCTACTTTAACTAGCTAATGGCCTGAGTTTTTGAGTATTTTGCATGCCCTATACGAAAATTCTTTGCTTGCCATTGTAAAGGCTTAGAATACATTATAGTGATAACGGTTATTTAAGTTGTCAAATTACTTACTTGAAACGAGATAAAATTGTGTCACGGGAGCTCCGCGATGACGTGCACCTGCCACGTTGTCACTAGAGGAACTGAGACGCGTCCGCGCAGTGTTTGCGTGGTGGGAAAACCCCCCGCATCCCATTCACACCCCCCAACCGTTGAAGTTATCCCAATTTGCACGAAAATTAGGAAGAAATTTTTGTGCACAGTATCATAACTGCAGTTAAGCTTATTTACACGAATAGAAAAACAAAAAAAAATGTGTTTAAAGATTTAACAGCAGTTATATCCATGTTCACCAAAATAATCGAGTGATTTTTTGGTGCACTAAGACATAACTCTACTTATATCTATGTTCACGAAAAAATAGTGTGATGTTTTTGGTTCACTTATGCTTAACTGTAGTTAAATCCATAAACACGTATTTTTTTCATTTTTTCTAAAATATAACTCGACTTGTGTCGATATACCCCAATTTTATATTTGAGCTACGTGAAAACGGGTCAGACCATTCGATAGAGAAAAAAAAATGCTACAAAATGCATCAATAACATCATTTTCGATTTAAGTCGACTTGTACCCCTTTTCACGGGACCCACAGAATTGTTCCCGCGCTCGGCACCACTGCACGCGCATTTCAATGAGTTTTCTTTCTGGAGATGTCCCAAACGTTTTGGCGTATTAATGTTGTCAGATTTATCAGAAAGCGGGACAATTGGCGTCCCGCAGGCAAGCCAAGCGGGACGCATTATTTAGGCCCTGGAAGCGGGACGTCCCGCCTGACGTAAATTTCAGCGAATTTTTCGATATAATCAACAAACAGTTTTTCAGCTATGTGCCGGTAAAGGGCTTATTACACTTGGCTAAATTTAGTAATCCTAATTAGAAAGCAAGAGAGGGGATAGGAAGGACGCTCCTGATTACACTATTCTAAATTTAGTCACTGAATCAGTGAGCATTTCAAGCGTATCAGTGACGAACGTCTCGGATGCAATGCCGCCAGTATTATCTAAAAATCAAAAGATTGGCCTTGGAGTAGCCTTGGCCGTAGCGTCCTTGGAAGTAAAAAAAAAGAAAAAAGAAGGACTTGGGTCAAGGAGTATATATTGCTGAGGAATAAATTGTCGACAATAAATATTTTAGAACCTGAAGATTTCAGATGTTATTTCATGTTTCTACGAGTATACCTACAATTACCTACACAAAACACCAGACACATCCGTCCGCCGTGAGGTGTGTGTGGCGACTGACTGCACTAAATATTATTACACCTATCCTAACTAGGATGCTAAATCATTCAGCTTGTCAGAAATCATTCTTGCTTCTAATTAGGATACTTTTTAGGATCCTAACTAGCTAAACGTGATTACACTTTACTAAATTAGGTTTCTAAATCATTTAGAATCCTAAATTTAGCCAAGTGTAATAAGCCCTTTAGATGCATAAGCATCGCACATACCGGTATTTAGGCAATCTAGCCGGCCATAAGTCATTTTCACAGAATTCATTAAAAAGGGTTTCTGTCGACTACCTGAGTAGAGGACATTCCAGAGAACAATAGACAGTATGTTACGATTTTTTTCTGTGCGTGCCTTGCTGTCAAAATCAATCGAAACTTGAACATTGAACCTCGTGTACGTGTCTGTTTTCGGCTGATAAAAAAAACGTAAAGTTTCGAATTAGATAACTATTTTACTACGTGTGTTTTGTGCCAAAAAGTTATGGATTCCCACTCTACAGGTATGTATGTATGATTTGTAATATATATATATAATATTCCATATATGTTATATGTGTGAGCAACAAACTCCTATTCAATAGTGAGAAATGTTGCATCATGTCTTTCACGCGCTCTCCTCGGCCTATTAGCGCGACGTATACACTCGGCGCGGAGTCTTTGACTCGAATGTATTCGATGAAGGACCTCGGTGTTACGTTTGACCCTAAACTTACATTCCATGAGCACATGAGCACTTTAGCCAAGGAATGCTTTAAAAGATTAGGGTCTGTGATTCGGAATAGTAAGGGATTCCATAACCTGGGTGTGGTCCAGCTTCTTTACACGGCCCTAGTGAGAACCAAACTTGAATCTAGCTCGGTTGTTTGGAATCCGCATGAAAGCTCATACGTCTCCTTATGCTCGAGAAGGTACACAAAGCTTTTCTAAGGTACCTATATAAGAGGAAATTTGGATACTACCCTTACCTTTATCCATCAGCTTTTATATTAGGTATGCTCGGATACAACTCACTAGAGGTGAGACGTAACACCGAACAGCTTCGGACTGTGTGTCGATTGTTGCGAGGTGACAGTGACTGCGTGGCGCTTGTCAGTGCAGTATGTGCGCTATACGTGCCTGACAACTACCTACGCGCGCGCAGGCACCAGCTGCTAGCGAGCGGCACGCACCGCACGGTGGCGCGCCGGCAGTCTCCGCTGGTCCGGGCGCGGGACAGCCTCAACGCACTGTTGGCAGCAGCGCCACTAAATGATCTGTTTGGCGATGCATGGAGGGATATTGTGCGAGAATGTGGCAGGTTCTGTGAGATGATTGGATGATAGTGTTGTCATGTAATTATTATCCCAAATGACTGATGGACATAATGTTATTGAATAATCGAATGTATGTAATTGACCTGACTAATAATTTCATGTGGTGTTTAATGTAATCTATTTTATAGTTTGGATACTTTGTACGACGAATTGGATTTTTTCTGTCATGTTGTACGAATTTACTTTAAATAAATAAATAAATGTTTATTTTAAACGAGTCGAAATTATCCCTTGTAATAAAAGCAATTTTCTACAGAAATTTATGTTTAAAGGTGTAAAAGTTGTACGGTCTGGTTAGGTCCGGTAAATTGTCTTACTGATACTAATACTGTAGTGTCTTAGCTACAAGAATATTAAGACATTTGCCGCCGATATGCGCCGATGCCAAAAATCATCGAACATCAAATATTTTCAGAAAAAAAGAGGCGAATCTGAAAATTTTGTTTTATTTTCTATAAAGCATTTTTTTTTTTTTGTTTCAGACAGAGAAGGTCCCTCGGGAGTAAGGATAGTGACATTTCAACCTTATGAAAAGTGAAAATTTGCGTACTTTGGAAGAAAAATTTAAATTTTTGAACGAGCAGCTTTTTTCGCCTGTCGATCTTAGTGTAGACAAATCCAAAGAACTGAAACATAATTTCAAACATTTTAAAGCTGAAATGAAACGAAGATGGACAAAAGCTCATAAAACGGAAGCTGTTTTTCTTAAAGACAACCATCTCTGGTTGGAAGGTACTTTTAAAATACCTGTAGCAACACAAGTTCGGACAGGACGCCCACGGAAATCGTTTGAAGACTCCAGTGAAAGAACCAAGAGAAGAAAAACACACGAGCTCCGGTCTACTTTAGACGATGGTGTTATAGTTCACGCAGCGCAAGTTGAGTTGAGCAAAATTGGAAAAAGAGATGCCTCCAATATACATAAGGAGATTACAAGTACCCCCACTCGTGCGACAAAATATAGGAAAGCTTATGGCACATCCAAGAAGACTTTGCGACTGACACCCATGCAAGCGTTGCAAATGTTTGTAGATGCTGATCTAACACAAGGACAATATGAAATTATACGCCAAACTAATAAAAAGTTCTTCTCTTGCTATAGTGTTTTGGAGAAAGCAAAAAATAAATGATATCCGCAGCGCACTGTAACAAAGACTTCCGCCGAAAACGAGATGCAATCATTAATGGATGTTACAGTTCGACGCTTATTGTTTTGTTTTTCAAAAGTCTTTATTAACATATAAGTTTACAATTTATCAGGACCCAGTGTACATCTTATTCCTAGGTCTAAAATTGACATGAATATATGTTTTGAGTTATACTGAGGGTTAGGTGGTTAATTATTACGTTTACCTCTTACTAATAAGTATAGAATGTTAATTATGTTAACTTTGAGACAGTTGTACATTTATTACATAAAAGTGATAACACTGGCGATTTTTACAAAAGCGCGGGTCAGTTGCGAAAATAATTGTCCGGGAGACGAGCAAACAGGGCGAGCTCTGCGGCCGGCTGTGGTCACTGCGATGTCAATTCAGGTGATAATCGCGTGGCGGTGATGACGGCGGCATCGTCGTCGGTCGGTCAGCGACCGGTATAGTGATGTGGTAGCTTTGTTAAATATTTATATCGAAACTTTTGCGGGCGCGCTTTACCTATGGCTGCAATTAAGTTGTTTTGGTTTTTAGGGTTTGTAGTAAGATAGAATTTTTTGGTTAGCTTTAATATAAACTGAAATAGGGTTGGGAAATTTATAGTGTCATGTAATTTTGAGAGGTTAGTTCGAAATGGAGTGTTAAAGGCAAGTTTCAGAGCTCTGTTTTGGACTACTTGGAGTTTTAGGTGATTTGTTTTAGATGTATTACTCCAGACAGGACAACCGTAGGTAATGCATGGCCTGATAAGAGTTGAGTAAATATTAAGCTTTGTTTTGCTGCTGAGAATGGAACGCCTGTTCATAAGGGGATTTAAAGCGCTGAAAGCTTTCATTCCTTTTAGTCTCAACTGAGAGACATGTTCATTCCAGGTTAATTTTTGGTCCAAAACCAGTCCTAAATATTTCACAGAGTTACTCCATGGAATAAGGTAGCCTTCTATGTTTAGTTGTCTTGTTGGTTTAGCTCTCGCACGTGTAAAAAAGATTGCTTCCGTTTTTGTGGTATTTAATTTCAGTTTCCATTTGTGGAAATAGCCAGTTAACCCATCTATAGCAAGTTGCAATCTGTCAACTATCAATTCGTCATCGGGAGAAGAAGTATAGCAGGCAGTGTCATCTGCAAAACACGCTAAGCTAGTTCTCGTTTGTTTGGGTATGTCGTTTAGGTACATAATAAAAAGGTAAGGGCCCAGAATGGACCCTTGGGGTACTCCAGCAGGCACAGAGCGAGAAGAAGAAGACTCACGACCAATATGCACGTTAAAACTACGATTGGAGAGATAGGAATCTATCAGTTTTACAAGCGGTAACGGAACTTCGTTAAGGATTAACTTATGTAAAAGGCCTTTATGCCATACTGTGTCAAAGGCCTTTTCTATGTCCAATAAGAACATGCCAGTTGATTGACCTTGGTTTTGACTGTGGGCAACATTTTCAGCAACTCTAGCAAGTTGCTGTGCAGTAGAATGTGCCTGTCGAAACCCGAACTGTTCATCAATCAATCTATTGTAAGTAAATCTTATCAAGCGTGTATTGATAATTTTCTCAAAAAGCTTAGCAAGGGACGGAAGGAGGCTAATTGGACGGTAGCTGGATGGAATTGTGGCATCCTTTCCAGGCTTTTTAATGGCGATGACTTTACCTGTTTTCCATGGGTCAGGAAAGTAAGCCAGGGCGAGACATGCATTGAAAATTTTAGTTAATAAGACTAACGCTTTTTGGGGTAGGTTTTTAACCAAGCTGTTACAAACGTTATCAAATCCTGGGGCTTTGCGCAATTTAAGTTGTAGGATGTGTTTTCTTATTTCTTTTGGGTGGACAGCGTTGATTTCATAAGGTTCAGATTTTAAGCTATTAAGAATTGATACTGAACCGCAAACTTCCGCTTCAGTATCTTTGTCGTGCCATTCCGACGTCAATGTCATGTTTTTCTGAAATGTGGAGGCCAGCTCTTCGCACTGTTCCTTGGGCGTGGAGGTTTGTGAGTTATCTTCACGCCTCAGTGGGGGTAGTATAGACGTAGCAGTTGATGATTTCATGGATTTAGCTAATCGCCACAGGTCTGATCCAGGGTTATCTACCTTACTAAGCTTTTTGATCCAGGTTTGGTCGTTGTGTTTTTTAAAACCAGCTTTGATATTTTTGTTAAGAATGTTTATCTGTGTTCGTATGCATTTGCGACTCGTTGGGTTGGTTTCCTTTTGATCGTCTCGTCGCAGTCGATTTCTGAACTTTAAAAGCCTTCTAACATTGCGAGGTGGTGGTTTAGGCGCATTTGATACCGTAGTCTGTGGTACAGCGACATCCCGGGCCCCAATAATGCATTCTGTGAAGTCTGTTATGGCAGCATCAATTTCATCTTTACGCTTGAATACGCTTGATGAGAGGAATATATTATTATTTAGGTTTGATCGGTATCGGCTCCAATCAGCTCTGGCAAAATTGAATCGTTTGACTATTATACGTTCTAAAGATAACTTGATACGAAAGAAAACGGGCAGGTGATTAGAAGAAAGTGCTGGTATAGTTTCTACATTTTCGATATTAGTGATGTTTTTAGCCAATATTAGGTCTGGTAGGGATTTTTTATAATTTTCATTGTAATGGACAAGAGTAGGACTATTTGGAGCATAAATTAAATAATCTCTGTTGACTAGGTGATTGAATAGGAGGTTTCCGTTAGTATTTTTGAGACCAGGGTACCAGTGGTCGTGCTTGGCATTTAGGTCGCCCATTAAAAGCACCTTTTTATCAGTTCCAAACAGTATGTCGAGATCGTTTGTAATGAACGGTAAGTTTGGAGATTGATATATTGCGAATATCGTTAGTGTGGCTTTATCAACTCTTAACTGTACACCAATAGCTTCAAGATGTTCGACGCTTATTGGAATTCCTAGAAGAGCAGTTACTAACAATAGAACAGCAAGAAAGAGATACATTGAAAATAATATGTAAATGGGGATGTGATGGATGTGTTTCTATGTGCAATAAAGAATTATTTATTAATCATTTGTTATTTCCCGTTCAAAGTGGATTTCTGGAAGAAAATTCTTGTTTTCGATAAGCTCACCTTTGTACACGGTGTTTCTATTATATTTTTTCTGTATGTCTGTATTGTGTAGAACATTAACGTATTACCTTCGATTTTAATTTCTGTTTTTTTTTCTAACCCTACTTTTTAATATTTTTGTAAACCGTACAAAACATGAAATAAAATCATCTTATTATATCCTTGTATGAATTATCTCATTTGAAACCCATTAAAGCTAAAAAATATTTTTGGCCAGCTAGATTGCCCAAAACCAGTATGTGCATCGGAATAACAAATTGTGGTGGCACAAAACAATGTTAAAAAATGTTGATAGTGGAACCTAGCAACTTTGCCACTTTTTACTAGTGTTGAAAAGTCATAATCCATTTTTCACCAGAACTTGTATGCAACCGTTGAAGTATGTATGAAGCGACAGACAATATATTTATCTATGAGTGCATAAACATGCATATTATTATATAAAACGACGTATTATAAAAGGTTAACGCCTAAAAACAAAACTGGCAAAGTTACCTACACCGTGTGGCAACTTTGCCAATTACATTTTTGCGTTATCAACAATGGAATTTGTATTTACAATATTAGTAAGTAATACTCAATAGGTAGGATACAAAAGGTTAGGAATTTGACCGATAGGTTATAATTATTATGAAATAAAGCACAGACGAAATGGCAAAGTTGTATACCCATATAAGAAATTTTCATATAAAGTCAGTGAAATGTGGTCAGGGTTGGCGCAATTGAGAAAAAAGATTTGATTATTTTTTAACTATTTATTTGTTTTGTTACATATTAGTAATCAGGTACATAAGTACTAAGGAGAAACGTACAAAATATGTTTATATATATATAAACATTATCAGAAACGAAACACGATAGGAAACTCTTTAAGGCTGCTTTGGGCTGATTCTGGTGCCCTTGTCAGTTTTTAAAATTAAATTAATAAATAAAAATAAACTGACGAGGGCGACACAATCGGCGCAATGCAACCATAAACGGTAGGTGACATTATTGTCAAAATAAAAAAAAAATATAAAATCAAATATAAAATCGTTAACAATAAAATAGATACAGGGTGAAATTAAATTCGCTGACCATATTTTGAGGAATGATAGTACCCATCATTGTGAACAACTTTCCCTATGAAACATATGGTCGCAAATGAAAAAAAAAATGTCCCCCAGTACTTTGCTCCGATCAGCTGATTTCAAGTTACTATCTATACTATATAAGATTACGGAGGCCCAAAAATTTTTTTCGTTTGCGACCATTAGTTCCTTGGGGAAAATTCTTTATAATGATGGGTACTATCATTCCCCAAAATATGGTCAGCTTATTAAATGTCACCCTGTATATAAGGTTAAACTTAAAAATAATATTCATCGCATTCCTCAACCAAGTATTCACGATTTTCCTTTACTGAATGTAATTTTACAGCTTTAACAATAGATGAAGATGGTACGACATCACGATCTTTCTTACTAGCGAGGAATTTCAAAGTAGGCTTTTCTTAAAAATATTATCGAATAATATGTTTCCGTTTCTTGTATATCTACCTTTTCTATGAATCCTACATAATATTTCCAGTTATTACGAACATAGTATCTAACTATAACGCTTTGTTTAACAAAACCTACATTATCAGTCTATTCCAAGTTTTCAACCTCTTTCATAATTTCTTGTTCTTGAAGTTTATCAGTCTTTTCGATTCTGATATGTTTTGTTTCGTCCATATCAACTTCTTCGTCCGTAGTGTTTTTTTCTTCTTTATCAAAGTCGTCATCGATACGTTTATTGTCCTTATTTGATTTCACGCCTTCGTTATCAGTCTTTTCCTGTGTAAAGTTTGCGTCTTCTTCACGTGTTTTGTTGTTATTAGTTTCTATTTTTTCTTCGTTATCAAAGTCGTCATCGATACGTTTATTGTCCTTATTCGAGTTCACGCCTTCATTATCAGTCTTTTCCTGTGTAATGTTTGCGTCTTCTTCACATGTTTTGTTGTTATTAGTTTATATTTTTTCTTCGTTATCAAAGTCGTCATCGATACGTTTATTGTCCTTATTCGAGTTCACGCCTTCATTATCAGTCTTCCTGTGTAAAGTTTGCGTCTTCTTCACATGTTTTGTTGTTATTAGTTTCTATTTTCTCTTCTTTATCAAAGTCGACATAGATACGTTTATGGTCCTTATTCGAGTTCACGCCTTCATTATCAGTCTTTTCCTGTGTTATATATATCTTCATTATCAAATTCCACATTCATACCTTTATTATCCTGTTCATAAGTTTTTTCTTTCGTTGTACCTTTTCCTTTCCCTTTACGTTTATTATCAGTCTTTTCCTTTTTTACAATTTCGTCCATGTCCACATTATTCAATTCACATAAACCAGTCACTTCGTTTTCATACCGTTCAAATTCATCAATATTGAAATCTGGTAACATTTCACTTATGTCATAATCAGTCTTGTATTTTGTATTATTTTTTAAAATTATAGATAATGCCGTGTCTTCATCTTCAGACATGATTGTTTCTTCATCTGTGGTATCATGTACTGAATAATTATCTTCATTTTTGTCGTCACTGTCATAATCAATCTTCGCTTTTTTTATTTGTGTTTGTTTTTTCTTCGGGGTTTTCCTTTTGACCACTTTACAGGTCCCAGAAGTAGATGGTACTGGATTTTCGTATGGATTTATATTTTCAGTTGCCTTCCTTTTTAGAGGGAGCACAGATTTGGCATCAATTTTTTTAAAGCTGATTGAGCTACATTCTTTTATATCAACATAACCCTGGTTTTCTGGTGTCATTCGAATATCCGATAAAACAGCAGTAGTAGTAGCTTTGCATCACTTTTTGGTTCATTCGACTTTCTAGTTTTGCTCCACTCATAAGTTTTTCTGCGTCTTGTGATGATATCGAGCATCCAGGTTCTACTTTAAATTTTTTGTTCGCTGCGGTTTTCTTTAACGGATCAGGCGCTTTGGTTTTTTTAAGAAAATCTAGAAGTGCTGAGTCTATATTGTATTTCGTTTCTTCTTCATATTCTGGCAGCTTTCTGAGCACTTTTTGGGGGTTGAATGGAACGATGCCGGTGGCTTTAAAACCTGCTTTAAGGTTATCTTTATTACACATTTTTATTTCTGCCAGTAAATCTTTCACCAATACAGGAAAGTGTGTTTTATTTATTTGAGTCTCAGATGGATTTTTTATCTTATAGTCTGTTAGGATTCGTCGCCAGACTTTTTTAAGTGGTCCGAAAAAGGCCACGTCCAAAGGTTGCGTGATATGTGTAGAGTTTGGAGGCAGAAAAGCAAACCGTATATTATGCTCCTCACAAAGTCTCAAAATACCCACATTTAAGTGGCTTGACAAATTGTCTCCAATAACAACTTTGGGCCCATCAAGTTTAGAAGCCCATGGAATGACGACATTTTTAAACCAATCTTCAAAAACTGAACCGTCAAACCACCCTGACTTTGTTCTATTAAATCTCGCTTCTGGTGGTCCACCTACGCACCACGCAGACCACAAGTGTTCGGATTTATATACTGTATAAACAGGTAATAACGATCCATCTGCAGAACCGGCGAACATTATTGATATACTAGATGAAAACCCGGCTTCGCTCGGGCTCGGGTAAAATGTGAATGTGGGTACAAAATGAAGGTAGATATTTCTGTAGTTATCGGTTCTCAAGGAATATTAAAGGCAAAGCAAGGCATAGATTCGTTTAGCATCGTTCATTGTGTTTAATAAATATTGTAAATTAAAACTACAAATGTTTTTACTTAAATAACTTTAATTTAAAATCAACCTTAAAATAAACGAACTTTAATTAACAAAACAAATAGTTTTTAAGGTTTACTCTCGGTAAACCTCTCTGTTATAAAGCACCCAGTCTTTTTATTTACTTTGGAAGGTAAGTATGGTTAATTACACAATAAAGAACAACATTTTTACTACAACAACAACATTAGAACAACATTATCATACAATTTATCTATACAGGGTAACATTTAATTAGCTGACCATATTTTGGGGAATGATAGTACCCATCATTATGAACAACTTTCCCCAAGGAACGTATGGTCGCAAAAAACAATTTTTTTGGGTCTCCCATAGTAACTTGAATTCAGCTGATCGGGGCAATGTACTGGAAGACACATCGACTGCACCATTGCCATTGTTTGCAGTTTCTCGCAAATATTTTGATTTTACAGAAATTGCATGCCACTGGAAGTAAATAAGTACTTATTGAGTCTTACTTACAATCCACAGAAGAAAACATACAACCAAATTCACACAGTTACTCACCATCTTTACGAAGAGCCCTTCGTTGCATCCATTTTCCACAATTGTGGCAATGTTTGCCAAATGCAAGGAGATTCGGCTGCAAATGCAAAATGTTATGAAAGACCACGCTGAAAGAATGCGATCTTGCCTGGCACAAATGAAATACTTACGATTTTCGGCATAATATTATGTTTCTTGCACTCAATTCAATTTTTCACTGGCTTCCTCAATGATTCTGGCTTCTGCCAACAGAAGAAATGTGATTACTTTCTCTGTGACAGAAATGAATGGCACGGTATTTTGTCTGTGAACTATGAATCGGCATTTTCTTCTATTAAAGCTACATCCACACTATCGTTCCGCACGTTTTTGTTGGGATACCATGCTTAAAACGACCATTCACATTTCCTTCGGCATGTTTTTGTTGGGAAACTATGCCTAAAACTACCATTAAGCTACATCTACACTATGTACTAATCGTATACAGAAAAGGAACATGAATGCAACCGCAAATAAACGCAGTTTACCGGTTTCTAACCCTAGAAGACATGTGTGAAGAGACCATTGTCTATGGCTCTAAGTTACGTGGCCAATATGGCGCCTGCGATTTGTCTGTTCAGTAACATTAGAATTTAACAAAATACTCGACAATCCGAATTTTGCGGATATATGTTGTCGACTCGAAATCTATATTTTTTATGTTTTATTATTCAGGTAAGGTTTTGATTGAGTCTACCGTACCCCTCGACGGAATTATTAATATAGATTGCCTTTTGAATGATTTAACATTCTTTCCGGATATTTGACTTTTCGTTTAAAAATGCATTTGGTTGAACCCGGGTTATCGGACAAGTTCGTCTCGTCGTAGTTCAATATATTTTGTGGAGGAACGTCTACTACAGTGCGTTCAAGATTACTGAAATAATTCTCAAACTCATCCACAGTTTTTACTGCTCGTGCCCTCTTAATGTTCTGCACTGTTCGCTCCGTCAGTGCATGCTGGTTCCTTGTCAAAAATTTTTTTACCCACCATATACCTGGTATTTTATCGGAAAATAGGCAAGCACGACGATTTAAATTCAAATATTGAAAGATCACTATACGTAGATCTAATCTAGGGTTTGCAAGATCCGGAACTTTTTACTATCCGGATATTATCCGTTTTGAAATTTGATTATCCGGATATCCGGATCATATCCGGATATTTAAAAAAAATAAAAATACAGAGTAAAATGTATGGAAATAGTTGTTTATTTAACTAAATGGACTGCGGATATTTAAAAAAATAAAAAACAAAATAAAATGCATGGAAATTGTTGTTTATTGAACTGAATGGACTGATGTGATCGTATGTAACAATAATAACAGCTTCATAAGTAATTTGGAAAGTTAAATCTTAACGAAATAATAATGATTTTCTTATCATTATTAAAGATTTGCAAAATCAACAATATTAAAGTCTTATAATAATATTCTCATACTTAACTAGAAAGACCTATTAACTAATGCGCTATAATACTACGATAAAAAAAGAAACATTTTTTAAAATTTAAATAGAATAACATGCAAAATCAACAAACGTTAAACTTTTATTATTTGAAATAATTAAAATTAAACTAAAACGATACAAAGATGTTTCTTTGTGGAATGAGGAGAAGGCACGTAAATATAAATTATTTTTGTAAAATTATTGAACACTATTATTTATTCACCCGACTCTTTTGGTAAGTATGATCTTAAAAAACTTAAAGCATCGAGAGTATTATCATGCATTAAACTATGCATGTAGCCTGCGGCGGAGAATACTCTCTCTTGTACACTCGCGACAAATGTAGACCCCGTTCGCCGCCACTGTCATGTCATATAGAGCCATCACTACTCGGACCTTCGTTTCCATGTCTAGTTGACTAGAAGAATCACTATGTGCTGATGAAGTTGACGGTATTGCTGAAATGGCTTCATGTATTCTTTTCTGCAACTGTTCCTTTATTGAGAAGGTTGTGTTCAAATTAGCAGTACCTTCTTCAGTATGCGAAAACAACTACAACACAAACTCACGTGGTGTTTTTGATTGCACATTGCAGTTCATTTATTCAAACTACAACTGTTTTTCACAAATGTTATTTTTTATGTCAATAAATAAAATATATAATTTACATGTAGGAAAAATAAACGATGATTTTTAGAAACTTACCTCATAGTAACACAATGTGTTTTCATGTCAATCTGACATAACTTTAAGATCCGGATATCCGGATTTTACGACAGAAATTATCCGGATCCAAAAACTGGACGGATATCCGGATAATCGGATATCCGGATATCCGGATCGCAAACCCTAATCTAATCGAGATAGTGGGGAACCAAAATCTGCAGCGGTCCACGATGTCCATTTCCTCGCGGTGACTCAGGCGCAACGGGGCACCGGGGGCTTTCATATGGAGTCCCTTCACTTTATTTTCTATTGTACGTCGAGGTACAAAGAATCGTTTTTCAGCTTCCGATGAAGTTATATTCTTGTTTTTTACAAGCTCAACGGCTAAGTCTAGCATTTCCTGGCTATAATTCTTATAATTCCTCGATCCCAGTTTTCGGCGACTTCGGCGCCCCATTTTCCTAAAAGTAAATGAAAATAAATTAGAACCTACCTACAACATGCTAAAGGGCCTAGCAAAGACTGCAGAATAAAGCTAAATTCTTATAAATATTTGAAAAGTATGGTAACAATGTATAAGTGAAGATAAAGTAGTGTACCTAGCGATGCAATTGCATATAATTATAGACGAAAACATTTTTATGCTACCTACTAGCTTTCCGCCCGCGTGAATTTTAGGTTATAGTTGTTGGTAAAAAATCGATTACCTATTTAAACTTTTCATCATCCCGCGTGAACACTGCATTTTTTCCCGGATATAAAGTACGTAGCCTGTGTTTTAATCCAGGATGTCAGAAGCGTCAGTGTCCAAATTTCATAAAAATTAGACCAGCTGTTTGAGCTTGAAGAGGTAACAAACATACACACAAACACACATATTCACTCTCAAACTTTCGCATTTATAATGTTAGGTATGTACCTACTTTTGTTTTGGTACAACCCTAGGCAACTTGAAAACATGGCAAAGTTGCCCTCCCATACTGGCCGGCATGGTCTAGTAACTTTGCCAACGCAATTATATGACACAATTCAAACACTACGGCATTTATAACAATATAAATTTATTCCTTACCATAAAACTAACATTATATGAAAAATTTACGTACCTGGATCCGATGGTTCCGCTCAAAAATAATAGATGTTCTGGAGCACTGTATTTTTAGGTTAGATGCGTGACGGATTTTTGCTCTCAACTCAAATGACAAATAATGGCTGCCTTGGTGTTACCCTATTCAAAACAGTGTTGCCAATTGATAATCGTATTTTCCCCTAAAAATAGTCACAACACAAAAAAATGGTAGTAGACTGAGATATTGCAGGATTGCCGTAGGCACAACGCTGATGGCAAATTTACTAACCCTTGGCAAAGTTGCCAAGTTTCACGTACTTCAAATGATAAGTGTTATTTTAGTACTACTGGACCAAAGTATAACAAGAAGTTTTTGAATTCAGCAGCTTCATCGTACTATTACACTGATTTTGTTTTTTATTCACACAATACCAGTAATGTTTCTCCTTGACTCGTTTATTTATTGCCATTACGTAACCATTTAGAATTAAAATGTCTTTTCCTTTTTGCGATTTTGATACTTGGAGATTATTTGTAGACATTTTTACGAAAATTAGAACCTTGAATAAACGTTCATCACCAACAGAAACTATGTACTGACATCTTACTGCATAGCGTTATAAACAGACTACTTTTTTTTACAACTACCCTCCTTAATAATTATATTTACATACACGGAAAAAAAACTATTCTCATGTTAAGAATAATTCTATTGGTCAAGAATAATATTGATTTATATATGGCCTAAACAGTGTATGCTTGGTTTTAGCATATTTTTGTTTCAAATTTACTGTTTCAATCTGAAAATGTGAGTTTTCATTCAATAAATTATAGTTTCTTGTCATCCCAAGAATATCTGAATTCTTCTTATAAAATAAAAATGATATCTTAATTGAAGCATGAAATTACCTCAGCCTAGAAGCATATAATATTCTTGGAATAAGAAAACTTATACTTGTCATCTAATAAAGCTTATTTTAACTTAATGTATATTTTTTTGGTATGAGAATAAAATTTCTTGTTGCAAGAATTACAATGCTTTCATCAAATAAAAAAAATATTTTGTTGAAACAATCCATCCTTGAGGAAAGAAAAAAGTTTTTAGTTTTAAGTCTTCATTTTCTTGCTATAACTATCAGTCTGTATCATTTAAGAAAATATAATTTCATTCAAAGTATTTCATATTCTTATTTTGATTAGAATATATTCTTGTTTTTAGAATTAAACTTTTTGTTGTAAAAATAACTGTTTTCAATTTAAATCAATCCCATTTTTAAATTAAAACATTTTTTTTTCCATGAGAGTCTTTTTATTGTAATGACGATAATTCTGTTTCCATTCAATAAAACTTTGTTTTATATGAAGCATGTAATTTTATTGATAGAAGCATAATTAATTCTTAATTGAAGTAATTATTGGTTTAACTTAACTTCTTGTACTAATAAATATTGACTTCATTTAATATAAACTAAGTTTGATTTCAATAATTTCGTCGTCTTAATTTGAATCATGACTTATTTAAACTAAGAGATATTTTTTTTTGCTTTGAGAATAAAATTACTTACGTGAAAGATCCTTACGTCTTCATTTAATCAAGTTTTTTCTTGATTGAATGGTATCAAATGCTCGATCCAAAACAAACTATTCCTATTGTAAGAGATGGTGCGTTTTACTTTGAAACATGTAGTACGTTAAACTGATAATATACTTTCTTGTATTGAAAACATATGTTTTCTTAAGTAAAGCAACGTCTTCTTAATTTTAATCATGACGTATTTTAAACTAAGAGACTTTTTTTTTGCTTTGAGAATAAAATTACTTAAGTGAAAGATCCATAAGTCTTAATTTTCTTGATTGAATGGTATAAAATGCTCGATCAAAAACAAAGTATTCTTATTGTAAGAGATGGTGCGTTTTACTTTGAAACATGTAGTATGTTAAACTGAAAATATACTTTCTTGTATTGAAAACATATGTTTTCTTAATTAAAGCAACGTAGTCTTAATTTGAGTAATGATGTATTTCAAACTAAGAGATTGTATTTTTCTGCTTTGAGAATATAATTACTCGAGTGAACAATCCTCGAGTTTCAAATTAATTACGTTATTTCTTGATTGAATGGTATCAAATGCTCAATGCAAAACAAACTATTCTCAATGTAATAAAGTGTGCGTTTTACTTTAAAACAAGTATTAGATTAAACTGAAAATATAATTTCTTCAATTGAAAACAATTATTTTCTTTAGTTAAGTATGTAATTGCCTAATTGAGGCCAGATTTCTGGGCCTAAACCACGCCCTCTTAAATCCATTCAGTTTCTGTTGAGAGAAGGATGCACTTAAGCAAGTAGGTATATATTCTCGTCCTATTCTCTCAACGGAAACAGAGAGATTTAAGAGGTCATGGTACAGTCCCTGGCTCCTGTAGACTGTATGGAGCACTAAATCTGGCCTGAAAAAGACCATTGCATAAATAGAAAATAAAATTATCAACAGCCAACTCAAAATTATTAAGGGTTACATGAAAAAAGCTAAACTCCAAGAGGGCACTCACCGCCCAAAAACCTATTTGTTTGTGTCAGTTCCACAGTGATTATGTTATAGACAAGTTATCGACATCAAGTAATCTGTACATTATTTATTTCATATAACCCTTGAAGTACCTAACTCTTAAATCATATTTTCAGTTACATCTATTACTGTTACATATCAATGACCGAAACAATTTCCGACAATACAAGAAAATACAATCTCTTTTGACCGGGTAAATGTCGAACAAAGAAAAGTAACTAGTAAAATATTGATGACGTCATTTATTTTGTAAAAACCCAACCTTTGATTATACAAAATGACAGAAAACCACAAGCTATTAAAGTTTGATTATACAAAATGACAGAAAACCACAAGCTATTAAAGTAGTAGTAGTACAAAAAATAAAGGAATCCAAACAAAACATTTTTGGCAGCGTGCCATAGTGTGCAGAGTGCTACTTCGGCCGATTCACTAAAGGATATCATTCACGTTTCATACATTTTTGGGCCAAAGGTAAGTGCCGGCCAGGAAAAAAAAGTTTAATATTCGGAACACACAAAGCCTATATTTTTTACTATGACACTTACTTATGAGAACATATTTAATTGTTTGTATATTTATAAGTACAGTGAAGAATTGTTATAAACACTATTATTTCAGATATAAATGATGATAAATTAGCCTGAAAAATGAAAAACAATATAGAACCATGGCAGCAAGTCACAGAATATTGGACAGCAACATAATTATGACATACGCAGCGGTACGAATTACAGAACAGTAGCTGATTTCATCAATGATATCCGAGAAGAGGCATTGGTGAGATAAAAGCCAATGCGTATTCTTGTGTGAAAAAAAAACCTTTTTTTGCCCGGCTTTTATCCAACCCTTGTTTTGCTAGTGCAGAATAGTGTAACAAATAAAACTTAGTATGAGATGTATACCTCTTTACTCAGTCCGGACTGAGTTAGAGGAGGTCGAAGTTTGTAGCTCGGATAGACGGACTCGGACTGAGTGAAGAGGTCTATATATCATACTAAGTGCTATTCGTTACACTATTCTGTACTAGAAAAACAAGGTTTGGTTATTGGCCGCGCGAAAAAAAATTAAGCATAGGCTTTTTATTGAATTTCTATAGCCAATAAAAACATACCCATGGAGCGCACAGGTTAAGTGTCACAGTAAATAATAATAGGATTTGTGTGTTCTATCTGAGTATTAAACTTTTTCTTCTGGTCAACACTTTTACTTTTGGCCCAACATTAATGTTGTACAAATAATGTCATGTTATATTGTGGCACATAGCAAAAATAGGAAAGTACTTAACTATAACAATTGATAACTACATGTAAATAAATTAACGCAAAATGAGAAACTACTTTGTTATGGACATCATTCTGAGCAACATTAATTATGAAACCGATTTGATCAGAGCAACTTTATTTTTCACTTCTCCATACAAATCAGCCACTCAGGCCAAAATGTACTGGAAAGTGAAAAATAAAGTTGGTCTGATCAAATCGTTTTCACAATGAAAGTTGCTCAGAATGATGTTCCTACAAAGTAATTTCTCATTTTGCGTTAATTTATTTACACGTAGTTATCAATTGTTATAGTTAAGTACTTTCCTATTTTTGCTATGTGCCACAATATATGCCTATGCAAGGTGCAACAAATATACCTACTGAACTATTTATAATTAATCCTTTTAGAACGGTAACGATTATAATAGTTAATATCTTTAATAATTATTTAAGAATTATTTTCTTCATGGTAAAGTCGACGTCAAATATATATACTCTATAAAAGTCTGAATGGCACTTCTTGGCAAACTTGACATATTGTACAATTGTGAAACGAACCCTAGCATAGCATCATTTAATTAAGTTTAAAATAGTTCAATGAGGGTTCATTGTCTTGTTTGATATTAGATACCACGGTATTCTTATCATTACATGGACCATTTGTTTGGATTGGAAAGTCACATACTAACTCTGTATTTTGACATGCATTTTTGAGATATACATTATGCGAGAGTGTTTGAAGAATGAGCTTACTGATGTTATGACAACTAATATAATGCTTTTTCATAGAATTTTTTAACTGATAAGTTCTGGTACAGTTTTCATATGGACATCTGAAGTAATCAGTAACGTTATGATAATAACGTAAATGGGTAAAGTATGAATCTATATCGCTTATACTGACATTACATATTTGGCACTCCATATTTTGATTATGAAAATAAATGTTGCATGATATTTCCGATATTCAGTTCAAAGCTAATATATCTGCTATATTTATTTATTTATTTATTTATTTAATTACACAATAATTTTAACTTGGTAAGGTACATCAGAACACCACTTAAACCACTGGGGTTTGTGTGCGGTGTGATCTACTCATTAATTATTATTAAAGTATCTAATTTATAACATAATTTAAATATTCAATTCATTAATAAATCAATTACGCAAATACATATTATTTAATGGACATAAAATTCAATATTCAATAAGGCATGCATTTCTCAAGAATTATCTCTTTCTAATTTTGATAAAAAGTATGATTTGAGTTTTTTTTTAATATTAATCTGGCTGATTGAATCCCTAAAGTCGGTAGGTAGGTTATTTATTAATCGCGTCATCATGTAGGAGCTCGTTCGCTGGCCATAGCTGTTGCTTGCGCGCTCTGTAACCAGTTTACCTTGTGCCATTCGCCTAGTCAATACAGGGTGATTGATTTTCTGACACTCTTTGTAGTCAAAGAACTGCTGTTTGAGGAGGCAGTAATTAACTTTATCAGTGACTGGGAGTACTCCACAGTGCCTGAAAAGTCGGAGATCATCGTCATCGTGGTTGTTTTTGATGTGAGCTGGGACAATTATTTTAAGAAGCCTTATCTGTAGCTGTAGGATTGAACTAAGGTATGTACTATAGGTACGTCCGTAGCTGGAGAGACCGTACGTTATTATTGATTCTCCTAGTGCATTATAAAGCATTAGGCGAATTTTATATGGTATGCGATTCCTTATAATCCAAAAAACTGCCAGAAGTGATCTTAGTTTACCACAAACGCGTTCTACGTGTGGACCCCAGTTGAACTTGCTGTCCATCACCAGGCCCAGGTATACATATGTGTCGACGTTTTCCACTGGACCGCAGTCGCAACTTCCAGCGTCGTTACCACTATGCATGCAGGCATGGGAGTGGGCAACAATGCCAACCTGGGTCTTGTCCTTACAGTGTGGGGACTTGATGTGGAGTAGTTTGGTCTTCTGGGCGTTAAGAACCAGTCCCGCGTCATGGCACCATTTGGACAGGATGTTAAAATCTGCTTGCAGTTTATTTTTAGCCACAGTTACATCTTTATCAGCCACTATGAGACACGTATCGTCAGCAAATTGATAGGTGGTACTTTGTTCAATTGGGAAGCTCATGTCATTGACATATGTGAGGAAGTGTAGAGGCCCTAGGACCGATCCTTGGGCTGTACCTTGGCTAGTAGGGATGTCTTCGCTTACAAAATTATCGATTTTGACATTATATTTACGTGCCTCTAGGTAGTCTGTGCACCAACTTAGGACAGGACCTCGAATGCCACAAGCGTCTAGTTTGGTCACTAGTTTAGTGTGATCCAGGGTATCAAAAGCACGTGAGAAATCGATAAAAAGAGCAAGGACTTGTTTTTTTTCTTCTAAATGTGCGTTGATATCGTCCGTAAATTTTGATAAAAGTATAGTCGTACTTTTTTTAGGTTGAAAACCGAACTGATTGGGATTCAGTATATTGTTATCGTAAAAGAATTTATGTATTTGTCCACAAATAAATTTTTCACAGATTTTATCTATTGAAGAAAGAAGTGTGATAGGACGGTAGTTACACATCTCGTTACGTTTGCCCTTTTTAAAGACTGGTCTCACGCATCCCTGTTTTAGCTCATTTGGATATAGACCCGTTTTTATACTCGTGTTTATTAGATTAGATATTGCTATACGGTACCACATTGTCATATTTAGTTTCTATGCCATATACACCTCTTTGGATTATCAAATATATATGATCAGAAGCCTTGGGGTATGAGGCATGCAGCGTGTGATAACATTTAAATAGAGTATCTAGTGCTTTGGTTGCTGATGTGAAATCATAGTGAATCTTGTCAATCACCAAATAATATGCTGCAGCTGTTTTTGTTTCACAGGCCACGATATAAGGCTGGACTGTAGTATTATTAGTTCTCGCTTTTTTCGCAACCTCTTCAACAGTCTTCTGTATATCTCCAGGATTCTGAAAATATTTTTATTATTAACATCTCTTTTATCTTTACAGTATTGTTTTATAGCATTCCGTACCCCGGTGGGCACCCTACATTTTTCTAAACCTACGCAGTCCGTCTGTCTGTCCATAAGGTGGTATCTTTTTATTTCACTTACATCAATCTTCACAACTATACCCTCCATGCATTCAACTGTAGAAAATTTTATTCTTCTATTTAATCTCCCTTTCGGCGGTATCAACCGGCAAAGCAGCATAACTTGCTTGATCTCCTTTTGGTCTGAAACAGTAAAGCAATAATTACATAATGGTTTAATATTGAAACATAAGGACAGCTTTTAATTTAAATGCCAAACATATTTTGGTAATTGATTAATCATATAAACAATAAAACACTATACAGCCTACACCCTATTGGCATTTTTGCAATTTAGACAAATCATTCATTCATTCATTCATTCATTCATTCATTTATTAATTGCTTGCATGTGGTATGTACAAAGATATTATAATGTAGGATAAGTTCCAGAACATGCGCCCTGCAAGGGCATTGCAACATTATTAGTTTTACTTAGGTGGTAAGTGTAATACGTTTCTAATCATACCAAAATAAACACATTTTTAAATAATCTTGATCACATCACCTCCTATATAAAAATCCTTCGAGCCGTCTAGGCTACAGAACGTGCCACAAAAATAAACAGGTATAAACTGTAATGTAATGTAAATAATAATAATAAATGTAATAAAAACACTCGAGAAACATTACCCTACTTGTGTTCGGTTTCTAAGTCATACATACCATATTCAGTCTCCTGGTTTAGGTCCTCCAATTCAATTTTGATTGCTTCGTCCTTAATTGAGGCCTCTTTAAGGTTTACGACTTTATCAAAAAAGGTGTTCCATTGCAAAAAAAACGATGTATTTTTACCGGGATATTTCTTGTCAAAATCTATATTTATCTGAAATTAAAAGCTATGCATAAACTATCCATTGCAGGGAGTTATGATAATTTTAGCTCTAAAGTACGGTCGCCGAGCAGGAAGTATCCCGTACAATGACCCTTAGCTACTTGTCTCTTTCGCTCGCGCGTAAAATTTATTGACTTCGCGCTGCATGACGGAATATTAGATTACTACACAAGGGAAGTAAGAGAGCAAATATATAAAATATGTGTATACATTATTAATTTTTCGAAAAACTGAAAAATAAAAAAGTTACGATTTTTTTTGGAAATCAGTTCACACTTGGCCGATTTAAATAAAACCTATTAAAACTTGCACTTGAACTTGCATACGTATGCTTGATAGTGGATGCAATAATATTTGTCCTGTTGATTTGTAATGTAAATGACGTCATCGCATGTTTATGCCATGGTCAGTCATTCATGAGATTTTAAAATGGAACGTTTTATAATTAACCATCATATGCGTTAGAAAGGCTAACCTACGCGAGCTCCGTGGACAGCAGTAATACCTACTTACTGCGCGAGCAAAAGAGACAAGTAGCTAAGGGTCTTGCATGGTCAGGGTACGAGATTCTTCCTACACGGCTACCGTACTTTAGCTGAGCCAAAAAAGTCCATGGCTGGCATTCAGTGTGGCTGTAGATATAAAATTCACGTCACTAAAGGACAATGGGTAATAATGGTGCCATTTTTTTTCGTGCGGCCATCAACCAAACCTTGTTTTTCTAGTGCAGAATAGTGAATACTGTAACTCAGTCCGGACTGAGTAAAGAGGTATACATACATGTCATACTAAGTTTTATTCGTTACACTATTCTGCACTAGCAAAACAAGGTTTGGTTAATGGCCGCGCGGAAAAAAGAAAATTTTCACCATACAAGATTGCGCATTGGCTATTAAACTCACCAATGCCTCTCCTCGGATATCGTTGAGAATACTCCACTCATTGATGAAATCAGCTACTGTTCCGTAATTCGTACCGCTGCGTATGTCATATGTTGCTGTCCAATATTCTATGACTTGCTGCCATGGTTCGTTTGTTTTTCAACCAAGCTATTTTATCTTCATTTATTTCTGAAATAATAGTGTTTATAACAATTCTTAACTGTACTCATAAATATACAAACAATGAAATATGTATATTCTAATTGCAATACTATTCAAACTACTATGCCGTATTCACATTTCATTAGAAACAGTAAGGGACACAGGGACAGGGCTATGCGTCAATCTGCCTTTCCTTTTCAAGTACTTGTCAAGACAAACCCAACAACCCCAAACTCGATAGGGTTGCATCGTTTTTTTACAGCCCATGGCCAACTTCCTGGTCCATCATCAGATCAACTCCAATGTCATAAAAGTATTGCATTGTCATCAGATTTACATTTGCATGCAAAATTTCAGCTCAATCGGAAATCGGTAAGTGTGTCAAATTTACCTCGCTAGATTTGACCCGAACACCCGACATAAAATATATTTGTACTGCAACTTAACTCGCTACTGTACTTACTGAAATGTGAACACGGCCTATGAGAGGAAAGCTCCCTCTCGACTAAAAAAAGCACTATAGTGACGTCTCGGAGCTCAGGGCTCCGGACCGCGCAAATTTTAAAAGTAATAAAGTTGAAAGTTGAAGAAATTTAAGCTCCATGCTCCGAGACATCACTTACTCGATTTTTTTAGCTTGGCAATTACGGACATTGACTTGCTTAGAAAATGTATGCGATTTGACGTTTGCTGCCACCGACGACGACGCCGCGGCGGCAGTGGCGGCAAACGTCAAATCGCATACATTTTCTAAGCGGGTCAATGTCCGCTATTGCCAAGTAAAAAAATCCACTATACTTAACTACATTCTAATCTACTCACACTCCAGCCCGAGGCGCTAGCCAAGTGGCATTAGTTGCTAGAGCTCGTCTAAGCTGAACTGACGCGCCCCACTCCTTGGTTTTGTATGACAAGTAAATACAAAACCAAGGAGTGGGGCGCGACATTTCATTAACAAAGTTTTTAACTCAAAATATGGAAGGCCAGGCTTCGGTACAAATATTTCCTCAATATTTATACTGTCCACATCAATATCTGAGTTCAGTACATCATTAGTGCTATTTGTCACAGTATCAGTCTGGAAAATAAAATCCACTATGTAAATAATTGAAACAAAAAGTAAACTTTAGAAAAAACCGACTTCCACAAACCCTATTTGATTAGATTGAGTTTAATACAAACTGTAACCCCTTATCCCCCCCCCCCCTTGGGGAATTAATTTTGTCAAATCTCATATCAGTGCTACCCCACGCTACTAAGGAACCCCTGTACAAAGTTTCATGGCTCTAGGTCCACCGGTTTAGGCTTTGCGTTGCCTGCCCGTCAGCCACGCATTGTAAGTATTTGTACCTAGTATTGTGCAGATCTGGTGGCCATATGTGGTCTTCATCAGCAGTTCCTCATCACAATATTATACTTACCATGTGCATTTGCATGAGTTATTATGAAAAACACAAAAATCACTATAGGTCTGCCTATAATATTTGAAGATTTCCCTCGATTTCTCCAGGATCCCATCATCAGATCCTGACCTGGTGTCAATGGGACCAATGGGAAGGTAAACCCTTTGAAACAAAAAAATAATTTTCCAAATCGGTCCATCCGTTTAGGCGCTATCGAGGCACATACATAAAAAAAAAAAAAAAAAAAAAAAAAAAAAAAACAAACATCCGGACGAATTGTAAACCTCCTCCTTTGGGAAGTCGGTTAAAAACAGTAAATAAGGTCAGTTGGCTCCCCCTTATCTACACTCCAACCAGTGGTTGGTCTGCATGGTGTGCAATAGAAGTGCATATTAAAATATAATAACAATACATAAGTACCATTGAAGCCAGAAGCTCTTGGATCTTGGTTTTAATTGTAATACGTATGCCTATAGGCGGACACAATTCCTTTAGTAGATCACCTTCAAGCACATCTTTTAATTGATCCGGCGTAATACAGTTATCTAAAACGAAGAAACAAATGTCATAAACCAAGAACATGACTCTTCAACGGCATGAATAAGAATAGAATCACAATACATACAATAGTGCTACACATGGACACTTACGGCCGATCCCAATAACCTATCTCTATACGTGATCTGCAGATTACGCGTCACATTTGACAGTTGCGCTATGGGATTTATGTCAAAATTGACACTAGCAATCTCAAATCTGCAGATTATGGATAGAAGATAGGTTATTGGGATTGGCCATTAGATGACATTGACAGGGGGCGCTATGTGACCAGATAGATTGAATCAACAAAGTGACACTTCCAATATAGCCGCGTTAGCTCCGATTTTGCCACGTGCCAAAACATCCATGTACCCATGTACCACTGTACAAGACACAAGTAGAAAACATACAAAAACTATTCAGATTCACAAATAGGTAGGTATAGAAATGGCGGCCTCGGGCCAATATCAGATTTCTCGTGTTTTAGCATTGTGCTGGCCAGTTGAGTGTAGACCGGAAGGATGAGAGTTAGCCGGTATTCTAAGATAATCTGGATTAGGTTAGTTACCATGGCTAGAATTACATCAAATAGTTTGATAATCGTCCGGTTACTTTGAGTAGGTAGCTTACCAGTGAAATTCCTTATCACATCTTGGGGAATTCCCCATGCAGATAATAACTCCTCCATTATCCAGAGCACACACTCACACAGTTGAAGTATTGTCGGTCAAAACAGTGGTCACTGGTCATGGTCAGACAGATTGTCGCAAAGACAGAATATTTTATTACAATTTATAACTTGTGGCTTTCTCTACGCACGCTTCTTGCTTGCCCGTCGTCGTCGGTCGACTTGTCACAACAAGTCACAACCTGTCTCACTCAAATTCACTCAATCCACCGCAAACAGGCAGACATGCGCCAATGTTGCCTCCATCTGAATTTAAATTTCCCCTAACTTCTCGTGAAATTTCCCTAAATTAGGCAATTTCTAAAATATTTTCACCTAAACATTTATTCTAAGGATAAATAATACACAAATCAAAGTGAACTAATTTTTAGATATTTAACTACTTTTGTAAATAGGGTAAGCAGTACAATGATTGGCACCTTAAGGAAAATCTCATGTTTGAGGTTCAATATCTATGTAGGTAGCTATTGAAACTATCATGATGTTGTGTTTTCTACTACTATAGGGATCTAAGAACCTAATAAAACCTGATTTATCTTTCTAAAATCTAATTTTAATTCATCAATTCACAAAATAGTGAAAAATTACCCAAAAGTACATTCATTGGCCCCTTCAGCACAATGATTAGCCCTATAATAAGTATAAAGATTGGCATGCCAATCATTATACACGTGAGGTGCCAATGAATGTACTCCATTGAGTAATAGTGATGGGAAATAAAATAAAATACCTAGAACTTTATGAATTATATTCTTGAATGTTATCCGTAGATTCCGTAGAACCTGCTACCTACCTCAGATTTCGACTCATTCGAATGTGGGTACCTTATCTATCTATACCTATAATACCCTATATACAAAATATTTTTGGTGAAAATACCCACCTCTAACCTTTCCAAACTTTTAATAAAATAAAATATAAAATGTGCACATCACTACTAGATAAAAGCATAATCGTAAAAACTCAGTACATTGATTGGCCCCACTTAGAATACAATCATCAGCAGTGCCAATGGTCAAAAAGTACAATGATTAGCAGTGCCATCATTTGTTTACTGAGGGCTGATGACAGTTTTGAGTGCATACTTTTAAACAACTCATTCGTCGCAATTAATTTAGGTAGTAATTGCAATTAAAAATTCTGAAATAGTTTTAACAATCATTAGCCCCGGTGCCAATGAACTGCACCTCCATAGAAACTTAAGGTTACAGTGATTGGCCCCAAATAAAACTGATTTTAGGCGTTGAAATACAATAACAAACTGCTTAATATCATAACTTGACTCATATAATAACAACAAAACCATTAACTCGCATCTAGACTTCCAAAATAACAAGTAAAAAGGCTTCAACACTCACCTGTTTCTTAACAAAAATCGTAACGATTTCAACAATCCGCACCACACAGAGACATGTTGGGAAAGAACATTTTTTCACAGAGTTGCCAGTAGTTTCATCTAAAAACTACCAATTTGGTGTTGTCACTTACGAAATGGTGGATTTAATAGAAATTTTTGTTTTACTTTTCTTATCTGATAATTCTTAATAATTGTGTTCAAAGTCCAGAGTGCCAATCAATGGGGGGGTGCTGGAATTAGTACCCTTTACCCTACATATACTTATCTAAATTTGACATAAGACTGTCTTGGTGCAAATATTGATCGTTTACCGCGTAGACTCAAGTCTACGTTGTCCACACTTGTCAAGTCATTTGTCATGCATGCCGACTTGATCGTCTCGGGGGACCTTAAGTAAAAGTAAATAAGTAAAGGGCTAGACAAGGCTTACGCGAGTGTAGATGTTTTTTCCATTTGTGTCTGTATATTCTGTTCAAGATGGCGGCGACTTTTTTAATATTTGACTTCAGAATCATGATTGGACTCCAACCGCATCCTCAGATATCGATTTTGAAGCAAATCGGTTGAGTAACAAAAAAGTTCAAGATGGCGGCGACTTTTTTAATATTTGACTTCAGAATCATGATTGGACTCCAACCGCATCCTCAGATATCGATTTTGAAGCAAATCGGTTGAGTAACAAAAAAGTTCAAGATGGCGGCGACTTTTTTATCAACTTTTATCTCAGCTTGGCAGGCATAGCACATGTTGTTCATTGTGTAAAGTTGCTTAGGACGACCGCTAGGGGCGCCACTGTCAACCTTATAAAGTTTCTTCTGATCTCCGCTGATATAGAGACGGCAGCACTCAGACAACGATGAGCAAAGAATGAAAAAGTGATAAGGTCTGTGAGGATCGAACTTGGATCACTTGTGTTACTCAATACTGGCCCAAAACGATAACATCCGAGCCATTGCTGATACTAAGAATTAATTCGAATATTGGCATATGATCGTGCGGGCATTTACGTTGTATTGATTGTGCAGGTAATTTGGAATAATAATTGAAACAAAAAGTAAACTTTAGAAAAAACCGACTTCTACAAACCCTATTTGATTAGATTGAGTTTAATACAAACTGTAACTCCTAATCCCCAATTGGGGAATTATTTTGTCAAATCCCATCTCAGTGCTACCCCATGCTACTATGGAACCTCTGTACAAAGTTTCATGGTTCTAGGTCCACCGGAATAGGCTATGCGTTGCCCATCAGCCACGCATTGTATTTGTACCTAGTATTGAGCAGTTCTGGTGGCCATATGTGGTCTTCATCAGCAGTTCCGTATCACAATATTATGCTTACCGTAAGTAAATGCACGAGTTATTACTAAAAACACAAAAATCACTATAGGTCTGCCTATAATATTTGAAGAGTTCCCTCGATTTCTCCAGGATCCCATCATCAGATCCTGACCTGGTGTCAATGGGACCAATGGGAAGGTAAACCCTTTCAAACAAAAAAATAATTTTCCAAATCGGTCCATCCGTCTAGGCGCTATCGGGTAGTGTTAGCTAAACATCGATAGTTTGGGATTTCGATAGTATCGATGGTTTTACGGAAAAACTATCGATAGTATCGATAACTATCGATAGTTTTGTTCATATATTCTGATTATTTTTCTATTATCCTAGCTAAGGCTATTCGCTAAGGCTTAAAATATTTTTCTACTATCGATAGTATCGATAGTAGAAAAATATGTGTATTAGTGGTAGAGGCCAGTTTCAACAGAAAGAAAGAAGAGTCTTGCAGCTAGACAAATAAATAAGGGTGAGTTATGTATGTCAATATGAACCTCTACTATTATTTCACATATAAAAGACAGTGGGGCCAATTCTCTAGGGCACACACACTAAAATTACTTGACAATATTAGCTCCGACGCTCTTACGCGGTTGCCATAGATTTCATTTTCGAACTCACTTTTGAATTAGTTCATCGGTACATTAAAATAATTCAAAAGTAAGTTTGAAAATGGAATCTATGGCGACCTCATAAGAGCTGTCGGACTTAATATTGTCAACTAATTTTAGTAAGTGTAACCTAGAGAATCGGCCACAATGTGACGTGATGACGTTATCTGATCAGTGATCACAATGACTTGTTATGAAATATCAGGAAATAAATTGGGTCACAGCTATTTATATTGCCAAATTTTCGAAGTTCTGAGCGATAAAGGCCTTGCAGATGGCTTGTAGAGAGTTGTACAAAGTTTGGTCTTTCCCTGCCATCGCTGCGTAAAAAAGCGAGGTAGTCCGGGGATTCCCCGCTAGTAAATAGCAAAAAAAAAAACGATAGTATCGATAGTTATATCAAGCTATCGATAGTATCGATAGTAGAAAAACTATCGATACTATCGATAGACTATCGATGTTTAGCTAACACTACTATCGGGGCACATACATAAAAAAAAACAAACATCCGGACGAATTGTAAACCTTCCTCCTCCTTTGGGAGGTCGGTTAAAAAGATGGGATGTTATGATATGGTGCACTTCACAGGTTGTTATTTTGCACTTCTAAACTGTATTTCACTAGTAGTTCTGATAAAAAAAAAAATGTATGGTAGGAAATAAGCTAAAATGAAATATTAAATTTAGACAGAGTTTTGATTTAATGTTCGAGGAGCTGTTTTACACACGTTATTTAGAAGCTAATACCCGATACTACGCCATACCTATATTGCAAAATAGAAATTTGGCTCGGCAGCCATCTGGAAATGCAAAATGGACCCCTAATTCGTCACTAGAACCCTAAAATACCTCGAAAACCATACCCATATTACAAAATGAACTCCAAATTCAGATTAGCTCGATGGCACCATATTCCTATGAGAGTAGATAAATAGTGTATGAACTAAACATGGTGTGAAACTGCACATAACTAGGTATTAAAACTCTCGTGGGATACTATCAAAAACACGTGTTTTAATACCCCTCATTATGGAACAGTTTCATAAACTACTATTTCAATCCTACTGACTACCAGTAAGACACCGTACTACCAATTTTCAGGAGTATCAAGACGAATCCCATAAATTTTTTAGGCCTTGGCTACTTTTGAGGAGGAAAAACCGTATTTTATTATGCCATGACGATGCCGCGTAGCAATTATTTTATGACTGACTTTTATTGAGACGAGCGACACAACCTCTCCCTTCGAGAGCCTAAGCGGTAATGCCTCCCGTCGCCTTCGCGCATACCCGCATGCAATTTATTTCAGCGCAAGTGATAAAATGAAGATTTATTTGAAATCGCCGATTAATTCTAAAATGTTAAACACTAAACTTTAAGATATTTCGATTACCTATTTTTAGACATAAGAATCAAACCAATATTCCTTGTAGAACTGCTGGAATAACTCGATTTAGGTAAAAAACGACTATTCGTTTTTTTTTTCATATACTTCCTGATGACATTATGATCTTTTCAAACACTAAATTTTTAGGAAAGGGACTATTTTATAACATATATTTTTTCTGGATTCAGAAAGTGTCTCAATCTGCTGGAATAACTCAATCTGTTGGGCATTTTAGCTGGACGGGCGCCTTAAGGGAAACTAATACGTACCTATTTCTAAGTGTTTGTGATTATGGTGTAAGTGCTAAGTGACTAATAATTTGACAATGTCTCGGGAAACACGATGTAGGAGAATGCTCCAATTAGTAGAAGATGGTTCAAAAGACCCCGAGAAGGAAACCTCCATTCCAAAATACCGTCGTGTCTCCCAAAGATTCAAAGGCCCAATAAGTCAACCGTCTTCTAGTGGTATTAACATTTTGGAAGATATTACAATCAGACAAGCAGAAGCTCCAAGAACAACTACAGAGGTACCTACCTTTCTTGACCATATTGAAATTACCCCTAAAAGCCCCAAGATAACTCATTGCCCGAACAAAAACCTGAAACTTTCAGAAGTCCAAGTACCAATAAACTTTTCCAAACATTAAAAAATGTTGAATTTTCTACTCCTTCAATATTTCTGAAAAATGACACGAGCGTTTCCCCTTTACTGACTGGAAATAAAGAACCCCCATCTTCGATGCAGAATTTAAGCAGTAGATGTAGTTCTATAAGTGATTTGTCGTGTGCTTCATACTTAACATGTCCGTTGAATCCTGAACAAATAACAGAAATCCTATCATCATCGATAGATGTATCAGCCCCGATATGGATCGATAAGCAACGCACCGATATTAACGAAGATTTGGTAGATGAAAGTATACCTATAGATACTAATATAACACGTAAAGATGATTCAGCAACTACTCAAATTGGAAAAGCAATGCCTTCTACTTCAACAATTAGCAGTTCTGTTACTACTCTTGATTGTGCAGAGAACACTGGTGCTATACATAAGCAGATTCAAGATAAGCCCAGCACTTCCGCCGAAAATCAAAATCCAAGAACTCAGGACTTGTGTCACAATGTTTCCAGTGATGATGAATCTGATATTGACTTTACGCCCGAGACTGATGATGATTCTTCTAGTTTATCCTCAGAGTGTACATCAACATATAGTGACGATTCAGACAATGAAGTAATAGAAAATAGTAACTTTCAGAACGGAAATAATAACACCAAAACTGATAATGATAATGATTGGCAAGATATAACAGATGATGTGCCAATTTTTCCAGAATACGAAGGTGATTCCAAAACGAATATCCCATCAACTGCAAAGACACCAACAGATTATTATGAATTGTTTGTTACTGAAGAGATAATAAATAAAATGGTTTTAGAAACTAATAACTATGCGCAAAAATATGTAAGTGAGAACCAAATAAAGATTAAGTCACGAGTAAAAGCATGGAAACCAACTGATTCAGAAGAAATGAAACGCTTCCTGGTACTAATGGTAATGGGGCTTGTGAAAGTTCCTCACATTAATGACTATTGGTCCAAGAAGGACATTTATAGAAATGACTACATAATTTATATAATGAAAAGAGATCGTTTTCTGCTATTATTGAAGTTTTGGCACTTCAGTGATCCTCAAGGCTCAGGAAAGTTGAATAAAATTAACCATACTCTCGATATGTTACTGAACAGATTTCAGTCTATCTTGAAGCCAGGTAAATTTCTGGTAATTGACGAAAGTATGGTACCGTGGCGAGGACGATTGCAGTTCCGGCAATATATAAAAAATAAATCACACAAATATGGGGTGAAGTTGTACAAACTTTGTACTCCAGAAGGTTACACCTATGCCATCATAGTTTACACAGGAAAAGGAGATGGAGGTCGAGAGTTAGACCATGGAAAAAAACAGTTATGAGACTTATAAAAGATATTGTGAATGAAGGAAGAATAGTGATAACTGTCAATTTTTATAATTCCACTGACCTCGAACGAACCAGTTCCCAAAAATAATACTATGCATATAGTCAATAAAGCGTATATTGCAGTAGCAAATAGAATACAAAACATTACTTATCGAGACTACTTATGCTAAGACAGAAAAATGTTGATACCGCGATGTAGGAAATAGCGACAGCGCCATCTAGTAGGAAATTCCCACAACTAGCAGTTGGTGAACGGTCAAACATACCGACCACCAAGGAAATAATCAATATTTCATTTATTCCGACCACCGTGACACAAACAGGCTAGTCCTAAAATATATCATGAACAAAGTAGTATATACATAACAAAATAACAAACCAATTGATGGTTGACAAAAAAACTATCTTACTATACTAGAATGTATGCTTTTTATACAATAAAATCATACAATTGAAACTAAAACTAAATATTTCTGTTAGGTACAGAACCATTCGGTACATAAACTAAACATCTAACTTATTTTACATGATTTTACTCGGAAGATACTGGTAAAAAACACAATTTCGATACTGGTCGTTTAATAAGATGACCTTTACATTTCAAACTGACAACCCTTGTAAGTCCGTCCAGTCCCGGGTGTTTGTCTACTACCATGCCATACAACCATCTAGCTGGAGGAATATCGTCTTCTACCACTAACACAACATCTCCCACAGTCGGTTCGGGGGTTTTGTTGGTCCACTTATACCGATGGTAGAACTGCGTCAGATATTCTCTTGCCCATCGACGCCAGAATTCTTGGACCATCCGTTGGGTGAGTTGCCACCTCCGGAGACTGTTCACATTTGAACTTTCATAGTTGACATCAGGTGCTACGACTAGAGGTTCTCCAATAAGGAAATGTCCTGGTGTCAATGGAGTTGGATCCTCTGGATTGTCACTTATTTTCGAAATCGGTCTTGAGTTGAGGCAAGCCTCGATTTGAGACAACACCGTAGTCATCTCTTCAAACGTGAGAGTTGAATTTCCTATGATCCGTTTAAGATGGTGCTTTGTGGACTTGATTCCCGCTTCCCACAATCCTCCGAAGTTTGGAGAATGAGGAGGGATGAAGTGCCATCTTGTGCCGTTGTTAGCCAGTTGTTCGGCAATCTCAACTGCTATGCTTGCTTTTTCTTCAACAAATAAGGACTTTAACTCGCGTGCAGCGCCCACAAAATTCGTCCCATTGTCACTCCATAAATCTGCACAGTGACCACGACGAGCGGTAAATCGCTTGAATGCAGCTATGAATCCTTGAGATGTCAAATCGCTGACAACTTCAAGGTGTATAGCGCGCGTCGCCATACACACAAATAAGCAGATGTAACCTTTGTAGGAGCGATTGCCTCGACCTTTTGAGACACGAACATTGATAGGTCCGGCATAATCCACGCCGCTGTTGAAGAAAGGACGAGAAGCAGTAGCCCTTGCTGATGGTAGCTGTCCCATAAGCTGATGTCTGATGCGAGCAGCATGACGAATACATTGCACGCATTTTCGAACGAAGGTTTTGACTAATTGCTTAGCCCCTACAATCCAGTACTTCGAACGCAAGTAGTTGAGCATCAACTGTGGGCCTCCATGCAGCGTTTTCTCATGGGCATTAACTATCATCAAATCTGTGAAGTGCGACTTCATTGGAAGGATTATTGGATGCTTCATATCTTGGCTGAGTTGCGCATGCTGTAACCTGCCACCGATTCTCAAGATCCCGTCGTCATCAACGAATGGATTCAATGTGGTAAGTACACTTTTTTTACTAATCTCCTTTTTGTTTTTCAGGTCTTCGATTTCTTCACCGTATTGTTCCCCTTGACAAATCTTGATACATATTTTCAAACTCTCTTGTATTTCATGTCTTTCTATCCATGGATTAACTTTTTCCTTTCTGGAAAGCTTCGCGAATCTTTTGCAGAGAACAACAACACGGATCAATTTTCTTAGTGAAGAACACCTTGAGAAAATCTCTTTGGCTGCGTTTGATTCTTCTTCATTGTTACAGCGATTCACCAAACAAATCTTTTTAGTATTTTCTTCTAAGTGTGTTTCTGTTGACTTGATCTTTTTGTAATCAATATTTTCTTCTTTCAGCCATGTAGGACCTTGTTTCCACAAAGGCCTTCTTCCAGATTCTTTGTTCCCCGTGATGCGCAATCGGCAGGATTATCCTTTGAGGACACATGTGACCACTGTTGTGGCTCTAATGCTGTTATTATTTCCGATACGCGGTTCGCAACGAAAGTTTTCCACCGATTGGGTCTGCTATTGAGCCATGCAAGAACCACTGACGAGTCATTCCATGCGTGGATGTTTCTTTTCTCAAAACCCATGATTTCAGCTACTTCAACTAACAATCTAGTTAGAAGCACTGCCCCACAAAGCTCCAACCTTGGTATAGAGATTTGCTTGATAGGTGCAACTTTCGTCTTCGACGTGATCAACGTTACGAATATCTTCCCCCGACTATCTACGACGCGTAGATACACAACTGCAGCAAAAGCTTCATTTGACGCGTCAGAGAACCCGTGGAGCTCACGAAGTATATCGTCATCATTGGTGTTGATCCATCGCGGAACACTGAATTTGGTAAGTTGACTTAAATAGTTTCTGTAGCTTAGCCAATCTTTCAGCAATTGAGTTGGTAGTTCATCATCCCACTCAATTCCTGAAAGCCATAGCTTTTGTATGAATATTTTCGCCGTAATTATTACTGGTGCCAACCACCCTAGAGGGTCAAACAGGCATGCAATGTTGGATATTACTTTTCTTTTTGTTACAGGTACTGAAACAGGAGGCAGCTGCACTGCGTACTCGAACTCGTCGGATGTCCTATTCCAGGTAAGCCCCAAAATCTTCATGCATGCATCTGTTTTTATTTTTAAATTTCCTTCTTGTGGTTTGGGATCTTCGTTTATTTCCTGTAACAACTCTTCACTATTACTGCTCCATTTCTGCAGTTCAAAACCTCCACCTTTTAGTAATTCCGTCATTTGTATATATATTTGTTTTCCTTCTTCCACAGATTTGCAGCCGGTCATCAGATCATCCATGTAGAATTCTTTTAAAACTCTTTCAGAAGCCAGAGGATAATCTTTGCCGTCGTCATATGCTACTTGGTGTAGACTGCGGACAGCAAGGTAAGGTGCGGAGGCAGTTCCAAACGTAACCCGTAACATCCTTAGATGTTGAATCTCATCTTCTGGTTTCTCGCGCCACAGGAGACGCAGGAAATCAGTTTGCTGCGCATTCACCTTCACCTGCCTGTACATTTTGACAATGTCGGATACTAGACATATAGGATAGCGTCGCCATCGCATGATGATATGCCGTAAATCATCTTGAAGGGTAGGTCCTACTAGAAGATCATCGTTTAGAGAGACACCATTAGTTCCAGAAGACGATGCATTGAAGACAACGCGAAGTTTGGTGGTATCTTTATCCTCTCGAACTACCGCATGATGAGGTAGGTATACCGCATCTGGATTGTCTCTTTGGCTCTCAGGTACAATTTCTACATGATCGAGTTCTAGATATTCTGATATCACATCAGAATACTGTGCTTTGAGTATAGGATTCTTTTCTAACCTTTTTTCTTGCTGCTGTAGTCTCTTGGCAGCAATCATTCTGGAGTGTCCGTATTTAGAACCTGGATCCTCATCGCGGAACGGTAAATTTACTACATACCGCCCCGACTCATCTCTCTTCGTAGTTGCTGCGAATATTTGTTCGCACTTCTGTTCTTCCTCTGTAAACTGTGTCTGAGAATCTACAACTTTAACGTCAGTTTCCATTTCCCAAAATTTCTTCAGAAGATCATTTTCAGGGTTGGACTGGACATAATTACAGAGTAGTATGTCAGATGCCAAGTCTTGGACCACTGTAGGACCAGACAGAATCCAACCCAGTTTGGTTTTTTGCGCGACTGGTGTACCGGGTGGACCCTTGATAATTCCATCTAACAAGATTTGACCATAAATGTCAGCTCCGAGGAGCACATCAATTTTATTTGGTGTACCAAATGACGGATCTGCTAATTTTAGCCCTGTCAACTCGGACCAGAGCTCGATTACAATTTTCCTTTCAGGAAGAACTGAAGTGAGCTTGTTTAACACAATAGCTTGAATGCACAAACTAACATTGGGATCATGAAGTGCCTGAATGTGGAGAGAAACCCTCGACTTCGAGGCTATAGAAGCATTTTGGTCACTTCCTAATCCCATAATGGAGCTTTTGTGTGGTATTTTCTTTAGACCGAGTAATTGGACAGCGGATTCCGTGATGAAAGAAGCCTGTGATCCTTGATCAACGAGACATCTGAGTGTTACCAGCGTACCCGACTTTGAATTAGCATTAACCAATGCTGTGGCTAGTAACACTTGCTGATTCATATTTGCTAAACACGCTGTAACATTGCTAGTAGTTTCTACTTGCGATGTTAATGATGATGTTGCTTGGGCAACACCCTGTTCACCTGAGCTGTTGGGCTCAGTTGAATTAGTAGTATTTTTGGGATGCAGGAGGGAATGATGTTTTTTTCTACATATTCTGCACCTAGAATTGAGGCGACAAGAGAAGACTGAGTGGCCTGTTCCTAAACAATTGAAACATAACCCGTTGGACTGTACGAATTTACGACGAGTGTCAGTATCTGTTTTTGCAAAAATTTTACAATTGCTCAATTTATGATCTTCCGTACAGTAACAACATGACATGGTTGCTACAACATGAACTTTCGGATTGGCGCATGGAGTGGTATTGACCTGATTAGGTTTCTGTGATACATTGTTTTTAAACAATTTAGGATCTATGAATTCGAGAGCACGTGATCTAATTTCTAAAAAGTCCTTGAACTCATTGAGAGTGGGCAAAACGTTTGCGCTTTCACTGACTTTTAGCTCCCACTGTTTTCGAGACTCATTGTCTAACTTAAGACTGATTATATAAATAACAATGACATCCCATGTACTAACATCTATACCTAAATTATTTAATGCAGCAAGACATTCATTTGTGTTATCTAATAATTCTCTTAGTGCGCTCGCAGACTCAGTTGTGACATTTTTTTGGCTCATAAATTTTCTTAATATGCAGTTTGAGAGATATCTTTTATTGTCATATCTGTCTTCCAGTTGCTTCCAGCATAATTTGTAATTATCGTGAGTTATTGGCATGTGACGAAGAAGTTGTTCGGCTTCTCCCGTCAAGTGGCTTTTGAGGTAATGAAGTTTTTGTACCTCATCTAGCGCCTGGTTTTCGTGTACCAATGATGTAAATAAATCCCGGAAGCTCGTCCACTCTGCATACTTGCCCGAAAACGCCGGTATTGTGATCTTCGGAAGTTTTATACTGCAATCCTTGGTTGTGGTCGTTTGAGGACAAGGTTTGCTTACTTCTTTCGCCTTAAACTTGTCGAGAGCATCTTGTAGTTCACATTTGTACTGAATAAAGAGCTCTTCGCAATCGTCGTACAGATCCTTTGTGCTATATGTACTAGCCTGCAACTCTGCCTCATCCGAATCATGTACTATCTGCGTATGCGTTAACGAAAATTGAGACCACAATTCAAGCAATGCTTCCAATTTAGTGTTGAGGTACGCTGTTGAAGCAAGTCGATCTTTCGGAGACTTCTTAAAGTTTATTCTGGCTTTGTTTATTCTTCTATATAAATCTTCTTGTACCTTGATATTTGCTTCCATCTTGCTTTATTTACAAGTTAATTTAACCAAAATATGTCTTTGAGCTGCACTCTTAACAAAAATACTAAGTTGCTGTTCCTATAGAAATGTCTCCACAAAAATATAAGTTGCAATTTCAGATAAAGTTTTAGAAAAAAATACAAGTCCAAAATTTCTCAAAATTTTCTAAGTGTTTGAAACAGTTCAAATTCTATAGAAAATCGGGCATAGGTTCCCCGTAGTATCACTTTTAACGAAATTATTCTAAGTCCTGAACTAAACTTTAAAATTTTACAAGTCCATGCATTATCTCTAAAATTTTACAAGTCCCAAATTCCTTGAAATCGCACTAAGTTAATATAGGTATTCAAATGTACTCACAGTTGCACTTCACTCACTCACACACGAATTTCCGTTGATTTTGCGTCACGTTGAAGTTCCTCTTCAGCATCCAGGATCCGATGAGCACCAGCAAGGCAGCAGCAGCAGCACAGCAGCAGCAGCAGCAGCAGCAGCAGCAGCTCAGCACCCTCAGCGACAATCGGTCACTGCGTCGGCACTCCGTGGATACTTAGTCGACACAAACCTTAGCCACAGTATAATACGGCAACGAAGGACCATGAACGAACCAGTTCCCAAAAATAATACTATGCATATAGTCAATAAAGCGTATATTGCAGTAGCAAATAGAATACAAAACATTACTTATCGAGACTACTTATGCTAAGACAGAAAAATGTTGATACCGCGATGTAGGAAATAGCGACAGCGCCATCTAGTAGGAAATTCCTACAACTAGCAGTTGGTGAACGGTCAAACACTGAAGAACTAATAAAGAATAAAACATTAATTTGTGGTACTCTTCGTCCAAACAGGAAAGGTCTCCCAAAAACAGTGATTTCAACGAAACATATGAAAGGTAAAATATAAAATAATATAAATTTTGTATTTGAAGTATAACAGAGACATAGGTAGGTAGTTAAAGATGTTGTATGCATACCTAACACTTATTACTTTCATTAAATCTTGAATAGCAACAGCCTAAATGAAATATACAACAAGGTACCACTCGACCAATTAATATGAAAATCACTAGCAAAAGACACGCAATCCATACTTGAGCGAGATGGCATAAAGACGTCAGAAAGCAGAAAATCGGACCACTACAATGACTTGGTTTGTTGTACTGACCACGGCATAGCCTTGGCACTGCCCGCCTGCCTACTCCTGATGGGCCGGCCTCAGCAGCAGCGGCTGCTTGTGGTTGCTGGTCCACCTCATCAGCAACTGCTGCTTGCTCTTCTTCTGGCATGGAACTTGTGGGTTCCGACGGTGCAACCGAAGCAGGGCGGAGGACATCTATGGGATCCTGTAATTTATTATTATTATTATTATAAGCCTGTTATGTTCCACTACTAGACAAAGGCCTCTCTCCCCCTCTTCCACTCTATTTGAATTTCCCTGTAATTTACAAAAGCTAATTTACTAGAATATTAACATCATACTTTATATTTAACTCAACTACTTAATTAGGCCCATAGGCCCAATTGTCCAATTAATAAACCAAACTAAGTTATAAATAGATAGTTAGCTACATAGATAAAATTGCATTCTGCATATACACCTATTTGTACTGCTAATATAACAACTACCATACTTGTCAGAACCTTAACATTACCATACCTTTATGTAATTAATTAGATGTAAAGATAATCAAGAGCCTACTGTCTGTACCTATGTAAGTAGAACTATATTAACCAGTAGGCTAGACTCCAGTTCGCCAAACCCATAGATACAGGCCCGGCCAATAGTGTCCAGCACTATTTCGACCTGGTCACACAGAACCGGCCCTGCAGGTCCTCCTCCGGTGCCAGTCACACCGTCGCGAACCTTTCTGGCCTTGGTTTTGACCTTGTTTGCCCACAAGGTCCATGCCTATACAATACAATATGAAAAGAATACATTACACAATACAAACAAATTCATGCATGACATAACTTTCATAATTAAACTATGTACTCCGGGTAATTCTAGGCCAGTTAATCTATTTGTATCACTTATGTGTCTCACATGCGGTGTTAGCTGTGTCAGAGTCCGTAAAAGGGCAGCATGATAACTTCTGATAGTGGGGTTGGCCACTTTTCAGGGCTGACATCCCTCCATCAACCGGCACAGCCAGCATGGTGGAGTATGACTCAATCTTACTCATGTCCTCGGTGGGGAAATTAATGGGCTACATTATTATTCTATCATTCTCTCACTCTAGTATCTGGTCAGTGGAAACTTATCTAAACAAATATTAGACATACCGATGGCCACTTCTTCACATCTCTGCCGCAGCCCAATAAATTGAGCTGTGTGGCCAGGGCCGACCACTGCTCCCTTATCGCGGGGCTAGCTCTATTCCCTGCAAAAGGTTAGTAAAGTAAAAACATATGCCTTCCTCACTACTTATTTGTATTTTGATTGCGCGGGAAAATTGCCGCCGGATTTCTTTCATTTATACCGAGTCTGGTAGATCTTCTCATCCTGAATAAGAGCAAATAGGTAGGTGGGTACCAGCCAGACATACATATCAGTGTCCCATAGTGGGGACTGGGGAGAGATGAGAAGTCGCAGTCAAAAGGCACAAAACACAACACAATCTGTTTACCTAACAAACAAGTTATGCACATACCCCGTATCATATCACTGTTCGAATTAAGCCGCTCTAAAAGCAGCTCCTGTTGCCGCTTCGTCATACGTTTTCTGCTGTTATTCTCCATTACTAGTAATCTCTACTCACGAAATTAGCACAAAAAGAAAGGAAATAAATAAGCAAAATCGGAATACAGCTCGCGCGATAAGAGTTTGGCTTTGACCTTCGGGTGGAGGGGATTACTGCGCATGGGTACTGTCACGCACACAATACTTTTCCTTTTTTATGTACCTCAAATGAAACAAAAAGTAAACTTTGGAAAAAACCGACTTCTACAAACCCTATTTGATTAGATTGAGTTTAATACAAACTGTAACTCCTAATCCCCAATTGGGGAATTATTTTGTCAAATCATGACAATTATGAACCGATTTGAACAAATCTTTTTTCGGCGTATAGGTAATACCTCAAGGGTGGTCCCATTTAAATTTAATAATAAAAAAACAACCCCCAAGGGTGGAAAATTGGGGATGAACTTTTTTATACGCAATATCTCCGCCGATTATAAACCAATTTGAACGATTATTTTTTTGTTGAATAGGTATTATCAAAAGGGTGGTTTCATGCGAATTTTAAGAAAATATTTCACCCCCAAGGGTGGAAAATTGGGGATGAACTTTTTTATACGCAATATCTCCGCCGATTATGAACCAATTTGAACGATTATTTTTTTGTTGAATAGGTATTATCAAAAGGGTGGTTTCATGCGAATTTTAAGAAAATATTTCACACCCAAGGGTAGAATTTTAGGGGTGTACCCTTTTCTCCGCGAAATCTTCGCCGATTATGAACCGATTTGAACGATTCTTTTTTGTTGCGTAAATAATCACAAGGGTGGTCCCATGTGAATTTGAAGAAAATATTTCACCCCCAAGAATAGAACGTTAGTTGTTACGAGATATCTAATGGCACTGGGAGTGCTGAGCGGCGTGCGTAGAGTTTGACAAATCTTACTAATTCCATTCTATTCACTAAGATTACGCAACCTCATCATTTCAGTGAGAGCTTTGTCGTCGTGTGGTCGATTTAATAATTTATTAGCATCCAAATCGGACAAAGCAATGCCATCCAATGTTTTGACGCGACTAAGAGCCACATAAACTTGCCCTTTTGCGAAATTTTTCTTCCCCAAATCAATTACAGCCGTATTAAGGGTGGTGCCTTGTAATTTGTGCACTGTTACTGCCCAGCTTAAAATTAGCGGTAACATTCTTCGCTCGACGTCTCCATATCCCCTTTGCGCTTGGAAAGTGGTACAAACAGGTGAAATCGATATGTACCCATCTTTATCCTTCATTCTTAACCCAATAGTCGCGTCATCAAATTGTATAAGTACTGCTTCAGGCAACTCGCCTTCCTCCAGTTGATCTCGCCGCAGAGCAGGCCATTTTATTTCTTTGACAATGCCCATTGCACCATTTACGAGCCCATCAGACACCGAAATATTACGTCTCAACATCACTCGTGATCCGACACCCAATTTTAAAGTTAGTAGAAAACCACCACAGTTATTAATGTCTTTAGGTATAACATTGTCTGGTGGTTTTCTGCCATAAGTTGCCACCTCGCGAGACTCGTCTACGGCATTTATGGTGTACATTCGGTTGGTTTTGGAATTTTCAGCGGTCATTTTATCATTATAATTGTCTACTTGACGTATTGTGGGGAAGATACGGACTGCAACCCCATCAGCAAAATCAACAGACATAGGCACGTGTCGCCGCTCACAGAGTAACTCCAGCTGACCCGTTGTTAAATCACCTACTCGCAGGCTATTGAGAAGATCGATGAACTCAATATCGTATAATTGCAAATTGAAATTACCGAGAAAAAAAAACATCCGAACGAATTGTAAACCTCCTCCTTTGGGAAGTCGGTTAAAAATAAGGACTTCCCGCCATTAAACTTTTTTTTTGGACGTGCCTCCGCAGCCGGCTCTGGCCGCCGGCAGTGGCACTTAGCATAGGTTTATGTGGCTGTTTACCTGACGACCTTTGTCAGAGTCTGAGATTTAGACGTAGATTTTACTTTATGCTCTAGAACATAAAAGGACAATGCCCGCGGGACTATGGACGTCAGTATCGCCACAAATGATTTTGTGTCAGCATAATACTTAGTCTACTGGTTACTGGGGATGTGTGGTCATCATTGATAAATATAACTTTAATGTAATAGTCAGGATATAGTAAAAAAACAAAAAAATCCAATAGCAACATTTTATACATTTTCATACACAAATTCATCGAAAATATCATCGAGAAACTGTGCTGGGGCGGAGACATCGTTATACCGTGCCCAACTTAAATATGGGTCCTAGCTAATTGATATATACATATACTTACCAGTGTAGGTGAAATCCAAGTAGATAAGACATGCAACATGTACTCGGAGGCATCTTGCAACGAACGCCAACGTAAGTGCGCCAAACAAACATTACAATTTCTGCACCGGCGGCGACTTCGTACAACGTTCAGAGATTACTAATGCTATGATTAATCAATCAATTTATTTTTCAATTTTATTATTTCTGAGATTAAAATCTTCTGAAACCAGTGACAGTGACAGTCACGTAGATTACTTTCGTGATTACTTTCTCTATGGTGACAGTGATGTATGTTTTGTTCTGAGGATGTATGTGTGTAACCGACATTTTTAGGGTACCGTACCCGAAGGGTGCCAAACGGGACCCTATTACTGAGACTTCGCTGTCCGTCTGTCCGTCCGTCCGTCCGTCCTGTCTGTCACCGGGTCCGTCTGCACGAACCGTAATAGCTAGAAAGCTGAAATTTTCACAGAATGTGTATATCTGTTGCCGCACCAACCACAAATACTGAAATACGAGAGATATTGCAAATTAAAGGGGGCCCCGGTACAAGAGACGTGTTTAGATACACTTACGCATTTCAAAATGGAGATCTTGACTGAAACTGTTTATTTATTGTCATAGCAACCATGTCATAGACACATATACTACACATTTAAATATGATAGCATATTTCGCGTCAACCCACATGGTTGTGGTTAGCCGGTATGATGTAGACTCTCAATCCGGAGGTCGTCGGTTCAAATCTCGTGAAGGCATAAGCTTTTTAAATTTTCTTTTTGTTTATTTTTTTATTGTTTTGAGTGCTTTTGATTTGTTGTACGATGGTACGGTACCCTTCGTGTGCGATACCGACCCGCACTTAACCGATTATTTTTGTGTATTTATACCAAAGAAATAGTAAGCAAAGGGCTGAGTTCAGAAACATCGCACCGAGTGTGATTATCGTCGGGCGAAAGTCGCCTGATGACAGTTCCACATACAAATCTATGATCGCACTGACTTTCTGAACGGGCTTGTGCGTCGGCGGGCGTGAGCGGGCGATGTTCCTGAACGCACCACAGAGTTTCTTTGATCTTCGATTCATACAACGGAATTCGATATCAAGAAAACTACTACTTATTTTTTCATTTCTTATCCGGAGAAGTGCACATTTCTTATAAATACATAAAATTATCTTAGAAAAAAACAAGAATAATTGATTTCATGAACTTGTGACACAACTTACATTGTTCGCGATACCATGAATGGGCATTGTCCTTTGATTTTATGCTGGCTATACCCGACATAAAGACGAACTTTACGAGCATGAGAAGTGAAAAAGTAGTTTACGCGCGCGATTAAATGGAAGGATTTCGAATGAAATTAACAAAATGTACATTTGCAGCAGATTCGGTAAAATACTTGGGACATGTGTGAAACAACTCCGTAAAACCATTGAAAGACAACTTGATTTCGATACAAAATTTTCCTATACCTAAAACACAGAAAAATGTAAGACAGTTTTTAAGAAAAATAAATTTTTATCATGAGTACATCCCAAAAAGCGCAATAATTTTAGATCCGTTGCATAATTTGCTCAGAAAGAACCAAAAAATTGTTTGGTCCGAAGAATGTCAAAATACCTTCATCCATCCACAGCTCCGAGGACTCGAGGAAATCCTGCAAGTTCAAAGAATTTTTCTGCCGCGTTTTGGTGCATAAACACATATTTTCCATAGAGCCTAGCAATTGCTCTGGAGACGTCGTGTACAATCCTTCCCGCTGTAGTCTTGGACACTCCAACAAAGTCTGCTACAGACACCAGCATTGTTCCCAAGGCATAAAATTGTAGAGCCAGTAATAACTGATGCAGCGGAGAGACCCCATTATTTCTGCAAATAATAGAATAAATAGAGTATTCATTGCTCCATATGTTTTGGTCCGGGCGGTCAGTTGATTTGTAGAGAAGAGAAAACTAAAGTTGCTCTGATCAAATCGGTTTCGAAGTGAAAGTTTCTCAGAATGATGTCCCTAACAACCCCCTAAAATATGACTACACCTTTCTGTTACACCCTGTTTAGAGAAGTGAAAAATAAATTGTTACTTTCTGAGAATTATGATATATATATATATAATATAATAATTAATATGTGTTATAGAGCAATAAATACTCCGATTTTATAAAAAAAATATTTTAATAATAATAATAAAAAATCTTAAAATAACATAACAAACAACTACAACCTAATCTAAATTACAATTACTAAATTAATCATCTAAATTAATAAAC